>CM061141.1:247377564-247977564 GCA_030789695.1 Scilla litardierei
ACAGTAGAAATCCAAAGACTTTGGACTTTTGAACCGGCCTACGAACCGACCGGTTGACTTCTCGTGAGCTCCAAGCTGCGTCCGGGTGGTGCACGCGTGCATCACCCGATTGGTTGAAGATGATCAACCGATCGGGTGAGGGGCAGAAATATGCTATCTTCGTCGTTTGACCCCTGGATCATGCGTGACTCCTCCCGTTGCTCCGGGGACTTGCGATATCATCGCTTTATGCCCCATATGCCAGTAAACTCTTGAAAAATACGGAAAACACGGAAAAGTGAAAGAAAACAAGAAAACACGAGAAAACGAATATAATACGGCGGTAAAATACGGAAAAACACGGAAGAAAATTTGCGCAAATATATGAAATATAAACGCACGTCAAAATCCCCCAACCTGAACTCTTCCTCGTCCTCGAGGAAGACGAGTGAGAGTTGGAGCTCGGAGAGGAAAAATAGAGAGAAAGAGAGAAAAAGAAAACTCTAAATCCTAGATCGCCCGTCAGGGCCAACAAAATCAAAAACGACACACCAAGCAAGCAAACGCCAAATCACATCACTAAACCACGGAGTACGAGTCCAGACAAGTGCCGTGGGCCCACGTGGTGAAGCGCGAGTGAGTGTGGTCGTGCGCTAGCAGACGGTGTCACTATCTACGATGTGCGATAAAGCTCGATATACACAAGTCCAGGAAATGACCCAAATATCGATTTGAATCGAATAAAGCGGTGAATATATAGTTTAAGCATGCATGAGAATAGAGAGAGAATCGAAACATATCATGCGTCAGGGACTCCACAACTAGGGTTAAGGAAATCACCACACTAAAGCCTAGATAATAGCTAAAAAGTTCCTAAGCCAAGTGTTTTCAAAACCGATGGGGGTTGAGATGATGTGGAGAAGAACACTCGGTGGAAATTCTCGCCTTCCCTTTATTCTCGGCAAGTAGGAAAAGATATTCACATGGGAATTTTTTTGGGTTTTGGGTATTTGTAAATTTTTTTTTGATTTTTGGCTATACAATTTTTTTTTCTTTTTTCTTTCTTTTCTTTTCTCTTCTTTTTGGGTTTTTCTTTTCTTTTCTCCCTTTTTTGGATTTTTGGATATTGGGGTATATACATGTGTACTCTCCCAAGTGGGAGAACGGTACACGACGAGGGGATTTGCACCAAGTAAAACAAAAAAGAAGTCGGTATCTAAACACTTGGGCAAAGGAAACTATTCTCGCTAAATAGAGCATGGGCTAAATGGGTTATCCTAGTCCCTAATTGTGGAATCCTGACACATGCGAAATGAAGCATACGATATATATATAATCATGCATACAGAAACAGGCAAGAGAAGCAAATACAGCATTATTCATATCGAAGCGTGATAATCTAGGGGTCAATCCTAGACAGGTATATAAAGTAAAATCACAAAGCAGAAGCACACCAAACAGCTAGGCACGACACACGACTCACAAAGAGCTAAGTGGACCCACGATGCGTGAAATGCAGGGGGACTCGATATCCTAGGGTTAGTGAGTGTGATTATCGATGCTATGCTAGGTGTGTGTGATTTTGTGGCAATTCATCATATGGGGTCATCTCTAGGAGAAAGAGATAAAAAGAAGAAAAGAAAAATGAAAAGGGAAAAGATGGAGGAAAACGACTCAAATACGAAAAAGAAAGACTCAAATGACGCATAAAGTGCGACTCCCCCAAGCTGAAGCTTGCATTGCCCTCAATGCAATAAGAGTGAGTACGGGAGGGTAATGAAAATGGGGGGGAATACGCACCGACACAAAAAAAAAGAAATGAAAAACATGGAAAACACATATACGAAACTGAAAATAAAGAAAAAATCAAAATCAAACCACACGACACGAAAATAGAAAAAGAAAGAAAGAAAGAAAGAAGACACGACACACAAAAAATAAAACAAGCACACACACAAAGGAAACCAAACACGACAACACCGCAAAATAGACTTCCCCCAAGCTAGACATGACAATGCTAGCAATGAAATATGAACGTGAAAGTGTAGAGATATGCAAGGGGGATGCCAATCAGAGTCGCTAGCGGTAGAATGGTACGGGAACGGCGATGAAGGTGGTGAATAATGGTAGAAGGAATCCTCGGAGGACGAAGGAGAGGGTGTGCGAATGGGAGAAGGAGGAGCAACAGGCGGGACTACATGAGGGTCGGGATATATCGGTGGATCGTGGTGGATGATGGTGGGACGGGGTGGACCAACACACGGGTGCCAATCGGGAGGGTCCGTGGGTGGGAAGTGGACGAGCGAAGCATACCAAGGATCAGGGTAGAACTTCCAGGGTAGGTGTGTAAGGTGTAAGGGAAAACGCTCCGGAGATGAGGGTGGGGGGATGGCAAAAGGAGGGTAGGCAGGACTATAGAGATAGGCAGCACGATCCTCCCCAAAAGGAGTAAGCATACCGATAAAGATTAAGTAGTCGCGGTCGATACGGCTATGTCCCGAGATAATAGGGAGGTCGGAGGGCATCCTCAAGATACAACTGACAATAAGAGTGATAATTCCCCCACAGCAGATAGAGCCAGAAACGACGCGGCTAACGGATAAGAGCTCATGGACGATCCAATGGGCGGTGTTTATGGGCAAAGGGATAGTGCCATGGATCCGGTCATGGGACATGGCATAGAGGAAGAGTAGCTCGTCCCGAGACACCGCGGATACATCAACGCGAGCGAAAATGGTGTTGGCAAGAAAGCAGTGGTCGAAACAGTAGCAAGGGTGTATGATGTAGGAGGCGAGGGCCACCGCTGGAAAGGAGGTATATCGGGTGAATCGTTGCCAACCACCATCAGCCCGGAAGTGAGAGAAGACGTCAGATCGATCATGAGTAGAGCATTCAACACAGAAATCGGGGTTGGGGAAGTGTAGAATGTCGTTAAGTGTGTCGAAGCTCATGGAAAAATCACAATTGAAGGCCCGAAAGGTGAAACCATGATCAGACACCTCGAGAGAACTGAGGAATTCAAGTGTGAGATTTCTGTGTGTATTGGCTTGGGTCTGCAGAAGATAATCACAACATATGAAGCGAAAAAGTGCACAGACGCCCCTAAAGAGTCCAAGGGATTGTAGAGTGGGGAAGTCTGCGAATAGAGTAGGTCAGATAGGGCGATGAAGGAGGGCATGTAAGCGATCAGATTGTTCCTCAGACGTAGGGTTTATGCCTAGGAAAGATGGGGAAAAGGGTCCGTAAAGCGGAGTACGGCGTGAAGATGAGGCACTCTCTTTCCCTTTTCTAGACATGGTGACTACGTGGATGGCGAAAAGGAAAGTGGGAGCATGCCTATGATGATTGTAAAGCAGGTGAAGCAGGTATAACACGAATTCAGGACATTACAGATAAGGTAAGAGATGTGTAGAGTGGAAAGGTCTTACCCATCAATGTAACAAGATCAAGCCCCCGGAGGACTCACGCAGTATAAGGAAGCGATTTGGGAAGCCGCCGCTCACTGATCCGACAAGTTACAGGATTTTCGAAAATCTGGGGGTAGGGTTAGGGTTTGGATGTTTGGTGAGTGAATGTTGTTGATGGGAAGGGTGGTGGTGGGGGTTGGGTTTGAGAAATGAGTGAGGATGAGGGTGTAGGGGCAATGGGGTAGATGAGGGAGATCAATTTGGCAGTTGGAGGGGGAGAGATCACGCGACAGGAAGTTTGGGGGTCGGGTCGCACGAACAGGGATATTTATAGGGCGAAAGTCACCCGATCGGGTGATGTTTCACCCGATCGGTTGGATAAGTTTTGAAAATATCTCACCGGCCAACAGCTACAGGTCAACCGACCGGGTGGGTAGTCACCCGATCGGTTGACCGCTTCCCATATTTTTCCGAGAGCATGTGACATTTCACCCGGTCACTCACCCGTCCGCAGTATTACTCAACCGATCGGTTGATGTGATCCCCAAATTTCCTGAAAGTTCTGCTCTACCCACACGGTCAGCGACCCGGTCTCGGTTATCTTCACCCGATCGGTTGACCAATTCCTCAAAATTCCCGAGACTTCTCGTACAAATCACACGGTCTGTCACCCGGTCTCAGCTGGCTTCACCCGATCGGTTCGTTAAGTGACTGATACGGCCGTTAGCTGATACATCCCACCCGATCGGTTAAGTTATCAACCGATTGGTTGGGGTCTTGTTTTCTGCAAAAATGCACACACGGCCTCAGTCCCTCAACGGAAGTTCTTGCGGCATGATTTATTTATTAAAAATAGATAAAATAAAGTTAGAAATAATTCTAAAGATTGGAAACAAAGATTTAGAGCATGGGTTGCCTCCCATGAAGTGCTTTTGTTTAACGTCGTTCGCTCGACGCCTCAAGCGGTGGTCAATTAGGATCCGGAGGGTTCGAGGAAGAGTTGTCGGTCGTTAAGAATCCGACCGATGAGAATTCTGGTTCTCCTACCGCATAGCATTTTCAGACGCTGTCCGTTGACTTTAAATGGCTCATCCCTTCCCATTATCTCAATAGCCCCATGCGGGAAAACCTTGGTGACGCGGAATGGTCCCGACCACCTTGATTTGAGCTTTCCAGGAAAGAGCTTCAGCTTTGAGTTGAATAGGAGAACTAAGTCCCCTTCTTTGAATTCCCTCTTCAAGATGCGCTTATCGTGCCACCGCTTCAGCTTCTCCTTGCAAATCTTGGCATTTTCATAGGCATTGAGCCGGATCTCGTCGAGCTCGTTGAGTTGTAACTGCCGGTGCCCACATACCTAATTTGCGTCGAAGTTTAGATTCTTGATTGCCCAAAATGCCTTATGCTCCAATTCCACAGGCAGATGGCAAGCCTTCCCATAGACAAGCCGGTAGGGGGTTGTGCCGATCGGAGTTTTAAATGCCGTCTTGTAGGCCCAAAGCGCGTCAGGAAGTTTTGACGACCAATCCTTCCTAGAGTTGGCCACCGTCTTTTCCAGTATGCTTTTAATCTCCCGGTTAGAGACTTCCACCTGACCGCTGGTCTGCGGGTGGTAGGCACGCCCCACCCGGTGTTGTACCCCGTACTTTTTCTAGAGAGCCTCGAATTTCTTCTCTATAAAGTGGCTTCCTCCGTCACTGATTAGGACTCGAGGTACACCGAACCGTGGGAAGATGTTGTTTTTAAAGAACTTGGCCACCACTCTGGAATCATTGGTCGGACTGGCTATCGCTTCAACCCACTTCGATACGTAGTCCACGGCCACCAAGATATACTGGTTCCCTGAAGAGGTAGGGAACAGTCCCATGAAGTCCACTCCCCCCACATCAAAGATTTCTACCTCCAGGATGTAGTGTTGAGGCATCTCATTCCTTTTGGAGATATTCCCCGTCCTTTGGCATCTGTCGCAGGCCTGTACATAAGCATGCGTGTCCTTGACGAGGGTTGGCCAGTAGAACCCGCTCTGGAGAATTTTTGCAGTAGTTTTGTAGGTGCTCGCATGCCCTCCACATTGCTGACCGTGGTAGTGGGAAATAATTGAGGTCGCCTCAGTTTCAGGGATGCATCTTCGTATCACCCCATCATTGCAGGTTTGTATAGATGGGGGTCATCCCAATAAAATTTGCGGACCTCATTGAAGAATTTCTTCTTCTGCTGGTAGCTCACATTGTGGGCGACGATGGCACAAGCCAGATAATTTGCGATGTCGGCGTACCAGGGGGTCCAGCAGGAAGAGACGGAGAAAAGATGCTCGTCAGGGAGCGAATCATCGATCGGCGTAGCGTTTAAATCGAGGGTAGACATCCTGGACAGGTGATCGGCAACAACATTCTCTGCCCCCTTCTTGTCTCTGATTTCCAGGTCGAATTCCTGGAGGAGGAGATGTCACGCCCCGCTTCCCAAAAGATTTGAAAAGCGAGACATGGCCAGCCCGCATGGACTCGAGCCATTGAGGCTCGGGGTCCAATAAGCGTCTAGGCAAGTTATGATGCGGATGAGAAGGTCCGATCGAACAATTTAGCATGAAACAATAGATATAGCAGCAAAAGATACTATTCAAACGCAGAAGGTAACCAACAAAGAGTTTAACATAAAAGCTAAAACTGTACGTACCGGAGGCAACTAAAGAAGAAAAGTCTGCTGGGGTCCACAGGTTGTGGCAGCTCGGTCAAGTCTGAGACATGTGCAAAACACATGTCAGCAACGAACTAATGAGACCATAATTAAAGCAATTATACAATTCTAACAATTCTATATGGAATTTAAATGACAACTACACAGGCAGTTCTAGAAAGCAGGAAATAAGTGATGGTTATTCTAATCGATCTGCTAGGGGTGTCCATCTAGTCAGATCGTCTAAGAGTTGTTCATGTAGTTCTGTCAATCTACCAGGGGTGTCCATCTGGTCAGATTGTCCAAGTCTAGAAAAGGTCAAACGACCGGAGTGCATCCCTGCGAAGCAGACAGGAGTGCACCAACTGCGATACAAAGATAAAGCCTAAGGACTCAAGCTGCGTAGGCGGAGGGGAGCTACCCCCCAGGCCCAGCTAGACTCTTTTGTCCTACCCCACCCGCAAGTCGTTTGTGTTATGGACACGAGCCAACAAACGCTCCATCTAGACACGAGACAAGACAAGGATCACGAATGATACGGCGTATCATACCGGAGCGCACCAGTCACGGGTGAGCCAAAGCTGGGGAGCACCAGTTCTCAATGGTCACCCCCGTCGTCGATCCGAAACAAATCATTAATCATGAATGATACTACGTATCATACCGGAGTGCACCAGTCACGGGTGAGCCAAAGCTGGGGAACACCAGTTCTCAATGGTCACCCCCGTCATCGATTAACTATCCGTAAGCGAGCCGTCTCTGGGCTAGCCAGCAGACGCTCCACAAGAGTAGTGCCAACCTCCGTATAGGAGAGGCCCACGCCTGTGATCTTCTACAAAGATCCACACAATTATAATGTCTGGCTTATTAATTAGCATGTGAGGTTCAAGTTGCATCTTAAAAGTGGGTTCGAGCAGAAAGTAACATGTGATCATTTTCAAGTATTTTGCGGAATTAAATCTAGCAGTTCTAACATCAATTCTAGAAAAGTATAAAAGCAGTAACTAAAGTCTCATTCCTTGCCTGAAAGATTTCGGCAAGTATGTAATCCAGCAGGGTCTGGGTCAACCAACGGTTCTACGGAACTTCAACACGGCGCGAAAACTACTCTGACGTCGGGTAGCGACGTCAGGGGTTGTATTCCGATAGCGCGTATGGTACGGAACAAACGATTCTCTGTTGATAAAACACGTGTTTGAATTAGGTTCGTTACGACGGAACTAAATAATGGTCCGTTTTATTAGGTTCTCTATACTAGGATGATCGTTCATAATATGACATAAACATAACCTACCACTAACACTATGTTATAATATTAGTATGTTATTTAATATCACTGCTGATTGAAATGATGTATTGCTAACTTATATTATAAGGCTAACATAAAAATTAATAAGCATGTCGGTTATATTATAATTAACGAACTGGTCCTACATTATATAATTCGCCACTAACTGTGTACACATGCAAATTAACATTACTAGCTTACTGGTGTATTTTATGTACTAACATATTTATCCTATTACATAACTTTCGGTATTTAAGACTAACAATGATAATTAAGTGTTCATTGGGATACTGATCATTACTCTTTACACACTCTACTTTGCATCCCCTAGTACATTGATTCTTATGATATACTGCTACTTTATAACCTCATATATAATTATATATAACCCTTAACATACTGCTAACACATTTAAAATGTCCTCTTCTTGCAGGTGGTACTGAAGGCACTTACTCCTATACATTATTTTAATACTCAAAACTCTCTCTCTGTCTCTTTCTTTAACCTTTAACATGTTATCCTTTTCGCCTAGCTGTCACTCTTTCTTTATTCTTTAATAGACCTGCCCCTCTCTTGCCTTCTGTCTCTTCTCTCCTTTCATCAATTGTTTTTGTTTCATTTTTTTTGTTTTCATTCGTTGCAGCAAACCGAAGGGAACTCACGCACTCCGGCAAAGGGAAAGGCCTCACCTGTGCACGGAGGAGGGGGATGGACGGCCCTGCGATCTCGGCGGTTTTCTAGCCAGGCGGCGGCGGTTCTACGGCTCGTTGGGCGGCGCAAATGGGCGGGCATCCGCTGGAAGCAGAGTCGGAGGCTAGCGGTTGCGGGTTGCGGCCTTCTGAACAGAGGTTGCAGCGGGGAGAGAGTGCCGGAGGCAGGAAGCTTCTGCGGCGAAGGGATTGCTGGTGTGGGGGAACCGGATCTGAGGCGGCGTGGGGTCGGATTCGTGGCCGGAGGTGGGTTGTGGTGGCGATGAACGAAGGAGACAGGTTCTGTAGGTGTTGAGGGTGGCAAGGGTGGCGCAGGCAGCGGCTGAAGGAGGCCGAGCATTCGGCGCTGGCGACGCTGATGAGCAGCGTACAACCACATCGTGCTCGGAGGATATCCCGACGGGATAGCGGCGGGAGACGCCGTGGAGAGGTGTTGCAACGCCGGAGGGGTCGAGCGCAGCTGCCAGCGGCGCTGCGGTACCTAGCTGCGCGAAAACGGCGGAGGGCGACCTATGGGCTTGAGCGATCGGAGAGGGGAGCGGTGCTCTACTCTAGGAGGAGGCCGCGGCGCACTGTGCAGGCCGGCGTGGAGTGGAGCGATGGCCGTGCGGCGTTGGGTTTGGCCGGAGAAACGAGAGAAGCAGCGGTGCAGCTGGGTGTTTGCGTGAGTATTTGGTTACGGCGGCGGCGCGATCGAACGTGCTGTGAAAATTTAGAAAACCTAGGCTATTAAATAGGTAGGGTTGAGAACGTGGGGGCCCCTCTAGGTTGGGGTTGTGAAATCACTTGGATCAACGGCTGCCACACATTTTAGCCCTAGGTCTAAAGCTAGGTTAGAGTGTGTTATAAAACGTGTTATACAAAAATTATTAAAACTCTAATACCCATACTCTCTCTCTCTCTCACCCTGATGCGTGGGTTTGTGAGCGGTCATAGAATGTGGCTGAGTCAATGGATGATATAATTATTAATAAAAATATTATTAGGGGATATAACACAATGAAACTTAGGGCTAAAAATACAATGGGTTTAAGTATTCTTAGGGTTAGGATTTCTGCGCAAATCCCTAGGCTAGGGCCGGCAGCTGGGCCTTGGGCCGCGTGCACAAGTTGTAAGGTTGATGTAGGGGGCTTAGGGCTCGTGGTCGGGGCTTAGGTTAGATGCTATAGGCTTAAGATTCTTCTACAAGGCTAAAACTAGGGTTTGCATGTGTGATACGTGCACGTGCATCGAGGCATGGGTCCGGGGCATGCACAGAGCTCCGAGACACCCAAGTGCACATGCGTGCGGGGTTGGTTGGGTCCGGTTACGCTGATACAGCGGAAAACGCCGTATCGGATCAATACACGTGATACTGCCGAGATACGCGTTCTGTTCGCGCATGCGGGGTCTCGCTAGTCTACGGGGGTCGTCTACAGGTTCCTGGCATAAGTACGGTCATGCACGTGTGGTTCGTCCCAGAATCACCCGTCGATTTGCGTGTATATAGCGTGTTGTTCAAACGGTCGGTGCATAAAGTAATTCCAGTGTGAACGAGGTGTTGGCTTGGGTTGACACATGTTCCCAAGTCGGACACGAGTCACGGAGGCTATCTATAGGTTCAAGCAAGGTTCTAGGGTCCTACTGCATGCACAGACGACATCTGTTATGCACACAGGCCAAATCACTTTACGAACAGACCTAATTGATGTGCACACACACAAAATTCAAATTGGTCCGAAAACAGGCCGTTACATCCTCCCCAACTTAAAATAAAGTCCGCCCTCGGACTTTCTTAATTTTAGTCATGGCTGGACTCTTCTAGTTAACTATAGTAACTACTCCGATCATTCCTAGTACAGTACTTCAACCAACATAACCTAATACATCTATCTATATACATGCTTAGTAATATTATACATCAATTATTTCCCAACCATTATATCTTGTACTTATAGTTAGGTTAATATTATTCACACATACATTTCTAACTCATGGAAGTGCCTCCGCACATCCATACCTACGCACAATCATATTCCAACATTCAATAATCGCCCCATCATACACAACCATTGTATTATACATATAGTACACACATACTAACCATGGTATTTAAATTCATCACGAATTTAAAACCGAAAATACATATATCTACTCAATATAACCTACAAAAGGTATAACCCCTAGTATACATTCAACACACCAATCATAACAATAATACTTAGATATATTATAACTATTCGCCACAACACCAAACGACAAACAATTTCTTATTACAAGCAATACATAATTACACTATCATATTAATCTATTCCTACAAACACAATGCATCCAACCTAATAACTATACATATAGCACATTTCACACATACTCATTCAAACATGTAAACCCTTCATTCATAACTATAAAATAAACATGTATCTATATATGGTGTAGCCACGCACGTCCAGGTGCGTAGCGTAACCCAACACAAACACCTATATAACTACATTCACCATATCCTATCATGCACGGATATATATAACACTATACTCACATCCGTAAACCACAACCATATTATAAAATACTTACTGAGCATACTCACTCGCTCTCGAGTGAGACTCCAAGATACATACCAAACAATATACAATCTATGTACTTATACACACACTCCTACATATCTATATGACACGACTCATCATATGTAGCCTTATTAAATAGCTAGACATCACTTTACAATCATTCACACATCAGAACATGTAATTCATACTTATCCCATATATACGTATATACAATCACGCAACACATTCTTATCCTAGTATCTATAAGCGTGTCCACTCGTACTTGAGGGAACACTAAGACTTATATGTATTCACAGGCACTATATATTCACACTTATTATCTTACATAAGTATCTATACTCATTCATGTACTATATATACATAATCATTACATTCATCGCAATACACATATTCCATTATTCACCCATAAGCTCACATATACCTAAGTAATAATACTAAGCATGCCCAACAATGATATACATTCACACGAGCCGGGTAATCCTCCTCATGGACCTACGGGGAAGGCAGAACAAACACAAGGCTCTAATGTGCAGACACTTCCAATATTCGACATATAGGGTGGTTAAACAACCTCCAACTAACCAGCCCTAATTGGCTGGTCCCAATCATTTTAAACACCAATAAAATTTCCAACTCAAAAGCCCGTTCATGAGAACCTGTTATAATGATCCTGTTGTTCTCCGCTTCAATTGGTTCTTGGCTCAGCTGCCTCTAGGAATCTCTAAAGTGAAACTACCAACCAATTCTAGATTTTCAGGCGTCAGACTTACTTACGATTTCCTTTTTAATCTAAACAACCAAGGCAATCTACTAACTCTTTTCTCATATTTCCTGATCATTGAGCACTCGTAAAACCAGACAGGCTCACTTGACTTGATTCAGAAATTTTCATTGACACTTAAGCTGCTAGTCACTGTTGACTATAATCCATCCACATGGTCTGGAGAAGTCATCGCATTTCACCATTTTGTAAGCTGTAACTGGAATCCAGTGATCAGTACGCACTCGATGCGTATTCGAACGGTCGACTTTGAAACTCCCATGACATTCCCAAGATCCTTAATTCCTTTAAATCACTGTGTCCAGAACAGATCATGTTGTCAATCTTATACAATCCATCATAAGATCAACCTCGTCATCACATTATCACTCTGAATTTCTTCTGTTCAACTCTAATGATCATATTATTTACTTCCACCACATTACTATCCTCGAGCTAGTTTTTTTTTTTTTCAAAACCCAGGTTATACTGTTGCTACTCGGCTTATATATAAATATGCTCATAATATCCGTTGCATAACATTTCACTTGATCGATGTAGGTCTACGCATGTAGTCGTTAAGACAAGACTTCTAATCACCACACTTCTATCACGAGCAGTACACTAAGAGTCGATCTCAATCCCTCGATTCAATGTTCTCACTTCCATGGTTCCTTGTCAAGTCGAGAATCCAACCTTATAACTATCCAATGTGTTGGAAATACATCACTTTAAACTTCATCTTATTCCAATATTCTCACTCAAAACCAAACTAGAGGGGGCCAAGGAACTAGTCTTAACCTAACTAACTTATGTTAGACTCGAATATTGTTGGTTGTTTGAATAGTTACTGCAACACTATTGTTTCGATAAATCATTCGATCAAAACCTGCATGGGCCACCACAAAAACTGTCACGCCCCGCTTCCCAAAAGATTTGAAAAGCGAGACATGGCCAGCCCGCATGGACTCGAGCCATTGAGGCTCGGGGTCCAATAAGCGTCTAGGCAAGTTATGATGCGGATGAGAAGGTCCGATCGAACAATTTAGCATGAAACAATAGATATAGCAGCAAAAGATACTATTCAAACGCAGAAGGTAACCAACAAAGAGTTTAACATAAAAGCTAAAACTGTACGTACCGGAGGCAACTAAAGAAGAAAAGTCTGCTGGGGTCCACAGGTTGTGGCAGCTCGGTCAAGTCTGAGACATGTGCAAAACACATGTCAGCAACGAACTAATGAGACCATAATTAAAGCAATTATACAATTCTAACAATTCTATATGGAATTTAAATGACAACTACACAGGCAGTTCTAGAAAGCAAGAAATAAGTGATGGTTATTCTAATCGATCTGCTAGGGGTGTCCATCTAGTCAGATCGTCTAAGAGTTGTTCATGTAGTTCTGTCAATCTACCAGGGGTGTCCATCTGGTCAGATTGTCCAAGTCTAGAAAAGGTCAAACGACCGGAGTGCATCCCTGCGAAGCAGACAGGAGTGCACCAACTGCGATACAAAGATAAAGCCTAAGGACTCAAGCTGCGTAGGCGGAGGGGAGCTACCCCCCAGGCCCAGCTAGACTCTTTTGTCCTACCCCACCCGCAAGTCGTTTGTGTTATGGACACGAGCCAACAAACGCTCCATCTAGACACGAGACAAGACAAGGATCACGAATGATACGGCGTATCATACCGGAGCGCACCAGTCACGGGTGAGCCAAAGCTGGGGAGCACCAGTTCTCAATGGTCACCCCCGTCGTCGATCCGAAACAAATCATTAATCATGAATGATACTACGTATCATACCGGAGTGCACCAGTCACGGGTGAGCCAAAGCTGGGGAACACCAGTTCTCAATGGTCACCCCCGTCATCGATTAACTATCCGTAAGCGAGCCGTCTCTGGGCTAGCCAGCAGACGCTCCACAAGAGTAGTGCCAACCTCCGTATAGGAGAGGCCCACGCCTATGATCTTCTACAAAGATCCACACAATTATAATGTCTGGCTTATTAATTAGCATGTGAGGTTCAAGTTGCATCTTAAAAGTGGGTTCGAGCAGAAAGTAACATGTGATCATTTTCAAGTATTTTGCGGAATTAAATCTAGCAGTTCTAACATCAATTCTAGAAAAGTATAAAAGCAGTAACTAAAGTCTCATTCCTTGCCTGAAAGATTTCGGCAAGTATGTAATCCAGCAGGGTCTGGGTCAACCAACGGTTCTACGGAACTTCAACACGGCGCGAAAACTACTCTGACGTCGGGTAGCGACGTCAGGGGTTGTATTCCGATAGCGCGTATGGTACGGAACAAACGATTCTCTGTTGATAAAACACGTGTTCGAATTAGGTTCGTTACGACGGAACTAAATAATGGTCCGTTTTATTAGGTTCTCTATACTAGGATGATCGTTCATAATATGACATAAACATAACCTACCACTAACACTATGTTATAATATTAGTATGTTATTTAATGTCACTGCTGATTGAAATGATGTATTGCTAACTTATATTATAAGGCTAACATAAAAATTAATAAGCATGTAGGTTATATTATAATTAACGAACTGGTCCTACGTTATATAATTCGCCACTAACTGTGTACACATGCAAATTAACATTACTAGCTTACTGGTGTATTTTATGTACTAACATATTTATCCTATTACATAACTTTCGGTATTTAAGACTAACAATGATAATTAAGTGTTCATTGGGATATTGATCATTACTCTTTACACACTCTGCTTTGCATCCCCTAGTACATTGATTCTTATGATATACTGCTACTTTATAACCTCATATATAATTATATATAACCCTTAACATACTGCTAACACATTTAAAATGTCCTCTTCTTGCAGGTGGTACTGAAGGCACTTACTCCTATACATTATTTTAATACTCAAAACTCTCTCTCTGTCTCTTTCTTTAACCTTTAACATGTTATCCTTTTCGCCTAGCTGTCACTCTTTCTTTATTCTTTAATAGACCTGCCCCTCTCTTGCCTTCTGTCTCTTCTCTCCTTTCATCTATTGATTTTGTTTCATTTTTTTTGTTTTCATTCGTTGCAGCAAACCGAAGGGAACTCACGCACTCCGGCAAAGGGAAAGGCCTCACCTGTGCACGGAGGAGGGGGATGGACGGCCCTGCGATCTCGGCGGTTTTCTAGCCAGGCGGCGGCGGTTCTATGGCTCGTTGGGCGGCGCAAATGGGCGGGCATCCGCTGGAAGCAGAGTCGGAGGCTAGCGGTTGCGGGTTGCGGCCTTCCGAACAGAGGTTGCAGCGGGGAGAGAGTGCCGGAGGTAGGAAGCTTCTGCGGCGAAGGGATTGCTGGTGTGGGGGAACCGGATCTGAGGCGGCGTGGGGTCGGATTCGTGGCCGGAGGTGGGTTGTGGTGGCGATGAACGAAGGAGACAGGTTCTGTAGGTGTTGAGGGTGGCAAGGGTGGCGCAGGCAGCGGCTGAAGGAGGCCGAGCATTCGGCGCTGGCGACGCTGATGAGCAGCGTACAGCCACATCGTGCTCGGAGGATATCCCGACGGGATAGCGGCGGGAGACGCCGTGGAGAGGTGTTGCAACGCCGGAGGGGTCGAGCGCAGCTGCCAGCGGCGCTGCGGTACCTAGCTGCGCGAAAACGGCGGAGGGCGACCTATGGGCTTGAGCGATCGGAGAGGGGAGCGGTGCTCTACTCTAGGAGGAGGCCGCGACGCACTGTGCAGGCCGGCGTGGAGTGGAGCGATGGCCGTGCGGCGTTGGGTTTGGCCGGAGAAACGAGAGAAGCAGCGGTGCAGCGGGGTGTTTGCGTGAGTATTTGGTTACGGCGGCGGCGCGATCGAACGTGCTGTGAAAATTTAGAAAACCTAGGCTATTAAATAGGTAGGGTTGAGAACGTGGGGGCCCCTCTAGGTTGGGGTTGTGAAATCACTTGGATCAACGGCTGCCACACATTTTAGCCCTAGGTCTAAAGCTAGGTTAGAGTTTGTTATAAAACGTGTTATACAAAAATTATTAAAACTCTAATACCCATACTCTCTCTCTCTCACCCTGATGCGTGGGTTTGTGAGCGGTCATAGAATGTGGCTGAGTCAATGGATGATATAATTATTAATAAAAATATTATTAGGGGATATAACACAATGAAACTTAGGGCTAAAAATACAATGGGTTTAAGTATTCTTAGGGTTAGGATTTCTGCGCAAATCCCTAGGCTAGGGCCGGCAGCTGGGCCTTGGGCCGCGTGCACAAGTTGTAAGGTTGATGTAGGGGGCTTAGGGCTCGTGGTCGGGGCTTAGGTTAGATGCTATAGGCTTAAGATTCTTCTACAAGGCTAAAACTAGGGTTTGCATGTGTGATACGTGCACGTGCATCGAGGCATGGGTCCGGGGCATGCACAGAGCTCCGAGACACCCAAGTGCACATGCGTGCGGGGTTGGTTGGGTCTGGTTACGCTGATACAGCGGAAAACGCCGTATCGGATCAATACACGTGATACTGCCGAGATACGCGTTCTGTTCGCGCATGCGGGGTCTCGCTAGTCTATGGGGGTCGTCTACAGGTTCCTGGCATAAGTACGGTCATGCACGTGTGGTTCGTCCCAGAATCGCCCGTCGATTTGCGTGTATATAGCGTGTTGTTCAAACGGTCGGTGCATAAAGTAAATCCAGTGTGAACGAGGTGTTGGCTTGGGTTGACACGTGTTCCCACGTCGGACACGAGTCACGGAGGCTATCTATAGGTTCAAGCAAGGTTCTAGGGTCCTACTGCATGCACAGACGACATCTGTTATGCACACAGGCCAAATCACTTTACGAACAGACCTAATTGATGTGCACACACACAAAATTCAAATTGGTCCGAAAACAGGCCGTTACAGGAGAACCCATCTAATGAGCCGCTGCTTAGCTTCCTTCTTGCTCAATAGGTATTTAAGAGCCATGTGATCTGTGTGCACGATCACTTTGGCACCAATGAGATATTGCCGAAACTTGTCCATGGCGTAGATGACCGCTAGCAATTCTTTTTCCGTGGTAGTATAATTTCTTTCGGCTGCGTCAAGGGTTTTGCTCGTATAATATATGACATGCAGATTTTTATCCTTCCTCTGCCCCAAGACGGCACCAACCGCATAATCACTAGCGTTGTACATCAGCTCAAAGGGTAGATTCCAGTCCGGTGGCTGTATTTGGGCGCGGAAATCAAAGCTTGCTTCAGGGTGCGGAAGGCCTCCATACACTCCTCACTGAAGACGAAAGGCACGTCCTTCACGAGGAGTTGGGTCAGCGGCCTGGAAATCTTCGAGAAGTCTTTTATGAAGCGGCGATAAAATCCCGCATGTCCTAAAAACCCACGGACTCCTCAAAGATTGAGGGGTGGCAGAAGCTTTTCAATCACCTCAACCTTAGCCTTATCAACCTCGATTCCCCTCGATGAGATGACGTGCCCCAGCACAACTCCTTCTTGGACCATGAAGTGGCATTTCTCCCAGTTCAGGACCAATCCCTTTTCTTGACATCTCTCCAGGACTTTAGTTAGATTACTGAGGCACGAGTCAAACTTAGTTCCATAGATGGAGAAATCGTCCATGAAAACCTCCATGATGTCCTGGGAGTAGTCGGAGAAGATGGCAGACATGAGTCTTTGGAATGTAGCAGGGGCATTACAAAGTCTGAACGGCATTCTTCTATAGGCATATGTCCCAAATGGGCAAGTGAAAGTCGTCTTCTCCTGGTCATCGTATGAATAGGGATTTGAAGGAATCCGGAGTACCCGTCCATGAAACAGAAATAGTTGTGCTTTGCCAACCTCTCAAGCATCTGGTCAATGAAGGGGAGAGGGTAATGATCCTTCCTCGTAGCTTTGTTCAGCTTTCTATAGTCAATGCACATCCTGTACCCCGTGACGGTCCTTGTTGGTATTAGCTCGTTCTTCTCGTTGTGAACCACCGCCATTCCTCCTTTCTTGGGTACGACGTGCACCGGGCTAACCCATCGACTATCGGAGATAGGGTATATGATACCGGCATGTAGAAGCCTAACAATCTCCTTTTTCACAAATTCCATCATTATGGGATTTAGCCTCCGCTGCAGCTCAATCGAGGAGGCTTGCTCATCTTCAAGCAGTATCCTGTGTGAGCAGAGGCCTAAGCTAACCCCTTTTAAATCTTCGATTGCATATCCGAAAACTCCTTTAAACCTTTTTAAAACACTAAGAAGTTTGGTCATCTGGTCTTCAGGCAGTGAGGAGTTCACTATGACTGGCAAGGTCGAGCCTGTCCCCAAATATTCATACTTTAGCCCCGGGGGTCACTCTTTCATCTCAACTTCATGAGGCTCCGACGCATACTTCTCAAGCTGAGCATCCTCGAGCGAAAGGAGCTCTTTGTGGATTTCCTGAAAGCCAGCATCTGGAACCTCACTCCCAGCCGTGGTTCCACATGGCAAAGTCTCGCAAGGTATTGTGGGAATGACCGAGGAAGGCATTGGGTCTCTTTCAAGCTCACAATAATTATCCGGGAAGAAGGCTTCTAAGTGAAAACAGGTTTCAACAATCGATGGTCCCCCACAACTGTTTCTAGCTTCCTCGTTGTCCAAAGATCCATGATGCTCGATAGAAGTCTGCAAGGAATAGATCGGTTCCTGCCCAACGTATCCGACAGACTCATCATGATGGTTCTCCTGACAAAACTCCGCGAACAATTCTTCCTTACTAAACTCGGAACCAGGAATGTCGATATACGCCACTTCATCATGATGAAAGAGAGTTGACGTGGAAAGGTGCTGCTGCATATCATGATACCTCCTCTGATTTTCTACAGCGGCAGCCAGAAGGGATAGTATATTCGAAGTATTTAGGGATTCTGCCAAACTTCGTGCCAAACAGCGGATGTGGTGTGAGTGATCCCAGATGTCTCCCGAAACTGCCTGTAACATCCTCGTCGTGGGGCAAAGAGCCTATAAGAAAGGAGAGAGAGAACTGCACAAATAGAAAACACGTCAAAAGCACGGGTTGCGTAAACGGGAAGTGAATGTAGTGACGGCAGCACGGCGATTCAGTCAATCAGTTCTATACAATTACTATCTACAATATGTACAAGTGAAATTGAAAAGTGTAGAGTGTGAAATTATCGTGAGGTAGTGATGTGAGCTAGACACTAGGGTTCATGAAATCCTAAAATAACTAGCACGTTGCCTCCCCGGCAACGACGCCATAAAGCTTGACGCCCCCGGCTGTGCGTGCTAGATGTGTGCAATGATACGAACAGGGGCGTGAGATTTAAATATTTGTAACCGCAAGTGCACGATATTATAGTGTGGCTTGGGCGTCGAACTCAGGGAGGCGTGGATGTGCTTGTGTCAAATAGGATCAAAATCACCCCATGGACGAGCTAGCCCGGATCGAATGATGGGTAGTCACGGTAAATAGAATGCAAGGTATAGACAATAGAAAGGAAAAACCCGGGACTTTGGTTTCCACCCTATCTAGCGAATCTCGCCAATACGACCTACGGGTAGGATAGCGATCGGAATTAGGGTCTAATGGTGAGACGTTGCCTCTAAGAGTGGTACTGACGTCCCATAGGCCCGATATTCCGGTCAGTGCTCATGATGATACACCGGACTTTCCCGGGTTTGATCAGTGGGCACTCCCATGTCCATTAACACTGATCGACTCCGGGAGCACTAAGCTCACAATGATAACTCCCAACGGCTCATCCTGCCGCTCCTGCACGCTAGGATTCGACGTTTACGCTAAGGGCGTGAGTTATGGCTAGGGGGTCAACCGCCATGTTTATTCCCCCTTGGCCCAACGGTCAAAGGTGGTCTTTTTCCCGTCGATGACAATACAACACCCCGCGTAACCGTTAGATTCATAATCCCTATCGATTTCCTAGCCCTATGGACGCATCGGGAAGAGCCCACGAAGGGGTTTCTGCCAAAATCCCAGATTTGGGAACTACTCACACATATTTAGTAAAAAGCGATCTAAACAGAAATCGACCGTAAAAATCATGATCAGACAATAGAAATGCAATGGTGGTAAAGTAATTAAGATAATACTAAAGTTTGACAAAGATCTGAAAACTTACAAAAACTGGGAAATTACAGCCGTCACAAAATGAAGAAAACAGCAAAAAATAATCAGCTCCCGTTTCTGGAAAACCTAGGGTTCTATATATAGAAAACGACATCACCCGATCGGTTGACAAGTCAACCGATCGGGTGACCCGCTTCACAGATTTACAGTGCGATGCGGAACTTCACCTGGTCATCTTCACCCGGTCGGTTGACATATGAATGTGACTGGTTGGATCTTGGTGCCGTCGGGTGAGGAGGCCGGTTGAGCTGACCGTGTCTTGGCTTTGGAGATAAAGCTACAGGTGAACCGATCGGGTGAAGGTCACCCGATCGGTTGGCAATTACAGTAGAAATCTATAGACTTTGGACTTTTGAACCGGCCTGCGAACCGACCGGTTGACTTCTCGTGAGCTCCAAGCTGCATCCGGGTGGTGCACGTGTGCATCACCCGATCGGTTGAAGATGATCAACCGATCGGGTGAGGGGCAGAAATATGCTATCTTCGTTGTTTGACCCCTTGGATCACGCGTGACTCCTCCCGTTGCTCCGGGGACTTGCGATATCATCGTTTTATGCCCCATATGCCAGTAAACTCCTGAAAAATACGGAAAACACGGAAAAGTGAAAGAAAACAAGAAAACACGAGAAAACGAATATAAGACGGCGGTAAAATACAGAAAAACACGGAAGAAAACGTGCGCAAATATATGAAATATAAACGCACGTCAAAAGGCGGTTGAACCCCAACCTGAAAGAGGTGGTGAAAAAAGAGGTCCTGAAACTTTTAGAGGCTGACATCATATATCCCATTTCCAATAGTAAATGGGTTAGTCCCGTGCATGTTGTCCCTAAAAAAGGGGGCATGACCGTCATAAAAAATGAGAAGGACAAACTAATCTCCACTAGGACTGTCACCATGTGGCGCATTTGTATCGATTACAAGAAACTGAACAAAGCCACCAGGATGGACCATTACCCTCTGCCCTTCATAGACCAGATGCTCGAGTGCTTAGGTAATCATAAATACTTCTGCTACTTAGACGGATACTCCGGGTTTTTCCAAATCCCGTTGCATTGGGAAGACCAAGAGAAAACGACGTTCACATGTCCTTATGGCACCATCGCTTACCGAAGAATGCCGTTCGGGCTATGTAACGCACCTACCACGTTTCAAAAGTGCATGACGTCTATTTTCTCGGATTTCATCGAGAATATTATGGAGGTCTTCATGGACGACTTTTCCGTCTATGGCAACGAGTTTGATAGTTGCTTAGCTAATTTGTTTAAGGTCTTGGAACGATGCCAAGATAATAATCTTACTTTGAATTGGGAGAAATGTCACTTCATGGTGACTGAAGGAGTGGTTCTTGGGCATGTCATTACCTCTAAAGGAATTGAGGTTGATAAAGACAAAGTAGAGGTTATCAAAAGTTTACCGCCACCCACCAACCTCAAGGGTATCCGTGGTTTTCTAGGGCACGCCGGTTTTTACCGACGCTTTATAAAAGATTTTTCCAATATTGCTCGTCCTCTCACGGAGCTCCTGGCTAAGGACGCACCTTTTGTGTCTACTGATGCTTGTTTGCTAGCTTTCAACAGGTTAAAGGAAGCTCTTATCTCGGCGCCGATTATATAACCACCAGACTGGATGCTGCCATTTGAGCTTATGTGTGATGCTAGTGACCAAGCGGTGGGAGTTATGCTTGGTCAAAGGAAGGAGGGGAAGCTCCATGATATATACTACGCTAGCAAAACCCTGGACGACGCTCAAAAGAACTACACTACCACGGAGAAAGAGCTGCTAGCCGTAGTCTATTCTATAGAGAAGTTCAGATCCTACCTTCTGGGGCCAAGGTGATAATCCACACAGACCACGCGGCGTTGAAATATCTGCTAAGTAAGAAGGATGCTAAACCACGTCTAATATGGTGGATCCTTCTGCTCCAAGAATTTGACATCAAGATTAAGGACAAGAAGGGAGCAGAAAACGTGGTAGCAGATCATTTGTCGCGGCTGATTCAGAGGCACGGGGACGACAGTTTATCGATCGACGATTCGTTCACCGGTGAACAACTTTTTGTGGAAAACACCTCTGAAGCTCCCTGGTACGTTGACATAGTGAATTTTTTGGTGAGTGGGATAGTTCCACACGGGTTGGCGACTTATTCAAGGAGGAAGTTCCTACATGTTGCAAAAAGTTACTTCTGGGACGACCCGTATTTGTTCAGGACGTGCGCCGACGGGATCATTAGACGATGTATCCCAAAAGAAGAAGAAGCTTCCATCATGTCGTATTGCCATGATCAGCCATGTGGTGGGCATGCAGCAGTCACCAAGACCATGGTGAAAATTCTTCAAAGTGGCTTCTACTGGCCTACTATATTCAGGGATGCCAACGAATACATAAGGAAGTGCGACAGATGCCAGAGGACTGGGAACATCACAAAGAAGAATGAAACACCCCTCCACGGGATCTTGGAGATACAGCTATTTGACTGTTGGGGCGTCGATTTCATGGGGCCCTTCCCATCGAGTAACGGCAACAAGTATATCTTGGTTGTCGTTGATTACATCTCGAAATGCGAGAAAGCTATAGCCACCCCGACAAACGACGCGAGGATAGTAGCAAAATTTTTCAAGAATACTATTTCCCTCACTTCGGAGTCCCCCGGACGATTATAAGTGACGGAAGGAGTCATTTTATCGAAAGAAAATTCGAGGCGATGCTGAAAAGGTATGGGGTTCATCACAAGGTCGCCCTTGCCTACCACCCTCGGACCAGTGGCCAAGTGGAAGCATCTAATAGGGAGATAAAAAGCATCCTGGAAAAAAACAGTAAGCGCCTCAAGAAAGGATTGGTTGCACAAGTTGGGCGATGCCCTTTGGGCATACCACACTGCCTTCAAGACCCCCATCAGCACAACTCCATACATACTGGTATATGGAAAAGCTTGTCACCTTCCGGTAGAATTGAATCACATGGCATCTTGGGCGGTGAAGAAGATGAAATTCGGCACCATGCCTATGAAAATGCGAAGATATACAAGGAAAGAACCAAGTCTTATCACGATAGAAATATCACGGTTGTTCGCCATGAAGTCGGCGACCAGGTACTTCTATATAACTCAAGACTACGCCTCTTCCCCGGGAAGCTAAAACCGAGGTGGTCCAGCCCCTACAAAATAGTAAGCTTATCTCCAGGAGGCGTCGTCGAGCTCGAGGGAAAAAACAGAAATTTTAAGGTCAACAGCCAAAGAATTAAACCCTACAGAGCCGGAGAACCTATAGGACCGGAGGAGGCATACTTCCTCGAGGGATTCCCCAACGACAACTGATAAATTAAGGGGAGTCGAGCTCACGACTAGAAACGAGCGCTTATTGGGAGGCAACCCAATTTCCGGGATTCTGGATTTTCTTTTTCTGTTTCTTACTCTTGTTTTATACGTTGTAGAAATAAAATTTGGAAAACCATACAAGAATTGATGAATTACTCCCTTGTGCAGGTAAAATATGAGAGTAAACCACTATGAGGAAGAAGGAGTACAGCAGGATACAGTCCAGGAAGTGGGGCAGAAAAGGCACAGGCGACTCGACCGAGAGCTAGACTGCTCGGTCGAGTGATACAGACATGAAGAACTAAGTGAGAAAGCGCAATATCAACTCGGCCCAGATAAAATTTTGCTCGGCTCGAGTACAAATCGACTCGGCCCGAGAATCTCTTTACTCGGTCGAGTTTTACAGGGTGCTGGAGTTAGAGAGAAAACGTCACTCTGCCAACCTGGACGGAGTATTTTCGACCCGGCCCGAGTAACATTCGACTCGACCGAGTAGCCTTGTACTCGATCGAGTTTTACAGGCTCTAGAATTTGAAGAAAAACGTCACTCTGCCAACCCAGACGGAGTATATTGGCTCGACCCGAGTAAGAGGCGACTTGATCGAGCAGCTTCTTACTCGACCGAGCTGGCTGAAGGCGTATCCCACTCTTTTCTGTAGCGTACTCAACCGAGCATCTAGATAACTCGGTCCAAGTCACTCCCATCTCCAACCTGCTCGACCGAGCAACTGTGCTGCTTGGTCCGAGTCTCGCCTTGCTGTTGTTCGGCTCGCTGCGCTTCTTACCCTACCCGCTTTCGCCTCTTCAAATCCTAACCCTACTTAAATTACCCCTCCTTCCTCACGCCATCGCCATCTCTCCTGAAGCCTTCCCTTTTCCCCCCGAGGCTGTCTCTCATCGTTTAATATCCAACCGAGCAATGTTCAAAATTTGAATTTGTTGTTCCTCTCGTTTAAATATACTTACATCCCCCTCGTTTCCCTTTCAGGTTTGAATTGCCAAAGTGCAAGGGCTGATTCTGTGAAAAACTTGGGGACAATACGGATAACGACCACCACGACACCGACGAGGGCACAATACCATCTCATTCTAGCCGGTAAATTCGTTCCTAATTTGCCCAATTTGCTTTACATAGTATAATACTATCCTCCTCCACTTACACCATGCCTCCACATTGCGCTAGACCCGCCAACACTGGCACATCCAACCCTAGGCCTACCCGGTGCGCACGTCGCATATGCTCTCCCACCCGAGCCGCCGCCGCCGCCGATTCGTCCACCACCACCACCACTGCGCCCCCTCCACCCCACGCCCCTCCAGACCCCTTTACATAGGCGACACAGAATACGAGGTTACATTCCGTGACGATGTTCAAGAAGACGCTTTGGCGCCATGATCCTACTAGCAGGTTATGGTGGTGCGATGACTCAGGAGTCGGTTGAGCGTGATCTGCCTTTCCTTCAGAGCCTCATGCGTCACATTCGAACTGACCCACCTCACGAGTTCCGATCAGACCTTCCATCCACTATCCCGGGTCCACAACAGAGGGACCCATCACCACCCCTAGAGGGTTGTGCCTCTGCCTGACGTAGTCCATCCCAGCTTGTGCCTCCCCCATATATTTCGTGCACATCTGTCTTTTCGGGGCCCGACTTTACATAACTTGGGGGGAGGACCCACGCATGCATCATCTCTCATATTGCATCGCATCATATCATATTTTTATATTTATTTCCTTTTTATTTTTTTATATAGTTTTTATTTTACCCCACCACCCACACCACCCCTTTAGCATCCTCTCCCGCTCACGAGCGTTTTCTTAGCAGTGAGGACACTGCTAGGTTTAGCTTGGGGGATGAGCGCTACCGCTTTATTTTTAATTTTTTCATTTTCCTCCCTTATTTTCAGTCTTATTTCACTTTTTCACCATTTTCCCGCCTCTTTTTATTTTTTCTCATTTTGCATCATATTTTCTGTTTTTCTCCATGCATGCATCTCTTTCTATCTAGTTTCCCTTTTTCTCTGTTTCTTTTTATTTTTTTTGCTAAGGATGGTCCACATGATGATATCTCTCTAGGCTTTATTATTTTTTGCGATGCTCAACTCTTTGACATGCCATTAGAGTTAATTTCAGTTTTATTATCTATATGCATGCTCTTCTGTTGATGATGTGTCTGAATTAATACCTGAAATAAATTGAAAATCAATTGCATGAACTAGTACTTAGTATGATTTATGTTGGGAAACACACCCAGGTTCATGCATCACTAGAACACTTGGAGCACCTGCTTTCTTATCTTATTCACTTCTATTTGCATGCTTGCTGATATTGTGATTATTACCGCATGCCATTTTCAGTATTCATTTAGAGAAGTGAAAATATACATGCTATATATGAGTTTAGTTAGGGTTTTATTTTATTAAACTGATGTGCACCTTCTTATGAGTGAACCGAGAGTCCCATTATATTCCTTCTCCACACATCTATTTTATCTCTACACATCAGTTGGTTACACCCCCCATAGCTACTTTACCGCATCTCACTTCCCAAATATAAAAAGAAAAAGTATAGCTTCTAAATGAAAAAAAAATTCTGAAAGAGAAAAGGAACAAAAGAAAGAAGAAAGAAAATGAATAAATACTGTTTTGTATTATTTCATTAGAAGCTATCATTTATTCTGGGAGGAAAAACAAAATATCGTATAATTTTCATTGATGCGACGCCTCAAGCTAAGCTTAGGGGGTAAACCAACTGATTATACGAGTGAACTTGACATTAGAGGGAGACGGTGCACATCAGGGAGATTTAATAAAACCCAAACTTTACGAATTACTTTAGTTTTGGAGATTTTTCATTTATCTAATTGAATATCTGAATGGCATGATCTTTCCTATTCTTTATTGCATGCCGTGTGAATCTTTTATGCTCCATGTGTATCTGTGATTAAAAAGGGCGTTGCCAACTCTTTTATACTAGACTCTAGGGATTGCATGAGATTGATATGAGTTGACAGTGTTACTTCAGTAGATCCATGTTATTTGCCTTTATTTCATGTCATATGATATATAAAGCTAGAGATTACAAATAGCATGTATGTTTAGCACCCAGAGCATCGTGATAGACTTTTTAAGCCTGAGAGCTGACCGATCGTCCTTAGCACTTTCCTCTTACCTCTCTCTTTTTGTTTTTCATTCCTCTTTATTTTCATTTTCTTATTTTCGTTTTATTTTCCTCCCGGCGTACCGATTATTCGTCTTCCTCGAGGACGAGTAGGAGGTAAGCTTGGGGGATTTTGATGTGTCCATATTTTATATAATTTTCATATCATTATCTCATCGCATTGCATATCATTTTCGCGTCCAAATCACACTTTTTACTACGATTTTTTCATTTCTGACGATATTTCAAGTTTCGTAGTGTATTTTGAATTTTCAGGGATTTTGGAGCGATTTGAACCCCTGCTTGGGTATGGACACATCCGACGTGTTCGTGAGCGTGTTGGCAGGGCTCTGGAGGAGTTCGTCGCGTTCCCCGAGCCATTGGAGGAGAGAAGAGATATAGAGAGAGAGAGATAGAGATAGAGAGAGCACGCGCGCGCGCACGCGCACAGAGAGAGAAGCCCCAGGATGATGCAGGACATTTTCCCAGAAAATGCTCGGCCTGAGCAGCTCAGCTGCTCGGATCGACCCATATCAGCTTGAGGAAGGAACAGATACAGGCTGATGAAGGGATTTCTGGGACCCTTAGGGCACAAAAACTCTATGCCCTTCCTAAGTCGGACGGAACATAGACAGAAATAGCAGCGGAAAAATTACATGTAAATCTAATTAAAATTTACCCTAAGGTCCAAGACCCTAATCCAAGATCTATGCCGACTTGGGATGGGTCTGACCATCCCAAGAAGGATCTTGCCTACTGCGATTTAATTAAACTAATGCTAATAAACACATACCCGGAATCTCAACCCTGGGGCAGGTGAGATGTTCTGCACCGTCTTCCGAGCCGCTCCCGTCCCACGCCGAACCGCTCCTTGAATCGCTCCCCGAACCGCTCCTCGAACCGCTCCGCATCCCGAGGCGATCAATCCCAAGTCGCCGAGCCAACCACACGCCGAAGAAAGTTTCACGCGAGTGAAACCTCCGCCTAGATTTCGGATCTGAATCCGAACTCCTTTGCGGCTTTGCTAGAGCCCTCAGGAGCAAGGCAGAAATTTATAGGGAGAGGAGAAATATTAATTTAAGCTTAGATCCGAGAGTGCTCCAACATTTACGAGAGCCGCTCAGATCTAGAGCTTGGGACGAGTTTTGAGGAGGAGAGCAGACCCCTATTTATATAGGCGGCTGACTGCTCTCCTTCCCTCAAAATCCGATGTGGGACTAATTTAGAGTTAATCAAATTCAATTTAGTTTGCCCTTCACAAAGTGCAAACTTCCGTGAATTTTAACTCCCTCACCGTTGAACTTCAGGATTGATACAACCTATCAATTCGAAGGGTGTTCAACGGTGAACGCATAGGAAAAAACCGTTCGTCAATCGGAGTTCATTTGACCCTCCAATTGAGTGTCCAAAGTTCAGCCCAGATTTGTATTTTTGCACAACAAAACAGCCGCCGGCCAGAAAACACGTTTAGGGTTCAGAACCCTAACTGTGGGGCCCACGGAGTGCGCCCCAAAGTCTGGCACGCGCCAGCCTGCAAGGCGCGTGCCTTGCACGCGCCCTGCCGGCGCGTGCCTGGCACGCGCCAGGCTGGCGCGTGCCAGCTGAACGCTGGCGCCTGGCGCCCAACATTTGGGCGCCAGGTTGGGGGGCCCACAGTACGGGCCCCTTTCCTTTTAACTGTTTTTTTCGCTTTAAAAAAACCAGTGGACCTCATTCTTGTTGGGCCCTTTGGCTTTCTATTTAATACTCCTTTTAAATAGACTTATTGGGCTCGTTTGGACTCCGTTTCTGACGCGGTTTGAACCTGTGTTTAGACCGGGACGTTCCCGTCACACAGGCAACCTTTCCTTGTGTTTATATTATTAAATATAGCCTTAAACAACTTAAGACACATTTAATCTCTTTTGCATCATATGCAATTTAGTCCCTATCTAAGCTTAAATTATCATTTGCATCAAATACAAATGATCTGAGGGCATATTTCCCTACAACTGACTCAGACCGAGCAGCTCATCTGCTCGATCGAGTAGCCCAATATTTCACAGCCCGAGCAGCGCCCGAGCACCAGACCGAGCCAATCATACTCGGACGAAGCAGAGACTACTCGGTCCGGGTAGGTCGACTTCCAGATCTCCAAGCAGCCGACCAGCTTGCCTACGCAGACCGAGCCTCTGACCAAGCTACGCTGACTCGGACCGAGTCACCTACTCAGTCGGCACTTCCTGGGGCATTTTTGGAATGTTTTTGAAGCGCGTGATGCACGCGATCTGGGAGCGATTGAAGCTGGCGATTGGGCAACGGCCGCAGGGGGTACACTGAGCTTGGGTTTTTGAGAATTTTGGGGAGAGAGAACTCTGAGCAATTTTTGTAGGAACCTTTGGGGATTAATTTTTGTAGCGAAGTTTGGATCGATTATTGAAGATTACTGCTTTTGCTTTTGTCTGGATCTATTGTTCTTCTACTCTCGATGTAAGTTCTTTTAGCCCTAATTTATCTATTGCTAAAATGTTTTCTTCTGCGAAATTGATGTTTTTGTGCGTTCCTATTGCAATGTCTGAGTATATCTACTCTAGGGTTGATGGGTTAGCCCTAGGATTCTATGGTGAAAATGTAGATCTGGATCCCTACGTTGAATTCGGGATTTAGGGTTGTATTTCGGTAGATCCTACCGAATCCGTAGATAACCCGTACTGAGATCATGCCCACGGTCTGTGGCATTGATGTGCTTAAGGGGTATCTAGGGATTCGAATAGGGAAATCGATGGATCAAACCAAGGCATGTGACCATACCCGGCTCGCGCCTTGAGGGGATCCATCGACGAACTATACCGCTACGTTGACGGCTACCGCCATTGCGTCAACGAGAGCCACCGAAATACCCTATAATTCTAACCCACGAGAGTGGTACGAATTAGGGGATTAATTCCCTAAACCCTAATGAAATGTAAGGATCCTATCCAACATCAACCCCCGACGATCCTAGTGGCGATCCCTAAAGCCCTAGTCTATTTTTATTGATATTACAACAAACGACAATCAACCCAAATCTTTCACTCCGACCGCTACCTCACTTCTAAACTTAGAAATAGACTGAGAGCTTACTTACACTATCTCCGTCCCTGTGGGATTCGACTATCTTTTATACTATAACTTGACACTGTCCGCTTGCAGATTGAGCCCGAAATCGTAGCCTAGGGGACATATTGCGCCTGGCGATCATGACACCGCCAGGTGGAACCTAGGTGTAGCCTACGGGTGCGTCAACCAGCGCATCGTTCTCCCACTTTTGGAGAATGCGCATTATCCCACTTCTAAAAAGAAGAAAAACGGAGGGGAGAGAGGAGAAAAGAAAGAATATGTATAGTCAAAATCCAAAAAATATACAAATATCCAAAACCCAAAATTTTTTCAACTGTGAATATTACTTCTACCGCTGTGAATAAAAGGAAGGCGAGAATTTGCACCAAATGCTCTCCTCCAACCTTACTCAACCCCTTTCGTTTTCGAACACACTTTGTAATTTTAGCATGTATGGATCAATACACTAGAGGGGGGGGTGAATAATGTATATAATAAAAATGATGCAAATAGAACGTTACTAATATTTGCAAAGATGGCACAGAAATAAAATGACAAGTACTGAAAATAAATCAATCGCAAACACAGAGATATATCCTGGTTCGGATCCTCTTGATCTTAGTCCAGTCCTCTACTCCCAGTAGAGATTTTCCACTATAATCACTTGCCCCGCAAAGAACAAACTTACAAAAATGGCGACACTCCCCGTTTCCCAAACTTTGTACAATCTCTAAACAGAGATTCAAACCTGTTAAATAATGAAATAGAAAAACACCTATAACCTTGGTATAAATTTCAGAGAATGAATTCAATGATGGTGTTTAAAAGATGAACTTCAAGATGTATAAGATATGTAATGAAGAACAATACTTAAAGTTCTCTGGTTCATAAAAGAAGAGAGAGATCTATCGATTTCTTCTTGCAATTATGAACACAAACAACTTTCCAAAATGATGTTGAAAAGGACAAAATTTCTTTAAGGAAGAAAACTTCAATTCTCAAAAGATCTATGGTTAAGAATCTTGAAGTTCTTCCGTTCTCATAAGAAGAGAGAAATCTATGGATTTCTTCTTGCAAATGAGAATGAGAACAACTAAGGCAAGATTGCTTAGAATCAACAATTCTAGAAAAGATAGAAAGAGAAAAGTTGTGTCTTGAAAGAGAGGGTCTACCCCTTTATTTATAGTGTTTTTGGACGGTTGGGAAGTGTAAATAACGTTGGAAAACGGTCAAGAACCGTCCCTGAAAATTTAGGATCAAAACGGCTAGTTTTGAAATTGGTCGACCAAAATGACCACATTGGTCGACCAAAATTTAGAGAGTGAATTTTGACCGTTGGAAGACAGTTCTAGAATCTAAACGGTTATGGGAGTTAGCATATGTAATCCCATAGTCAAATTCGAAGGTTTAAAATTGTTCGACCAAAATGGGGTTATTGGTTGCCAATTTTCAAAGTTATGAATTTTTGAAATTGGGAAAAGTAGATCTCTGAGTAATGGAACCTAGATGACTAAGACATATTATCACAAGGCTTTGCGACTCTAATAAAGTAAATTTTACATTGATTACATAAAGCTGTAGATAGGACTGCATCTGCAACTGAATCCGAGAAGCTTCTTTGCAGGGGATCCTTATCAAGTGATTATATATCCAAGTCGTGGATATAGGTGCCTTTGCCTTTCCAACTTCATGAATGATATATCCAATTGAATATGCAAGAAGATATCTGATTGTGTGGAACGCAGCATTGACTTATATCTGCATACATAGAGTTAGTAGCACTGAATGTGTTTGTCATATCAAAACCATATGGGAATAGAAATATGGAATTATGAAATTCCAACATTCTCCCCCATTTTGATGATGACAAACATGAAATATATATATAGTTAAAATTGAACATATTTGATATACTCCCCCTGAGTATGTGGAGTTTGTGAATACTCCCCCTGAGTAGATGAAATATATTCTCCCCCTTTGGAATCCTCAAAAAGAGGCAAAAAGTAGAGTAGTTAATAATAAAAAAAATAAGGTAAAAATGGGAGAGAAATACAATTAGCAGCAAAATAAGGAGTTTATAGCCGTAAATAATGAACAAAAGTTGGTCATCGGTGGAAAAAGTAGAGTTTTAGGCCTAGTATAGTATAGTGGCCGAAAATAGTTGTAGAAAAATACATTGTGGAGGCCGAATTAGTGAGCAGTCCATTTAAAAACAACGAATTGGCAAACCATTGAAAAATAATCAGTGGGAAGGCCACGTAAAAATTAAAAATAGGAAGGCCATGAACACTACAGAAAAGTCCAGGCCTAAAAAAATGGAATATGCCCAAGTGTGAGAAACAGGGCGTATGGCAGGAATGCGAAATTCTTAACAGAGAACGACCCGGGATTTTGTTTAAAAAATGGGTAAGGAAATATAACATGTAGAAAAAAATACGTGTGAGGTATGAGATTCAAAAACTTCACATAAGTAAGAATTTCAAAATGGCCAAGTGAGTAAAACGGAAGCATATATAATAGTGGCCGAAACAAAGCTGTGGTAATGGATAGAGAAGTACATAGATATGAATGCTGTGGAGAAAAATAAATAGAGAAGTCCTGCCTGCAAAAGATATTCCAAAACATAGGACAAAGCAGAGAACACATATATAAGAATAAACATGAACAGAATACAGCATAAAAACAAATATCAAAATATAACCAATGGACATATCCAAAAGAAAAATTGCAAAAAGAAGTACTAAGAAGCTAGCACCAAATGAGCCAAATAGTAACATATGAAGTAACAGATAGAGGAACTACATATACAGCCCATTGTCGAAACCGAGGAACAACACCAACAATTCCAAAGTCTAAGAGAACATCCTTCCAATGAACAACACCAAACAACAGAATAACAAAACCTAAAGTTCTACAGAACATTATAGTCAAAGTATGGAAAATACAACGATAATACATATTGAGTACAGACTAGCATATCAAAGGTCCGAAAATACAAACACAACCCATATTGGTTACAGACTAGCATAGCAAAGTTCTGAAAATACGACTACAACCCACATCAGTTACATACCCAAAAGGGGCATAGCAAAACATCAAAATAAGACCAGTACAGAAGCGGAACACATAACCAATATACGACCAAGAAACAACCATCTGAATCCACTGAAACCAACATCTGAGACAACACCACGAAACCTATGAAAACAGTGACCGATATCTGAAACATATCCAAAGGGGCAAGGAAGATCTAAGGCCTAGATGATGGCTCAGGAGGGGAGGTCGGTGTGTCAGACGACGGGCGATGAACATGGAAATGCAAAGACTCAAAATGAGTAGCAATCGTGGTTACGGCCACCTGAAGCGATTCCATCATCTTGTTATGTTCACGCATGGTATGATCGCTGGAACTCATATGAGACTGAAGGCCGTGGAATCCATCATGCATTTCATTTCTAATATCCGAAAAACCACGTGTAATGGAATGACGAAGAGCACGGACTTCACTAAGCAATTCATCACTATAGGAGGAGGATGGTGTAACAGGAGTGCTAGGGGAAGCACCAGAATGGGAATACCACTTTCTAACAGGAACACGACCACGGGCGTGAGAAGAGGAGCCGGGGGTATGGGTGCTGGGAGTGGGACGGGTGCTAGGAGTGGGACGGGGTCGGGGAGAGCGGGTACGGGTGCGGGGAGAACGAGAAATGGAGCGAGTAGTAGGACGTGAAGGAACGGTAGATGTGTCATGGACAGAGGCATCGGCATCGTCTTCTTCTTCAGGATCAGAAGTGTCAGAAATAACTAACTGCATATGTGTAAGTGTCTCAGATTTGAAATCTATTGGGTTAAGGAGCGGGACTGAATTGGAAAAAGGAACCTGAAACGCCTCAAGGATCCGAGTGATAAGCGAAGGCAAGAAAATGTGAGAGCTGACAGGTTTGGCCAATGTTTCCAAAAGAACAGAACCCCAATCTACTGGAGGCTCACCCATCAAGGCATACAGGTAACGAGCGGTCTTTGTACTTATGTAATTTAGGGAACCGATCTTTGGGGCAAGATTAGAGAGGATGATTTTAACCATCATCCTAGCCGTAAGATGGAGAGTGACTGCGGATCGCTTCGGGCGGAAATCGGTGGACAAAAGAAGTTTAATGGCCAGGTCAGTGAGGTTTACGGGGAGAGGCTGGACATGGGTCGAGGGTAAATTCAGAAGCCGAGAAAGCATCGGGCCAGTCAGCCGGAAGTAAAATCCATTGACAATGGTGGTGATTGAAAGCATACCAGCCTGCGTGGAGGAAACCAAATTTGCATAGAATTCTCGGATGAGTGTAGGGAAATAGGGAGTGCGGTTTGCAGTCGACCATAGAGAGACCAGGCCGGTGGATTGGAGAGGGCCGAAGATCCGGGAGAAGCCGTGATCTGTGAAGTCCACATGGCGTTCCGGATGGAATGGATAGTTCTCCATGAGGCAAAAATGCTGGGTAGAAACCGGAGAACCGAAATAAGCAGGAGAGGCCGTCGCAACAAAGTCGAGGGAGCGCGGATCCATGGGAAGGAGGGAATAAATAGCGCCGATCGGATGTAGGCGGAGCCGATCGAGAGAAAGGCGACGATGAGAGGTCGGATTAGAGGGGGCGTCGGCAAGATTGGGGGCGGAGCCGTCGAAATCGTCGGTCGGGAAGAGGGAGGGCGGCGGAGGGTCGATCGAGGAAAGGAGAAGGAAGATCGGCGACGGGGGCTGTGGGTTTGAGGGAGGCGCCGGTGAGTTTTCGGGTGGAGGTCGGCGATTTAGGGTAGAAGGCGGGCTGGGCGATTTGGGGGAAGAGGAGGCTTCGGGAAACGAGATAGAAAATGAGCCTTGGGAGATATTTTAGATGTGAGTCCCTAGGTACGAATTAAATAGGAAGAATAAATTCAGTTAAAGGAAGGTTGGGAAACTGAATTTGTTCAATCGGTAGAGGAGTTGTGAAAACTGATCAAATTTTGAAAACGAAAGGATGGGTTCAGTTTGGTAACGAAAAATGGAGGGAACTGTTAACGAAAATAAACGGGAAGACGAAGTAGTTATCGAAAAATAAAAATAATAATAAATTCGACAATTAGCGACCAATATTGGTGAATTGGTCGACCACTTTTAAAAAACATCCAAAAATTTTGAAAAAATTTGAAAAAATTCTAAAAATAAAAATAAGACTGTGTCATAAGTCCGATTCATTAATAATCCCTAAATTCCTACGAAGCTTAATAAAAGTGTCTTCTTTTAATGGTTTAATCAAAATATCAGCAGTCTGATGTTCAGTAGCTATAAATTTAATAACAATATCTCCTTTTTGAACATGATCATCTAGAAAATGATTACGTACATCAACATGTTTTGTACGAGAATGATGCACAAGATTTTTAGAAAGATTAATAGCACTAGTATTATCACACATAATAGGACAAGTAGAGCAATCAATACCATAATCTGAAATATTTTGTTTCATCCATAAGATTTGAGCACATGCTAAACCGGCGGCAATATATTCTGCCTCGATTATAGATAATGAAACGGAGTTTTGCTTTTTGCTAAACCAAGAAACTAAAGCATGTCCTAAGAAGTGACATGTACCACTAGTACTTTTACGATCTGATTTGCAACCAGCAAAATCTGCATCACTATACGATAATAAATCAACTGTGCTTGAATTGGGGTAAAATAAACCAAAATCAGAAGTGTGCTTAACATATCTAATAATCTTTTTTACGGCAGTTAGATGTGAAACTTTAGGATCTGCCTGAAAACGTGCACATAAACATACTGAAAACATAATGTCTGGTCTACTAGCAGTTAAATAGAGTAGAGAGCCAATCATACCTCTGTAAAGACGTTGATCAACATTCTTGCCATTTAAATCTTTGTCGAGAGAAGTAGATGTACTCATTGGAGTACGTTTTTTGCAGAACTTTCTAAACCAAAACGCTTGATGACTTCCTTAGAATAATTGCTTTGGTGAATGAAGATTCCTTCCTTCAATTGTTTGATTTGAAGACCGAGGAAGTAATTGAGTTCACCCATGTGACTCTTCTCAAATTCTTTCTGCATAATCTTAGAGAAATCTTCACAAAGAGATTCATTAGTAGAACCAAACATAATATCATCAACGTATATTTGAATAATAATTATGTCAGATTTAATGTTCTTAATAAATAAAGTGGAATCTATTTTACCAATTGAATAACCAGAATTTAAAAGATAGCTTTTAAGTCTTTCATACCAAGCACGAGGTGCTTGTTTCAGACCATATAAAGCTTTCTTCAATTTGAAAACATGATTTTCTAAATTTTCATGAATAAAACCAGGAGGTTGTTCAACATAAACTTCCTCCTTGAGAAAACCATTTAAAAAGCACTTCTGACATCCATTTGAAATAATTTAAAATCTTTAAAACATGCAAATGATAACAACATTCTAATAGACTCAAGACGTGCAACTGGTGCATATGTTTCATCATAATCAATACCTTCTTCTTGATTATAATCTTGTGCAACCAATCGTGCCTTGTTTCTAATTACCTGACCAGATTCATCCAATTTATTTTTGAATACCCATTTGGTACCAATAATTGAATGATCTGTTGGTCTGGGAACTAATTCCCAAACATCATTTCGTTGAAATTGATTGAGTTCTTCTTGTATAGCGATAATCCATGAACTGTATTCACATGCATCTTTGATGTTCTTTGGTTCAATGGATGAAAGGAAAGCACAATGCGCCATTTGTTCTATTTGACGACGAGTTCTAACTCCATCTGTAATATCTCCATTGATTAACTCTGATGGATGATTTGGAACTTGTGTAAATGCCTTAGGAAGATATGTATTATCTGAAATAGACTCAACAGAAGGTTTAGTAGCATCAATTTCATCAAGTTTAATGTTATCTAAAGAATTAGATAAAGGTAATATATTCTCTTCATCATCTATGATGGGAGAATTAGATGAGGGGTTCTCATCAAATGTAACATGTAGTGATTCTTCAACTGTTGAAGTTCTTTTGTTATATACTCTGTAGGCTTTGCTACGTGTTGAGTATCCAACAAAAATACCTTCATCAGATTTTGAATCAAACTTATCAAGTGCATCCTTAGTATTAATAATGAAACATTTACATCCAAACACTTTAAAATATGATACACGAGGAATGCGATTAAAGAATAATTCAAAACAAGTTTTATTAAGCAATGGCCTTATAAGAACTTAATTCATAATGTAACAAGCAATTGCGACAGATTCAGCCCAAAAATATTTTGGTAACTTACTGTCACAAAGCATTGTTCTTGCACATTCTTGTAAAGTTCTATTTTTCCTTTCTACTACTCCATTCTGAGGAGGAGCACGAGGAAAAGAAAAATTGTGAGTAATGCCATTTTCATTACAAAATTTGGCAAAAGATTCATTTTCAAATTCTCCCCCATGATCACTACGAATAGTGACAATGTTAGAGGATTTGATCTTTTGTATCTTTTTACAAAATCTTGAAAATTCTTCAAACGCATAATTCTTGTTTTGCAAGAATATAGCCCAAGTGTATCTTGAATAATCATCAACAATGACAAATGCAAATCTACTTCTATTCAAAGAAGCTACTCATGAAGGACCAAACAAATCTAAGTGTAGAAGTTCTAATGGTCTCTTTGTTAAGATAACGTCCTTTGATTTAAAACAAGATTTGTGCATTTTTCCTTGTTGACAAGCATCACAGAAATGTTTGTGTTTGAAAGAAATATTTGGCATTCCATTTACTAATTTGTGTTTTGAAATATGTGCTAGATTTTTGAAATTAGTGTGTCCAAAACGTTTATGCCACAAAAGTGTATCATCAGATGTAATCATTAAACAATGATTATGAATGATAACAGACATGCATAAGATATAAATGTTATTCTTACGCTTACCACGGAACAAAAAAGATGACATATCAGAATCATAAATAATGCAATCATTTTGTTCAAAAACTATTTTGTAATTTTTATCGCATAACTGACTAATGGAAAGTAAATTATGTTTCAAACCGTCAACCAGGAGAACATTCTCAATGATAGGCTGATTTGAATTGCCAACTGTTCCAGTGCCTATGATTTTGACTTTGTTGTTGACACCAAAGGTAACTGTGCCTCCATCTTTGTATTTAACGGTTGAAAGCAAATTGACATTTCCCGTCATATGTTTTGAACATCCACTATCCAAAATCCATCTTTCCTTTTTAGGTACCTAAAAGATAAAACATTAAGCATTGGTACCCTTTGTTTGAGGGTCCTTGGGATTAGATCTTTGGAAGCCAAACCCAAGTGGAATTTGGATTTTTGATGTAATCACTAGAATGAACTATAGCATGTATATAATGAGAAATATAATCATTTCTATCTTTCAAACATGAATCCTTAGGAACCCATATACTAATCGTAATAGGTTTCCTAGGCAATGGTTTTGAAATGTTAGTAACATTTTTTTGTGAAGAAGAAGAAGGAATATATACTATCTTCGTGTAAATGAATGCGTGATTCTTCTTTTGTGGTTTAACAAAAATTGTTTTGCCACTAGAGGAAGAAGTGTTATAAGACTTGGGTGCATCCTTATGAGGATATCCCAGTCCTTGTCTATGATTTGCTGGATATTGAATTTTTAACAAATCATCGAGATTTGTCTTTCCTTTGTTAAATTTATTAACATTGGATGACATCTCATTGTATTTCATCTTTAGTGATGAGATACTTTTATCCATTTCAGATATTTGTGTGTGTAATTCTAGATTCTTAGTTTTGAGAATATCATTCTCTTTACTAAGATCTAAAATTTGAGAAGATGAATTCTCAACATGTATAGAATTTGGTGTATTTCTTTTAGAAGATGATAATTCTTGAAATTTAATTAGGAGATCATCATTATTCTGTTTCAAAGATTTATGTTGACCATTTAATCTTTGGAAACGAGAATAGAGATCTTTTAATGCATCTAGTAATTATTTGTTATTAAAAGAACTTACCTCATCTTCATCACTTTGTGCCATAAAGCACATGTTAGCACTTTCACTATGATCATCATCTTCATCATCTGAAGATTCATTCCAAGTTGATGCAAATGCTTTCTTCATTTTGTCAAACTTCCTTTCTCTTCTAGATTGATCATTGTTGTTGGAAGTTTTGAACTTTGCTTTGAGAAGTGGACAATCTTTCTTCATATGTCCTGGCCTGTTACAATTGAAGCAAAGTGAAGAATCAGTATTTTTAGATTTATTATTATACTTACCTTTTTGAAAGAACTTTCTGATGTTCTTGGCAATGAATGCCATGTCATCATCTGAATCTTCATTATCTGATGTTGTGTTGAAGGCGAGTACTTTCTTCTTTTGATCTGATTCCTCTTTTGGATCTTGTAATGTGACTTCATGTGCCATTAAGTTACCAATTAGAACTTCCATGGATAATTTGGAAAGATCATTGGCTTCCTCAATAGCAGTGATCTTTGGGCGCCATTCTGGGGAGAGTACCTTAAGAATCTTGCGTACCTGATCAAGAGAAGAATAAACTTTTCCAAGAGCATTAAGAGAATTAATAATATTAGTGAACATGGTGTTCATTTCTCCAATCGTCTCTTTGTCTTGCATCTTGAACAACTCATACTTATGAACCAAAGAGGCAATCTTAGTTTCCTTTACTTTATTGGTTCCTTTATGAGTTACCTCGAGTATGTGTCAAATCTCCGTTGCACTTTTGGCCTGAGATACTCGATTAAACTCATGTTTATCCATGGCACAAAATAAAGCATTCATGGCCTTTGAGTTGTTTGTCTTTGCAGCTTTGTCGTTGGCGGACTAATCAGCAACAGGAGTTGTTGGCTAAGTGTATCCTGTCTCTACGATGTCCCAAATCTCATAATGCATACTTTGGAGATGAATCTCCATTCGTATTTTCCAATATGAGTAGTTTGAACCATCAAACAGAGGAGGACGAACTTGAGAGTGCCCTTCAGGATGTTGATTTGTGTTGTAGTTGTGTGGAGCGACGTTCATGTTTGCTGCAAAACATCCTGCCATCTTAACCTTGCTCTGATACCAAATGTAATTTTAGCCTGTATGGATCAATACACTAGAGGGGGGTGAATAGTGTATATAATAAAAATGATGCAAATAGAACATTACTAATATTTGCAAAGATGGCACAGAAATAAAATGACAAGTACTGAAAATAAATCAATCGCAAACACAGAGATATATCCTGGTTCAGATCCTCTTGATCCTAGTCCAATCCTCTACTCCTAGTAGGGATTTTTCACTATAATCACTTGTCCCGCAAGCACAAACTTACAAAAATGGTGACACTCCCCGTGTCCCAAACTTTGTACAATCTCTAAACAGAGATTCAAACCTGTTAAATAATGAAATAGAAAAACACATATAGCCTTGGTATAAATTTCAGAGAATGAATTCAAGGATGGTGTTTAAAAGATGAACTTCAAGATGTATAAGATATGTAATGAAGAACAATACTTGAAGTTCTCTGGTTCATAAAAGAAGAGAGAGATCTATTGATTTCTTCTTGCAATTATGAACACAAACAACTTTCCAAAATGATGTTGAAAAGGACAAAATTTCTTTAAGGAAGAAAACTTCAATTCTCAAAAGATCTATGATCAAGAATCTTGAAGTTCTTCCGTTCTCATAAGAAGAGAGAAATCTATGGATTTCTTCTTGCAAATGAGAATGAGAACAACTAAGGCAAGATTGCTTAGAATCAACAATTCTAGAAAAGAGAGAAAGAGAAAAGTTGTGTGTCTTGAAAGAGAGGGTCTACCCCTTTATTTATAGTGTTTTGGGACGGTTGGGAAGTGTAAGTAACGTTGGAAAACGGTCATGAACCGTTCCTGAAAATTTGGGATCAAAACGGCTAGTTTTGAAATTGGTCGACCAAAATGACCACATTGGTCGACCAAAATTTAGAGAGTGAATTTTGACCGTTGGAAGACATTTCTAGAATCTACACGGTTATGGGAGTTAGCATATGTAATCCCATAGTCAAATTCGAAGGTTTAAAATTGTTCGACCAAAATGGGGTTATTGGTTGCCAATTTTCAAAATTACGAATTTTCGAAATTGGGAAAGGTAGATCTCTGAGTAATGGAACCTAGATGACTAAGACATATTATCACAAGGCTTTGCGACTCTAATAAAGTAAATTTTACATTGATTACATAAAGCCGTAGATAGGACTGCATCTGCAACTGAATCTGAGAAGCTTCTTTGCAGGGGATCCTTATCAAGTGATTATATATCCAAGTCGTGGATAGAGGTGCCTTTTCCTTTCCAGCTTCATGAATGATATTTCCAATTGAATATGCATGAAGATATCTGATTGTGTGGAACTCGGCATTGACTTGTATCTGTATACATAGAGTTAGTAGCACTGAATGTGTTTGTCATATCAAAATCATATGGGAATAGAAATATGGAATTTTGAAATTCCAACACACTTGGCATAGGAGCTTTCTAACAATCATCTTGGCAATCGTGCGGCGATTTCCTAGTTTCTAGCAGTAGAGTCCCAGACATATGACATGTTTCTATTCTTACTCTATTCTCATGCTTGCTTGAACTATTATTCACCGCTAACTCGAATTGATTCGATATTTGGGTCATTCCATGTATATGTGTATATGGAAATTGATTGCATGATTTAGAAAGCTACACCGTTTGCTAGCTCACAACCACACTCACTCGTGCTTCACCGCGTGGACCCATAACACTAGTAGGGACTAGTATTCCTGGGCTTAGTGCTATGCTTCTTACGTGCTTGCTTAGTGTGTCGTGTTAGTTTCTGTTGGCTCTGCCGGGCAATCTAGGATTTACTTTTCTTTTCATGTTTCTTTCTTTCTATTTTCCCCTCCGAGCTTTTATTCTCACTCGTCTTCCTCGAGGACGAGGAAGGGTTCAGCTTGGAGGGATTTTGATTGCGTTTATATTTTATATATTCACGCATGTCTTCTTTGTAATTTCTCTTCGTTTTCGTTGTTTCGAATCTGGTCCTTTGTGTTTTCTAGTTCCTTTTTACTTTTGTTGTGTTTGTGTGCTTTTGCAGGATATTGCTAGCGCAGGGGACATACAAGGCCAACATCATGAGTCACTGGAGCAACGGGAGGTGTCGCACGAGACCCTGAGAGCCAATCATCAAGATAAACCATGTATCAGCTCTCAACCGATCGGGTAGACAGTTCCACCCGATCAGTTCATGCAGCTGTATCAGTCCCGAGGAAGAAGCAATTCCACCCGATCGGTTCAGTGATAGGTGGATATGACACAGAACGCTGTTTCGAGAGCCAAAGTTCACCCGATAGGTTAACTTGTCAACCGATCGGGTCACCTTAGCTGCTACTTCCCATGCTCAAGAATTCGAAGAGTCACCTAATCGGTTCAGCGATGGGGTGAGATCTATCAGAGCCGAAGACCAAGTTTCCCCATCGTCTCACCCGATCGGTTGAAGTTTCAACCGATCGGGTGAATGTCTATTTTTGTCTTTTAGTGGGAATATTCCCTGGCATCTTGCCAAATTGTATAAATAGGGCTATGTTTTTCCAGAAACACAATCCCCATTTTAAAGCTGTTTTTAGGGATTTTGGCTGCTCTGAATTTAATTCTATTTGTAAGTTCTTTGATCGTTCCTATATTTTGATATTGCATTTATCCTACTATTTGCTACAGTAATCTATTGCATGATTTCCATTTTGATGGATATAATCTGTTTTATTGCATTTCATGCCAAGAATAGTGAGTAGTTCTTCAATCTGGGACATTGGTGGAAGCCCCTTCGTGGGTTCTCCCTAGAATGGCCATATGATTAGGGATCCGATAGGATATAGGGATTCTGATGGTTACACAGGGGCGTTTCATTATCATCGGCGGGAGAAAGACCGCCTTTGACCGTCGGGCCAAGGGGAAATAAAACGGGAGTTTGATTCTCTAGCCACAGCTTACCCCCTTAGCGTAGACATTGACTCCTTGCGCGTGGGAACGGCTTGAATGAAATGTAGGGAGCAATCGTTGCGAGCTTAGTGCTCCCGGAGACGATGTTGGACATGAGAAAGCCCACCGTCCGAACCCGGGTAGACATAGCGTATCATCCTGGGCATCGACCGGAATATCGGGCCCATGGGATGCTAGGTAACACTATTAGAGGCAACGTCTCATCGCTAAACCATAGAATCCGATCACATTCATATCCTTCGGCCGTAATAGTGAGAACCCATGATAGGGCGGAAGCGAAAGTCCTAGGTTACCTTTTTTACCTCTTACATCTTTTCCATTAATCTAATATCGTGACAACCATCCAGATAATAGGCTAGCTCAACCACCGGGTGATCCGGTTCCCGAATGTTTCCAAGCATAATACACGCCTCCCCGTGATCGACCCCCAAGCCACACTTCGACACCATGCGCTTGCGGTTTACAAATCCTAATCCTAGTATCCGCGTCCTAATTTGAGTGCCAAACGGACAGGCGGTTAGTTTGCCCGACAAAAAACCAATAAGTCATCAGCAAATAGGAGATGAGATATGGCACCCAATCTCCTCATTGGGTGGATGGTCTGCATAGCCTCAGCTCTGGCCATAAGTAATGAAAAGCTTCCATAACAGTAACGAAAAGATAAAGGGATAAGGGGTCACCTTGCCTCAAGCCATATACATACATACATACATACATACATACATACATACATACATATATATATACATATATATATATATATATATCTATTCTATAAAACATGAAGATTTTGAATTTTGTCCCAGTAGGACAAAGGTTTGTCCTACGTGGCCACAAAAATGCTGACTAGGACAAACAAAAAATGCTGACTAGGATCAGTTGAGGGAACTTGGGGCATGTTTGAAAATTGAAATGGGGGGAATACTTTGTTTTAAAACCAAAATTTTGAAATTTGGGTATGGAAACCAAAAATTTCAGAGGGAAAGCTCATTGTTTAAGAAATTAAATAAAATGCAGCCATCAGCTCTCCACCCACAGAAACCCTCAGCCCACGGCTCATCAAAGGTAGAAATCAGATGAGTGAATTTTTGTTTCTCTCTACCAATAAAAAACCAGACAATTTAAATCTTGAGAAATCGGAGCAGACATTTCGAAGGTCATCTCGCAACTGGTCAGCCTCCACATTCCTCCTCCCTCCCACAATCTCCAGCACCATCAACCCTTAGATGTACACGTAGGCCTTGGCCATGATCGCCACCTCCCGAGGTCCACTCTGGCGACACGTAGCAGACATTTCAAAGGTTTTCCCCTTCCGTCTGTTTTAATTCGTTTTCTCCTTCAATCTATCTCTGCCATCTTATGTAATGTGGATGAATGTATTTTTTAGCCAAATCACCCTTCAATCCTGTTCGAGGCCACCAAATCACCAAGTTGCAGACTCGACATCCTTCGGATCGGAGGACACGCATCAGAACATGATCGCCACGAGTATGACCACATCGTCCCTTTCTCTAAAGTTAGGCTAGCTAGCTAGGTGTTCATGCGCTCCATGTGTTTGTGATTTTTCCTTAATGGGTTTTCTCATTGTTTCTTCCTCTGTTTGAATCTATTATACTTTCAGTACTAATCTCATTGAGTGCATAAATTTGCATGAAGATATACTAAGTCTGATCTTCAAAATAAATTGAATTTTCTTGCTTATTTCCAGTTTGGTATATATCGAAGTTTTAAAATATTGGTATATAGTCACGTTATATGACGACTTTGTGCAGGTTTCTCGGGTTGCAAGGTAAATGGTTGAGAGGTTTGGGTTCAGCAAGAAGATCGGACAGGTTGCCATCGGAGGCCCTAGCAAAACCCATTCATTGGACAGCAGGTATACAGATGTCAAGACCTAGCAGTGTTATTATCCATGATTTATTCAACTGTAAAGCCAGTAGGTTTATTTTAACAAAGGTTTATTTTAACAAAGGCAAGTAGGTTTATTATCCATGATTTATTCGTCACAGAAGGATTACTCATGGCAATGACAGATGTTGTCGATGCTGAGATGAGAGAGCAGGTAGAGACTGCTTACTCAAGAGCCAAGCAAATCAGTACCACACACATCGTATCCTTCATAAACTTGCCTAGCTTCTCATTGAAAACAAAACACTAGACATCGAGGAGTTCATGAGTCTACTCATTGACGGTAAAGCTGAACTGTTTGTTGCATGATTTAACAAAAAAACTATAATATAGATTTATGTCTATTGTAATTCTATGTTCATAACACAGTGGGCTCAACACAATGAAGTACTTAATGTAATGTAAGGGTTTTGTCAACGATACAATTGTCCTCGGTGGTTTACATATCGCCATAAATAGTGCTTCTAACTTGAGATTCTGGCATATTGCATTACAAGCTAGAAATTCAAATATGGATAACTTCCCTATATAGGATTAGTATTGAAAGAGATTTTCTTATGACTAGTCAAGTTATATGACCACTTCCTATAACCTATTAGATTTGCTTGCTTATGAACCGTCCTGTACTGAGTTTGAACATTATTCGGTTAACCAATCTAGGAGAGAGCAAGGTGTGAGGGTGCAAGACTTACCATTTAAGCATGATAATAATGAAAATAGTCCTTTAGAATGTGATTTCAGAGGTCCTACATGCAAGAAACCAAAAGAGTCATCTTCTAATGCATTTGGCGTATCTAATAATTTAAATACAGATTGTAAATCGAAGTTGTCAAAGCTTGGAAAGATGAAATGGTCCATGTTGCAAATCCTATTGAAAGGTGAATGTCCTAAGATGTCATTTGCGCTGCGACAACTCTTTCCTGCATCTGTAGCAATTCTGAAACTAAAAAGTATTTTATGGTTTCCCAAGCCTCTGCGATTATAAGTTTGACATTGCAAATTAGTGAAAGTTCTATGCCATCTTATGTAATGTGGAAGAATATTTTTTTAGCTTTTATTTTTTGCTTATGTGGTTCTCATTTTTAATTGTTGAATTTAGTTTATTATTTGCTCCTATCTGAAGAATTTTGTGTATATTGATCAAAGAATTCTATGTATATTGATCTTTTATAATGCCCATTGTAGTACGAGTGAATTATATATAAGGACATAGTTGATAGGGTAACTAATGCATAGACCCAAATTTTCTGTTCTCTCTTTCTCTCTTTTTATGAAAATTACTTTGGAGCATTTGCTATTCAACAATACGTGAACCTTACATGCAACAAGACATTGTATGTTGTGGCTGTACCTTCATGGGTTATTCTTATATATCATGGAGAAGCTGTGGCAAAGAACATAACTATTTTGAGACATCCTCTGACAATGTGGAAATTCATGAGCTTTTGGAGAGGTATTAACATTTTCTTTTCTCATTCTTTTAATCACATCCTTTATCAAATGTTCTTACGCTTGCTATGTGTGGTATATTTATGCAAAAATTGTTTGCCAAATTGGTTCTAATCATTTAGCAGTTTTTCAGGATTGATGCTATTGTTGGCATTCAAATTAGAATGTTTACAACTTCCTTGAAAAGTGACTTCTGTGACGAAATGAATAAAATGATCATGAAACTTTTACAAAGACGTACAAGTTGAACAATACACCGACGAGAAGTTTTCTGTGTATGTAGAGAAGCCTACCTAGAGAAAAAAATTATGAATTCCACAATGCTGATTGTTTCTGACTCTTCTTTGTACCTTTCATCATACCGTAGAGTGCACTACCTAGACAGTTGGCAACATACTTCATACAGTCACTTCTATTATAGTTTGCAAGTAAGATATCAATATCTTACTTCTACTATAAATTCACAGAAAATATAGGTAATGTTTGTTGTTCACATGCACAAGTTTGTCATTGTTGTAGGAGTGGGAAAGGGTGCAGGATCCGAAGATTAAAATGGTGCAAAATCATCATGAATTTAGTGATTTAAAAAAGATGGTGGAGAGTTGCATGAAATGACATGAAAGATTGCATGATTCTATCACGAAAGATGTTTGTTCTTCAATCCATCAATTGGGTGAGCATTTGAAGTTTTTATATGCCATAACAAGTTTCAGAAATAATGTATTACCAGGCCAAAAACGTTCTATTTTTGGACTGGACGATAATAATTTCCTTTTTAAAAATGGGCATGAGTAAATTCTTCATAGAGCTATTAGAAGTACAAATCATTTGATATACATTATACTGTTAGTTTTTAACAATATCATAAATATTTGTGAAATGCGTGTGAGATGAAGCCATTTTGTAACAACATAATGCTTGAAATTTGATTAAGGGTCATAGTAATTTTGGCATTGATGCATGATGAATTTTCATTTACTAGGAATTTTGTCATTGTTGTTCTTGCTGCTACTTCTCATGATCATTTTATTCATATTAAAACTCTTATAACTTCTCCATTCTCAAAATTTCAAGAAAATTCTTCACACACTTAATATTTTTACAACTATAAAGAAAATAGGGTCCAAGGCCAAATCCAACTCCATGGATAACCCCTGTTGCTTATAGAGTGCATGCGTTTTTTCTCTCCATCTTATCTGACATGTGCTAAGTGGCTAAAACCAGTTGTCCAGGATTCACCAATTTAGTTTACATTGTAATGTTAGTTTATTACAGTATTTGCATCGAGGTTCATCATGATAACACTTGAAAACAATCAAACGTCATGATGTATAACATCCGTAGAACATCGGCATACAAAATTTCAGTAACAGATGCTTTAATCCATAGCCAAGACTCCCATTTTAACAGAACTTCCATTAACAGGGTGTTAACACTACACATTGTCAATTGATGCAATAACATTTGGTTCACTGACAATTTAAAAGGCAGTGCAACATATAAAAATTTTCATCTCACTTCCATCTAGCATTGTGGATAATTTATTGGTAGAAGTTAAAATGGCTCTTTATACATGCAGAAATAACAGACCATTACATGGGTTAATTATTGACAAATTGTTGTTGCAATTTGGTGGGTTTTGATTTTTGAATGATTCTAGAATGAGAGATGTGTATATGACTGATTGATTTTGCTTTTTTCATTTTGCAACCATTCTCAACATAAATAAGATATTTTAGTATATATATTAATACATTAAAATCATTACTGGCTTTTCAAATTGCCCAAAAAATTATTCACAACAATTGAAATGATTCTAGATCATCATGTTTAGTAGTTTTGAAATGTGTTGTGTTTTGACTAATGGAAGAAAATAAGCATATGTGCTAAGATAGAGATGTACATAGCTACCCGATTTCACTACCTTTCTCAATATGAATAGAAATATATGAGTGTACATTTATGCTATTAAACTGTTAATTTAAACTTAAAATTATCGCCCTCTTTTCCAGAATGTCTATTAAATCATTCACAGACGTCAAAGATGGTTTATCATCATTACTTTTCCAATATATTGACTGCTTGGATCTAGGAAGAAACAACATATCTTTGAAATATCTATTTATTTAAAATGCATATTGGCTAGCTTCAGAAGAATACATGTTTTAATCTTTGTTGAGTTTGTTGTTTGATTGTTGTTGTCACTTAGGTGCACTCTTTATTTGCCTTAGGTGTGAGCCTATTTCAATGAGGATTGTTCTTTGAGTTCCAATTTTCTTTCCTTTTTGTTTCAAAATCTACTTTATGTTCCTGATTCATGTAAAAATTATTTCTTCTTGAGAAACTCTGGTTCATGTTTGTTAATGTATGCCTTACAAGATCTTATGTTAATGTTTTTGCACAGTCTTTCAAACAGAATATGCAAGTATCCTACATTCCCGTCCAAGAAACAATACCCACTATACCCAAGTATCCACTTTGTTTAAGGTTGCTTCAAGCTTTAGGTTACTTCAAGTTACTTCAAGCTTCTGGTTGCCTCAAACTTCACAATATAGCCAAAGTATTTAGGATTTGTGTGGGGCCTCCAGTGCACAAGTGCACATATTCCATGGGACAAATTCTGAAAATGTGCTGCAACTTGATCCACCTACTTGAGAGGGGAAAAATCTTGAATCAACAACCTTGCAAAATCTGTTCTAGGATATAGCTAAGTAGCCAAGTAAGCATAGTATGTCATACTTCATGTTATAGTATCAGATTTTCCACTTCAAAATGCATGACATGCAAAAAAACTGACCTGGTATAAAGAATGCACATCCTGGAGCCACACTTGAGCCATACCTAACATGCACATACTTGAGCAATCTACATGGTTTCAAGCATAAACAGAATGCACAAAATTAATGCACTTACTTGAAAATAATGCACAAAAAATATTAGCTTCAAGAGCAGCACAAAATTCTGATATGAAGAACAATTGCATTTAATATCAGTTCAAAGAAAAACTGTTATGAAGACCAAATCAGTTCCAAAAAAACTGATATGAAGAGATTCTGTGTTGACTATAATTGATTTGTTTCATATGAGTAACTTGAGCAAAGAGGAGTTTGTTCACATCCTTCGATGGCATAGCACTGGGTTTTCATGGGACATCGCAAAATACTGAGGGGTGACTCTCCACAGGTGTGGTCGATGGTAATCCTGGATGGGGAATTCCTCTTCGGTAAAAAGTATGGAATCTTTTTTGATGTTTCTCTTCATGTTTTTACTCCGTTGAATCAAAGTGTTATATGTTTATGGGTGTTGACTGTATTTGGTGAATCACACTATTGTGCATGAGTGATAATAACAAGTAGAGTAAAACTCATGGTTGTGGGTGTGTGAAGAGAAAGAGAAAGGTTTTGTAAACCCAGTTTTTACAAATGAGAACCTGATGCTTGCATGTAGGTACATATACCTCGGTTATTCGACAACAAAATAGAAGCTGCAAGGTGTCCTACAGGAGATTTGGATTTGTTTAGTTGTTGCTTTGAATTTTTTTAAAGATAAACTTTGTTTATAATGGTTGCTTCTGATATAAATTCTGTGTTGTGAACCTCTGGGCTTCTGAATATCCTCAAAATTTTCAAGTCATTCGTTAAATTTACTCTACACTTTAACCTGCAGAAACCAGAGGTTTTGATCCACTCTTTTCTTCGTCCAGTGGGATCATGGTGATAACATACTGGCTTATTCAATTTTGTTCCAGAACTTAAATTTTTAGTGGGTTATTTTATCTTCTGACAGTTTTTTAGAAACTGTGAAATAAATTAATGGTTGTAAACTTGATGTTTATTTGGTGTAATAAATTTTAATGAAAACTTTGAACTATTTTACAATGTAGGAGGATTCTAAGATTGATATACCAGCTTATATTTATATGGTTTATATGGTTCAAGTCTAGGTGTTTCAAGTAGGATGTTTGAATTTTGACTTTGAAACTGAAGATTAGGATATCATTTCCAGTACTACTTCTGTCGTAGGTTCCATGTAAGTTGGCTTACATTATGTACTGTTTATGTCTCTCACGTTGAATTTACCTAAATATTCATTGCATAATAGTTCTACTCTGGGAAATTTTTTGTCAGCCTTGAATTCATCATTAGATGTGCAAAATTCAATAAGATTAACCCCTACCTGCACCCCCCCAATTCCCAAAACTACTTTCTTTCTTGCTATCTTTCTTTTCTTCCCTTTTGGCAAACCAATATTGTCATTATTCTCCATACATACTGCTCATCATGTTCAATTAAATAATCAACAAGGTTAATGTAGCCTGGAGGAGGAAGAGGATAGTGCCTCTAGCTCCAATTAAATAAAGGATACATTTATTTTTGAATAGTTTACTTTTGTCTTAAAAACAAATTGATGTTTTCTTCTTATACTGACTTACAGTCATCTATTGGTCTCATTAATACTATGAGGTTCAATGGAGCCATGTGTACATGTACACCTTGCAAATTGCAAGAAAATTGTATCTTTTCACCTTGATATCATTGTTTTCATTTTAGTTAGAAATGTGTACTCCTTTGATATTATTTTAAGGTGTGTGCATGAATAAAGAAACAGTGCATATGATCCTACATACTTCCTTCATAATTCACATGTAGTTACTACTCTTTTTCTGTTTCTGATACAATTTATGTTTCAACTAACAAAAGAATGGTTGGTGAAAAGTGATCGAGAGTGGAATTTAGATCCGAAATAGTTTCATTTAAAATGTGTCATTGAAATTGCCACAATAAATATGATTTTAATTCGTGGATTACAACTTTGTAGTTAATGGGGCAATTTCTATTCTGTTTTTCCGTCATACTGTTCAAAAGCTTTAATAATTCTTGCTACCATCAATTTCCCGGATGGTGGTCCTGATATACTCAAGAAGACATGATTCAATATAAGTTTGCTTTGTCCTTTAAAGAATTAGTTTGCTTTCTCAAAATTATACTGATATCTTGAACTGCTAAACATTCCCTGTTTTGGTTGTAAAGCTGTTTTGTTGTGTATGCTGAGACCGAAATGTCTGTCTTCTACAATATGCAATCTATATCTGGTGGTAACTCAACCATGGATTCTACTTTAATGCCATGTTTGGCATTTGGGATTTGGATGGAGTAAGGCCCCTATCTAAGCTAACCCCAGCCAAATAATGAATTTTTCCTTGGGTTAGAGTTGGCCTGAGTTGTCTCAAGCAGCATCGAAACCCACGAATACCATTCAGTGTAACAATTGTGCAACCCCAGCTGAAAGATGGGGTAGTTGGAGTTAGTCTGCCATGCAAAAAACCTCCCAATCAGTATTCATCTCTCCTAACCCCCAACTCATCATACGCCACTCCTTCAACCAATCAAGTTGGCAATGGTGAGCATCGTGTCTGCTTGGGGGAGTCTGGGGAATTTTGTGATGGCTGAGCAGGTGCACATGTTGGCTTTACAGGTGTGTGATTTTTTTGATCATTTAAATTGATGAATTTTATTTGTTTGACATTTTACTTATCAATTAAATGTTGACATTTTTTCTAGCACTCTTTGTGACATATTTTTGGATAATTGGGCCACAAATTTTGAATTTTAAGTATCACGTTTCTAACTCCATCTACTGACATCTCTCTCTTCCCCCCCAAACATCAAATGCTAGAAACGCGTAGACACTCATATAGACCATGCCAACGCCAACAAAAGACCATGTGGAAGCCACCAAAAGCTATATTTCCATCCCTACATACCTTTCTCTCTTTGCCTCAAAGAAGGTTTTTCCTCTTTTTAATTCTTCCATTATTGAATTCACCCCCAAGAATTACACAAAGAGGAAGGGGAGGAAGCTTCTCAGGAATTTTGTTTGAATCGGCACAAACATGTAATCAAGCTTTTTTTTGAATTTTTGGTAGCATATTGATTGTAGGTTCTTTCCATAATGATGGATATATCTATAACCTCTTGAATCGACACAAACATGAATCAAGCGACAAATTTTGAATTTTAACCATGCATAAATTCCTTTGGATGCTGTTGTGATGGTTTTTAGTTGTTTTTATCTTGAAAATGTGTTGTTTGTATGTGACTGTTGAAAAAAATTCTTTTAGTATTTTTGTGTTTATTACTGTCTTTTTGGTGTATAAATATGTAACTATTTGGAATTTTTGTTAGCAAAGAGTCCTCTAATGCTGGCGACAATGCATGAAAAGATTACTCTCTTTGTTAATTGGAATCCTGTCTCTCTCGGTGTGTTTGAAATCATATGTTTTGTGTGGTGACGTCATGTCTCTCTATGAAATGATGTATTTTTTGCCTCAATGTGTTGGTTTGGACTGATGTATTCTACCAACATCAAAAAATGTTTCATATTTCAACTAAAATAAAAAAAATGTAAAACCACTGTTGGAATAAAAAAATTCATATTGCAAGAAAAATAAGAATCCAACCCGAGGTGTAATAAATGGTAATATAATTGAGAATGTAATAAATGGTGATCGAACTTGGAATGCAAAATGGACTTAAATGGGAATGTAAAATGGACTTTGTAATACAAACTTCATTTTGCAAACAGTTCACAAGCAATTTGTGGAATTCAAGTTGAAGTCTTAATAAGTAGTTTACTTCTGCATACAGTTGTGACAAAAATTATGTTGATTTTGCACATGCATAACCAAAAGTTTGTGTTACATATGCCTCACATCCTTATAACTTTACATTACATGTATATTTTTTGTAGCTCACAAATAAGTATAAACATGAACCTGTTTAGACTAGATTGTGAATGCACATGTGAAAGAATGTAAAATGGAATTTGTAATACAAACTTCCTTTAGCAAAGTGTTCACGTGTAGTATGTAGGAGTCAACTTGAAATCTTAAGTAGTTTACTTCTGCATTCAATTATGGCTAAAATTAGGTTGAATTTGTACATACACAACCAAAAGTTTGTGTTACATATGCCTACTGCAAACACACAACAACCTATTGTACATTTCATCACATCCTTATAAACTTTACATTAAATGTATATTGTTTTGGAAGGTCACAAATAAGTATAGACATGAACAAATCAAGACACATGACTTGAATGTGAATGGACATCATCAAATTCACATCATTAAATTTTAAGACATGATCATGTGTATTGATTGAGGGTTGAAATATTAAGTGGTTTGCAATGGATATATCAAGGGTCACCGTTAAAATTTTTATGAAAACTTAATTATCTAGGGGAACTATCTTTTCAGCGGTTACTATATTTTTGGCTAAAACTAAATAACAATTGTTACGCTTTAGTTTGTTTAAATTAAGGGGATCCAATATTTTAAGGGGGAATATTTTAAATGAACAGTGCCCTTAGGGCACGGGTTATGACTAGTATATCTATATTATAAAACAGGGATGTTATCATGGGCTATTGGATAAGAGTTGGATAAGAGAATTGGATAAGAGATGAGAAATTGGGTAAAACAATTGTTGGTTAATACAATTTGGATAAGAGAATTTGGTTAAGACAAGAGAAATTGAATAAGAGAAATTAGGAGAAGAGAATTTAATGTTTGAGTTGAAATTGAGTTGGAGGGAGAAATTTTGGATGGAACTTTGAATTTTGAGGGGGAAACTAAATGAGTTTTTGAAAAAAAAAAACAAAACACAAAAACATTTGCCGCAGCTCAGCCACGTTGGGCAACACACATTTGGGGGGGAACTCAAACTTTGGGGGGAAATCTCAATATTTTGCCTCAAAGCATTCGGAGCACCCTCAAACCCTCAACCCCTTACAGCCAGAGCGTGCTCAACCCCTCAACCCCTTAACCTCTCTTCACGGCCGGAGCGCGCTCGCAAACCGACAGCTTATGGGAGCGCATGAGTTGATACCGTTGCTCGCCGCCACAAATCTCGATGCCACACGACACGTGGAACGCGTCTTGCCCACGAATCCGTCTGTGCAGTCTTCTCCATGGACTCTCCCCTTTCAAACCGTTGAGTTTAGCCAAGGGGAAAGGTGAGAGCTTTGGGATCGGATCAGATTTTTCTCTGTTACGCTTGATCTCTGAGATGCTTCCGTCGGATTTGGTGCCATCTTCTCCGTTCGGTGTGTATTTTCAGATCTGCCGCTGCTCCAATGATGTTTCATTGGAACAATCAGGACCTGGTAACTCTTTGCGTTAAATTTCTTCATAGTTCACTTCTCCCTTTGTTTTAAGTTTATTTCATTTTCTATTTGGGTTCATGAACTGATGTTTTGTTTCGTCAATTATGCCATATGCTTGATGCTGCTGTTAATTTCATGGGGTTTTAGAGATTTGATTCTCGAGCATAACTTGAGGAAACAGTCTTTGGATGATAATTATCGTTTGAGGATGCAATTGAAGCCAAGAGCTAAAATAAATTAGACGAAATTTGTATTGTTAAAGAATAATAACTGTATACGCTGACTATACCTCTGCTGGGTTGTTACCTTTTCCCACTCTTGCTTCGTACATATATAACCCAAAGATCTCAATGGACAAGACAATATAACAAATTGTTACCTCAAGAAGAGGAGTACCCGTGGATGGAGCAGCATTTTGCAACCGGCAGACCACCATCATCGACCCCGCAGACGCCTTTAACGCTGCTAGCAAGTGGGCCCAGTCTTTATCGCAGCAGGTGGTGACCCGATCACCTTCTGTTCTTCATGATCCATCGCATTTTATACTGAAATTTGGGTTTCAACCTCAGCCGGATACCCTGATTCGAACCCAAACTCTAAATCTCGGTCGATCTCTTTGCTGGTGAGTTTTACTGTCTAAATCTCGATCAACTTTTTGTTGATATATTCGAAATCCGATCTAGGGTATATATAGATAATGTTATACCTCTTTCTCGATTATAAAATTCTTGGTTGTTTGGTGTGCTTTTGGCCCAAAAGTGTTGGATTCTCTAAAAATTTCAGATTTTGTTGGATGATTATTCAGGAGTTTGTTCATTGTCAAACAAAGATTCTTCTTTTAGGAGAAAATGGCATTTTCTATTGATTGTTGTTTGATTTGATCATTATTTCTTTTTTGTTTGCTTGATTCTCTCAATGAATAATGTTATCTTTGTTTTTGGAATACAAAGAGGATAGTGTTTGCTTGATTAAAAGTAGTGATTGTTTCTGGATATTACAGAGAGGAAATATCAATGCTTTTGGAATACAAAGAAAATAGTCTGCAAATCAATCCTTATCTTTGTTTCTGGATATTACAGAGAGGAAATATCAGCAGCACTATCACTACTTTTAGTATTGCAAGAAAATGGCTATTGAATTAAAGCTCTGAAATTTTTTCCCACACTAAGATGTAATCTATTGCTTTCTTTTTTCTATTCAGCATGTGGCATGGTGTGCACAACCCAATGTAAGCAAATTTCTTCTTTTTTGTCATTAATTTTCTTTTAATTCAAGGGTTTCTGCATGTCTAATTGGTAGAGGGACGAAGGCGTGTAGTTTTTTGATCTGGGGTTTGGATGAAACTTGCCTCTTATTACTTATTTGATTGTAGTGTGCATCAATTTAACCCATACATCACCTCTTTTTTTGATTAAAAAAGAACTGGTCCTTGAATTGGCATTTCATTAATGTGTGGTTGATCAGTGGTCTTGGGTTGACTGTCGGAATTAATGGGATGAAACCCAAAAATTTAAAACTGTGAAAACTGAAAATTTCAAAGCTCAGCCTAAGTTTCTCGGTTCTGAAATCTATCTCTCCCTCTTCTGAAAAGTCTTCGTAAGATCAAATCTCAACACCAAAACTCCAAATTCTTTCGAGGCCTTTGTGCCAGAAATCATGGAATGATGATGATAATGCTCTGCTTTGTGCGTGTTTCGTGTGATATATGGGAGCCGGTTCAATTTATGCCAGGAATTATTTAATCATGGAATGCTAATGCTAATGCTCTGCTTTGTGCCAGGAATCATGGAATGATGATGTTAATACAGGTTATTAGATATTTTGATGTGCGCTTTTCGTTTGCAAAAACCAATTTCATATTTGATTTGGACACTCTTAGGCAACACCCTGTATGTTCTCTCTGTAAGTTCTCGATTTTGGGCTAAATTCATCAAATAGTTTATTCAGAGCAGAAGAGCTAATTTTAGTACTTCCGGTGTCTAATTTATTCTTTTTTATTCTATCAGGAACTTTAGCTTTTGATCCTCTGTTGATTTGCTAAAAGTTAATTTCATTGTGATTTTTGTCATGCTTCCAAATTTTTATGTTTGCCTTTCTGTAAAATTTGCAGGGTTTGAAGAATATGGCAAATAGATTATTGTCTTAAGGTTAAAAGAACACTTATTTCTGGCTGTTTGCTAAGACTAAACTTCGGGAGAAAATATGTGAACCTTTGTTGAAAAATATAATGGAAAACTTTGCTGATAGGTCACACAAGCAAAAATTTGTAAGGGGGAAAACTTACAACTTTGAAATTTGTATTGAAACTAAAAACATTTGCAGTAGGGGTGAAACTCTATAGGGGAAAAAATCTAACAATTGAGAGCGCATGCCATGGAGATCGACAGAGCTAAAAGGGAGTGCAGCCATTGGACAATATCATAATTGCTTCATATGTTTGTTTGTTTGTTTAAGTGAAGTTCTAATTTGTTGTATTTAAATGTGGATGTTATTGGTCTTACTGCAGGTTTTCATGCATGTCCTTAGGGCTGGGTATTATTTGCACATAGAGAAAATGAATCAATCGAATGGAAACCTTAAATTTGACATTTTAGACCTTAATATTAATGTTATTTATTAATTTGCAGATGTTTGTTTTTGTTGCTTCTTTGAGTGCGAACGAAGGCAAAGAGGTTTGTGGAATTACAAAGGATGTTACTTAAGTAAGCCTGCCATTTATCACTTTTTGATTTATTTTTTAAGAAATAATTGTATAGTTCCTTTTAATTTGTATGGATTAATTTATTGTTTTTTTCGATGGATATAGTTAATTGGGAAAACCCCATTGGTGTTTCTCAACACATTGTTGATGGATGTAAAGCTTGAATCGATGCTAAATTGGAGATGATGGAGCCTTGCTCCAGTGTCAAGGATAGGTAAAATTTCGACTATATATTTGATTTATTTTATTTAAATTTTGTGACTGTAATTTTATTGCATTATTCGATATAGCATGATAACTGATGCGAAGGAGAAAGGCCGTATAATATGTAATTTTATCATATGAATTAAGTAGTTCTGCATATGGGTAATTTGTATAATAGATTACACTGAGCATTTAATTGGATTACATGGCTCATGTATATAATCATGCATACACGGCTCACGGTTCTTTGATTTAATTGGTCATGCTTATTTTTTTTAACTTTAGCAAAAAAATATGACCATATAATCAACTGATGAAAGGTTTTCAAATCTAAATGTAAATGAGAATCAAGAATAAATGTAAATGAGAATGGCACGATTCTCTTTTTGAATATCTGTTAATTCATTTTTGTATCACTTGCAACTAAAATTATATTTGAAGTTTCATGAAGCTGTAACTACCAAGAGTATAGGTGCAAGGTTCAGATAGCAACATTTATGTCCAGAAATTTACTCGCAGACGTACTATCTTGAATTTTTGGTTCCATTACTTAATTTTCTTTCCAATAACCAGCCTGATGTCTTTATCTTCACTCCTTGCCCAACTGATGAAATCAATATCCACTGTGTTTAGGCTGATGGAACATAGTGCCATATATATTTCAGTTGACACAAGTTTCTTCACAGACTAATTACGTTTCAGAACCATATATTTCAGTTCGAGCTCGAGTATAAGGTGGATTTGTTAGAAGTTGAATTGGACAATGAAAGGACAGTATGAACAACAACACATCACATAGTGATGTCTTCTTAAATTAAGAACAAAAAAGTCCTGGTGACAGTATGAAAAACAGAAATTATTTAGAAAAGAAAAATAAACACATACCATAACCATCCATATATCTGATTCAGCCTGATAGAAGACATGAGAGTGTTTCTCTGCTTCAATGACCTTACAACCAGTCTGTGGAGAAAAGATTCTGGGAGAAACAAATTTCTGCTTAGTTGAAACATGTGTGAATCATGATATCCAGTCTAGATATGTCGATCAATGGATTTAGGATTATCAGCAAGCCAACTAAACCATCAGCAGTTTGAAAAAGTATCTCAAATGTATGACTACGATGAATACATTATATCAATTGATCACCCTCACATGATCACCAAGACTGCACATAATCAGTCATTCCATCGCCGTCTGTCAGGCATCTTGAAAGTTACGATTCATGGAAAGATGATTTCAAGATTATTTTATGCCTAATATTTCTAACCTACTTTTTTCGGATTGGTGAATATCAAAGATCACTGGACAAAATTTGGAAAATGGTCTGACGTTAATCCATCATAAACATTCTTTCTGAGGCATTGTTCACGTTTTAGTTTTATTTTCTTGACATTTCTCAATATGATCATCTGTACATTGTCTAAATTAATACCGTTTCAAAGTGTTTTCTTTCTTGATGTTCCAAAATCTGTCAGAAATTTCAGGCACGGTTCATTTGTTCGATTTAGTTTATTCCAATACGAGCAAGCATTTTGTGCATGTTAGAAATCTCAAAACAACACTTCCAATACAATTGAGCTCTTAAAATTAATCTAACAACATTTTGTTCTGGTATTGAGCAATATTTTTAAAGGATTTCATAATGGGGTCTTCTCTTTTACAGAACCATATAGCAAAGTGGGATGTTGATTTCTACATAGAAGTTAATGATGATGTGCATGTCAATCTTGGTCTGTCGCCTCACCTTTAGTGTTTATTGTTGCATCATTTATTATCTGGAATTTGTGTGTTAAGTAAATATTGTTGATTGTGATACTTCTGGAATAGCTACTCAGATTTGCACCTCCATGCACAGAGGAAAACAAATGTCTACCCATACCCACAAAGTCAGTTGCAAGCAATAGCAATGCAGTTGCAGGAAGTGAACCAGTATTACAGGAGCATAACAGACCAAGTTCTGTGCAAACATGGGATGCTCTTGCTCTTGCAAAGAGAGCCATGATGGCTCTAGAGAAGCAGCGTTGTTAGCAGAGAAATCAAACATGCTAGAGTCTGAACTTGGTCAAATTCCTTTTCTCAGGCATGTTTCTCATTAACTTTGTTATTTTACCACTTATTTTGATTCCTGCTGTCATATCATACTGAAATTCTAATGCAAATTATGTTCAGTTTGTTGGATATGGAAGACGTTTGTACACCCTTGTGGGGGATGTACGAGGGAATACGGACCTCGAACGTCGCGCACACGAAGTCGTGTGCAAAGGGAATCTGTTCCCTTGCGGAGAGGATCTCTGTATGAGTGGGAAAGTCGCATTATATATGCATAAATGCATGCGACATATGGCTAATAAAGGGGGAATATCTTAAGCTTATGTTGTACCATGCATATGGTACAACTTAAGCTTATAATGTGCCATGCATCATGGTACACCTTAATTAAGTTGTTCCAAAGGAACAACTTACCCTAAAATAACTACCTTGGGGGCTATAAATAAGACCCAAGGGTAGCCATTTTCCTTACACATTTTGCATGAAATTCATGCATGCATCTTCTTCATAGCGAAGCTCTGCAGAAATATTTCCTCTCCCTCCATCCAAGTTCTTAATCTAAAATAGAGATTTAGATTGTGGATTAGTAGCCTTACTCCGTTCGTGAGAAGACTCGATCCGTCGTGGCGAATCAGAAGGCAAAGTTCCGAGACTACCGTTCCGCATACGCTAGCGTAAGTCTCGACTTTAATTTTCGATCCTAACTCTGTTTTGGCAGGATCCATCATTGGTATCAGAGCCATTATGTTCGCCCCGGTCAAACCGCCCCGTCGAAACTACGAACGAGTCGTTGTCTTTTTCACGAATGGGTCTCCTACTATTACGGATATAGTAGGAACGCTTCGTGATGGAGAGAACGCAGCGGTTGTTCTTTTCACGTTAGGGTATCCTATCATTACGGATATGGTAGGAACTCTCCGTGACGGGAAGAACCGACCGTTCACGTAGTAAGTTATTTTTGGCACACGGCCATTAGGAAATAACTAATTTCTCGACGAACTGGTGCTTCATCGACGAACGGGTGCTTCATCGAGGAAGACGATGGTAGTTATTTCCATCGGGTAAGAGGAAATTTTGGTGCATGTGCACCATGGCCAAATGGGCTATGAAGGCCATGCACCCCCCCTCCCCGTGCGGAGGGGGTTGGCTACGGCCAATAACCACCGGCGACCACCCCATCAAGGGGGTGGAAAGTGTGCGGCAACCCCATCCAAGGGGGTGTCCGGCCATGGCCAAAGGGGCCATGGCCGGCCAATGCCGAATGGCCTTGGCCATGACCGGCCATGGCCAAGCCATGGCCGGCCATGGCCAGGCCGGCGGTGGCCGGCCAAGGCCAGGCCGGCAGTGGCCGGCCTTGGCCAAGGCCTGCCGGCCAGGCCGGCCCTGGCAGTGGCCAGGGCCGGCGCCCTGGCCTCAGGCCAGGGCCGGCGCCCTGGCCTCAGGCCAGGGCCTGGTCGAGGCCAGGGCAGGAGCCCTGGCCCCGGCCAGCGGCCAGGCCGCCCTGGCAGAGGCCAGGGCAGCGCCCTGGCCTCAGGCCAGGGGCCTGGCCGCCCTGGCAGAGGCCAGGGCAGCGCCGTGGCCTCAGGCCAGGGCCTGGCCGAGGCCAGGGCAGGAGCCCTGGCCCCGGCCAGTGGCCTGGCCGGCCGGCCCTGGCAAAGGCTAGGGCCTGGCCGGCCCTGGCCGGCCCTGGCCGAGGGGTTCAGTGCCCCCTGGCCGGCCAGGGCAGAGGCCCTGGCCGGCCCTTGGCCAGGCCCCGGCCAGGGCAGAGGCCCTGGCCGGGAGAATTTGCATTTCGAAAATTGGTCGACCAATTTTGTGTTTTTGGTCGACCAATCTGGCAGAAGGTCTGGGTCGATTGCAAATTTGCCTAATGACCCATACGGGGTGACAAAAGGCATCGGCGAAACTCGAATGTGTCGATTAGCCCATACGGGGCTAACCACAGTGCCGACTAGTTCATACGGAACTAACGTTTTAATGAAGTTTTTCATTGGGCTCTACTCCTTGAAGATTAGCCATAGTGCTCTACTTCATGCGAGATTAGCCATGTCATTGTAATCTACTCTACGGAGATTAGCCAATGTACTTGTGACGTTGTGCTCTACTCTACGGAGACTAGCCAACGTGCTTTCAAATTTTTGGAAAAAGATGTTTTTCAAATAGGTTATATCCCGTCCTTAAATCGGGATAGCGCAATTTAGAATTCCAAGTCCTACCACGATCCGGCCATGGTTATCTAACCCATGGGTGTGTAGAACAGGTCTCGTGGCTTGGCAATTGTTGCGTTAAAATTCTTTGAGCAAACTCTCACCTATTCTATTTTGAAAGACATGTTTTTTTCAAAATTGATTTTCCGCTGCGAAGTACTATAAGAGTACGATTGTTTGATAAGTGATGGGGGAATATTGAAGGTTGTTCTAGATGGTGATTGGAATCATAGAGACCTTTTCGATTCTAGAACAACATCTTCAATATTTTTCGAAAGTAACTTATCAAATATAATATAATTCCAAGTGGGATTTGAATTTTTTAGAACTATCCAAATGGGATATTCTATTATCATTTCAAGTGGGAGTTATATTTTAAGAATTTTTATGCAATGTTTTGATCGAACCTTCGGTTTTATGTCTTTTGCAGCATTTTAAAAGTAAAATGTCTTCCGCTTCAAAGAATATCGTTGCTGAGTTAAACAAAGGTGAAAAACTCAACGGCGATAATTACAATCTTTGGTCCATTAAGATACAATACGTTCTAGAGGAGCAAGAAGTGCTCGAAACTCTAAAGAACGTTATGATTGAACCGGAGTTGGGCACTACGGCCCAACATCGAAAAGACAAGGAAGCTTTTGATGCTTGGTCTCGGAAGAATAAGATAGCGCGCATTACGTTATTAAGCAGTATGGCTGATGACATAATGCGCATCTTCCGAGAACATGACCTAGCCATGGACATATGGTCCAAGCTAGAGGAGAAGTTCGGTGGCACATCGGTGTCCAAACTTCGCGCCTTAACTATAAAGTTCGATACATATAAGAAACGTCCAGATCATTCCATGGGGAAACATCTGCGACATATGGCGAACCTTATCTCAGAGTTAAAGGACGCAGGTCATGTGCTCACTGATGAGCAACAAATCCAAGCAGTCATACGTTCCCTACCAAATGGGTGGGACCAAATGAAGATGCATCTCACTCACAATGAGAGCATCAAGACCTTCAACGATGTTTCCAAGCACCTCGAATTAGAGGAAGAGCGGCTTGCGGCTGCCAAGCCAAGTGCAGAAGTGCACATGGTTGCTAGTTCCCCACACGGGGGAAAGAAACGTAAAGATCGTTCGAAGTCTTCTAATGAACGTAATAAGCAACCTGAGTCTACCAAGGAACCCAAACATAAGGGTGGGCACAAGAAATGGCACAAGAAGAAAGACTTGAAAAGGATCAAGTGCTTCAAGTGCAACAAGCTCGGTCACTATGCTCGTTCGTGTACGAGTGGAAGTGACGAGGTGCCACCGACCACATAGCAAAGGACAGACGGTCCTTAGTGGAGTATCACCGGATACCCCAAAGAATGAAGTGGATCAATGTAGGAAACAACACACGTGTTGTAGAGAAAGGCGTTGGGAATTGCAAGCTAGACTTGGACAACGGCCACACTCTCCTACTTTATGATGTTCTCTTCATTCCATATATTCAAAGGAATATTAATACTGTGGTCAATTTAATGGGTCTGGGTTATAGTTGGTTCCTTCATGATTGTAATATGGACCTATTTTGTAATAATTCCTTTATTGGTACTGGGTTTTGTATTTCAAAGGATTTATTGTAATAAGTACATTGTATGATTCCTCATGTAATGAAAATTTCCTTGTGACAAATTCTTTGACTAATGAGTCTAATATAATTTGTTGGCACGCAAGGCTTGGTCATATTGGACCAACGCGTATGGATAGACTTGCCAAACGTGGCCTTCTATCCAATGTTTCAAAGGTTGAAATGTCGACCTGCGAACATTGCCTTGTGAGGAAATCTTGTCGCAAGCCGTTTGGAACCGGCACAAGGGCCGAGGTTCCATTACAGCTTATCCATTCGGACATATGTGGTCCGATGAATGTCAAGACAAGACGCGGGAAGTCCTATTTCATCACTTTTATTGATGATTTCACCCGATTCGGTCATATCTATTTGATATCCCACAAAAGTGAAAGCACTAAACCTGCTTTAAAAACTATATGAGTTTAGTGGTGAATCAATTAGATCGCAAGATTAAGGTCGTGCGAACTGATAGGGGCGGTGAATATCAATCAACAAGTTTAAAGGAACTTTGTGATGAAAAAGGCATAGTACATCAGGTAACTATGTCTTATACTTCTCAACAAATTGGTGTTGCAGAAAGGAGGAATAGGACTTTAATGGAAAATGGTCCGTTCAATGATAGCGCAAGCTAACTTGCCAATCACCTTTAGGGGTGATGCATTGTTTACGGTCGCTTTCATTTTTGAACCGCGTACCCTCGAAATCAGTTAGCTCCACTCCTTATGAGTTGTGGAACCAAAGGTCTCCTGACTTAAACATTTTGAAACCTTGAGTTTGTGCATTCAACGCACATATTTCCTCCCATAAGTATGGCATACTTGGGCCAAGGGGAAGGAAATGTATCTTTTACGATACGCAGAAAACTCCAAAGGTTATGTTTTTGTTAGTCAAGAAGACAATGGTGGGCTAATTGAGTTTGAGTCGAGGGAAGTCACTTTCTTGGAAAACGAGTTTCCAAGACAGGGCGAGATAAGTCAGGACTTATCTCTATTTGAGATTTATGATCAAAAAGGATTACCTCATTCGAGTGGGAGAATTCTTGGTGAAAATGAAAATACTTTTCAACACTTTTCAACCTTCACCAATGGATTATACGAATGACGATTATCCTATTCCATACGGGAATAATGATCCAAGTGGGAGCAATTCTAACGACATTCCAAGTGGACATTCCAAGTGGGAGTGATATTAGAATTCATCTAAACTCAAGTCAACAAGGACTTGAAGAATCTCAAATACGACGCCGTATCTTGCCCTGCTAAAGACAAATGGATAGAAGCGATAAAGGAGGAATTGAAATCCATGATAATTAACCAAGTCTGGGACTTAGTTAACTTACCCAAAGGACGTAGAGCAATTGGGAACAATTGGGTTCTCAAGATCAAGCATAAGGCTGATGGCTCTATAGATAGATATAAAGCTCGCCTTGTCGCGAAAGGTTTTACGCAACAGGAAGGGATAGACTACAAAGAGACCTTCTCACCTGTTGTGCGTTTTTCCTCGATTCGCATGATTCTGGCAATGGTAGCTTGCTTATACCTCGAATTACATCAGATGGATGTAAAGACTGCCTTTCTCAATGGAGAATTGGACGAGGAGATCTATATGGAACAACCAACAGGGTTTGTAAAAGAAGGAAACAAACATAAGGTTTGTAAACTTCGTAAGTCCATATAAGGTCTTAAATAATCCTCGAGACAATGGTATATACGATTTCAAGAAGTTGTCTTATCAAATGGATTTTCCATGCTTGATGAAGATAACTAAGTATATATCAAGAGGATTAAAAAGCAAGTATATTATCATGTCTCTATATGTAGATGACATTTTAATAGCCGGAAATGACAAGGGCTTTGTGATGGATATCTAGGCTTGGCTTTCATCAGTTTTTGAGATGAAAGACATGGGAGAAGCCGCATATATCCTTGGAGTTAAGATTTCAAGGAATCATTCGAAGAAACTTCTTTCTCTTTCACAAGAGACTTATATAAAGAAGGTTCCAGAACGATTTAATATGCAAGACTGCAAGTCCATTGATATTCATATAAGCATATGCGATAATTTATATCTGGAATCGTGTCCAAAGAACCAAAAGGAAAAGGAAATTATGGAAAAAGTTCCATATTCCAGTACAGTTGATAGTCTTATGTACGCTATGGTGTGTACGAGACCGGACATCTGTTTTTGCCGTTGGAAACGGTAAGTTGTTACCAATCCAACCCAGGGCAAGAACACTGGAAAGCGGTTAAGAGGATAATGCAGTATCTTAAAGGAACTGCAGATTTGCAAAAGACTATGATAAAACCAAGAAGGTAGACATAAGGTACATATCTACGCATGAGATGATAGAGGATCAGCTTACGAAAGCAATCCCCAGAAATGTGTTTTATAAACACTTATCATCCCAAGGATTGCGTATGAGCCGAGTTGTACCAATATATATTCCCATGTCTAAGAAATGATCAAAATTAATAAAAGAATAAGTTCTTTTTCCAACATTGCATATGAATTTCTTAAGAAATGTTTGTGTACATTTTTGAAATCTCAGCTGAATTGTGTGTATGTCGGACAGATTAAGGTTGTCTCTCTCACATGAGCAACCGCCTTATCTTATCAGATGGATAAGATAGAGATGAGACTAGTTTAAAGTCAAAAACATTAGACGAATGATTTAGAGTCATGACTTAAACAAGATAGTCGAATAAAAGATCTGCATCATATGGATGCTTACAAAAGATCTGAGATCTGTATCACAAGGATAAAAAGATCTCATTGGATTTTATAATCCTATCTGTCTTATGCAGGATGAGAGTCCGGGAATATTTCCTGAGTAGTAAGGGGACTCAAAAAGATAGGCACAGTGGTGTCTGATCTTTTCATCCGTACAACATCATTAAGACATACTCTCCCTGGGAAAGGAGTGATGTTGTAATACGTGTTCATACCACGTATGCATTTCGACCACTGAGTTAGTAGCAATAGTGTTTGCTATTATGTGAGACTCAAAGGCCATACGGGTCTTAACTCTTACCCTCAAGGACTCCAATTGGTTCCTTTAGATTTGACGAGATGATCGCTATCTTAGCGTTTTACTAATGGGCTATGGTAATTCGGCTCGGCGGGGCACGTTAGAAAAGCGAATCAAGTCAAGATCAGAAGGTTCGCAAGAAGAGGAAGATTGATTTCATATTCGCATTTGGACTTTAGTGATTCAAAGCTGGCCAGCCAATTGTAATCCAGATGGGATTCAATTGTTGAATATAAAGTATAAGAAAATGTGAAGAAATAATCTAGGGTAAAGCATGCGTTGAACTACTCAACTTTGCACCTTCGAGGTCGTTGTGTATCTCTAACAAGTGCACAACAACAGACTCTAGGCGCATGACGGTCGCACGGTCTATTTCTCGGTATGATAGATGAAAGAACTAAGGGAAAGACGTTCTCTTACAATCCCCTCAAGTGTGAGTGGGAGATGTTGGATATGGAAGACGTTTGTACACCCTTGTGGGGGATGTACGAGGGAATACGGACCTCGAACGTCGCGCACACGAAGTCGTGTGCAAAGGGAATCTGTTCCCTTGCGGAGAGGATCTCTGTATGAGTGGGAAAGTCGCATTATATATGCATAAATGCATGCGACATATGGCTAATAAAGGGGGAATATCTTAAGCTTATGTTGTACCATGCATATGGTACAACTTAAGCTTATAATGTGCCATGCATCATGGTACACCTTAATTAAGTTGTTCCAAAGGAACAACTTACCCTAAAATAACTACCTTGGGGGCTATAAATAAGACCCAAGGGTAGCCATTTTCCTTACACATTTTGCATGAAATTCATGCATGCATCTTCTTCATAGCGAAGCTCTGCAGAAATATTTCCTCTCCCTCCATCCAAGTTCTTAATCTAAAATAGAGATTTAGATTGTGGATTAGTAGCCTTACTCCGTTCGTGAGAAGACTCGATCCGTCGTGGCGAATCCGAAGGCAAAGTTCCGAGACTACCGTTCCGCATACGCTAGCGTAAGTCTCGACTTTAATTTTTGATCCTAACTCTGTTTTGGCAGGATCCATCACAGTTTGGATATCAATGGATACAATGAGGAGCTGTAATTAAGGATGAAACCTTGGTGAGGTCAAAACGGCTTTTGGAGAGGTAATCCAAGAGGCGCAAAGTTCCAAAGAAGCCAGACGATGTCGCGTCGCAGATCAAAACAACGGATTTATGAAGGATGTATGAAGTCTGTACCAGTTCTAGCAAAACAGTAAGACAGAGAAAGTTGATAGCACTCCATATGTTCATATTTATTTTAGATTGAAACTTCTAAATTTTCAGTTTGTTAGTGGTTGATTGGTATTTTTTAATCTTTGCTAAATTTTTATGGAGGAGTTACATACCACGAATTTGTTTAGGTATGCATGAGTTTGGGAGAAGATGGGCAACTTGGTATGGGTGATTAGGAGGAAATAGAATGGCCATCCAACCTCACCATGTAACCACCGAGTGCACATAAAAAATGCGCATACAGTCAACAAAAACTCATCTTCAAGCCAGTGAACATAATTTACCAGGTTTTAGCTTTTTTTCAGCTTGATGTCCAACATATCTCATCTTCAGCACCTTACATGTGGGTCTAGATAACACTCGAAGAATACTCGCCTCTTGACATCAGATTCCACCGATTTTTGTGGTGTCCTCCATGCCATGCCATGGTCGTATATAGCCTAACGTTAATACCAGTTATCTATCGCATCATTCATGTGACTTTCGGCGGGTTTTTTCCATGGTATATGTTTAGTATAAGATATGTAAACATGTGCAATATCAAAAATACGCACTCACTGTACTGTATGTTGTCATGAATGCCATGTTGTATCTTATGGATCTTATGCATCATAATGAATATCGAAGTTTCAAGGGCAAATTTGTTTGCAGTATCTCGGAATGTAAATTTCATTCTTGAAATTTTAGTTATTTTGTTATGAATCTATTTCTATGGCCCGTTGTGATTCCTCTTCTTGCAAGACAACAGCAGCATACTTGCAAAAAATGTTGGAGCTTAGTTTTTAAAAATTGTGCAATATCTATTACTACAAAGAAAGCAATATTCATGGCTGTCACGGTGCTAACAATTGTCAGGGTTGCCTAAATTCTGTGTTTAAGCACAACACACGATGTATTAGTTGATGATATACCTAATTTTATATGAACATGATTTTTCGTTCTTAGTATTCAATGTTTTCTGACAAAAGCTTTGTGGTTAGTAATGGTGTCATTGCTCTATGCAGTTCCAGATAATTCAATGTGAATTTATACATAACTATATCAATCACAAGGTCTATCATAAGCAAAGAGCTACTGCATCATAAATCTTGGGACAAGCTATTCCAGCAAAACATATATGCAATTTCTTATGTGAGTAGTGGGCTTCTCCAACCTCATGTTCAAAGTGATTTAACTATGATTACCTAAAAACAATTGATTATTCGTACATGATGCCTCATATATAGAGCATGTGACATAACCACCAAACCCCTGAGTCGTATTTGCCATTTTCCATCTGTGGAGAGATGATTTTCATGAGAAGTTCACAAAAGGGGGAAAAAGGAAAACAAAAACAAAAACAAAAACAAAACACCTTAAACATTCCCCTGCCTGGGCAAACACAACTTCATGTTCGCCAATGGATGGTGCAAATACTGAAGGAATACCATAAGAAAGTTTATTAGGCAATTCACCGACATAACAGTCTGATACTGCTTAACAGTTTTCTGCACCCCATGCATGGTACGATTTCAAAACCATTTGATCGAATGTACATGAAAATGGCAGGACAATCATACATGGCAGGATTTTATGGGACATTGCTTTGATAATTGAATCATGTGTTAATCTCTTAAGTGCATCCCAGTTGTGATCATCTCATTTTAGAATGTGCCTTCCAAGAGCAACAGGTCATCACTTGATATAATATTGTTGTGAATTTGGTAGAATTATACAACAAAGATTTTTTAAGCTAATGTTTGGGTGTCTTTGTTGTTTAATGAGATAATAGGTCCATGTTGAATGAATTTTCTACCTGGAACCTTTGAATCACTTGCATGATATCAACAGATGATAGGACTCCTGACCAAAAGAGTTCATTCTTCTCTTGCCCAAAAAATAAACGAGGGAATTGATCTTTTATTGCTTGATGTGTATTTGAGTTTTTTAAAAAGGAAATCTTTTTCAGACACCAAATTATTCAGACATCAAATTATTCATTGCTTGATGGGTATTTGAGTTTTTTAAAAAGGAAATCTTAGGAAATCTTAAATGTAATTTTGTGAAGGAATAAAGGTGAAAGGCTTAGACTTTTGTGGCAAATGAGTCAAACATCATCCCAACAGATATAAAAATTAAAATTAACTTTTGTGGCTGAGATTAATTGTTCATTTTCTTTTTCCCTAAAAAGTGGAAGACACAAATGGTTCATATGGGAAATGAGGTTAGTGGATATGCATGGAAATGAGGTTGGTTCTATGTATATTCATTGATTATTATCAAGCATTGAAAGAAAATTATCCAAGTACTAATCCCCATGTCTTTCTTTGCAGATTCCATATCCAAGACACCATGCATCTGGAATGATCACATCTCATAATTTGCTTCACATAAAGATATTTACTACCAGATGGTTGCATCATTTTTTCAAGTATAGCCTTGAGTTTGAATGTAACGTAACTTTGCTGATAGGTCACACAAGCAAAAATTTGTAAGGGGGAAAACTTACAACTTTGAAATTTGTATTGAAACTAAAAACATTTGCAGTAGGGGTGAAACTCTATAGGGGAAAAAATCTAACAATTGAGAGCGCATGCCATGGAGATCGACAGAGCTAAAAGGGAGTGCAGCCATTGGACAATATCGTAATTGCTTCATATGTTTGTTTGTTTAAGTGAAGTTCTAATTTGTTGTATTTAAATGTGGATGTTATTGGTCTTACTGCAGGTTTTCATGCATGTCCTTAGGGCTGGGTATTATTTGCACATAGAGAAAATGAATCAATCGAATGGAAACCTTAAATTTGACATTTTAGACCTTAATATTAATGTTATTTATTAATTTGCAGATGTTTGTTTTTGTTGCTTCTTTGAGTGCGAACGAAGGCAAAGAGGTTTGTGGAATTACAAAGGATGTTACTTAAGTAAGCCTGCCATTTATCACTTTTTGATTTATTTTTTAAGAAATAATTGTATAGTTCCTTTTAATTTGTATGGATTAATTTATTGTTTTTTTCGATGGATATAGTTAATTGGGAAAACCCCATTGGTGTTTCTCAACACATTGTTGATGGATGTAAAGCTTGAATCGATGCGAAATTGGAGATGATGGAGCCTTGCTCCAGTGTTAAGGATAGGTAAAATTTCGACTATATATTTGATTTATTTTATTTAAATTTTGTGACTGTAATTTTATTGCATTATTCGATATAGCATGATAACTGATGCGAAGGAGAAAGGCCGTATAATATGTAATTTTATCATATGAATTAAGTAGTTCTGCATATGGATAATTTGTATAATAGATTACACGGAGCATTTAATTGGATTACATGGCTCATGTATATAATCATGCATACACGGCTCACGGTTCTTTGATTTAATTGGTCATGCTTATTTTTTTTAACTTTAGCAAAAAAATATGACCATATAATCAACTGATGAAAGGTTTTCAAATCTAAATGTAAATGAGAATCAAGAATAAATGTAAATGAGAATGGCACGATTCTCTTTTTGAATATCTGTTAATTCATTTTTGTATCACTTGCAACTAAAATTATATTTGAAGTTTCATGAAGCTGTAACTACCAAGAGTATAGGTGCAAGGTTCAGATAGCAACATTTATGTCCAAAAATCTACTCGCAGACGTACTATCTTGAATTTTTGGTTCCATTACTTAATTTTCTTTCCAATAACCAGCCTGATGTCTTTATCTTCACTCCTTGCCCAATTGCTAAAATCAATATCCACTGTGTTTAGGCTGATGGAACATAGTGCCATATATATTTCAGTTGACACAAGTTTCTTCACAGACTAATTACGTTTCAGAACCATATATTTCAGTTCGAGCTCGAGTATAAGGTGGATTTGTTAGAAGTTGAATTGGACAATGAAAGGACAGTATGAACAACAACACATCACATAGTGATGTCTTCTTAAATTAAGAACAAAAAAGTCCTGGTGACAGTATGAAAAACAGAAATTATTTAGAAAAGAAAAATAAACACATACCATAACCATCCATATATCTGATTCAGCCTGATAGAAGACATGAGAGTGTTTCTCTGCTTCAATGACCTTACAACCAGTCTGTGGAGAAAAGATTCTGGGAGAAACAAATTTCTGCTTAGTTGAAACATGTGTGAATCATGATATCCAGTCTAGATATGTCGATCAATGGATTTAGGATTATCAGCAAGCCAACTAAACCATCAGCAGTTTGAAAAAGTATCTCAAATGTATGACTACGATGAATACATTATATCAATTGATCACCCTCACATGATCACCAAGACTGCACATAATCAGTCATTCCATCGCCGTCTGTCAGGCATCTTGAAAGTTACGATTCATGGAAAGATGATTTCAAGATTATTTTATGCCTAATATTTCTAACCTACTTTTTTCGGATTGGTGAATATCAAAGATCACTGGACAAAATTTGGAAAATGGTCTGACGTTAATCCATCATGAACATTCTTTCTGAGGCATTGTTCACGTTTTAGTTTTATTTTCTTGACATTTCTCATTATGATCATCTGTACATTGTCTAAATTAATACCGTTTCAAAGTGTTTTCTTTCTTGATGTTCCAAAATCTGTCAGAAATTTCAGGCACGGTTCATTTGTTCGATTTAGTTTATTCCAATACGAGCAAGCATTTTGTGCATGTTAGAAATCTCAAAACAACACTTCCAATACAATTGAGCTCTTAAAATTAATCTAACAACATTTTGTTCTGGTATTGAGCAATATTTTTAAAGGATTTCATAATGGGGTCTTCTCTTTTACAGAACCATATAGCAAAGTGGGATGTTGATTTCTACATAGAAGTTAATGATGATGTGCATGTCAATCTTGGTCTGTCGCCTCACCTTTAGTGTTTATTGTTGCATCATTTATTATCTGGAATTTGTGTGTTAAGTAAATATTGTTGATTGTGATACTTCTGGAATAGCTACTCAGATTTGCACCTCCATGCACAGAGGAAAACAAATGTCTACCCATACCCACAAAGTCAGTTGCAAGCAATAGCAATGCAGTTGCAGGAAGTGAACCAGTATTACAGGAGCATAACAGACCAAGTTCTGTGCAAACACGGGATGCTCTTGCTCTTGCAAAGAGAGCCATGATGGCTCTAGAGAAGCAGCGTTGTTAGCAGAGAAATCAAACATGCTAGAGTCTGAACTTGGTCAAATTCCTTTTCTCAGGCATGTTTCTCATTAACTTTGTTATTTTACCACTTATTTTGATTCCTGCTGTCATATCATACTGAAATTCTAATGCAAATTATGTTCAGTTTGGATATCAATGGATATATTCAAGAGCTGTAATTAAGGATGAAACCTTGGTGAGGTCAAAACGGCTTTTGGAGAGGCAATCCAAGAGGCGCAAAGTGTTGGAATTAATGGCTCTTTTGGCCATTTGTTCACTCCCACTCTCTCTCTTTTAGTCCCACATTGGATAGGCAAACACACTTGTGTGGGTATATAATAAGCTTCTCTCATATGGGCTATTAGACTTGTTAATGGGCTAGAAATTGGGGGTAGCTCGCGTGCACATGAGCCCAAGCAAGGGGCCGAGCCCAATCCAGGTTGAGCCGAATGGAAAATCTGGGCGTCGGATCCGGAAACCCTTAGCGTGTGTGTGCTGGCGTCGTGCCTGCGCAGGGGGGGTTCACGGGTGCGCGCGCGGAGTGCCCGAGTTTTGACTCGTGTTTTTAGCCTATTTTATTTTTAGAATTCAATAAGCACATTACGTTTTTAATTTTCCCAACAGCCATTTTTTCATTAAATTGTGGTTTAATGTCTCAACAGCTATTTTTCTTTTAATGGCTGTTAATGGCTGCGTTGTTAATGGTATTCATGGCAGAATTCCAACAGCCATTCTTTTCCTCCTTATAAACTCTTTTGTATAGAGTTTTTCTTATGACTTCGGAAAAATCAAACAACGGAAAAATCGTCATTTCCTCCTTCTTCCTCCTGGGTATCGATCTCTGTGCAAACTCCACGCTGCTGGCCGCGAGTGGACGCGTTCAGCCGCGACTACGTTAACCTTGGGGAGCAACCGGCATCATCCGATTACCACCACGGTCGGGCCGTAGTTGTTTTCAAGGCAGTGGCATGTCCACGGCGCAGTTCTTCTTCTCTGGCTAAGTTTTCCCCTTTTCTTCCTCTATTTGCTCCTCGGTTTACTCTCTAATCTTTTATCTCCCTGTTTGTTCCGGCAGTGTCATTGTTCTTATCTTTCAGGACTTACAATTTGAAAACAACTATTTGGGTCATGTGGGAACCATAGCCATGGCGATTCCGATCGACTCCGAGCTATGCTAGAGGCTGCTGATTCATGGACGGAACAACAGAATCTTTTTCGCCGCTGTCTCCATGGGGCTTGCGACTTTGATTAGATATAGATTTGGGCGGACTTTGATGCATATCCCCCTCGTCTCGATTATTCGGTCGTTCATCATTACCTGTAAGATTTTCTATCTGGTTTTTTTTATTAAAAAAAACTAATTTTTCCTTGCTAATTGTTCATTAATATTGATTTCTTTAATATTTTAAGCTGGTAGCTTGTTGAGGAAATTTTTAGCGAATTTGTTGGAAATGATGAACAATACAAAATTTTTAAATTTTAAAATGATTACCAGATTATGAATTTGTTGGAGAAGCTATTTCTTTTTAGCTTATTCAGACAGGTTTAGAGGAATGTTTCTTTTTGCCTCAGAAAAGGTTGAAATTCATTAATCAACATTATAATACGCATGTTCTTTAAAGAAAAATGTTGATATCTTTTTAGCTTTGATTTTTATCCGACATCAATCTTATTGGGTTTGATTTGGAGGCAAAGCTTTCTTCTGCGGTTGAGATGGAGGCTGGTCGCGATCGATCGAACAACAACATAAACTAGGGTTAGTGTCCTGAGAAGAAAAAGGAAGAAATGGAATCCAAATCCTTAATTGAGCAAAGATTCATTATCTCAAATCTCCTTTTTTCAAGATTCGAAAGCGTCACAAAGAAGAAATAGCTGCTCTTTCTGATTCTCTTTCATCTGCTTCTTTGGCTGTTATTTGTTATTACTCTGATTTTGCTGGATGTTACCTTACCGTGTTGAATTATGATTCGGATGTGTTCTGGAATTTTATATAAGATGTCAAAATGAAAGTTTTGTGCTGGCGATTGGGGATCTGTTTTACTCTTTGATAGTTTGTTCGATTTTCTATGCATTTTAACAGATATGTTGAGAGCTTAGTATAGTGAGTGAATGCTCCGACTTGTTATGTACTTTTTAGAAAGATAATAACTGGAAAAGTGAGGGAAATAAAGTTTCCTACCGTTTATTGAAGCTGTTCTGGAATTGTCCGTGGAAGAATTTTATGCAATTTAAAATGGTGTCCGCAATTTCTGACGGGTTGCTACTTAACAATTGTATGCCTAGTTTTTGTAGTTGAATTTACATGCCTAGATTAATTTCAAGCTTGAATGTTGTACAAGATCAGTAGAAATTCTTGACTTGAATTCGTAAAACGATTCATCTTGAGGTACATAATTAGTGCTTCCCTTATTAGCTATATGATTCATGAAGCACTAGTGATTAGTGATAAACGTGGCTGTAATTTTGGAAAAAGATTCAATCTTTATCGTGATTCATAATGTTTTAGTCATGTAATTAGATGTCATTAAGTACAGATCAAATCTTCAGTGAAGAAGGATTACAAATGGCCTTATTTCCTTAGTAATAGCAAGGAGATTCTTTAGATTTCATGGAATTTTTAGAAGGAAAAAAAATGAAGGAAAGATTGAACCTTTGATGAGAGATTGGGCTACTGTCATGTGATTCTTTCTTATTGCATAACAATCTCTCGTGATTTAGCAAGTTTGATGGTCGTGGTTAATGGAAAACTTAATCTTGACATTGTAGGAGAAAGGTTTTGTGTAGTTACTAATACTATCATTGCATGGAAAGGGCTAAACTAATATTTATGTTGATTAACCAAATATTCCTATTGGGCATGTAATTTGCTACAAATAGGGGCGATTGAGGGTTATGAATGATATTAATTATGGAAGCTATTCTTTCATCTTGTCTTGTTCCTAACCTGTACCCCATAAGAAACTAGACAAGACAACTTATGAGATGTGGAAATGGTATACTCCCAATCTAAATTTTCTTAGAGTGTGGGGGTGTTGCCATAGGTAGGTCTACCTGATTTTAAGTAGTCTAACATTGGACCTAAGACCTATGACAGTGTTCATTGGTTATACTCATAATAGTGCTGCCTATAGATTCATGTCTTTGAAAAATCATTCTATTTCTGAGTCTAGAGATGCTATTAAAAACGAACTTGATTCTATTATTTCTAACCAAACTTGGGAATTGTCTGCTTTACCTAAAGGCAGTAGACCCATTAGTAGTAAATGGATCTTCAAGGGAAAGATGAGACCTGATGGTTCAATTGAAAAGTTCAAGGCTAGACTTGTGATTAGGGGGAGATACCAAGATTTTCTTGTCATCTCATTTTGAGACGAAAAGACCTAGGAGAAGCAGATGTTAGGAGTTAGAGTTATTCGAAACTCCAGTGGCATCTCCTTGATTTAATCTCATTGCATTGAAAAAGTGCTGTAGAAGTTCAACTGTTTTGACGTTGTGCCTACCAGAACTCCTTATGACCCCAGCATACATCTGAAAATGAATTTAGGAGAGAGTATTTTTCAATCTGAATATGCTAAGATCATAGGAAGTGTGATGTTCCTTATGAACTGTACTCGACTTGATATATCATATGCTGTTAGGAGGCTAAGTCGGTATACTCATAACCCTAGTGATGAACACTGGACTACTATTCATCGTTTATTAAAGTACCTGAAAGGAACTGTTGATTGGTGTTAGCATTCCATCAAATTTCATGTGATTCTCAGGCAGCCATTGGTGTTGCTAAAAATAGTGTCTACATCAGAAAGAAAAGACACATTCGGATCAGGCATAGTGTCGTTAATCAACTCCTGAAAAATGGAGTAATTTCTTTGAAATATGTAAGGTCTGAAAGAAATCTTGCAGATCCACTAACCAACGGATTGCCAAGGAAAGTGGTTCTTGATTCGGCGAGGGGGATGGGGCTAAAGCCCATGAGTTAAGGTTATATGGTTGATACCCAGTGTGGTCTAACGAAGCCATATGATCCCTAACAACAAACACTACATTTCCATCCCTATGACGTGTGGTAGTGTTCTCTGAATCCATAGCCAAGTATTGGTGGTGTTATTGAGAAGCACTTGATGGATTCACTTTGAGACAAGTTCATAACCAGTTTTGGTGGTGCTATTGAGAAGCACTTGATGGACTTAAGCAGAGGTTGAGCTGTATGCTCTTAATGGTTTCATAACCAGTTTTGGTGGTGCTATGGAGAAGCACTTGATGAACCACCTATGTGGGTGTGAGGGTTTGGCCGCCCTCTATGAAAGACAAGGGCAGTCTTTCTAGAGCACTCACGAGACCCAAGGTGTGCGCATGGCCTATAGCGCTTGTTATGTATCGCGGAGTTTGCACAAACTCAAGGGAATAATATGTGTTGTGGGGGTTCTCAACCGAACTCTAATGAGTTCAAGAGCAATTCACTCATTAGAAAGTAAGTTGTTGCCTCACTTCACTACGTATCAATTCAATCGAAAGACATTGATACTTAAGTATTCATCCCTCTTTACCCAGGATCTTTCTCTTCTCTTTCTTGAGCCATTAAGTGGGGGATTGTTGGAATTAATGGCTCTTTTGGCCATTTGTTCACTCCCACTCTCTCTCTTTTAGTCCCACATTGGATAGGCAAACACACTTGTGTGGGTATATAATAAGCTTATCTCATATGGGCTATTAGACTTGTTAATGGGCTAGAAATTGGGGGTAGCTCGCGTGCACATGAGCCCAAGCAAGGGGCCGAGCCCAATCCGGGTTGAGCCGAATGGAAAATCTGGGCGTCGGATCCGGAAACCCTTAACGTGTGTGCACTGGCGTCGTGCCTGCGCAGGGGGGGTTCACGGGTGCGCGCGCGGAGTGCCCGAGTTTTGACTCGTGTTTTTAGCCTATTTTATTTTTAGAATTCAATAAGCCCATTACGTTTTTAATTTTCCCAACAGCCATTTTTTCATTAAATTGTGGTTTAATGTCTCAACAGCTATTTTTCTTTTAATGGCTGTTAATGGCTGCGTTGTTAATGGTATTCATGGCAGAATTCCAACAGCCATTCTTTTCCTCCTTATAAACTCTTTTGTATAGAGTTTTTCTTATGACTTCGGAAAAATCAAACAACGGAAAAATCGTCATTTCCTCCTTCTTCCTCCTGGGTATCGATCTCTGTGCAAACTCCACGCTGCTGGCCGCGAGTGGACGCGTTCAGCCGCGACTGCGTTAACCTTGGGGAGCAACCGGCATCATCCGATTACCACCACGGTCGGGCCGTAGTTGTTTTCAAGGCAGTGGCATGTCCACGGCGCAGTTCTTCTTCTCTGGCTAAGTTTTCCCCTTTTCTTCCTCTATTTACTCCTCGGTTTACTCTCTAATCTTTTATCTCCCTGTTTGTTCCGGCAGTGTCATTGTTCTTATCTTTCAGGACTTACACAAAGTTCCAAAGAAGCCAGACGATGTCGCGTCGCAGATCAAAACAACGGATTTATGAAGGATGTATGAAGTCTGTACCAGTTCTAGCAAAACAGTAAGACAGAGAAAGTTGATAGCACTCCACATGTTCATATTTATTTTAGATTGAAACTTCTAAATTTTCAGTTTGTTAGTGGTTGATTGGTATTTTTTAATCTTTACTAAATTTTTATGGAGGAGTTACATACCACGAATTTGTTTAGGTATGCATGAGTTTGGGAGAAGATGGGCAACTTGGTATGGGTGATTAGGAGGAAATAGAATGGCCATCCAACCTCACCATGTAACCACCGAGTGCACATAAAAAATGCGCATACAGTCAACAAAAACTCATATTCAAGCCAGTGAACATAATTTACCAGGTTTTAGCTTTTTTTCAGCTTGATGTCCAACATATCTCATCTTCAGCACCTTACATGTGGGTCTAGATAACACTCGAAGAATACTCGCCTCTTGACATCAGATTCCACCGATTTTTGTGGTGTCCTCCATGCCATGCCATGGTCGTATATAGCCTAACGTTAATACCAGTTATCTATCGCATCATTCATGTGACTTTCGGCGGGTTTTTTCCATGGTATATGTTTAGTATAAGATATGTAAACATGTGCAATATCAAAAATACGCACTCACTGTACTGTATGTTGTCATGAATGCCATGTTGTATCTTATGGATCTTATGCATCATAATGAATATCCAAGTTTCAAGGGCAAATTTGTTTGCAGTATCTCGGAATGTAAATTTCATTCTTGAAATTTTAGTTATTTTGTTATGAATCTATTTCTGTGGCCCGTTGTGATTCCTCTTCTTGCAAGACAACAGCAGCATACTTGCAAAAAATGTTGGAGCTTAGTTTTTAAAAATTGTGCAATATCTATTACTACAAAGAAAGCAATATTCATGGCTGTCACGGTGCTAACAATTGTCAGGGTTGCCTAAATTCTGTGTTTAAGCACAACACACGATGTATTAGTTGATGATATACCTAATTTTATATGAACATGATTTTTCATTCTTAGTATTCAATGTTTTCTGACAAAAGCTTTGTGTTTAGTAATGGTGTCATTGCTCTATGCAGTTCCAGATAATTCAATGTGAATTTATACATAACTATATCAATCACAAGGTCTATCATAAGCAAAGAGCTACTGCATCATAAATCTTGGGACAAGCTATTCCAGCAAAACATATATGCAATTGCTTATGTGAGTAGTGGGCTTCTCCAACCTCATGTTCAAAGTGATTTAACTATGATTACCTAAAAAACAATTGATTATTCGTACATGATGCCTCATATATAGAGCATGTGACATAACCACCAAACCCCTGAGTCGTATTTGCCATTTTCCATCTGTGGAGAGATGATTTTCATGAGAAGTTCACAAAAGGGGGAAAAAGGAAAACAAAAACAAAAACAAAAACAAAACACCTTAAACACTCCCCTGCCTGGGCAAACACAACTTCATGTTCGCCAATGGATGGTGCAAATACTGAAGGAATACCATAAGAAAGTTTATTAGGCAATTTACCGACATAACAGTCTGATACTGCTTAACAGTTTTCTGCACCCCATGCATGGTACGATTTCAAAACCATTTGATCGAATGTACATGAAAATGGCAGGACAATCATACATGGCAGGATTTTATGGGACATTGCTTTGATAATTGAATCATGTGTTAATCTCTTAAGTGCATCCCAGTTGTGATCATCTCATTTTAGAATGTGCCTTCCAAGAGCAACAGGTCATCACTTGATATAATATTGTTTTGAATTTGGTAGAATTATACAACAAAGATTTTTTAAGCTAATGTTTGGGTGTCTTTGTTGTTTAATGAGATAATAGGTCCATGTTGAATGAATTTTCTACCTGGAACCTTTGAATCACTTGCATGATATCAACAGATGATAGGACTTCTGACCAAAAGAGTTCATTCTTCTCTTGCCCAAAAAAATAAACGAGGGAATTGATCTTTTATTGCTTGATGTGTATTTGAGTTTTTTAAAAAGGAAATCTTTTTCAGACACCAAATTATTCAGACATCAAATTATTCATTGCTTGATGGGTATTTGAGTTTTTTAAAAAGGAAATCTTAGGAAATCTTAAATGTAATTTTGTGAAGGAATAAAGGTGAAAGGCTTAGACTTTTGTGTCAAATGAGTCAAACATCATCCCAACAGATATAAAAATTAAAATTAACTTTTGTGGCTGAGATTAATTGTTCATTTTCTTTTTCCCTAAAAAGTGGAAGACACAAATGGTTCATCTGGGAAATGAGGTTAGTGGATCTGCATGGAAATGAGGTTGGTTCTATGTATATTCATTGATTATTATCAAGCATTGAAAGAAAATTATCCAAGTACTAATCCCCATGTCTTTCTTTGCAGATTCCATATCCAAGACACCATGCATCTGGAATGATCACATCTCATAATTTGCTTCACATAAAGATATTTACTACCAGATGGTTGCATCATTTCTTCAAGTATAGCCTTGAGTTTGAATGTAACGTTAATATTTTTTAAGAAAGAGTTATGATGTATACGCTATTTTTGTTTCGCACCGAAGGCGCCAGCACAATTTTTATGCTATTTTTGTTCCACGCCGAATGTGCCGCGCCGAAATTGTTGTTCTAAGTCGAAATTGTTGTTCCGTGCTGAAGGCGCCCGCGCTGAATTTGTTGTTTTGCACCGAAGCTGCCAGCGCCAAATTGTTCTGCACCAAATTTGTTGTTCCACGCCGAAGGCGCCCACGTCGAATTTGTTGTTCTACGCCAAAGGTGCCCACGCCAAAATTGTTGTTCTGCGCTGAAGGCGTCTATACCGAAATTTTTGTTCTACGCCGAATTTGTTGTTCTGCACCGAAGGCGTCTGTGTCGAAATTGTTGTTCTATGCCAAAATTGTTGTTTCGCGCCCACGCCAAAGGCGCCCGCACAATTTTTTTACGCTAATTTTTTGTTTCGCGCCGAATTCGTCTATACATTTTTTTACTCTATTTTTTTGTTCCGCACCGAAGGCACCCGTGTCGAAATGTTTGTTCTACGCCAAAATTGTTTTTCCGTGCTGAAGGCGCCCGCGTTGAATTTGTTGTTCTGCACCGAAGGCGGCCGCGCTGAAATTGTTGTTCTACGCCGAGTTTGTTGTTCAGCGCTGAATTTGTTGTTCCGCATCGAAGGCGCCCACGCCGAATTTGTTGTTTTGTGTCGAATATGCATGTGCCGAATTTGGTGTTTTCCACCGAAGGTGCCCACGCCGAAGGCTCCCGTGCCGCTAAATATTTTTACGCCAATTTGTTGTTCTGTTAAATTTTGGCTGTAGAAATAAGTTTTTGGGGAACAAAGATTTCGCGAGGAAAAATCTTAAATGAACCGTGCCCGTGGGCACGGTTTATGACTAGTATATATACATATGAAAAGTAAGTGTGTATGTATATATATGAACATGGACTACATCAGGGCACTGGCCAACAAGTAGGGCAGGCGAGGGAGAGGCTGGGAAGTGGTTGATCACTCCTTATTTTACACCTTTTTTCCGCATGATTGCATGCCATTTAGATCGCCCAAATCACGTCTTTTACGATTTATCGACGATATTGCGATGCTTTTCACGTTTTGTTGTTTTTGTCGCATTTCAGGTGATTTGGCACGATTTGGAGTGATCTCGAGATACGCTTACGCTAGACGGCCACCAACGACCTCCCCGAGGAGTATTTTGCTGTTGGAGAGGAGCGGAAGAAGAATGGACGCCGCAGGAGCGACGGGGAGGCCAAATTAAGCAGTTTGGGCATTTTTTGTGTCCCACTCGGCCGAGTGGAGGAGCCACTCGGCCGACCAGCGAGACACCGCTCGGCCGACCCGTTCAGACACGTTTTCCATGTGTACTCGGCCGAGCGACGGAGACCACATCGGCCGAGTGACTATACCACGTCCGCCCGAGTGGCGCCCAGACGAAGGCCCTCAAAAGTATCGAAGTTACTGTTTTTTGGCCACCTGAGCTTCAGAAGACCCACTCGGCCGAGTGGTAAATCCGTCCGCCCGAGTGAAGCAAAGCCATCGGCCGAGTGACGACAACTCACTCGGCCGAGCCACCTCCGAACTGAAGACCCCTGAAAGCCCCGACTTACTGGAAAATTACAGGGTTTTCACTTGGCCGAGCGACTTTTGTCACTCGGCCGAGTGCGATGCGCTGCCTGTAGCGAAATCTGCGGAAAACAGGCTGTGCAGGGGCGTTTTGGTCAGGATTTTTGGACGATTTTTGGGGCTATTTAAGCCCTGTTTTTACCCTAGTTTGAGGAGCCACCTCTTAGATTTTTTGCAGCTTTTTGAGTCTACTTTTTAGCTTTATTAATTGTGATTGGAGAAGAGAAAAACTTGGATTTTTGTTGGGTTGATTGAAGATCTACATTGGTTTGCACTTCTCTTCCCCAAAAACTCTATTTTTATTGTTTACATCATTGTTGTGATGAATTCCATTGTCTATTTCATTGCTAATTATTGTGCTATTGCTATGATTAGTGAGTAGTCTCCACGTCTTGGGGCGTGGGGATGAACCCTACAAGCCCAATTTCGTATTTGTGTTGAATTGGTAGAAATTGAGCTAGGATTGTTATTAGGGATTAGATTGGGATCGAATTACTACGGGTAGCTAGGTATTCACATCAATTGGGATTTGCAAGAGATTGGATCCCAATTCGATAGGAAGCCCTAGAAATCCGAATTGGGTTGGAGTCGGATTTTCGAAGTATCGGTTTGCAAGAGATTGGACCGATGCTAGGATCTCCGGTTGCAATTCCGTGCCAATACCCGTTTGCAAGAGATTGGACGGGTAGGAACTATCCTAATCTAGATTGTGGACCGAGTTTGCAAGAGATTGGGCTCGGTGCGCAATTGGACGATGATGTTGATCCTAATGCTAGCTTCCCTAGGCTAGGGTTTGCAAGAGATTGGACCCAAACCTAGGATAGCTATAGACCGGAAACAGCGCGAGAGCGTGAGCTTGGTTCCACATTTAGTTGCAACTAGTTCATCCAAATTCTCATCCTAGCGATTTCGATACCGGCGAACCACATTTGTGAAATACGGTGAGTAGTGGGGATTCCCCATTCCCTAGGCGTTCTCTATTTGATTTGATATTTCGCACTTTTGTCTGACGATTGTGACAGGATCGACCAAGGCAATTATCCCTCTTGGATAGCCAGGTTGATTAGGAACAAGCACGGTCATTCGTCCTCCCTGTGTTCGATACCCGCTCGCCGCTATACCGTGCGCTTGCGGTAAAACTACAACCGTCGCCTCGGGACGTGTACGCCGGGGCGCGACCAAGTTTTTGGCGCCGCTGTCGGGGAGGCGATTGCGTTTGATTCTTTTTCACCTTAGCTATTTCTTTCTTTTATTTCCTTTTTATTTTATTTCTTTTACCATTATTATTTCCTTTGCTATTCTTACCTAACCCTTCCACGGTACTAATCATCTCTTTGAAACTCTGTTTTCCCTGTGCATGTACACGAGATCTACGGCGGACCCCGAAGCCTTATTATTCGATCCCGAGATCGAACGTACCGCGCGGAGACTCAGAGCGGAAAGGAGACAATATCCGGAAGGGCGGTTTATGACCAACCGGGAAACTCCCGAAGAATTGGCGGAGAGAATGGCGAGAATAATTTCTATTCGCGATAGGCTTCGGCCTAAGACCTCTTCTACTACGTCATCCATCGTCGTGCTGGAGTTGGCGGCCGACAAGAACTTCGAGCTAAAGACGGGATTGGTGGTTTTGATGCAACAAGACCCATTTCATGGGAACGCTCATGAGAACCCCCACTACCACATCCAATCATTATTGTCGAAGTGCGCCACTTTCCAAATGCCGGGGGTCCCGATCGATGCCATCAGACTGCGCCTCTTCCCCTTCACGCTAAAGGACAAAGCACTCTATTGGCTGAGGACGCAAGCTGACGGAGTTTTCACCTCTTGGGACGGGTTGGCGGATGCATTCATTGATAAATTCTATCCACCATCCAAGACGGTGAAGATCCGGAGCGCTCTCATGTCCTTCAAGCAAGGACCACATGAGACGCTCTATGAAGCTTGGGAGCGATTTAAGGATTTGCAGCACCAGTGCCCGCACCACAGTATAGAAGATTGGGAGTTAGTGCATAGCTTCTACAACGGTCTCCAACCGGGGACCAAACAAATTATTGATGCCGCGGCGAATGGTGCACTCTTGTCAAAGACTCCCGAGGAAGCTACGGCCCTAATTGAGGAGATGGCCTCTAATAACCAACAATGGGGCGATGAGCGAGGACATTCTACGTCCTCCTTAAAGCCGACTAGCATCTACGAGGCAAAGGCCGTAGCGGAGCTTACGAGCAAATTTGATTCTCTCCACAAGGTGGTGGAGAGATTGGAGAAATTCATCACGGAGCCCCAAGGAAGCCCTTCCACCTCCGCGCCGGCAAGCCAAATGAGTGATTGGCAAGACCAATCTCAAGCCATGTATTCGGGAGGAGAGCAAGGAGAAGGATCCTTGGAGCAAGTACAATATGTTGCGGGGAACCAAGGTTATTGGTCCAATCCGGCCGCAATAAATCACCCGGGATTCTCCTACGCCAACAATGAAGGAGCTTTGAACCCGCCACAACAACCGCCTAATCAAGCTCGACCACCACCACCCCAACAACAATACTATCCGCCGAGGGGACCTACACAACAAAACTTCCAACCAAAGCAACAAGTCCCACCTTATAGGCCTCTCGGATACAACCAAGGGTGGAGGAATCAAAACCAAAACCCTCCACAAGCTCCACAACGATCCGATTTCGAAACTAGAGTGGAGGCGTTCATGGTCGAGCAAAATAAGGTGAATGCTACTTTGAAGGCGGGGCAAGATTCTCTCAATACCGTAGTGGCTCAAATTTCGGAGCAATTAGCGTTGCTCAACCGGAACACTCAAAGATTGCCGGCGCAACCGGAGCAAAACCCACGGGGCAACACGGGCCACATCAACGCCGTAGTTGCCGTCACAACTAGAGGCGGGAAGGACACCACCCCCGCCATGATTCCTATTGAGGAGGCCGTGGAGGAAAGTTTGGAGCCGGTTGAGCCGGTAATTGAGATTGAAAAGGAGAAGGAGCCACAAGACAAGGAGAAATCTAGGGCGGAGCTATTGATTGAGGAGAGGCGCTTCATGCCACCGGTCCCATTCCCCCAAAGACTAGCGAAAGCGAAAATGGAGAAAAGGCTAGCGAAATTCCTCGAGTATCTAAGAGGAGTTAGCCTAAATATTCCCTTCCTTGACGCCATCATCGAGATCCCCACATATGCCAAATTCCTGAAGGATTTGATTTCGGGGAGAAAGAGGAAGGAGAAGATCATGCTAGCCGAGGAGGGCTCTTGGTTCACCAAGAGAGAAAAGGAGCCGGCAAAATTTAAAGATCCGGGGAGTTTTCGGATTCCTTGCACTTTGGGCGGCGTGCCTCTTCAAAAGGCGTTGGTAGATCTTGGGGCTAGTGTGAGTCTCATGCCCCTCTCCATGTTCTTAAAGCTTAACACCGGGACAAAGTTGAAACCCACCGACATGCGCATTCAATTAGCCGATGGATGGATAACAAGGCCGGTGGGGATCGCCGAAGACATCCCACTTCAAGTACCGGGTGGAATATGCTTGCCATGTGACTTCGTCATCATGGACATTAAGGAGGAGGGAGACACCTCATTGATACTTGGACGCCCATTCCTCGCCACCGCCGGAGTCATCGTCGACGTGCGCGAAGGTACCTTAACCTTAAACGTCGGAAACATCGAGGTGGAGCTCCACATTCCAAAGGCAATGAAGCATATGCCTTATCACGAGGAACTCGACTACATGGACCTCCTCGATGAGGTGATAGAGGAGGCGATTCCTCACTCAATTGGTGCCCTTTTTGATGAAGAATTTGATGAAGGCCCGGATTTAGGCCAAGATGAAAAGATTAAAGACGATTCCCACGACTTCTCCGCTGATGAAGATGAAGGCGACGCTGATGTCGCGAGGATTCGAGAGCTCTGCAAGCTCTCGAAATTAAAGTCTCCAAAGAAAGCTCCGCCGGCACGGAAATCGGCACCGCCGGTCAAGCCGTTGGCCGGGGCAAATGCTAGCTTGGGGGAGCTTCCCCCCAACACTATTCGAGATAGGAGACCACCGCGGGAGAACGCTACGCCGCCACGTTCGAATCCAAGCGCGCTCCCCGGAAAGTTTGACGGGTGCATCCCGTATGCACCCAACATCCCGCATTGATTGAAAAATTATAGGGGGTCGAGCTCACGACCTTAAACGAGCGCTTGTCGGGAGGCAACCCGACGGTTTTTGCTTTATTTTCACTTTTTCTTTATTTTTGTTTTAGAAATTTTTAGTGTTTTGAGTCGATCGCCAAAAATTTTGTGATAACGGGTCCCATTTTTCTTGACAGGAGAGGAGATAGGTAGATCCATCATGAGGAGGATGAACGAGGGAACGAGGAGCGCCCAAAGAAGGCGTTCGACGCTTAGGAGGAGCATGAAATCGACTGGAGGAAGAAAGACGGAGTTTAGAGCCCAAACGAAGATAAACAGCAGAAATTAAGGCTCACTCGGCCGAGTATACTAGTCACTCGGCCGAGTCCAGAAGTTCGTCCGGCCGAGCCGCTCACGAACGAGGGAAGTCTGCTGTACCCAACTCTCTGTTTATTTTCTCGATTTCGATATAACTGCTACTCGGCCGAGTACATATATTCACTCGGCCGAGTAAAACGGATACCCTCCTAGGGCGAGTCTTGCCGAGTAGCTTGAGTCACTCGGCCGAATGGACTTACTCCACTCGGCCGAGGCTGGCAAAGCCACTCGGCCGAAGCGATATCGGGGAGAAAATTTCTATTGCCTCGCCCGGCCGAGTGACCACGTCACTCGGCCGAGTCGTAAATTTCTATTATATAAGTGACGAAGGGGCGCGGATTTCGAAATCTAAATTCCCAAATCCGCCCGCGCCCCTTCGCCTACCCTCGCCCGATTTCCCTTCGCCCAACCCTCACTCGCCCGACCACGCCCGCGCGCGCCGCCGCTCGGCCTGCCACCGCCGGCCGACCGACGCCGCGCCCCGCCCGAGTCGCCGCCGGCGACCTCGTCTCCGATCGCCTCCGGTATAGCTCGATTTGCCCATTTTCTTCTCTTTTTGCGTAGTTTTCGAGGATCCGTGTATTAATCGAACCCCTAACCCGAATCAATTCCCATATCTATCTGTTATACCCCTATTGCTCCATACATTTTGATTATTACTCGCTGATATCGCTTTTCCATGCGCAGGTTGCTTTTTGGAGCTTAGGGGAGCTCAGGGGAGCTTCTACGGGCTGCTCCGGACTTCGTGGAGGCGCGGACTTCGCACGCTTCCACTACTTAGCACTCGCGGCGTGTTCAGGTATACTCTTTCCATTCTTTTTGCACACGCCGCACTTTTCACTTTTCGGCGCGCGTTCGGGGCCGACATGCCGCCCCGGACACGACCGAGGTCGACGAGAGCTTCCGCCAAGCGGAAGCGATCGGACGAGGCCGGCCCTGCTCACGAGGTGGAGGACTCTCCTCCGCCTTCTCCCGCACACCCCGTCCACCCAGCACAGCCTGCAGGCCCCGCACACCCCGCACAGCCTGCAGCGCACCCACAGCCCGCACAGCCCGCACAGCCACTCCCCGCCGCTGCACAGCCACCACCACCGGCTCCACTGGTCGGGCCGCTCGGGATCACGTTCCGAGACGACGCACACCACGCCGTCTTCGACCGTATCTCTCAGCGCTCGATCGTACCCTCCAGGTTTGCACACCTCGCTGACCTTGGACGCCTGGGGGTACTCGAGGGACTGCTCACGTTGTACGACAACGTGGGTTGGCGAGATTTTCTGCAGGTGTCGGCGGATACTTTTACCCGTCCGACACTTGAGATTTTGAGTTCGATCGCCCGGACCGATGAGGGATGCTCATTCCGGTTCATGGATCGAGAGTGCCAGGTCACTCTCGATATGATGAGAGCGTTTTTCTCTTGGCCCGCAGTCCCCGGAGCCGATCGCGGTTACGGCCCTACCCATATCCCCCCACCTTCTTTTGACGCCGGTGCCTTCTGGGCCCGGATTACAGGTCTTCACGCCGCCTTTGACCCTAGTAGGGCCAAGGCCTCGGCCATAGTCCACCCCTGCCTACGCATTGCCCAGCGCCTCATGGCGACTACCTTTTTGGCCAGATATGAGCCGGGCACGATGTCTACGCCGGAGCTTTACATGCTCTACGCGATGACCTGTCCCAGAGCTCTATCTAGGGATGGAGATGAGCTTGTCCCCACCGTCGTGATCGATATCGCGGCATGGTACTTAGACCGCATCATTGTATCGGTGGGCGCTCGCTCACCGATATGCTGCGGCGGCCTGATTACCCTGCTGGCTCTTATGACCAGCGAGGACTTCCCAGACGACTTGCGACGCGTCCCGGGCCCCACCTCTTTGTCGATAGATGTTATGGCCCGGATGAAGATGCTGCGTCCGCATGGTGAGCGTCACTGGGTCTGGTTGCACGGCCCTTTCGGTGCCGACTACATGATTCTCCCGAGCCCTGCTCGGACCCAGATTGCACCGGCCCACGTTGACTGGCTCCTAGATATGGATGTCCTCATCCCCGCCGCCTACGTGCTCGAGGCCGAGGAGGCCGAGCAGGCCCACACTGCCCACGCTGCCCAGGCTGCCCCCGCAGACCCTGCTGCATGCCCTGCCGAGCCTGCTGCCGACCTTGTCGCCCCTGTGGCCCCTCAGCCCACACCTGTCGTTTCTGCTGCTCCTGACACCTCTGTCCTCACCTCTGCCAGTGTCGAGAGTACTTTTGCTGAGCCCACTTCCACCACTGTCCCCACTTCCACCACTGTCACCACCACCCCCACTTCCGCCACTGGCCCCTTGTCTGTCGAGCCTCTTTCTTCTGCCTTCCCCGAGCGCCCGCCGACCGTAGTCGAGTACGGAGAGCCCTCGTTCGTTTCGGTCGTGGAGACCATGGTTAGCATGATCTCCGCTGGGGTTACACCTTTTGGACCGCACACTTCTACCCCAGCGGGAGATTCCTCTGTCTCCACTGCCGCCGTCTTCTCCGAGAGTGTCGTGGCGTCTGTCCACACTTCTGTGCCACAGACCTCTTTGGCCACCTCGTTTCCTCTTTTGCACGCTTCCTTTGCTGCCGCCGCCTCCACTTCTCGCCAGCCGGTGTCCCGGCCTCGCACCGAGGCCAGGCCCACTTTTCCAGGCGCGGCACCTTTTGTCCCCTTCCCCGCTGAGCCCGTCACATACTCCACTCGCGTACGCTAGCCTCGCCCTGCGCAGCCTAGACCGGTGCGTCCCTCTGCACCACCCCCGCCCGACACTATACTGCAGAGCATACGTGCTCTTGAGTTGGCGGTGAGTGGTCTTAGAGGAGACCTTAGGACCCTGTCCTCCACCGTCTCTGCGATGTCTGGACGCTTCGACCTGTTACCCCAGATCCACTACTGCCTTACACAGGTGCTGGATCGCCTCCCTCGCGTACCCCAGCCCACCCAGCAGGTTCCCACACACACTTCCACACACACTAGACCTGCTTCCACTTCCACCCCAGCCCAGCAGCCCACACCACCACCACCACCACCTCCGCCTCAGGACGGAGACGGCGCGGCACCGCCTTCTTAGGCACTCTTGATGCCTTTACCCATTCCTGCCGTTGTGCTGCCCGTCTCTGCTGGGTCCTGATGCACTTTTGTCCACCCCCCCTCCCCCTCACTATTTTTGGGATTATATTTTTGATCATATCTTTATGTGCATATCATATCATATCTACTTGGGATTCTCATTTTGATCACATCTATATATATCTTTTTGGGAGAGAGGGAGCGTTTTTGGTACCGTATTTATTTTCATATCACTCCTGTTCGTGCATGCATCATGTCCCGCATCATATTTTTTTTTCATTTCTTTCTTTTTTTTCTCTTTCTTTTTATTTTCATTTTTCCATGCATGCATCCTCACTTGCCCCTCACACTTCTTGTTTCTCGGTGTGCCACACCTTGCACATTGAGGACACTGTGCCGTTTAGCTTGGGGGAGTGAGTCCTCACTTTCTTTTTTCGTTTAGCCACCTTTATTTTCAGTTTTTCACACCGTTTTTCACTTTTGCACTTATTTTTCATTATGTTTCATTTATCTTGCCATGCATCACGTTTTTCTTATTTTCCTGTGTGCCGCATTGCATAGTTCTATTTTCCTTTTATCTTTACTTCGTTTCTTTTTTTTTCATCTCATGCTAGAGATGAATTTTCTGTGATGATGTCTACGTGGAGTCAACTTATTCTATATGCATGCTATATTTGTCATGTCTTAGGTTCTATATCTGATATCATATGCTATGACTTGCTTTGCATTTAGAAATAGTGACCCACACCTTTTTTTTTCACATGAAAATGGATGAAGTTTTATTATTAGCTGAGCCTGAATATTCATATGTATGCTATCTCAGAAAACACACCAAGATTCACGCATTGAATGCCTATATCTGGAGTACTGATTTCTTTTCCTTTATCACTTCTATATGCATGAATTGTACACTTCACTTCAGGATGATTGAATGATGTTAGCTATGATATATCGGGATTAGTTAGCTTTTTGTGATCAAAACTGAGTAGATTAGATTACCCCGCTGAAGTTGTCGTGCATGTCTTATAGAGTGAGCCGAGAGTTATATATATTTCTTTCTCCACAAATCTTGAACATCATTTCTCTACTTTTAAAATCTTTGGTGAATCTCCCCTTAGTGATTCTATTTTATGGCATTTCCCCCGCTATTAATTCCTAGCTCCAAATCCCCTATTCTATTCCAAAAAAAAAATGAATGAATGGGAGAAAAACATACTTGCATATCATTATCTCTCTCTGAGTTGGGATCATTGTGAATATATTGCTTATTGAAAAAAAAAAGAGAGAGAAAAGAAAAGAGGAAAAATCCTCAATAAAAGATCCCATCTCACTTTCTTTCTCTCTTCTTTCTCTTCATTGATTTTGGAGCTATATGTATACATAAATGGGGATGTAAATATTTTTGTGCCACCACGCTTATAGATAAGCTTGGGGGAGGAGATCCATTGATGTGTGAGAGAGTGACTACTTGACATTACACGACAACCTAGGCTAAGTAATATTCTATACTCGGTGAGATCGTTTCTAGCTCTACGAAATCCAGTAATCTAAGCCTAGCTTTCATTTCATGAAATCCATACTTTTCTATTCTCTCTATTCTATAGTGTGATATTCTTATACTCCAGATAGAAAGCGTTTGATTGAAAAGTGTGTGATCCGTGATTTGTATACCGCTTTAAATGATTCAGACGATGTTAATCTTAAAATTATTCCGTTCTTCATGATTACACCATTGTTCGTGGGTTTTCTATTTCTATTTGCACTATTATACTATGATATCAAAATAAAATTCTTTGACATGTATTTCACATTCGGTGCATGCTATATGAGTAAGTGAAACCCACGTCCTGAGAAAATGATCTAGCGCCCTACCTCTTCGCTTCTTTCTTTCTTCTTTATTTTCATTCCGTTTTCATTCTTCTTCGTTTTTCTTTTTTTTCGTTTTTTCGCCGTTTTCGTTTTCCGAATCCACCGGGTTCGCCTTTTTCTTATCTTCCTCGAGGACGAGTAAGAGGCAAGCTTGGGGGATTTTGATCACTCCTTATTTTACACCTTTTTTCCGCATGATTGCATGCCATTTAGATCGCCCAAATCACGTCTTTTACGATTTATCGACGATATTGCGATGCTTTTCACGTTTTGTTGTTTTTGTCGCATTTCAGGTGATTTGGCGCGATTTGGAGTGATCTCGAGATACGCTTACGCTAGACGGCCACCAACGACCTCCCCGAGGAGTATTTTGCTGTTGGAGAGGAGCGGAAGAAGAATGGACGCCGCAGGAGCGACGGGGAGGCCAAATTAAGCAGTTTGGGCATTTTTTGTGTCCCACTCGGCCGAGTGGAGGAGCCACTCGGCCGACCAGCGAGACACCGCTCGGTCGACCCGTTCAGACACGTTTTCCATGTGTACTCGGCCGAGCGACGGAGACCACATCGGCCGAGTGACTATACCACGTCCGCCCGAGTGGCGCCCAGACGAAGGCCCTCAAAAGTATCGAAGTTACTGTTTTTCGGCCACCTGAGCTTCAGAAGACCCACTCGGCCGAGTGGTAAATCCGTCCGCCCGAGTGAAGCAAAGCCATCGGCCGAGTGACGACAACTCACTCGGCCGAGCCACCTCCGAACTGAAGACCCCTGAAAGCCCCGACTTACTGGAAAATTACAGGGTTTTCACTCGGCCGAGCGACTTTTGTCACTCGGCCGAGTGCGATGCGCTGCCTGTAGCGAAATCTGCGGAAAACAGGCTGTGCAGGGGCGTTTTGGTCAGGATTTTTGGACGATTTTTGGGGCTATTTAAGCCCTGTTTTTACCCTAGTTTGAGGAGCCACCTCTTAGATTTTTTGCAGCTTTTTGAGTCTACTTTTTAGCTTTATTAATTGTGATTGGAGAAGAGAAAAACTTGGATTTTTGTTGGGTTGATTGAAGATCTACATTGGTTTGCACTTCTCTTCCCCAAAAACTCTATTTTTATTGTTTACATCATTGTTGTGATGAATTCCATTGTCTATTTCATTGCTAATTATTGTGATATTGCTATGATTAGTGAGTAGTCTCCACGTCTTGGGGCGTGGGGATGAACCCTACAAGCCCAATTTCGTATTTGTGTTGAATTGGTAGAAATTGAGCTAGGATTGTTATTAGGGATTAGATTGGGATCGAATTACTACGGATAGCTAGGTATTCACATCAATTGGGATTTGCAAGAGATTGGATCCCAATTCGATAGGAAGCCCTAGAAATCCAAATTGGGTTGGAGTCGGATTTTCGAAGTATCGGTTTGCAAGAGATTGGACCGATGCTAGGATCTCCGGTTGCAATTCCGTGTCAATACCCGTTTGCAAGAGATTGGACGGGTAGGAACTATCCTAATCTAGATTGTGGACCGAGTTTGCAAGAGATTGGGCTCGGTGCGCAATTGGACGATGATGTTGATCCTAATGCTAGCTTCCCTAGGCTAGGGTTTGCAAGAGATTGGACCCAAACCTAGGATAGCTATAGACCGGAAACAGCGCGAGAGCGTGAGCTTGGTTCCACATTTAGTTGCAACTAGTTCATCCAAATTCTCATCCTAGCGATTTCGATACCGGCGAACCACATTTGTGAAATACGGTGAGTAGTGGGGATTCCCCATTCCCTAGGCGTTCTCTATTTGATTTGATATTTCGCACTTTTGTCTGACGATTGTGACAGGATCGCCCAAGGCAATTATCCCTCTTGGATAGCCAGGTTGATTAGGAACAAGCACGGTCATTCGTCCTCCCTGTGTTCGATACCCGCTCGCCGCTATACCGTGCGCTTGCGGTAAAACTACAACCGTCGCCTCGGGACGTGTACGCCGGGGCGCGATCAGTGGTCACCTCGCACAGGGCCTACTAGGCGGTGCGAAGAAGGGAAAAGGGGGGACCTAAGCTGGGGGGCACACAAAAAGACGGCCTACAAAAGCCCCCAGTTAACAAAAAGGGGGTATCAACATGATCAAGGTCCTCGGGTATACTACCAACCAAGGCATCCAATACGTCTGTAGAGATCCTAGCCAGGAGGGCTGACATAGTTGACCTGAGGGATCTGAAGGTGCGGTTGTTCCTCTCCCTCCAAATGTGCCAGATCATCGCAGAGAAGACCATCATGGAGAGCTTGCCCCTGGCGGATGTCTTCCCGCTGGCTCCAAACCGCCTTCTCAACATATGAGCATCGACGACGATGGATTTGGAGCAAGAAGGAAGGCTGAGCCGAAGCTTGCAAGCCGCCCAAACAAAAGCACTATACTCACACCGGAACAAGATATGGCGCGTCGACTCCAGAAACAAGCCGAAAAGAACACAATGAGACTGGTCTCGGATACCCCGCCTGGCAAGCTGCTGAGTGGTGGGCAGACGATCAGCAAGGGCGCGCTGGAGGGTGAGTTTGTCCGTCTCTCTCTCTATATACTATATATTATAAAATAGAGCATATTTTGAATTTTGTCCTAGTCAGCAAGAGTTTGTCCCAGTGACCGAAAGTTTGTCCCAGTCATCAAGAGAGTGGGTCCTGCATGCAAGAGAGTGTGATAAAAATTTTTGAAACGCTTGGGGGGAAACATATTGGGGGAAATCTCTCTCTGTGCCCAAGCCATAGCAGCATAGATTCCGAAGCCCCTCAGTCGTCTCCCTCCATCTCTCTCTCTCTCTCTCTCTCTCTCTCTATGCTCAGGAGTAAAACGTCTGATCTCCCTTCAAATTTGCTTCATGTTTGAAGCTTTCCCAGCTTTCCAACCTTTTTCCTCTGCCATCCATGCCCAGTGCAATGCCATCTTGCTAGCAAGCGACATCGAAACCCTAGCTTCGTTCTTCCCTATCGTCAACACCATGAGCAGATCTGGTCTGCCTCCGGATCTCAAGAAGTGAGTCCATGTCTTGATCGCAGATCTCTGATTACATATCCTTTTCACTTAATTCATGAATTCCTAACTTATTTTTCATAATTCTTCGCGTTTGGCTGCTGCCCCCTCACATTTGGCCACGATCCAAAGATCTACTCTCGCCTAAGATCACCCACATGAGAACAACCCCCAGATCACCTACGAGGCTACGAAGAAACCCAAAAAACCCCGATTCGATCAGCTCCCACAAGGTATAATTTTTCCTTTTCTGTGAATTTTGGGAAGTTATATTTTAAATTTTTCTTGATTATTTTTGAATTTTGAAGGTTGTATACATACTGTGAATGCCCATATGCCCGAGAGAAGGATTTTTGAATTTTTTGAATCTTTGGCGTGCTTTGGCTTATTTCGTGCAGGTTGCATAAAATTTTGGTTAAATGGTATAGTGTTTGTTTTTTAGATTGAAATATTTCTTCTTTATCTGTAATCATATTAAATTTTGCTTGGTGAAGTTTGTAAATGTAATGTGAAAATATATGATGGTTGCATGCCTTTTAGTTGTACATCTCATTCTAACCAATACATGATGATCTTTCTTCACTTTCTGACCATTCATTTTCCCTGTTGTTTTTGTGAAAATAGAACTACTCACCTTTAAGCTTCAAAATAATTTCACTATTTGATGGCTTTAATATAATTTTGCCTTTGTATTAATTGGAGAACTAAGGTTTCTCAATGATCATTCATTTTCCATGTATCAAAATTGTTGCCATAATTCACACCATAAACCAACTTTATCAATGGTCCATTCCATTCAGTTTTCCTTCTATTGTGACCTTACATGTCTCCATATTTTTTTGAATACATGTTAAGTCGTTACACAAGGAAGAATAGCTGAATAATTACTGAAATATTGAATATGATGTTGGTTGTCGACCTGGGTGTATCGTTCTGGTTCTTATCAGTTGTGTAACTCTTTACATTCAGAATTAAATTTTGTTTTGATTCACGCAAAATCATTGAACGTTGCAGAATTCTGCACTCCAAGACCCCAGCAAAATCTTCTTTATTATGAACATACAGGTGCTTTGTTGCCTACCTTCTTAACTGTGAATACCTAATTCTCTAATTCTTAGTGTGCCTTCGAGTTCTGAATATCTAATTGCAAGTTCTTAACCAGGTCGCTGGTTCTGGTTCAAGTATGTACACCCATGCTTTATACTATATAATGGATTCACCATAGGAGAATGTCACCCTACTATAAAGCTTCATAAAAAGAGACGATACATATAGGAATTCATGATTTAAGCTCATCTTGTTTATATCTAAGGTGGGTAATATGTTCACATATGCCGATTGGCATCTTATCTTTTTTTTCGCACCAATTTTTGCCATTACGTGTTGAATCATATTATTTTATTTTATTTTATAATTCGATATGTTTCTTTCCGTAGGGATCGTGGATATTGAAACAAAGTGTGGGGAAAAAGGTGTGTTTGATGGGTCAGGCACTGAAACTCAACTATTTCCAGGGGAGAAATTACTTTGAGGTGAAAACAAAAACTTACATTGGCAAAATGATACAAGAGAAATTCTAAACGTTGCCAAAAAATATTATAGAAGTTAGCAATGTGAATAGTGTCTGTCGCCAAAAAATTTTATAGTTGAATCTACAAGTTAGCATGGTGAATAGTGTCCAGATCATATGGGTTTTTGGTCAGAAATTACTGAAATATTGAATTTTTTAGAGTGAAGAATCCGCCTTGCTTTGGGTTTTATTGTTTGTTTTTTATGATAAGTGAATTTCTCTAAAGACATTGTTTTTAAGTATTTTGTATTTATTAGCTTCGATTATGATCCTAGGAGCCGACTGCATTATCCAATTTCAAATTGTTAGATTGGGATGCATTGCAATTATGTGTTCATGAACATAATTGCATTTAACTTCTGATGAATTTAATTCATGCATTGATTTCTAAAAAATTCAAATGCTTAAACATCTATTTATCATTTCATTGGTTATATGCTGAGGATTTTTTCTTTGGACTTTAGACATCTTTAATTATTCAGCGGAACTAATATTAACTTTATTGAATTATTCCATTTTAAGATTCATGTATAGTTCTCTTTCTTAATTTTTGAAGACCAATTCATATTTCGGTTCAAAATCCTCCAACCGAAGAGGAAAAAAATGAATCTTTCGATTTTTTTCAGGGGCTTTTCGTTCATGGAAATATTTAGCACTTTAAGGGGCTTTTTTGAGGAAAAATTGAATCTTTAGCACAATTGATGCTCTAACTTCATCCGAGGCCACGCTACAACTTCGTCCTGCAATATTCTCTAAAAGAGTTCTAGATATGATGGGTTGTTAGGAGGTGATGATGATGATGCCATATGACGTTTTTGATAGGGTAAAGATGGGGGAAGGTTGTGATGCAGATAAAATTTTTTTAGATGTAGAAATAATCGTGAATAATTATTAAGCCGGTTAAATGAAATTGAAATGATAGATAGAATAATAACAAGGGGCAAAAATTTCTGTTTGTTATTGGTTGTTAGGTCCGTAAGTAGCATACGACAAGAACAAGCATAAAGGTTGCAAGTTTAAACAAAAAAGTTCTGTTTTTAATGTTATGAAAGAAGAATAAAATGCTGGTTCTTCTATAGAATTTATTGTTGTTGTTTGCATGCTTATATACTAGAGAAATTTTTTTTCCTCTCATGAATTTGTTGTTGTTTTATGTCATTTTGAGAAAAGGACGTGTGGCTATCCATAAATGAGAACATCAACATGGGCATTCCCAAAATAAAAAGGAGGCTGGTACTTTTGTGTTCTGTTATTTTATGTTTTTATACTCAACATGTGGTCCATCTATTAGGACGTTTGACTACCTATAGTTGGTAGTGTTTTATCATTCCACTTATTATTTCTACACCTAATATAATGTTGACATTGATGTTAGCATGTTACCATATAGAGTATATCTATAAGGCAAATTGTTGAACAAATGTGGATGACAAGCCATACAAGCAAGAGTGCAATAGGAACAATTTGACGTAGGTGCATTACAATAGGCAGAACATTTTGTCCATTCATGTGTCACTTTTTATCGGACCTGATACTTCTAAATAATATTACCATCTTTGTGGTTTAAGTAATATGGATTCATAAGTTAGAAAGATGGTTTAAGTAATATGGATTGATAAGTTAGGCGAAGTTTTTCTGACCTTTCTTTCTTCTATACTACTGTAAAATTTACACTAGATTGGGAAAGTTATATGTGCAGTCTATGATTGTTTCTCTTTAGTTTTATTGTTTGTCTTTTTTAATATTTAATATCTTTTGTTTCTTCCCATTATCTTTTGTGTGATTTGCCATTATTGGTCATTCCTGCTCCTTTTGTGCAGAATTTCTTCTCGCATTTTCAAATTGATTGGTAAGCTAAAGGCTATTGGCATTGATGTGTATCAGATATCTTTTGTTAGAGTAGAGGTTCAAGACTGGAAAGAATAGGTGGTTCTTCACCAAGCTCAGAATCTTGATCTTAATATGTTGGTTATGGTCATCTAGGTGTTTTTTCTCTCTTTGAATGAAAACTGCCTTTATGTTGAATGTTGTAGATTTGGGAGATTGATGGATACAGAACTTGGGCATTGGTAGTTGTAGTACTTGGATTATGCATGATTGTTATCCAAGAAACCATCGACTCTCTTTCCACCGTATTCTTTCTACCCACTTCATTTGATTCTATTTGGTGACATGGGTTAACTTTTTATATTTGCAAGCATTTGTCATGTTTTTAATGAAATGTCTCAAAGAAAAATATTACCATTGTTTGCGTGATAAGTTTCTTTAGAGTGATGATTTAATACTTGCTCTTTTTCATTGTGGGTACTTCATTTTGATAATATCTGCTTCTTTTATGTATGGATTGGGTCTTTTTGTCCATAGCCTGCTCCATGAGCTCTGGTATCTTCAGCACTTCATGGTTGTCAACCAACAACACAGACTCTCAATCCAATGTATTATTTTCGTGTCTGTTAATTTTCATCTGTGGTGTGTGTGTTTGTTAATTTTCATGATCCATTTTTGTATCTGTTAATTTTGCAATCTCTGAAGGGTTCAAGTTTAGGGTGCATGGTTCATGTGGGTTCATTGTAGATTTTTTCGCCTTCAGCCGGTATCAATCTCGGATTGATTTTTTTTTCCTTTTGCAATATTATATACTTTATTTTTGGCCAAAAAACTGGGTGCAGGGTTAAAGTTTTTTCTTCAATCTGAACGTTGCTTGGTTACTTACGTTGTAGACCTTATTTTTATAGTTGCTTACTTTTATAATATCCTCAAAATTCATTATGTGTACTGTCATGAAAATTTTTGATTTGTGGAATAAGTAGTGAAGCTGCTTAATTTGTTATACTACAAGCTTAATTTGTTCAACTTGTAGATTTTTGATTGGCCCATTATTATACTGTTTAAAATCCTTTAAATTTTATTGGTTATTTGCTTGGGTTTATAATTAAATTACATTGGCTAGGTTTGATGAGTTGGGGGGGAAACTGGAAAATCCCTGATGAGTTAGTTTGATGAGTTAGGGCGGAAACCAAAACAAAAACCGATTTACCTTGATTTCGTTGATATTGACATCTAGCTTATAACTACTTGCTTCTACCTTTTTTAAGTTCATCCAAAGATCCAAAGATGCTAACATGTTTTGTTGCCTTATTTTGCAAAATTCACGTAGGTCCTAAATTTTGTTGGGTTTTAGTAGCAAACTTGATGTAGAATTCAGACAAATATATATATATATAACGCCAAAAGCTCACATAGACAACAATAATATCATAGTTGCTTAACAAGTTAGAAGACACTGTATGTAATTGGAGTAATTTTTGTATTTAATTATTTTACATGATTGTTGAAACGGTTGTCTTGCATACATATTAGTTTAATATTATTGGTTACCATTTGGACTGTAATAGTATTTAACTTGATTGGTATTTTTGTGTTTTGGCTATCTTTTTGGTATTTTGGCCTGCATTTAAAGCTTGCAGTTTTGTCTATCATTGTCTTACATGGACAGTCAATGATCGAATGAAAGAAGAGTTTTCTTGATGCTCCGCTACTGTTATTATCATCCTATTATGTCCTTCTTTTTCTGGGTTTCATTATTTTCTTATGTCGTTTACATCGTCTTGAGTCAGCCAAGTGAAAACTTGCTTGCCATATCAGATGATCTCTAACTTCCTTCTCAATAAAGACAATCCCTTTTCTTGATGTCTAATAAGAGAGTTGAAGTAACAAAGAAAAGGAAAATAGACCAACATTTCTAATGATTTCTTTGTGCCTACTGTTGTGTTTCTTCTACCATGGTCCATTACGCAGAAGTGAAATTTTCTTGAACAATTCATTTACAATTTATCATAGCTAGGACTATTCCCTCTCTAAAATTCAAGACAACGGGGCTCTTCTTACAGCAATATACATCAGTTTTAATGTTTCTTAACTAATATGTACCGCTTTAGATGTGATGAGGAATGTTGGAGAAATTTTGTTAGGCTGGTCAATAAGTTCATCTGTGTATAATAACCGATTATTCACAAATAAGATCACTTGATGAGCCTGGCTATTTCTATTTTGATTCCAAAAAATTTAAATGAGCAAAAGTATGCTTAAGTGTAAAACTCGGACACATTAGAACTAGATAGTTAGTTTGCATACATGGATCATGTTTAATGGGTCCGTTGCATTTTAATGGAGATGGGATGCTGATGATACATCGACTTGCAAAGATGCAGATGTACTAGCTGCCATGAGATTAGCTTAGAGATGTGGGCTGATTGGGGTTCTTCAATGGTGAATCCCCTTACCCAGTAAGTCTTCTTTGTAACCATGCATAACATTATCTACTAATTTCATAAAAACATCTCTTTTGCAGATCAGATCCCTCTGTTTGGATTCCAAGTTGATTTCTCAATTCATTTATTAATACAATTCTCCCCATTCATATAAAAAAGTAAGCTCCTTCTCATATTCATGCAATGTCTCACTTTCTTTGTTGATTGTGAGATATGATATGATTTAATAATTCTATTTTGTAGGCCTAATAATTCTCATATTCAGTTTTGCTGGGTTTTTGTGTGTGCATCCGATCTCTTTGGATTCAGATCAAGAAAAAAACGGGTTTTCCTTGGAAAGATGGAGCCCTTCCATAAATAGTAGGTTTCTTCTTGATTTCAGTTGGGAGATATTTCAGTGTTGTTGGTTTTCCTCATCATAATCAGTCTTTTCATTTTTGCAAGATTTAGAGTTGGGGTTTACAGTGCATCTTGAAGCTGATGATAATTTTTCCTTTTTCTGATCTTTGAAAAGCTTAGACAGCCTGTTAGATAGTAAGGGGTTCTGTTACATTATGGCTCATCAGGCAAGCTTGCATTCTCTGCTTGCATAGATAGCAAGGGGTTCTTTTGCATTATGGCATCCAGATTGTGGTAAGCTTGCATTCTCGGCTTGCATCTTGCATTACATGTTAGATAACATCATGTTAAACATCAGAAAATACAACAGAACACCTTGCATTATGGCTCGTGTTAGATACCATTAACCATTAATGCTTTCTGGTAAACAGATGAGAACCCCTTGCATTATGGCTCATGTTACACCATATTTCTGATAAAATACACCAGAACCCCTTGCATTCTTGGCTGTTAAATATGAACAGAGAGGATATGTGTTTTCTACATGTAATATTTAATACATGATACCAGAAAACACAAAACCAGGTTAGAAGCTCATGTATATCAGGTATTTTCTGGTTGAGGTTTTCTGGTATCATGTATTAAATATGTATATCATGTATTAAATATTTCGCTGTTAAAGATTATGTGTTAAATATGGTACAAGAAAATACAAGATATTATGTATTAAATATTTTAGCCCACCCTCATGTGTTAAATATGTATCATGTATAAAAAGGCCTCATCTTGGTTTTGTGTTTTCTGGTATCTAACATGAGCCATAATGTTTTCTGGTATCTAACAAGGCCTCAAGAATAATTTTTCTGCATTATATAAATTTATTGGTATGTTTTGGTGCTCTAATTAGTTACATTCATCAATGTAAACACTTCCTTTTAACATCCTGTATAAAACTAATTTGAGATAGTTGACTGTATTAATTAATTTGAGACTACATTCATCACGTGCTTTTTTCCACTTCATCCAGACTAATTAATTAATTACATGATGTTAAAAGGATGCTATCAGGATACACTTCCTTTTAATACATGATTCATTTTACTTTTAACATCATGGATTCATTTTCCCACAGATAAACATTTACATTAAGCATTGCTCTTTGATTTTTGGCTAATTTTTGATTTTTTTGAAGAAAACTAGCCCAAAAAATGAAATCCTACATATAAATCATTTATCTAAAAACCGCCTCTCAAAATTCCCATGGATCAAAATCAAAACATCTACAGTAAGCATTGCTCAAATAATTCTTTTGTTTTCCCCACAATTTTTTCAACTTACAGCAAATGTAAGGTGTTGTGCATGCTACATTAAGCTTACTGCCATTTTTTTGCTCAAATAAGATCATGCTCATCTGGTAGCTTAGTGATGATATTATGGGCATTTGTAGTTTTTGCAACAGTGACAACGTGATTCATAGAGGCATTCACAGTTCCAAACAGTATAATTACATGCAACTAAAAACAATGTTGGGTTTCTATTATTTTTGTTCACAGTGAACTAATAATGCAAGTAAAAACATGAAATCACAAAACCTAAAGCCCAGTTAACCAGATACACCAACCTCAAAGTGTAAAGTTGAACTAAAATTTCCTTATATTCACAGAAATAATATGTTCATAAGCCCAAATTATGTTTGGTGTTTCTAATAATTATTTCCATGGATAATTATTTCAAAGGATGAGTTTTAAGTTTACATTCCATTTTCAGAATGTAGATGTAGACGTCCATGGTTAATTTTCAAAATCATTCTTGGTATTTGTTGTAGTGCTTGGATTGCTTTGAGTTAAATGCCGTAATTTCCCATGAATTTCTTCTACTTTTATGCAGTGCCCGAATTGCATTTCTATTTAAAATATAAAAATGCTTTAGCCGATGATATTTTGAGTGTTCTCTCCTTTTAGGATTTGTGTCACTCATCCATCTTGTTATGAACTATTTTTTGACTCATAATAAGTTGCATGATAACGCAGAGGAGATACATGCTATACTGAGAGGTGAGTTAGGGAACGAAGTTAGCCAATGCCGTGGTCCATTGGATTTAACGAAGCCAAAAGCTACAGCAACCGAGTTCACCAGGAGACAAGTTGATGAACTATTCAAACCCTTTGGGTTGATTGTTAGTACTACTGATCACTTTACTGAGCTAATCAAGAATGGCGAATGTGATGGATCAAGTCTCAAGAACTCAATGAGTACCCCATGAGTGCATGCAGTTCTGCACTTGCAGATATGGCTTATTTTGGTCTAGAAGGATATTGGCCAAGCACAATCCTCAGCATATACAGTTGGGTTTTGGAATGTTTTGGTCACTAAAAATGTTAATTTTGGTGAAGTAGTTGCTAAGGGCAAGTCTTCCTATTTTTACCAGTAATAATAAGAGGTTTATGATAAAAAAGTTTTGAGTTATTCTTTTGGCATTCTGTTGTAGTTTAGCATGTTCATGTTTTTTAAAATTTCTGATGAATGTATTGTGTTGTTGAAAATTTATAAGCAGCTTTGAGCTCAAATCTTTGATATTTCCATGGGATGTGTGGCATATAGCCTACTTTTACCATAGAGACAAGAAATTGCAGGTTGCATTTTGTTTCATGCATTCCAAAACTAAACATTTGACTAGAAGCTATTATGACCATAGACTTGGAGGTTGCATTTTATTTCATTCATTCCAAATGAATATGAATAATTAACTTCGAATTTGGTTATCAATATAAAGAGCGATAAAGAATATGCCAAAATGTAGCAAAGTATGTTAAATGTTTCGAGTCTGTGATGTTTTTTGTACTTAATCTTTGGGGGGTTTTAGTTTGTTGTTGATGTTAGATGGTGAAAAGGTTACCGATCAATGGTGGTAGGATTTGTTTCAATGGAATGTATATGTTGTTTTAACTTTGTTGGAAATACTAAACCTATTTTAGTTCGTACGAATCTGGTTAAATTTTGTGTTTTTACGTTTATTTTTATTATTTTTACTTTCGATGCATTAGGCAGCTCGAGTCTGCATGCCTCCATTATTGAAGTTAGTTCTGTACGTTCATTTCAATTGGCAAACTTTATCGGACAAGAAACATATGGACTAAAGTTTTGGCTGGTCTAAATAACAATTATTGCACATTAATTATTGATGTTCGTTTAAAATTATAGGACACAAGATTTTGAGAGGGGGATATTTTAAATGAACAGTGCACGTATGGCATTGGTTAAATCTGTCGAAAGCTAAATTTTGGATCGAACTAAAATTTTTAGGAGAACTAAATTCTCCAAGAAGAACTAAATTTTAGGGAAAAATAAAACTTTTGGGAAGGGGACTAAATAACAATTATTGCACATTAATCATTGTTCTTCCTTTAAAATTAGGGGATCCAAGATTTTGTGGCGGGAATATTTTAAATGAACCGTGCCCTTAGGGCACGGGTTATGACTAGTATATATATATAGTATGAAAAATGGATATGATCCATGGCAATGACACTACCCACGAGTATCCAATATAAGCTTTAAGAGTAAAATTTAGCGTTGGTGTTATACTCGTCAAGCAATGCCACCCTACATCTAAGAATCCTCATAGGCAATGTTTGGGTTGTGGTAACTTGAACTCATTTTCAATGAAGTGGGAAAAATCAATCCTAGATGATATCATGTTATATGGAAAAGTGGATTAGTTTTGGTTGAATTTCTTGAAAGTTCTCCTTATGCTTCAAATTTTAATCATCGCACTTACACGATGGTGTAGAACTCGTTGTTATAATTATCATTTGCTTTGACTTGTTAATTCTAAGAATGACTACATGTAAGTATTTGTTATAGTTTATAGTACTCTCTTTTTGCATTTGAAATGACATTGACTTTGTTGTACACTTTTGATGCTAACAAAAGGGAGAGAATATTTGGAAAGATTTGGTTTGGTTGAATGGTGTGCATAATGCTTAATGTGCCTAATGAATATTGTGAATGTGAATATTGTACTTAATGAATATGTGTTCAAGGGGGGAGAATGAATAAATGGGGAGCATGAGTATAGGGCGAGCATGCATATACATGTTGAACATCATTGCACATCATTGTTATATTGTTGCATACTTCCCCCATCATCACACTTCACACACATACACATGACACGTTAATATTGTTTGAAACGTTATTGCTCAAATCTTGTATATGGTTTGTAATCATCAAAAGGGAGAGATTGTTGGTACAACGTGTAGTTGGATACAACGATCGTTGACTTCGTGTTTGATGATAACAAACATGTGTGAACAATTTGATGTGTGCGCTGAGTGTTTTCAGGAGTGGCAAGCGCGTAAATACTCAAAGGATGACTAAGTCAAAGCGATGGAGAAAATTGCTACACATATGAAGACTTGGTCAAAGATGGAGAAAATTGCAATTCATTTGCAAAGTGGACTTGGTCAAAGATGGAGAGATAAGGAGGGATCCCATTCATGTCAAAAGTGATTGAACCAAATCTCATGCAAATCAATTTGTGATTAAATGAGATCCTCTCCAGATACAATACAAATTCCAAATCCTATTTCATATCCTATTGTGATTGAAAGAGATCTTCCACATGGTATTTTCAAATCCTATTCATAGTAGAATTCAAACTTCATACGTCTAAAATTAAGGGATTCTACATGAACCATAGAATTCTCCACCTCTCCAATATAAACCCAAATCCAAAGGAGAGAGAAGTTGCGGCTACACAAAAAGGAAATGTTGTATGCGACGATCCAAGATCTCTAGTTTGATGATAACAAATGTATGTTGCTAGTTAACGTGTGTGCTAAGTGTGTTTTCAGGAACAGCAAAGTCATAGCTCATTACGTTAGCGAAATTGCTAATCAAAAGCAACTTGGAGAGAGAGAAAGTGTTGTGCACAAAGCAATGTGGACTAGGTCCAATGTGGGATGATATGGACTTGATAAAATCTATTAGAGAGATTTGCAAGGATTTCTTTATATCATTTTCCTATTCATCTCAATACAAAATCCCAACAACTCCCCATTTAGAGATTCCCTTGCAACAACCCCTTTGACGCACACACCCTAGCCTATACCCTATATAAACACCATCAACTCCTAGGGTTAAAGAATGAGGCCAATATCCAAACTCCCAAGGGCATCACGCAAAACACCAATCCGCAAATAACCCTTTTCGCAAGCCTCCATCTCCAAGCAAGGAACACACCAAGGGCAAGGAAAAAGTGCTGCTACAAACAACAGAAAAAGAGGGAGATCCAAAGGGGGCTTACACAAAAATAAAAGAAGCCTGCGACAAAAAAGAAAACCATAGCTAACTTTATACATAACCACGTCTTCTAGGTTTGCAAGGTGTGGCCAAAAACAAAACTCTCCATGGCGAAACACTTCACGCAGCAATCATCTTCATCACCAAGACACCGGAGTTGAGCATCCGTTCGTCCTCTTCAAACTCGAATCTATTGCATGCTCTGCTGCCACCTACTCCCATTGCGTGAAGCCCTACATCCTCTAACTGCATCATCTCGCCGTCGCCGGAGAGCCCACTTTCTGTCGAGTCCATCTACAAGCTGCAGCAACCACCCCGCATCCGAGCAAGCTCTCGTTCGTCGTCAACATCTCATGCAAAGGAGGCCTTGCTGTAAGCTTCTTCCATATCGAAGTCTTCGCATTATCTCCAAGGAGCTGCACCAAGCCTTCGCCCCAAAGACTCGCCGTCAAAGAGGAGATGTCGAAGCTGTCGTACGCCGTCCTCTTGCTGCAATTCGAAGAAGATGAAGAGAACATCTTCTCCGGTGCCTTTCAAACTTCCGCACGCCTCACCGCTACCATCGGAGAAGTCGAGATCGAGTCGCTGTCGGAGTCAAACAAAGAAGCTGCCCTCGTCGTCTCGAAGTCGTAGCCTCAGGCGAATAAGCCGTTGTCGCCGCCACCAGAGTAGAGTTGGCGCTGCTGAAGTCGACAAAGCAAGCTACGCTCCCATCGTCGACCACCATTACCGGAGAAGTCGAAACCGCATGTTGAAGCTGCCGCTGTCGTCGAGCTCCCGCCGAAGAAGACGAGTCGCCATCATTCCATTGAGGTGCCATCGAGTTGAGTTTTCGGAGATCACGTCGATTCGCCGTCGAGTCGGAGAAGTCGAGGTTCCCCATGCAAAATCGAGTCGTCACCGTGAAGGAGAAGTGAGCTGCTGATCCTCTCATCCTTCTCACCGTGAAGAAGAGTAGCATGCCCTTGCTGCTAGAGTGAAGCACCCTCGTCGTCGAATAGTTGTTGTCGAAGCTTGAGAGCTCACCGTAGAAGAAGAAGCCTGCCGTCGAGTCGGAGCCGGTAAAGTCGACGAGCGTCGCTGCAGGCCCTAACGCGAGTCGGAGATGCACGTGCATGCAAAGCTGACATGGATGAGGGGACGGCGTGATAGCGAAGAGAAATAGAAGAGCTGACATGGATTACATATTTAAGTTGTTTGATGTGCGTACAGACCGAGCTATTTATTATTTTTAACTGGATTGCTAAATGTACAGACAAGAAAGCTATTCTACTTCCATGAGCCACATATTGAGATACAGACATCAGATCGAGACACCGTTTGCGTCAGACTGGAGCTGACGACGTGCTGATTGACAGAGATGACTACGCATACACGAACTGAGCATTTCTAAACCCTTTACTCTTTATATTTGTGTATTAGTGTAATGATCTCTGTAGGGGAAACTTTACCAATATTTTGTGACTATTTTTGACTTTGGTTGGGGATAGACAAGATGGTCTTGACGTGTTGGTGCAGTCAAGATACGCATTTACTAGGTTGATAGGGTTTTGTACTTTGTTGAGTGTGGTACAGTCTAGGAGGGGAGTTGGAGCTAGGACCCCATTGTAGATGTACAGAAGGAACATATTAATGCTAGTATTTGCTTGGGGCTGGACGTAGGTCGTTGATGCGACCGAACCAGGATAAATCTATGCGTACTCTGTGATTGTCTCTTATTTACTCTGCATGTGATTTTAACTGCGTGTGATTTCTCGTGGGTTGCACGAGAACATTTTTATAAGCCTCTTCATCCCCCTCCCCTCTATGCTAGGATCCAGATCCAACAAGTGGTATCAGAGCAGGTTTTAAGATCTAGCCTAGGATTGACCATGAATCCCATTGATAGTGTCTTTGCTGAGGGTTATTCTATTTCACGTCCCCCTAGATTTAATGCAGTAGATTATGCTTTTTGAAAAAAAGCGAATGAGAATCTACTTAATTTCTATTGACTATAAAGCTTGGCAAATTGTTGAAAAGGCTATAAACCACCTGTCATTAATGTTGGTAGCAACGATCTAGGATCCCTAGTTTGATGATGACAAACATTGTGTTACATGTAACGTGTGCGCAAGTGTGTTTCAGGAAAGGCGAAACGTTAATCTTCTTAATAGGTGGAGTAATTGCTAATCATATAGCAAGGTGCATGGAGAAGAGGTGGTGTGGACAAAGTTATTTGGAATTGGTCAATATTGGGAGAGATGGAGACAAATATAATCAAAGTGGGATTTGATGAAATCAATTAAAGATCTTTTGGTCCTATCTATTCCCAATTCAAATCCCACATTCATTGCAATCATCCTCCTATATAAACCCTCATCAAAGCAAACCTAAAGGCATCCAACACCAAGGAGTCGGCATATACTCAAATTCCTAAGGGCAGCCGCAATATTATTTTTCTCTAGGGTGTGCGGCCTTTCTCTAGGGTGTGCGGCCAAAAAGGGAGGGGCACAAAAATGTTGAAGAGCTGATTCTCAAAACAAAGTACAAATGCCATGCCGCATGGGTTTTGAAGCCCTCATTGGCTAGCCGAAATATCTGACTTTCTTATCTACAATTTGCAAGCATCCCCAAGGCCAGTAGAAAGTTTGTCAAGCCACAACTCTAAAGGACAGTGCAGCCGCAAGCAACAAGGAGCGGAAAAAAAGGGGGGCAAGAGGCCGGCCACATTTCTTGTGCCTGCCGCAAAGAAAAAAAATGGCACCCGAAATATTTCAGAGAGCCTGGGCACATGCACACAAGATTTGTTGGGAGAAAAATTAATTGGGTGAGGTGTCGCAAGTTTCAATCTTTGGCGAAGGGCGCAAGTCTCATCGAGAGGGGAGCCGAACTATTGAGGGGACATTAGAGACTACATCTACGTCAGACAAGATCTGACCCGTGCTGATTGACGAGGACATCGCCGCTACACAAACTGAGATTCCTAAACTCTATTTATCATTATTTTGTGTAGGTGTTGTGTTAGATCCTAGTAGTGGAAACTTTACCTTTTGTGTTACTTTTTGGGGACCTGACGACTTTGGGAGTCGTCACGGAGGGAGAGCATCTGACTAGATTGATAGTGTAGAGCACGTGGTGTGCGTACGAGCTAGGTGAGAGTAGATTTGGGATCTTGACTCATTGTAGCTGTACTTGATTACATATCTATCTAGTAGTTGCTTTCGGGGGCTGGAGTAGGTCGTGGGGACGACCGAACCAGGGTATATCTGTGCGTATTCTGTGATTGCTATTTTTCTGCCCTGTCTGTGCTTATAACTGCGTGGGATTTCTCGTGGGTTTCACGAGAATTTTTATTAGCCTATTCACCCCCCCTCTAGGCTACGATCCATATCCAACAAGTGGTATCAGAGCCAGTTTAGAGGATCTAATCTAGATTTTTAGATGACCATGAATATATCTGACTGTGCTTTTGCTGAAGTTCAGTCTATAGCCCGCCCCCCTAAGTTTAACGGTGTAGAATTTGCATATTGGAAGGCTAGGATGAAAATCTATCTAGTGTCTGTAGATTAGGATGTGTGGGATATTGTTTAAAATGGTTATAGTCTACCCACTATTAAAATTGAAGACACTGTTATGATTAAGCCTAAAGACAAGTGGGATTTAGCTGATAAAAAACTTTATACTCTTAATGGTAAAGCTATGAATGTGCTTATATGCTCTCTTGATAAATCTGAGTTTAATCGGATCTCACATTGTTTAACTACGCAGGAAATCTGGCATACTCTGGAGGTGACACACGAGGGAACATCGCAAGTGAAGGAATCCAGACTTGCGTTGCTGAGCACAGAATACGAGAGCTTCCGCATGCTACCAACAGAATCTGTGAAAGAGATGTTTGCGAGGTTCACGGACATCGTCTACAAATCAAGTTCCCTCAGTAAGCCATACTCTAGCTATGAACAGGTACGAAAGATCTTAAGGGCGCTACCAAGCTCGTTCAGACCTAAAGTCACCGCTATTCAAGAAGCTAAGGACTTATCAATAATGAAAGTGGAGGACTTGATAGGCAACCTGATGTCACACGAGCTTGAGTTGCAGAGTATAGAAGCCAGAGAGAAACCTGAAGAGAAGACCAAAGCTTCCACACCATTAGCTCTTCAAGCTAACGACGACAATCTTGATGAAGAGCAAGCCCTAATGGTCAGAAACTTCAGGAGATACATTCAGACTGATCAAGGAAGAGCTGAGATGGGAAAAAGGTTCATTCGTTCTAATAATTATAATTTTGGTAGAAATTCCTATGATCAGAAAGCTATTAATAGAAGTGAATGTTTTAAATGCAGGAAGAAAGGGCACCACATAAAAGACTGCCCACAACAACACACAACTCAAGTTGCAAAAGGAAAAACGAAAGTGCTGACGTGGGACCTGGATAGCGAAGCTGAGGAGGAGGATGAGGAACATGAAGCCCACTCTGCATGGCATTGATGGCCAAACACAATGAGGTAGAATCTCCCATTAAAGCTGAACTTTTAGAAATCTATAAAGGAATGCAATGTAGAATTGATGAGCTAGAAGCTGATGTGGATAGTTATAGGAACGATAACTTTGATATGCAACAAACTGAATATGACATGTCTATAGAAATGAAAAATCTTAAACAAGAGCTTGTTGCATGCAAATCTACCATTACCATGTTAGAAAAAGAGAAAGCTAGCTTGCGTGTAAAAACTGTTTGTCTTTCATGTCCCTCTTTATTAAAGGATATTAGCATGTATAAGCTAGATAAGGTAAAGCTTGACGTTGAAACTGAATTGCTCTCTGAAAAGATTAACATGCTAAATCTTGAACTTAAAGAAAAAATGAGGGATTTTGAAAAGAAAGAATAGGAAAACAAGCAAGCTTTCATTAGTAAATGCACTTTGCTTGTGAATGAAAACGATGTCTTGAAATCCAAAGTCACTACCATAGAATTGTCAATAAAGAGATTTTCCATTGGAAAACAAAATTTGGACATTATTCTTGGAAATCAAATTTATGGCAATAATAGGCGAGGACTAGGATATGGTCTTAAAAATGTTGAAAAATCAAAATATAGAAAAGTTCACATTGAATCAACAAAAGTTGGAAATTTTCATGCTAAGTGCTTTACATGTGGATGCGTTGGTTATACTTCATATCATTGCAAATATAGGAACAAAAATATTAAGTTCAAACAAATATGGGTTCCTAAATCTTTGATGACTAACGTGAGTGGACCTTGTTGGATTCCAAGGTCACACACGACATCTCTTTTGTAAGTGGATGGAAATTTGACAAGGAGCGATAAATTGAATGTCTCATTACTTTTTAGCTCCTTAGTCAAACGGCGACGCGAAGATATATCTCATTCTTTGAACTTAATGAATATCTTCATAGTCTTTTTGTGTTCGTGACTTTTCTTTGTTTGTGTGCTAGTAGTTGCATTGCTATGTGTGCATGATTTTTTTTTCTATTTGTGTGATTGCATCTCATGTTTTCTTTAGTACTTCATGCATTAAAAAAATTTGAAAAAAAATATGAGCTTATTGCATATCTTTCTCTTTGCATCGTTCTAGTGATATAAATGAATGATGACCATATCCTTGTAGAAATTGTAGTATTATTATTTTGACTACATGCGTATGTTTTATTTCAATAATAGCTATGCCAAGTTCAATGCTCTAATAATGTGATTTCTACACCTACTCTCACTACCACGAATATTAGACTATGTCGTGCATTTGGAGATACTATTTATGAATAGTGGAAAGTGAAAGTAGGAGGATTATTAACTGAAAAAAATCTAAGGGATATGATGTGATTTGCCATGAATAAAAATTGAGCACAAAACAAAGGAAATGAATATGAAAAAAAATGGAAATTGCTCTGTATGAAAAATGGATACAATTCATGGCAAATACACTACCCACGAGTATCCAACATAAGCTTTACGGGTAATCTTTAGCGTTGGTGTTTTTACTCGTCAAGCAATGTCACCCCCACATCTAAGAGACCTTTTAGGCTATGTTTTGGGGTGTGATACCTTGAACTCATTTTTAATGAGGTGGGAAAAATCAATCCTAGGTGATATGAAGTTATTTGGAAAATGATGGATTGGTTTTGGTTGGATTTGTAAAAGTATCTCCCTTTGTACTTCTATGTTTAATAATTGCACTTACACGATGGTGTTGAATTCTTATTATTATTATCGTTGGATTTACAGTGCTACTTATAGAATGCCGACATGCAAATGCTAGTTATAGTTAATAATGTGCTCTTTTTTTGCATGTGGTATGTTTTTAATCTTCAAGAATACACTTTAATGATGACAAAGGGGGAGAAAGGTGTTGTTGGGAGATCGGGAGATTTGTGGGTGGTATCAAAGTACGGTATTATTGATTGAAGGGGGAGCATTGAAAATACTTGAAAATGGGGAGCTTGGAAATGGGGGAGCATGCTCATTGTATAAATCATATTGCATTACATCCCTCATCACACTTCACACACGCACTTTTATTTGTACAAATCCGTTATGGGTTTGTCATCATCAAAAGGGGGAGATTATTGGTAGCAACGATCTAGGATCCCTAGTTTGATGATGACAAACGTTGTGTTACATGTAACGTGTGCACAAGTGTGTTTCAGGAAAGGCGAAACGTTAATCTTCTTAATAGGTGGAGTAATTGCTAATCATATAGCAAGGTGCATGGAGAAGAGGTGGTGTGGACAAAGTTATTTGGAATTGGTCAATATTGGGAGAGATGGAGACAAGTATAATCAAAGTGGGATTTGATGAAATCAATTAAAGATCTTTTGCTCCTATCTATTCCCAATTCAAATCCCACATCCATTGCAATCATCCTCCTATATAAACCCTCATCAAAGCAACCCTAAAGGCATCCAACACCAAGGAGTCGGCATATACTCAAATTCCTAAGGGCAGACGCAATATTATTTTTCTCTAAGGTGTGCGGCCTTTCTCTAGGGTGTGCGGCCAAAAAGGGAGGGGCACAAAAATGTTGAAGAGCTGATTCTCAAAACAAAGTACAAGTGCCATGCCGCATGGGTTTTGAAGCCCTCATTGGCTAGCCGAAATATCTGACTTTCTTATCTACAATTTGCAAGCATCCCCAAGGCCAGTAGAAAGTTTGTCAAGCCACAACTCTAAAGGACAGTGCAGCCGCAAGCAACAAGGAGCGGAAAAAAGGGGGCAAGAGGCCGGCCACATTTCTTGTGCCTGCCGCAAAGAAAAAAAGGCACCCGAAATATTTCAGAGAGCCTGGGCACATGCACACAAGATTTGTTGGGAGAAAAATTAATTGGGTGAGGTGCCGCAAGTTTCAATCTTTGGCGAAGGGCGCAAGTCTCATCGAGAGGGGAGCCGAAATATTGAGGGGACATCAGAGACTACATCTACGTCAGACGAGATCTGACCCGTGCTGATTGACGAGGACATCGCCTCTACACAAACTGAGATTCCTAAACTCTATTTATCATTATTTTGTGTAGTTGTTGTGTTAGATCCTCGTAGGGGAAACTTTACCTTTTTTGTTACTTTTTGGGGACCTGACGACTTTGGGAGTCGTCACGGAGGAAGAGCATCTGACTAGATTGATAGTGTAGAGCACGTGGTGTGCGTACGAGCTAGGTGAGAGTAGATTTGGGATCTTGACTCATTGTAGCTGTACTTGATTACATATCTATCTAGTAGTTGCTTTCGGGGGCTGGAGTAGGTCGTGGGGACGACCGAACCAGGGTATATCTGTGCGTATTCTGTGATTGCTATTTTTCTGCCCTGTCTGTGCTTATAACTGCGTGGGATTTCTCGTGGGTTGCACGAGAATTTTTATTAGCCTATTTACCCCCCCTCTAGGCTACGATCCAGATCCAACAATTAAAATTGAAAATGTTGATATGATTATACCTGATGATAAATGGGATGAAAATGATTGGAGACTTTATTTTCTTAATGCTAAATCTATGAATGCTCTCATTTGTTCATTAGATAAATCTGAATTCAATCGTATCTCACATTGTCTAACTGCGCAGGAAATATGGCATACATTAGAGGTGACCCATGAGGGAACGTCACAGGTGAAGGAGTCTAGACTTTACTTCTAAGCACATAGTACGAGGGATTTTGCTTGCTACCATCAGAGACTATATCAGAGATGTTTGTGAGGTTCACCAACATCGTCTATAAGTCTAGCTCACTTGGTAAGCCATGTTCTAGCCTTGAGCAGGTGAGGAAGATACTAAGAGAACTGTCAAGCTCTTTCAAGCCTAAAGTCAATGTCATCCAAGAAGCAAAGGATCTATCACAGATGAGGGAGGAGGACTTGATAGGTAATCTAATGTCCCATGAGCTCGAATTGTACAATACTGAAGAAAGAGAGAAACCTGAGGAGAAGGAAAAAAGCTTCAAAGCCACTTGCTCTGAAAGCTAGCGATTATGAAGATGATGACGAGGAGATGGCGCTAATGGTTAGAAATTTCAGAAAGTTCGTCAGAACTCCTAAAGGAAGATCATAAATGCATAGAAGGTTCATTCGCTCTAACACTTTTAATTATGATAAAAATGCTTTTGATCAAGAGTCTGCTAATAGAGTTGAGTGCTTCAAATGCAGGAAAAAGGGATACTTCGTGAAGTAATGCAGACAAGAGACTGCTCAGGTTGCTAAAGATAAAGGAAAGGCCAAGATGCTAATTTGGGACATGGACATCGAAGCTGCGATTGAGGATGAAGAGGTGGTAGCCCATTCTGCTGTCGTCTGCTTAATGGCAAATAACGATGAGGTAAATTCATTCACTAAAGCTGAATTGTTAGATGTTTGTAAAGGAATGCAAAATGAGATTAATGAGCTAGAACTCACGTTAAATGATTATAGAAATGCCAGCTTTAAATTACAAAAATAAAATTGTGACATTTCTGAAGAAGTTGACATCCTCAAAGAAAAACTTGAAGAATGTGATTCTACCATTGCCATAATGAAAAAGGAAAAATCATGTTTTAATGAAGAAGTTGCTTGTCTTTCTTGCCCGTCCTTATTGACTGAAATTAGCATGATTAAGCAGGAATTATTTAAGCTTGAAGCTGAAAAAGATAATTTGATTAAAGAGCTTAATAATAAAATATGCATGTTAAATAATGACTTTAAAAGAAAATGATTGAGTTTGAAAAGAAGGAAGAGGAAAACAAGAGAGCTTTTATAAGTAAATATACTTTGCTTGTGGATGAGAATAAATTATTAAAATCCAAAGTTTCTAATCTAGAAGTGTCATTAAGAAAATTTTCAATTGGTAAACATTCGTTGGATACCATACTTGAAAATCAATTATATGGCAATAATAGAAGAGGACTTGGATTTGGTTTGAAAAACGTTGAAAAGCCCAAATTTAAGAAATTCCACAACGTGCCTTCTATTATGAAAAATATGCATGCAAAGTGCTTTACTTGTGAAAGTGTTGGTCACACATCCTATTATCGTAAGTTTAGGAACACAAACATAAAGTTGAAACAAGTGTGGGTTCCTAAAACTTTGACTAACACTAGTGGACCTTGTTGGATTCCAAGGTCACACTTAACACCTTTCATGTAGGTGAGGTGGAGATTTGGCGAGGAGCAATCATTTGAAAGTTTCATTCTTTTAGCTACTTAATCAAATAGCGGTGCGAATGTATATTTCTTTTCCCTCTTTGCATTCATTGCATACCTTCATAAATTTTGTGTGTGCTTGACTTAATTTCTATTTGTGTCCTTGTTTGCTTTCTTTTTTGTTCCTTACAAAAGAAAAACAAAAAAATGAAAGAAAATAAAATAAAATAAAATGGTGCTTAATGAATACCTCTTTATGATTCATTATAAGTGGTATTTTTTGAATGTTCATTCATATCCTTGTAGAAATCATTGTATTACTGTTATAGCTACATGCGTATGTTAGAATCTATTTTGTAGCCATGACATGCTTCACGAAATGATTAATTTGATTTCTACACCTACATACGCACTTCCACAAATATTATACTTGTACTTTTGGAGATTCTTTTGATGAATATTGGAAAGTGAATGTAGGATGAATAAAAAATGAATAATCTGATGGATATGATGTGTATTTCCATGAATAAAAATTAAGCACGAAAAGAAATGAATAAAAAACATGAACTTTGCTCTGTATGAAAAATGGATACAATTCATGGTAAATACACTACCCACGAGTATCCAACATATGCTTTATGGTTAATCTTTAGCGTTGGTGTATTTTACTCGTCAAGAAATGCCAACCCCACGTCTAAGAGTCCTTAAAGGCAATGTTTCGGGGGTGTGGTACATTGAACTCATTTTTAATGAGGTGGAAAAAATCAATCCTAGTGATATTCATGTTAAATGGAAAATGTGGGTTGATTTGGTTGATGTTCTTAATTGAATCTCCCTTTGTACTTCATTGTTTATATTATCACACTTACACATTGGTGGTGAAGTCTAAATTATGATTTTCATGAATTTGAATTGCCTATTTTATGGAAAATGACATGCAAGTGCTAGCTATACTCAATAATACTTTATTTTTGCATATGAGGTTTGGTGACTTCATTAGCCCAATTTTTATAATAACAAAAGGGAGAAATAAAAAGATTTGGTATTGTTGTCATATAATGGTATTATGTGTTGAAGGGGTAGCATTAGAAATACATGAATAGAGGGAGCTTGAAAAGAGGGGGAGCACGCTTATTATCATTGCTATGTGTGCATACTTCATCACACTTCACACACGCACATCTATGCTCAAATGTTTTATGGGTTTGTCATCATCAAAAGGGGGAGATTGTTGTATGCGACGATCTAGGATCTCTAGTTTGATGATAATAAACGTATGTTGCTAATTAATGTGTGTGCTAAGTGTGTTTTTAGGAACATCAAAGTCGTAGTTCATTACGTTGGCGAAATTGCTAATCAAATAACAACTTGGAGAGAGAGAAAGTGTTGTGCTCAAAGCAATGTGAACTAGGTCCAATATGGGATGAGATGGAATTGGTCAAATATATTAGGGAGATTTGCAAGGATTCCTTTATATCATTTTCCTATTCATCTTAATACTAAATCCCAACAAATCCCCATTTAGAGATTCCCTTGCAATAACCCCTTTGTCGCACACACCCGAGCATATACCCTATATAAACACCATCAACTCCTAGGGTTAAAGAATGAGGCCAATACCCAAACTCCCAAGGGCATCACGCAAAACACCAATCCACAAATAACCCTTTCTGCAAGCCTCCTTCTCCAAGCAAGGAACACACCAAGGGTAAGGAAAAAGTGTTGCTACAAATAACAGAAAAAGAGGGAGATCCAAAGGGGCTTACACAAAAATAAAAGAAGACTGCGGCAAACAAGAAAACCCTAGCTAATTCTATACATAACCACATCTCCTAGGGTTGCAAGGTGCAGCCAAAAACAAAACTCTCCAAGGCAAAACACTTCACGCAGCCATCATCTTCATCACCAAGCCACCGGAGTTGAGGAGTCGTTCGTCCTCTTCAAACTCGAATCTATTGCATGCTCTGCTGCCACATACTCTTATTGTGTGAAGCCCTACATCCTCTAGCTGCATCATCTCGTCGTTACCGGAGACCCCACTTACTATCGAGTCCATCTACAAGCTGCAGTAACCACCCCGCATCCGAGCAAGCTCCCGTTCGTCGTCAACATCTCATGCAAAGGAGGCCTTGCTGCAAGCTTCTTCCATATCGAAGCTCTTCGCATCATCTCCAAGGAGCTGCACCAAGCCTCGTACCAAAGACTCTCCATCGAAGAGGAGACGTCGAAGCTGTCGTATGCCGTCTTCTTGCTGCAAGTTGAAGAAGACGAATAGAACATCTTCTCCGATGCCGTTCAAACTTCCGCATGCCGCCATCGCTACCATAGGAGAAGTCGAGATCGAGTCGCTGTCGGAGTCGAACGGAGAAGCTGCCCTCGTCGTCTCGAAGTCGTAGCCTCGGTTGAATTAGCTGTTGTCGTCGCCACCAGAGTAGAGTTGGTGCTGCTGAAGTCGACGAAGCAAGCCACGCTCCCATCGTCGACCACCATTGCCGAAGAAGTCAAAACCGCACGTTGAAGCCGCCGCTGCCATCGAGCTCGCCGAAGAAGACGAGTCGCCGTCATTCTGTTGAGGTGCCATCGAGTTGAGTTGTCGGAGATCATGTCGAGTCGGCATCGAGTCGGAGAAGTTAAGGTCTCCCCACGCAAAATCGAGTCGTCGTCGTGAAGGAGAAGTGATCTACTGATCCTCTCATCCTTCTCACCGTGAAGAAGATTAGCATGCCCTTGCCACTAGAGTGAAGCACCCTCGTCGTCGAATAGTTATTGATGAAGCTTAAGGGCTCACCGTAGAAGACGAAGCCCGCCGTCGAGTTGGATACGACGAAGTTGACGAGCGTCGCTGCAGGCCCTAACGTGATTCGGAGATGCACGTGCATGCGAAGCTGACGTGGACGATGGGACGACATGATAACGAAGAGAAATAGAAGAGCTGACGTGGATTACATATTTAAGTTTTTTGAAGTGCGTACAGACCGATCTATTTATTATTTGGAACTGAATTGCTATACGTACAAACCAGAAAGCTATTCTACTTCCAGGAGCCACAGATTGAGATACAGACATTAGATCGAGAAATCGTTTGCGTCAGATTGGAGCTGACGAGATGCTGATTGACAGAGACGACTACACAGACATGAACTGAGAATTTCTAAATCCTTTACTCTTTATATTTGTGTATTAGTGTAACAATCTCTGTAGGGAAAACTTAACCAGTATTTTTGACTATTTTGGACTTGTTTAGTTGGGGCTTAATAAGAGGGTCTTGACGTGTTGCTGCAGTCAAGATAGGCATTTACTATGTTGATAGGGTTCTGCACTTTGTTGAGTGTGGTACAGTCTAGGTGGAGAGTTGGAGCTAGGACCCCATTGTAGATATATAAAAGGAACATTTTAATGCTAGTATTTGCTTGGGGCTAGACGTAGGTCGTTGATGCGACCGAACCAGGTCATTCTGTGCATACTCTGTGATTGTCTCTTATTTACTCTGCTTGTGATTTTAACTACATGTGATTTCTTGTGGGTTGCACAAGATAATTTTTATAAGCATATTCACCCCCCAGGCTAGGATCCAGATCCAATAGGAAACACCCAAGCATCAAAACTCCATTGCGTCCAATACAAAATTGATCAAGTTCCAAAAGTCATTGCCGCAATCTTAAAAGGCCAAAAACCCTAGCTCCAAGCCTATAGGCCGCAAGCAACAACCTTGCATATCATCTTCACTGCTCCAAGCACCTCCTTCCTATCAAGCCGCAAGTTACAAGGAGCAACAACAAGAAGTCAAGCATTCATTTCCGTTGAAGAGGTTCAAGCAACAAAAGCTTTGCCGCAAGCACAAAGCAAGAGGAGACGAAATCCTTGACCTCTAATCCACAATAATCTCAACATCATCATCAAGTCCCAAGATCTTCAAGGGGTTACAAGTTTCAAAGCTTCACAAGTTTCAAAACCCTTTCAAGAGTTCACAAGTTCTCATCATCCACACCTTTGCAACTACCGCAATCTTTGACCCAGCTTGTTGCCTCACATCTTGCCCTTTCCCACCCAAGGAGTGCCTGACCACAAAGCGTTGTCGACCCTTGGTGATTTCCGCACCATCTCATGTGCTGACCGACGGATCTTCAGTGCCATCCAAGTGGGTCGACCCAAAGAGAGACTAGAGACAAGAACAAGCATCTTGCCAAGAGCAACTCCTTCCAAGATCGTTGACCAAGAAGGATATTGCACACTTGATCTTGCTAGCCGAAGACACCTTAGACTCTAATATTTGCTACCTAAGACTTCAGAGCATCATCCAAGAACAAAGGATGAGAGAGACTTGAGATCAGAGACTACATCGTGTCAGATCACATCTGACCAGCGCTGAACAACAGAGACGACAACACAGACACGAAATGAGCTTTTATAAACTCTTTGTTATGTTATATTTGTGTATTAGTGTGTTTACCTTTGTAGGTTACTTATTCATTCGTTTTTGGGTTCTTGTCTAGTCGGTGCTAAACAAGAGGGTCTTGACCAGTCGGTGCTAGTCAAAAGAGAGCGTTTACTAGATTAATAGTGTTTAGCACTTTGGTGAGAGTGATACGAAACCTGGTGAGCATAGATTAGGTGCTCGTAGCTCTTTACGGTTATACCCTTGTAACATATTAATGCTAGTAATTGCTTTGGGGCTGGAGTAGGTCGTTGGGGCGACCGAACCAGTGTACATCTCTTGTGCACTATGTGATTTCTTTTATTTACTCCGTGTCTGACTATCTATGTTGAATAATTGCATGTGATATCTTGAGAATTTTTATTAGCCAATTTACCCCGCCCCTCGCTAGGCTTAGATCCAGATCCAACATACGGCACCTCTCCCAAGTTGGCCAAAGCTTCATTGCTTCATCATCCCTATCATGCTGCAACATCTTCTCCTTCATCGAAGGATCTAAAACTACATCATAGAGAATGAGTTCTACAGATGACGCTGAAAGTGCACAACTTTCTTTACAGAGCTCAGATTAACGAACATTTTTACCATGATGATCACAACTTCATGCTTTATGCTATAGTGGTATTATTTTGATTTTAATCATTGTATTGGATCAGGTTTTCATTATTTTAGCATGAGTTGTATTTTTGAATAGCTTCATTCAGATACTATCATTGGGTGTTATATCTCTTATACTTACATTTGTATGATTCGATCACCACTTGTATGTGTGATCATGTTTTTCTTTTGGTTACAAAATGGGTGAATCCTCGAGGAGAGGTCGGAGTATATGCGGGGAGCCTAGGCGGTGTGCCAACTCGTTAAAATATATGATTGTGGTCACTCTGATTACGCTGCTTGAAATTTTTTATTTGTGCCATACACCATATTCTCCCACCTCTAGGGTGTTTTTCAATTGGTATCAGAGCAAGAATTCTTTTATACTCTAAGTCTAGTGGAATTTCCATCCCATAGCACAAAGACCACATACATATTCACCTGACCCCATGACAAAAAAAGGATAATGATATCGTAGACCACCATTGTTCAATGGTACATACTATAGTTATTAGAACATATGTCCATACACATCAAAGGCATCGGTATAGCCTTATGGAAAATAATTTGTATTGGCTTCACCCTTGTTGAAAACCCACACATGAGCAGCAGAAAGAGAATGATAGGTTAGATAATCTTAATGCTAAGGCCATGAACATATTGTATCATGGTCTTAATAAAATTGAATACAACCGTATTCGTTCTTGCTCAATTGATAATGATATTTGGAGTAGACTTGAAGGTACACACGTGGCAACTTCTGAGGTGAAGAAAACTCGTACTCGAATTCTATTGCAAACATATAAAATTTTTGCTATAATGCCTACTAAATCTATTGATGATGAGTTTTCTCGTGTTACAGATATTATCAATCCATTGAAAGCTTGGGAAAATGACATTACATAGGAATAGTTGGTCGAAAATATTCTATATTCCTTGTCTAGCGAATGGATCCAAAAGCAAATGGCAATTGCGGAGGCACATGACTTGGCATAAATATCCTCTGAGCATCTTATGGTAAAGTTGATGGCATATGAAGTACAGTGGAAGATGATTAATGAAAATACGTCAAAGGAGGATAAATCTAAAAAGAATGAGAAAACTGAAAAGAACTTGGCTTTGAATTCATCTAAGTTCAAAGATGAGACATCAAATGATTCTGATGACGACGAAATTGACGGCCTAACCTAGAGCTTCACTAATTTCATACCAAAAAACAATATGAAAATAGGAAATATTTGGGGAAATAGGAAAAAGGAAGGCGATGATGTAGAGGGTTCAGTACCATAATTCTTCAGATGCAATAAGAAAGGTCGCATGAAAATAGATTGCCCTCTTCTAAAAATCAAAGTGAATGAAAAAGCAGTTGATGGAGGCAAGTGGACACACAAGTAAGGGATGATAGCTACACGGAGAGATATCGATGCAGATGAGCTTTCTTCAGATGATGATGGGAAGAACGACAACGAGACTTGTTTCATGGAAAGAGATGAAAAGGTGAAAATCTAAACTATTCTCTCTTGATGGCCGTAGCTTTAGTGAAGATATGTTTGCTGATATGGATAAATCATATGAATATTTAGGAGATCTCTGTATAGACATAGCTCATAAATACTCTAAGCTTAAAAATCTTTGTGCATCTTTAGAAGATCGCCTTGGAAGTGTCAAATATAAGAGAGATGAGTTGTTTATTAAATAGAGAGAATTAAAAGAAATAATTGATAACATCGACGCAACTAAGATAGTGACAAAGACCTTAGAATTAAAAGAGGTTAATATCCAATTAGCTAAGTTAGATCTTGAACAGTCTAATTTAGCCATAGATTTAAATGAAAAATTAGCTCCTTAAATTCTAAAGATTTTGAAATTAGATGTTTGAATCGCAAGAACTCTAATTTTGAAGGATAAATTCAGCAACTGGAAAAATAAAAAGGAAATTTGATTAAAGGAAGAAATATTGCTAGTGAAATTGAAAAAAAAGATAAAGATAAAAATTATGATGCTAGCATTATGGTACTAGAGAAAAAAATCAATATCTTAGCAACATAATTAAATAATTCACTAGTAGTCAAAAGAGTTTAAATGAGATGTTAGATAGATTAATTAATCATTCTAGAAAATATGGTATAGGATTTAAAAAGAAGCAATCTTCTAAGAAACCTAGGAACACCATGAAAAAAAGGTTTGCTTGATACATACGCCCTCCACTAGCATGAATGATGTGAACATGTCCTGTTTTAGTTATAACCACTCTAACGTTACATGTTTTTATTATAATAAGAAAGGACATGTCATGCATGATTGCTTTGCTCGCATTTATCTTGAGAATAATATGTGGATTCCTAAATTTCAAATAAAGCAAAGAAAATCATCTGCTAACACTTCAAGATCCAAAATGTGGATAACAAAGATGCATCTTCTCTTGCAGGTGCATCAACAGGATTCGGGTGATATCATATATCATCTTGGCAAAAATCGATGCAGAGTTGGGCAAATGGAGGAAAAGAGGGTGCTTTTGATTCATTTTTTGAGTACTTTACCTTATTATCTTCATGACATATTAATTGTGTGATGGCCCATATCCATCAATACGAGTATTTACGTATTTTTGCATTTTAAACGTATTTTAAAATGGTTAGTCAGGAGTATGATATCTAAAACAATTTCAAATTACTTATAAAATTTCTTCGATATGCGTCGTCTTGTAGTGAATGCTTCTTGCAACTTGTGTTCTTGATGACAGTCTCAGATGATAGTGCTATAATATCTACATAGATAGAGTTAGTACATATAAAATGATATGTTTGCATCATCAAAACCATATGACGAGTTATGAGTTTCCAACGGGTCGATCAAGGTAGGAAGACCGTCCCAGAGGGTGTGACCAACTGGGCAAACCAAAGGCACGACTAAGGAGGCCGTGGGCCTCAAGATTGCACCGGGCCAGCGCACGGGTTTGCCACACTTAGAGAGGCGCCTCCGGTGGTCAGCAGGCCCGAAGGAAGGTAGCAGGCCCAGTACACGCAGCTCAACACCCCCATGATCAAAGTATTGGCTGCAGCAACGAGAGACGGACTTCTCTGAGACCCCCCTTAAGAGAGGAGGACGAACCCAACCGCGAGGAATCAGCAAAAATACTATCGATATCACTGTGATCATGGTCATGATACCGACGAGTGGTTTACTCTGAAGAGGGATATCGAATGGCTGATTCAGGAGGGCCATCTCTAAGGCTTCGTTGAGGGAAGGAGACAGGCTCGCAATGAGAGAGCGCCCCCGGGAGGGTAGCGACCGAAACAGCCCCCAAATGCCGAGCAAGACGCCCCTCGCCAGCCCAGAGCGGTCATGTGCATAGATATGATATGCAGTGGTCCATCCATGGGTGGCACGTCGACCTCAGCCAAAAAGGCGTACGCTCGACAGGTGATGGCGACAGGCGTGGGTGACGAAGCAAAGTGGAGGAGAGTAGCTCGGCCCCCCATCTCTTTCTCGAATGACAACCTAGAGGGGGTCGAACTACCACATGATAATGCCATCTTCATCGAAGCCCAGATTGGAACGGCCATAGTCAGCCGTCGCTTGATCGACACCAGAAGCTCATGCGACATTATTTTTATGTCGACGATCAAGAAGATAAGGCTGAGGCAGGTAGATCTGATGCCATGCACAGTTCTGATTGTCGGCTTCACCAGCCACTCGGTTCCTATCGTCAGAGTCATCACACGGTCGATGTCATTGGGGGAAAGCTAAGAATCGTCACTTGAATGTCACAATTCGTTTTCGTCGACATCGCATCGTCGTACAACGACATCATCGGGCGACCGTACATGACTGCAATCGAAGCTCTCGCCCACTCCAACACCAAATGATCAAGTTTCAGACTCTGCCTGGGGTTGGACGAGCAAGAGGAAGCCAAAGACTATCCTGGAGCTGCTACGTCGACTTCACCAAACACAAAGCACCCGAGCAAGCCTAGCTGGTCGAACTCGGAAACAATCAGGAGGATGTCAGCGATCAACAAGGGAAGGTGGCAAGCTAGACCGCCATAGGAACAGTGAGCACTTACTTAAATATTGTCAATAGTTTTGTAAATATAACTATCATTTTCTATGCATATTCTTAAATATCACCATCTCCATTTGGAAATTTCAGCGCTCCTTAAATATTATCTAACTCCGGGGCAGGCTGAAGAGCTTCGCTCTCGATAGAACGCCTGGTGGGTTAAGGAACGAGCTACGGCTCGCACCCTCTGTCACGCCCCGCTTCCCAAAACGACGGAAACGAAACGTGACGAGGCCCGCTTAGGCCGGAGCTGTGAAGCTCGGACCCAATAAGCGTCTGTGTGGTACTCCAAGACGAAGGAACAGGTCCCTGCTGGTTAGTACAGAACAACAAAAGTACTAAAAGAGATGCATTCATTTTATTCCACAAATATCCAGAAAAGTACGGAGAGTCTAAACAAAAGCTATCACGGCTACAAAACAGCTGAAGTAAACTAATGGTGCAAGCACCCAACCTAGACAGAAAGTAAACGGTGCTATGCACCCAACTAAACTGCAGTGAAACCTTTGAATCAGCAACGTGAAGATCCCTAGCTCTGGTCCTCCTCGGGCACATACTCTGGGTCTGCGTCCTCCGGCTCTACGTACTCTGGCTCCACACCTAACGTACAGCACCAAAAGAAAGGAACGTTACGTCAAGTAAAGTCTACAAAAGAGGTCAGACTCTACTGCAAGTGTACCGAACTATTAAACAACAACTTACTGGTTGATTAGCATGCTAGGGTTATAACAGAGTGACGAAAGAAAGTAAACGCAGCAGGAAAGTAAAGCGTAGCAAGCAGTAGTCGTAGCGTGTGCTACCGACTATGGGACTAACCTAAACGGGTCGTGACAAGACGTGACAAGACCAGCAAGACAGGACGGGACAAGACAAGACAAGACACGTGTGACTCGAAGGGTTCACGCCTTACGGTTCGAGGGGGATCAGACCCTCTCCCCGTGCGCACGCTCAACCCTACCCCAAACCCAAGTGCTCAAGACAAGACAATATATGGCCACTCACTCTGCTAGGTGAGTGCCTCTATCCCCACGATCGGTAGCGTATCTCTCACTCTGCTAGGTGAGTGACGGACGCCTCTTAGGTGAAACTGTACTACTGTATAGGACCACTCACTCTGCTAGGTGAGAGTCTCTATCATCTCGGTCTGCTGGGACACTCACTCTGCTAGGTGGGTGCCGAGCTTCCCGTAGATGTTTTGTAAAAAAGATCACCCACTCTACTAGGTGAGCGTCTCATTTCCCACAGGCTACATAAGACACGACGTGCAAGATGTTCATGACATGGCAAGGGCAAAGTTGTTCTAGGGTGTCCACACACACGCACACGCAGATGAAACCTATAGTAGCAGTTGTTGTTGATTCTAGGGGTCCACACACACGCACACACAATATAACCCTACGGTGTCAAAAGTTGTTGTTGTTGCGCTCAGACTTCGTCGTCAAGTCTAAGCCGTCAGGGGCGTCCCGGACGCTATCATTTCACGTCCGGTTCTCTTTGTTCACAGTTAACAGTTCTAACAAACTAAGGCCTAAGCACGTCCAAAAGTGCAAGTGGGTACACTTTCCTATGGTGGCGAGTGAGTCGTCTGTCCGGGGCGTCTCGTCCAGTCGTCTCGTCTGCGGTAGTCCATCTGAAACAGGGCACAACGACGGTGTCATGTCGCGTTTTTCAATAAGTCCTATTAGGGTCTGTTTCTAGATTGGCGGGAGCAGTTTAGGGAAGATATTAATGAAAATATTTAGGGATATATCCAGATTTGGCTATCAAATTCGAATTTGAACTGGTTGGGGAGATCATAAGTCGAGGTTTATCCGAGCGATATCTCTCAATCCGGGCGTCAGAAAAATAATCCGAAAATACCGGGGTGATCATGGAGACGAGACGCACAGATCTACGGAGCCCAATCATGCATAACACCTACCAAAAATTAACGGAAAAAAATTGGAAACGGCGTTTTGAGTCAAATGACTAAAACGCCCCTATCGTTCAAAATTGTTTTGCGAGAAAACGAACCGTGAAACGGCGTTCCCAAACATTACTATAAAATTCTACACTCCCAAACGATCACAACGACATATCACATCGCATATTTCAGAATCCAGAAATAGCCAATTAAAATACGTGCACGATAAAGCATGTGCACGTAGAAAAAAAATCATAAGGTCAGAAAGCGACCGTTACATTCTACCCACCTTAGAAATGATTCCGTCCTCAGAATCACTTATACTAATAAAAAATATATATATATAATCTATAAATACTTAAGCCTATAACTCCCATCCTCCACACAATGGTCTCTAATCCTATAACTTCAACATCGTTCCTCAAATAATCCATCATAATCCTTCTTTTCACTGGATAAAGCCACGACTAATCTCACATCCTAACACTTAACTATAGGCCCATCACTGCTGTTCATATTTCCAACCCCAGGTTCTCATAAAAGGATAATGATCATATTCCCATACCATACCACTCTATTAAACATCGTTGCTCCATAGCATTCTTTTAAATTTCTAAATCTCTTCCCAATATTAATCAATCGCTAAACTTAAGTTCTAGTCGATCACCAATCCAAGACGAAAATTTTGTCTATCTCATCACACCTTCCGTAAATCAACAATCGACGTGTCCTTAAAACATTCCTTGTTATATCTTCCCATAAATTTTTCCGCCAAATAATTTTAACTATCAGAATCACATCTCATCCTACTCACTATAACTAATCCAAACTAATATTAAATCCGCCTACCTAACCATCAATTCATCTCAACACGTCGTGTTATTCTCAATGTCTTCTCACGTTAACTTAATACTCATGTCTTGACGCTCCAAATGTTTTCATCATTTCATGGTCACTTTAAATCATACCATACCTTATGACTACTCCTATCTACCACTCGCTCAAGTTTCAGGTCGATTAAGTACGCATCTTCCTATACATAATTTCATCAAATCAGAGTTCTCCACTGAGTCGTCATCCGAAAGAAATCTATTTAAATGTCTTTGTGTTCAAATCCAACCAATCTCCTCTACCATATATCTCCTCTCACTCTACGCCTACCCGCAACCTGATCCTATAAGAATAATAGCTAGTACCAATAATATCATAACAATCAAAAAGATAACACTCTCGAAGAAAAAAGAAGAAGAAGTTTAAGGCCAAAGACAGATTTTAAAATATTTGGAAAAAAACGTGTAGGGTTGAGGTATTGGATGAGGAAAAATAAGTGTGTTGTGAACTTGTGTGCTTATTTCAAAACTTTAGGGATTTGATTTAAAGAAAGCAATTAGGTTTTGAAACATATATAAGTAGCAAAATAAGCTAACTATACTACGGAAAACTAGGTCTAAGGAATTTACCTGCTATGACGTTATCCACACAAATATGAATACCATCATTCAGACAACTCCATATGTATGTCCTGGACCACATTGAGTATGCATACAGGGCACGAGAGATAAACATCATGATCCTAAAAGTAAAACACTTATACAGGTCTACACACTATACCTATGTACATACACCACGACGACATTACCAAAAAAACAAGGGCCCACTACTAAACTAGGTGACACAGACAACTACAAGCACCATGTCTATATGATAGAAAGGGACCGGAACCAAAAGCGAAATGAAACAAGATCGGAAGAAGCGAGTTTGGATAAGGCGAGTATAAGGGGATGACTGGTTGGATGGAACTAAGATATTGCTCCAAATAAGAATAAATAAAGATCACGTGTGAAATACGGTATCTTATATTTTTATACTTACAAAAATTAGGTAGAGAAAAACGAGCATATGGTAGAAAATTACAATTCTGAAAAAGAGTGAGACGAAGGAAATAAGGGTAGGGTGAGAAACGATTGTTCTGCAAATGAAGATAGGTTTACACAAAGATTTTGAAATGTGATCACGAAGAACATAGAACTAATATAATAATAATAATAAAATAATTGGAGTTCCCTCTAGTTTAGAAAATATTCTAAAAGCATGTACGGTAAGTGGTTAGAAATAGATTTGTAGTCTAGAAAAGTATAAATTGAATTATCAAAAAGTTAACAAGGTTTTAAAACTGAGCGAAGGACTTAATAAGGAATTTCGAAAATACTTTTAGAGGAAGCAGACTTGGCAAAGGAAAAGACTCGAAGGATCAACGATACTCGTCAGGAACGATTACGTGAATTGGGAGAAAGGAAAAAGATCACATGATGGATACACTTAGGATATGATTCACGAATCTACGATGGAACTCTACGGTCGATAACACGAAAAAGGGTAATGATCAGGAAGACGCTAGAAGTCAGAGATTCTAATTATCGGGTCGACTAAAGATCAGGAGAGCTCGGCACTAAGATTTCCTAATGAGCTGGACTGTAACCAGGATCTAATGGGAAGGTTCCTAAGAGAATCAAGGTTACTTCTGCTAGGCCCGAAGTCGATGGACCCGAACGAACGACTAAAAGACGGGCGCTAGAAATCTAACACGGTCAGAGTCAAGTGGGGGCTACTAAGATATCCTAAGATGTGTATGACTAAATCATAACCAAGGCGCCTGACTATCAAACCTGGACGTCTACCTATGTCTTCCTACTATGTAAGACTGGGAAAACCTAATTCAGACTCGTACATGTTAAACGGGATATTAACTGAATGCGGTACTCTTATTGTTCCGAACTTTTGCAAGACCTATATGGGCCACCACTAAAACCTGTCACGCCCCGCTTCCCAAAACGACTGAAACGAAATGTGTCGAGGCCCTCTTAGGCCGGAGCTGTGAAGCTCGGACCCAATAAGCGTCTGTGTGGTACTCCAAGACGAAGGAACAGGTCCCTGCAGGTTAGTACGGAACAACAAAAGTACTAAAAGAGATGCATTCATTTTATTCCACAAATATCCAGAAAAGTACGGATAGTCTAAACAAAAGCTATCACGGCTACAAAACAGCTAAAGTAAACTAATGGTGCAAGCACCCAACCTAGACAGAAAGTAAACGGTGCTACGCACCCAACTAAACTGCAGTGAAACCTCTGAATCAGCAACGTGAAGATCCCTAGCTCTGGTCCTCCTCAGGCACGTACTCGGGGTCTGCATCCTCTGGCTCTATGTACTCTGGCTCCACACCTGACGTACAGCACCAAAAGAAAGGAACTGTACGTCAGGTAAAGTCTACAAAAGAGGTCATAATCTACTGCAAGTGTACCGAACTATTAAACAACAACTTACTAGTTGATTAGCATGCTGGGGTTATAACAGAGTGACGAAAGAAAGTAAACGCAGCAGGAAAGTAAAGCGTAGCAAGCAGTAGTCGTAGCGTGTGCTACCAACTACGGGACTAACCTAAACGGGTCGTGACAAGACCAGCAAGACAGGACAGGACAAGACAAGACAAGACACGTGTGACTCGAAGGGTTCACGCCTTACGGTTCGAGGGGGATCAGACCCTCTCCCCCTGCACACGCTCAACCCTACCCCAAACCCAAGTGCTCAAGACAAGACAATATATGGCCACTCACTCTGCTAGGTGAGTGCCTCTATCCCCATGATCGGTAGCGTATCTCTCACTCTGCTAGGTGAGTGACGGACGCCTCGTAGGTGAACTGTACTACTGTATAGGACCACTCACTCTGCTAGGTGAGAGTCTTTATCCTCTCGGTCTGCTGGGACACTCACTCTGCTAGGTGGTTGCCGAGCTTCCCGTAGATGTTCCGTAACAAAGATCACCCACTCTACTAGGTGAGCGTCTCATTGCCCACAGGCTACGCAAGACACGACGTGCAAGATGTTCATGACATGGCAAGGGCAAAATTGTTCTAGGGTGTCCACACACACGCACCCGCAGATGAAACCTATAGTAGCAGTTGTTGTTGATTCTAGGGGTCCACACACACGCACACACAAGATAACCCTACGGTGTCAAAAGTTATTGTTGTTGTGCTCAGACTTCGTCGTCAAGTCTAAGCCGTCAGGGGCGTCCCGGACGCTATCATTTCACATCCGGTTCTCTTTGTTCACAGTTAACAGTTCTAACAAACTAAGGCCTAAGCACGGCCAAAATTGCAAGTGGGTACACTTGCCTGCGGTGGCGAGTGAGTCGTCTGTCCGGGGCGTCTCGTCCAGTCATCTCGTCTGCGGTAGTCCGTCTGAAACAGGGCACGGCGACGGTGTCAGGTCGCTTTTTTCAATAAGTCCTATTAGGGTCTGTTTCTAGATTGGCGAGACTACCCTATTCGTCAAAAGTCACATTTTGGTGTTTGTTCAGTCTAGATCGACGTCTACCCTATGTGCACAGAAAAATAAGTCTGTTCGTCGATCTTTCCTATGGTGGGCAACGTTTTAAAGATGCTGAAAGTAAATTTAGTTTACGTTGATAAATTTTAGATTAGGTTTTACGTTTTTCTACGGGTGGATTCATACTACATGTTAGAGGGACTAACCTGGTATGACGATCATGCGTGGATCGGACGTCGGGTCTGGAAACGATAGCGGATCGCATCGCGACTCCAATTTCGGAACGCCTCGTCACTTGTCTTTAGTGTTCACGCGGTCGAACGGAAAGCGTGGTTGTCTCTGCGTCATAAGATTTGGGGATATTAAGTTAAAAGTTATCCGCCTATAATAACATTAGGTTCTCATATAACATACTTATAAGGTAATAATCATCTTATAACCCCTACTCATACATGCCATACAAAGTTTATGTAACATAATATAAAAGGGTCACTGTTACTATGCCAAAAGAAATTATATAAGAAATTATATAATGTACAAAAATAGTTTACTTATACCAAACTAATAACTTACTGTTATTATTGATCTAATGGCGAAAACGGCTATTACTATCATTATTACTAACATCATATCATCATTTAAAAACACAAGGAGTTCACTAACCCAACTGCTCACATGAGGCTAATAATTACTGTTATAGTGGAAGTCTACCAATCTAATATGTAGACTTACAGTATGAGCCTGTGCATTCAAAGTTCACCAAGGTACACATGATAAATCTTGTTACTGTAAGAACAGGGAGGTGAATTTACCACTCCAAGTATCCTGTTGCTGTCGCTTGTGCCTGCAGGGAGGGGAGCTCGGGGCGGAGGCGCTAGATGAGGTGATGGAGATCGGCGTCACCGGAGTAAGGGAAGCGAGGGCATGAGGCTTCGCGAGTTGGGCTCAAAGGTGGGAGCTTACCGTCGAAGCTTGGAGGAGGCCCCGTCAGCGAGAGAGATGACCGAAGAAATGAGATGGGGCGCGTGCAGCTCGCCTGAGAGTGGAGGGTGGCCGGAGACGCGACGATTGAGGGCTGGGCAGCGCACAGGGGTCGAAGGGCGACGTTGGCGGCCGGTTGGAGCATTCCTCTGTTCAAAACAGAGGAGGGGCTGCGGTGACCTCCTTCGGCAAAGCTTCGACAAAGCAAAGCGGAGAGGAGTTGGGTGAAACAGGGGTGGGCACTGGCGTTGCCGTTGAAATAGGGGGGAGTCGGGCGGTGGTTCGTCGGAACGGGGCTGGGACGGCGAGGCTTCGAAGGGCGGTGGAGAGAGGATGGCGGTAACGGCGCCAGAGTGCGCTCGGAGATGCGGGGTGTGGGCGATCGGAAAGCGGTGATCGAATGGTGCGGTGGCGGCGGACGGCGAGAACTGCTGCGGCGGCAGCGCGGGACAGCGGCGAGAAACGCTGTGCAGGCGGCGCGCGCGGAGGAGATCGAGGCGGCGAAGATCGGGGAGCGGGGGCGGCGCGCTACAGATCGGGGAGCGGCGGCGTTCGGCAGGAGGGGCGTCACGACGGCTGTGGATCGCGACGGGGGTGCCGTGGTCGAGAGGGGAGGAGGCGCAAGAGAGAAAATGCGGCGGTGGCGGGCGGAAGAGGGGCGCGACGGCGTTCGAGCTGAGAACGAGGGGAGGCCGCAAGGGAGAGGAAAAAGAGATCAGGGGGATTTTGTGTGGCCGGCGGCTGAGGAATATCTAGGGTTAGGGTTAAGTTAGGGATAGGGTTTATTATAAAAGTAAAGTTTGATAAGTAGCCCTAGGATTATATCTACAAGGGGGAAGGATGTATTGTTAGAGGGTGTAGAAAGAGAGGAAAACTAGGGGAGAATAGAAGGAGCAGTTTAGGGAAGATATTAATGAAAATATTTAGGGATATAGCCAGATTTGGCTATCAAAATCAAATTTGGACTGGTTGGGGAGATCGACGGTCGAGGTTTATCCGATCGATACTTCTCAATCCGGGCGTCAGAAAAATAATCCGAAAATACCGAGGTGATCGTGGAGACGAGACGCACAGATCTACAGAGCCCGATCGTGCGTAACACTTACCAAAAATTAACGGAAAAAAATTGGAAACGGCGTTTTGAGTCAAATGACTAAAACGCCCCTATCGTTCAAAATCGTTTTGCGAGAAAACGAACCGTGAAACGGCGTTCCCAAACATTACTATAAAATTCTACACTCCCAAACGATCACAACGGCATATCACATCGCATATTTCGGAATCCAGAAATAGCCAATTAAAATACGTGCACGATAAAGCATGTGCACGTAGAAAAAAAATCATAAGGTCGGAAAGCGACCGTTACACCCTCCCCTCCATCAACTCCATGGCAAGCTTGACGGCTTCACCCTCGATAGCATCGTCGGATGGGACAAGGAACGAGCGACGGCATGCACCCTCCCGTCCCTTAACTTCGGGGCAAGCTTACGAGCTTCACCCACGATAGACGCCAGGTGGATTAAGGACCGAGCTACGGCTCATACCCTCCCCTCCCTCAACTCCAGGGTAGGCTGACGGACTTTGCCCTCGATAGATCTCCCGATGGGTTAAGGAACGAGCTACGGCTAGCGCCCTCCCCTCCATCGACTCCAGGGCAAGCTTGACGGCTTTGCCCTCGATAGGTCGCCGGGTGGGACAAGGAACGAGCGACGGCTCACACCCTCCCCTCCCTCAACTCCAGAGCAAGCTTACAAGCTTCGCCCTCGATAAGCACCGGGTTGGTTAAGGACCGAGCTACGGCTCGCACCCTCCCCTCCCTCAACTCTAGGGCAGGCTGACAAGCTTCGCCCTCAATAGATCATCCGATGGGTTAAGGAACAAGCTATGCTCCCACCCTCCCCTCCCTCAACTCCAAGGCAAGCTTGACAGCTTCGCCCTTAACAGGGTCACCGGGTGGGACAAGGAGTGATCGACAGCTCACATCCTCCCCTCCCTCAACTCTGGGGCAGGCTGACGAGCTCCACCCTCGATATATCACCCAGTGGGTTAAGGAACGAGCTACGGCTTGCACCCTCCACTCCATCAACTCTGGGGAAAGATTGACAGCTTCTCCCTCAATAGGGTCGTCGGGTGGGACAAGGAACAAGTGACGGTTCGCACCCTTCCCTCCCTCAACTCCGAGGAAAGCTTACGTGCTTCGCCCTCAATAGGCGTCGGGTGGGTTAAGGGCCGAGCTATGGCTCGCACCCTCCTCTCCCTCAACTCTGGGGCAGCCTGACGAGCTTCACCCTTGATAGATCGCCCGGTGGGTTAAGGACAGAGCTACGGATCGCACCCTCCCATCCCTTAACTTCGAGACAAGCTTGACAACTTCGCCCTCGATAGGGTCGCCGGGTGGGCCAATGAACGAGCGACGGCTCGCACCCTCCCATCCCTCAACTTCGGGGCAAGCTTACGAGCTTCGCCCTCGATAGGCACCAGGTGGGTTAAGGACCAAGCTACAGCTTGCACCCTCCCCTCCCTCGACTACGGGGCAAGCTTAAGAGCTTTGCCCTCGTTAGGCGCCGGGAGGGTTAAGGACCGAGCTACATCTTGCACACTCCCCTCCCTAAACTCCGGGGCAAGCTTGCGAGCTTCGCCCTCGGTAGACTTCTCAAACTTCAGGGCAAGCTTATGAGCTTCACCCTCGATTGATGCTGACTCCACAACATTCTGCTTCTCCTGGGCCTTAGCCACTTCTAAGCAAAAAGTTGGGGGCACACAAACTAAGGTAAAGAGTGGCGATAAATAACAACACAAGCACAAAAAGATAAACAAGGAAAATCGCCCAAGGTATATTTCATTAATGTTGAAGTTAATACATTTACATAGTTTTTCTACAATAGGTCCTATGTGTGGCCCCAAGACCCCCCTCCAAAGACTATGCCACGTCACCTCCCCCGGAGCATCAACCTCCTCCTCTGCATCATCGGAGGCCATAGTCAACTTGGAGAAGTCGACTTCCAGGGCGGGATACAGCTTCACCAACCTTGCTTCCACCCTCCTGAAGTCCGCATGCATCTCTTCGTCCCAGCCTTCCACCCTCATTGATCTCATCATAGGGAGGTACTCCTCCTCCTGGTATTTGCGGATGGCCCCAGCCTTCTCGGCCTCCAGATCAATCTTCATCAGCGCCGCCACCTCCCGCTTCAGCATGGCGATCTCCACCCCCTTGGCCTCCATTTCCACAGAATGTTCATTCAAGGCGACGACCCTTCAATTCTCCTCCTCCCAAAGCTGTCGCTCCAGCCCCATCGCGATCTTCTCCCACTTCCTGGTCTCCGTCGTCTGGGTCGTATACCACTCCCAGAGCTGCTCCAACTGATCCTCCCTCTCTCGCAGCCTCCAGGTGACTTCTTCAAATTGGGCCTCCATCGCTCGCAGCTTACCAGTGGCTGCCTCTAGATCATCCTTCCTCTTCCCATGATTCTCCTTGAGCATATTCAAGGCAGTATGACGCTGCAAAGACAGCATTGCAGCGACCGCCTGTAGGAGAAATAGAAAACATAAGTACACAGGGAAGAAATAAGTCCGGCAGCATGGAGAAGAGAGATCAGCAAACCAACATACTGTGCCAGATCGCCGTATCACAGAGGCGCTCTGGACCAACCTCGGTGAGGGACGGCCGATCCCTCGGCAGCAGACTGTTCTCTGCCAAGCGAGTTACGACGCCGCCCTCCTCAAACATACGGATAACAATGAATCATTTAGTGCTAAGGATTGTTGTAGCTTGACCCATTCATGCCAATCGAAAATAATAATAATAAAATAATTGTAAATTTTGCTTGTGTATAAAAAATATAAATGCACCGTTCTCTCAGCAACACTGAGTAACCGGATCCCACGATAGGAACCGTCGGGGCCTCGCGTCAAAAGGTTTAGCTTGGGGGAGTGCATTCAAAAAAATAAGGATTTATCTTGATTTGAGTTAGTAGGTCCGAGTGGTCCTTCTTGGCCCGGTGCCCTAAGGTCGTCTGGCCTGGGAGTCACCGACCCAACGCTCTTTACATAAACCAAGAATAATCCCAAAAAATGTAACTACACATCAAAAAATGAAAAAAAATGAAAAGAAGAAAATTTGAAAGAAGGAATAGAGTAGTAACTCAATGAATCTAGGAACTTTGATACACCTTACAAACCACTTCCTCGATGAGCCAATAGCTCATTATCCTTGACTTTTCCTTTCGTAGACCATAGTATAACTTCGAGTTCTTCATTTTCAACCTAGAGTCAGGTTAGAGGAAATATCCTAGGACTTGAGTATCATCGTGACATTGGCATATTACTTGACGAATCGAGGTAGAAGCAACGTCCTAAGATTATATTCTAACCAATGGAGAGGGACCAGCATGTTTTATTTAAACAAATTTGAAATCTCTACTCGATCATGCATATACGCTCGAATTCGTGAATTTCTTAAGCCCTATGTCATCATGTGCTTGCTTGCTTGAATTTCTCTAAACAGTACTCTTTCAGGTCTTCCTTGTTGAGAAGGAAGAGTTCATCTTGGGGAATTTTGATGTGTGCCATATTTACACATATTTTACACTCTTTCCATACTCATTTCATACCTCTTCACCCATCATTTTGAAGGGTTTTCTAGGTCCTTATGGCCATAAAATCGATGTCTGGCCCAAGTCGGTCGGACGACGAAACCATAAAAGCAGCGAAAAACAGATCTAAAATTTTTTCTAAATCAAGCCCTAAAGAAACAACCCTAGCCAAAATCTCTACTATCCCGGGGTTGGGTCCGACTAACCCCTAAGGATAGATCGATCAACCTATTTGCAGTTATAAATGCAGGTTTAATTAAAGTACATACATTTCACTTTGTTTCGGCAAAATACGAAGTGTCGTTTTCAGCAACTTTCTTTATCTCCAAAGTGATGCCCCGCGTCGCTTCTCCCGAGCCGAACCGCAACCCGATCCGAGCAATACCATGTCACCAAGTCAACCATGCGCCAAAGAAAGTTTCACCTTGAGTAGATCCTTCGTCAAGACTTCGGATCTAATCCGAGCTCATTCGTAACTTTGCTAGAGCCTGATCAGGAGAAGGAATAATTAGTAAGAAGAGGGAATAATTTAATTTAAGCATAGATCCGAGCTTGCTCACGTTTAACGGAGTTACTCAGATCTGGATCTTGGTACAAATATCAAGGAGGGGGTTGGACCATATTTATATAGGCGGCTGACCCCTCCCCTTCTCATCATATCCGATGTGGGACTAAAGGTTTTGGATAAAAAATTAATTCGAGTATGCCTTTCACAAAGGCCAACCTTTAGAGGCTTTTTCCTACCTCATCGTTGAGCTTCGCAAGTTATACAACCTATCAAATCGAAGAGCACTGAATGGTGATGCATAGAAACAAACGGGGCTCAATTCTGACTTTGTTTGACTCCTCAAACGTGTGTTTAAACTTAGCCCAAAAGCAGACATCCACTGAAGAAAGTCAGTCGCCAGCCATCAATTAGCTAGGGTTCAGAACCCCAGCTTGTGGGACCCACCACGTAGGCCCCACAATCAAGCAACGATGCATCTTGCTGGGCGTGTGCCCAGCACGCGCCTAGCAGGCACATGCTGGGCATGCGTCCAATGGGGGTGCGTACACAACATGTGCCTAACAGGGCGCGTGCCCACACGCCTTTAATTTAGGGCGCCGCCTGGCACCCACTTTCTGGGTGCCAGTGTCTTCCGGCCTGGCCGAATGGGTCAGGCCAAAATGTTATTTTAAAAAATTTGAGCTTTTATCCTTTTGGGTGTTTTTTATTTTTATTTGTTTTTATAGAACACTTTTATAAAACCAAACCCCAAGCCCATTGTATATATAACACATATATATGTCGTATGTGCTCGTTTGTTGTCTGATTTGAGTGCGGTTTTCTCCGTGACTTTCACAGGAAAATCATCTTCATTTCTATGCCTTTAAAATACGCTCGCAAACAATTTATGACATATTTAAGTTATTTATTTCCTTTTATGTACACATCATATGCAACATAAGTAATTCACATCCATTTGCATCAAATACAAATGAACTGAGGACAAACATCCCTAAACACATTTCACGCTATTTCCCCCGTTTTTGTTTCCTTTTATGCTTTTTGGTATTTCTCATGTGTTGCAGGAGAAATCAAGGATTTTGGGGTCAAAACGTTGGAAATAGGAGATGAAATGCAGCAAGGATCAAGTTGGGAGAGAAATGGAGGAAAACGAGCTGAAAAGTGCTCGATGCGGCCATGTGGATTCGAACGGCCGTGTGGACCAATCCATGCGACCGCGTCGACCAGGACGCCAAGGAGCAGCCAAGCAAACGAGAAGACAACACAGCCGCGTCGTTAGCACAAACGGCCGCATTGCCAGAGCTGAAAAAGAGAATATCAGAAACCATGTCGTCGCGTCACTAGAAGCAAAATGACCACATCATGTGAGCAGAAGGAAGAGTAAAGTTGAGATGACACGGTCGAGTTGATTAAGCCGATGCGGTCGCATCATCTAGAACCGTGCCATAGCCAAGCAACCGCTCCACGCGGCCGTTTTAAGCCAGATCTGGGGCAGAAGAACCCAAGGCGATGCGGCCACGTGGCCCAGCCATGTGGTCACTTCACCTATAGGGTTTCCTGCCTATTTATGCATTTTTGGTGACGCGGTCACATCTTTGTTGACGCAGCCGCATCCTTCGAGGGTTTTGAGCCCGAGTGGGCACCGTCTGGGCAACTTTTGAGGGCTTTTGGGGATTTTTGGGTAGTATGCATACTGATTGTTCCCCTCTACATAGTGGATGCTCTCTGAACCCATTTTGCAAAGCTTTTTCAAAGGATTCAGGTGTAAAACTTCTTTTCTTTAATTAGTTTAATTGTTATCTTGAGTTTATTTTGATTTCTAATCTATCTACTATTGCTCTTGTAATTGTGGATTCGATTATTTGTGCATCTATAGTATTATCCATTGCAATGAATGTTTTCCCAATGGATCTCATCATCTGTTGTTGCATGGATGGTGAGTAGAGATAATCTAGGGCCAATGAGTTGAACTACATTGGATTGAATCATGGGTTGATGAATATTTAATGAAATTATTGAGTAATTGAGAATTAGAGGTATGCAAGGATGATCATAATTAATGTAGATTGGATTCCCATTTCTTGGGTAATTAGATTAATTCACAATTGACATCGAGATTAATCTAGGGTTTTCAATCACATTGATCGTCACTATCAGATTGCACGATTGACGTTGGTAACCGATTAGAGCCCTTATTGTAGGAGAATAATGCCCTCCAGGCTATTTATCTCTGTGTGAATAGCACAAATATCTTGTTTGAAATAACAGTAAGCTGTTTGGCAATGATTTATCTAAGTTATTTTATTATGTAGATAACATTAGACATTAACTTAGGTAAAGTCATGAGACTTTATGCAAGGTCAAACAGATATCGAGATGAGTATCTCGATCATGGAGAAATGTTTGACCGTCTGTAGCATAAGTCTAAAAGGGTTCGTGGTCGTAGATGTTTCGAGACAAGGATATCGAAACATCGGATAGACCAGTGTGTCTTAGTCTTCACCGTTAAGCAATGGCGATGATCTCATGATCGTTCGACTTGGCGAAGTCAGAGACGAGACACAGGTGCTCATTAGAGAATGAGTTCACTGAACGATCCACAAGAGTTATCATATGGTTATATTGACCAATCTGTCAATGATGACTCTTAGTGATGATAGGCTAGTTGGTCTTTTGACTTGAGGTCATTTGACGAACCTGTGCGTGAACGGTGCCACTTAGATCAACTGACCTAGCTTCGAGGCAAGGCATGTCGAAAGGTCTTTTGATTGGGTGTCACTTGAAACGTACGAGGCGAGTAATGACCAAGAGAGGATTCGTCTCTCCCGGTCAATGGGAGTTAGTGTCGTAGTGTTAGTTCGGTCTTTAGTAAAAACTCTGCGCAGAGTATGTTGGAAGAAGTCCAACATTAGTTGACTAAAGATCGATAGAAACTAACCGGAGTCAAGTTATTAGGGTTAACAGTTTGACCGTACCCTAGACTTGATCTACACGACATAGTTAAGACGAAAAGACTATAACTGCAGAATTCATCACGGAAACAGTCAGGTGGTCCCGACAATACTCATGTCAATGAGTCAACCACATAATGATGATTCCTGAAGCAGGGACGGCAACCACTGCTAGTGGTCACTGCCGTATAGGGCTTCGAGCCCAAGCTGTTGTAAGGGTCAGGCTGTAGGGTCTCACACAGAGTGTGACCTTCGTCTAGTAATAGGTAGAAATTAGTTAGGGAGAATAATTTGCATTTGATGCAAAGGGATGGAATAATTGCATTTGATGCAATATGATAATTTAAGCTTAGATAGGGACTATTTTGCATTTGATGCAAAAGAGATTAAATGTGTTTTAAATTGTTTAAAAAAATATTTAATAAAATAAACGCAAGGAAAAGGTTACTGGTTAGACGGGTTCATCTTGCTCTTGACGCAGGTTCGAACCGCGTCAAAAACGGAGTTCAAACGAGCCCCAAAAGTCTATTTAAAGTGTTAAATAGAAAGCCCAAAAGAGAGATAAACCCCATTTAGAGAGGCTGTCAAAAATAAGCCCAGGCCCAAGGGAAGGGGGCCCGCTGACGCGTGCGTCAGCCTGCTGACGCAGGCTGACGCCAGCCTCAGCGGGCCCACCCGCTGACGCGGGCGAGACAACCCAGCGGGCCCGCATTTGATGCGGGCCCACCCCGCTTCAAAGCAAAGGCCGCCCGCTTCAGCGGGCGGCAGCTGTGCACGCGCTGCGCTGTTAAGCGCGCGCGTGTGCTGTGGGGCCCACATGATGGGCCCCACTTCAGGTTTTCTGAGCCCTAGGGATGCGCACAGCCGACTTGGTTGTTTTGTGCGAAAATACACTCTTGGGCTGATCTTTGGACGATCAATTGAGTGGTCAAACGAACTCCAATTGACGAACGGTTTTTTCCTATGCGTTCACCGTTGAATTCGAATTGACAGGTTGTATCAATCCTGAAGTTCAACGGTGAGTGAGTTAAAATTCATGGAACTTTGCACTTTGTGAAGTGCAAACTAACTTGATTTTAATTAACCCAATTAATAGTCCCACATCGGATTTTGAGAGAAGGGGAGAAGTCAAAACTTGATTTTAATTAACCCAATTAATAGTCCCACATCGGATTTTGAGAGAAGGGGAGAACCCAATTAATAGTCCCACATCATATAAATAGGGGTCTGCTCTCTTCCTCAAAACTTGTCCCAAGCTCTAGATCTGAGCGGCTCTCGTGAATGTTGGAGCACGCTCGGATCTAAGCTTAAATTAATATTTCTCTATCTCTCTAAATTTCTGCCTTACTCCTGAGGGCTCTAGTAAAGCCGCAAAGGAGTTCGGATTCTGGATCTGAAATCTTGGCTGAGGTTTCACTCGCGTGAAACTTTCTTCGGCGGTTGGTTGGCTCGGCGACACGGGATTGATCGCCTCGGGATGCGGAGCGGTTCGAGGAGCGGTTCGGGGAGCGGTTCGAGGAGCGGCTCGGCGTGGGACGGGAGCAGCTCAGAAGACGGTGCGGAATATCTCGCCTGCTCCAGGGTTGAGATTCCGGGTATGTAGTTTAATAAGCATTAGTTTAATTTAATCGCAGTAGGTTAGATCCTTCTTGGGATGGTCAGATCCATCCCAAGTTGGCATAGATCTTGGCTAAGGGTCTTGGACCTTAGGGCTAAGTTAAAATTGTTTTAACTGCATGTTAATTAGATAAACTAGTTTTTCTTCCGCTGCAATTGTTTTTCTGTCTATGTTCCGTCCGACTTAGGACGGGACTAGAGTTTTTGTGCCCTCATGGTACCGCGAATTCCCTTCAGTGGTATCAGAGCCTAGGTTTGCGTAGTCGATCTAGCACTGCGATTTCATTAAACCTGTTAATGCCTTTTTAAAATACTTTTAAATTTTTTTAAAGTTATAAGATAATTTTAAAAATGTTTTTGATGTTCAAAATTCTATGTGATAAATTTTTTGAACATGGAAATTTTTTAATTGACGTTTTAAAATTTATGTGATAATTTTAAAACTAATTTTAAATCTTTAAAAGTTTAAAGTTATTTTGGATGCCTTAAAAATTTTTATATGATAAATTTTTAAGCTTGGAATTTTTAAAATGGTGTTTTTTAAATTTATGTGATAAATTTAAAATTGATTTTATGGCTTTAAATTTATGCGATAAGTTTAAAATGTTTTAGATGTTTAAAAATTGTATGTGATAAATTTTTGAACATAGAAATTTTTTTTAAAGTGATGTTTTAAATTTATAAGATAATTTTAAAACTAATTCTAAAAGTTTAAAATTTTTATGCGATAAATATTTTAAAGTAACTTGCAATTTTGTGATTTTAAAACCAATTTTTTTATGAGATAAAAATAAAAATGTTTTTAAAATCATATTTTAAATTTAAATGTTGAATTTAAGTATGCATGCTAAACTTGTTTATTTGATAAACATTAGTTTATTTAATTGTTAAATAGTTGTACGCATTTATTTTATGCGATAAAATTAGTGTAGCTTTAATTTTAATGGCTAGTTCTTCTTGTCCCTTATTTGATAACACAAGACAACCCTTTTAGGTTAGCCATTAAAATTCATTAAAATTTTATTAATTGAATTTTAATGACATGCTATGTTTTAATAAAACATTAACAATGCTTAAAGACCTAATTCCTGATTAGGGTAGTCCCTTTAATGGATTTTTTAATTATAAATGTTATGAAATTAATTCTCATTAAAGGACTTCGCTTTTAGCGTTGTTAATAATTTATTAAAATCCTAATAACGATTAGGATAGCACGTGAACCTTATAGTTGATAAGGACTTAATAAAAGTTATTAAACAAATCCTAAAATTTTGAATTTAAGGATACAACTAGTTGATAGGATTAATTAGTTGTTAATAAAAGCTGTTTAGTCTATGGCACACATACAAAAATGACAAGCTTCATTCAATGGACCATGATCCAGTCAATGTGCTTGGCTAAGAGTTCTGGGTCAACCCTTGCTAGTCCAAGGGGTAGTGATCCTGGCTTAGTCAATTCCCTGGCTGAGTTCCGCTGGACCGCAATGTCGCGAATCATGATTGTATGACACCCTGGACTATATCTAAGTCAAATACGTTAATAATCTTTTTCAAGATTAGCCGTAGCCCTCCTTGTTTTAGGGGTTAGCAACTATAGGGCCCGTGTTACAGTTGTTGAGATACACTCAAGCTGTAACATGGCAACCCTGTAGAAACCAACTCCTTAAATACATAAGATGAAATCTTGACTGACCCAAGCCGTCGTCTCGTACCCCGAGCGCCGGTGTAAGTTAAGTCAACGATGTAGTCTGACTTGATGTAAGTCTAAGACCTGACCCAAACCAACGTGTCATGAATACACTGAGCGACGGTGCGAGTCCGGCTAGACACGAAAACAAGGGTACGACTTGACTAGACATTGTGATTTGGATGAGCACACTCATGATCACAAATGGCTAGGGGCAAAAACCGATTAAGAGGGTCATATCTGATGTGATCGATGAAGAGTCATCTTCCGATCGCAGAGTCAAACAACTTGTTGAGCTACACTCAAGGTTGTTAGGCTCAGGGCGATTGGACCTCTTACCCATTAATTTTAATTCGATTAAATCGTTCGTTATTAAGCTTTGAAACAATCGTAAAAATAGTGGGAGGATATAGATAGATAAAAGCCAATCTACCTATATTTAATATTGAACGTATGCTAAACTTGGGCAAGACTATGTTTACCGAAGGAATCTAATTATAATATTTTAATGGAATTAGTTAACTGGTCGAATAAGTTGATTAATTGAATATCAAAGTTAAATTCTAGTTGATAGAATTAAACTATATTCTCGTTGACAAATTAAATGACCTTCTAAAGAACAGACTTAAGAAATATGATTTCATTAAGTTCTGGGTCCAACAAATAACTTCACGCTACATGTCACTCGTCTCTATATGAGGCAGCTTGAACATATAGGATATTCAAAATATGTTTCTCCCTACAACTTGTCGAGCTACCCTCAAGGTTGTATGGACAAACAATTTTGATCCGCAAAGTTCGAGAATTTGATCAAACCGTTTGAGTCGAATACGAGTGCATGAGCGGTGCAAGACCATGTATCACAACCGGATCTTGAGACAAGCAACTTCTTGAGCTACACTTGAGACTGCAACTCTCAGGCGTTTGGATACATGAGATGCTTGCATGACTATTTATTTATGATTGGGCTATTTAATATCTAAATGTGATTTAGAAAAGGAAGAAGGCACTTCGGAAAGTCAATTGAGAAAGTTAGTTTAATTTATCATTAGTAAAGGCATATGTAGGAAGAAATGAAAATGTGACATATTTTGATGTCACGATTTCAGAATAAATTGTTATACAAAAACGTCTAACACACTTTGACGAATGTCGTCACCTTGCTTCTGAAGCAATGTTTTGTGTTAAGTAATTTGTGATAACTATAATATATTAAATGTTAGTATACACAAGATAGTAGCAGACTTATATGGCAAAATAGACTAGGCCGTATCGAGAGACTAAGCTTCACAAGTCACATAAAGAGAGATCTGACCTCTCGTATTATGAAGTCTACGGACATTTGTGAGTCTTAGCCTCTTAGATATAATGACCGAAACCCATCTGTAAGACAGTGGGAGAATGAGTTGTCGAACTCAGTCTCGTACATACTGATGTACCCGAGTCTAGATTAACCAAAATAAGTTATTCGTATATTTTATTAAGACACGTGTTCTTGATGAAACACAAGTCTGATAAAATAAAGAATGAAATGACAAGTATTTAAACTGATTCGATTAGATCGAATGGTCAAATACTTATCTACATAAAATCTTGCGTAATTAAAAGAAAATGTGATTTTCTCTCAAGTCAAGTCTGTTAACACATCGGTGTGTTAAAAGGTATGAATAACACTTAGTTAGACTTGGTGTGATCCATTGTAAGTGACTCTGAGTTAAGTCCTCCATCTGGGTTAAGTCCCAGATAGCAATGCCTAGGTTTTGATAATGTTCTGTGAGGACATTATCAATAAGATATTCATTAAATCAATCGTGAGGAAGTTGTAAAATTACTCGAATCTTGTGAGACGAAGAGTCGATTTAAACATCATACCTGATGATGATTCAGTCAACTTCTAGGATAAAATTCGGAGTAGTAACTCCGATTTAAAAATTTGATGCAGGTCTGTGTGCGTAAATAAATTTGAGAATTTAGTTTACGTGCCCAAGGAAAATGTTTCCTCACTTTCTGCAAGTAAATCTTTAAGTTGAAAGATTGGTGTAGAAAGAAAGTAGTGAAGTACAATCATGTTGGTCGAAAACGGTTTTAATCCTAATTCCTATAAAACGAATTATGTTGAAACCGTCTGGCCAGCAGATGTGTACAGATCGACTCGGACCAAACTCGATGTAAAACGCTCATGTTGACCATGAAAATTGGAGCATTCACTTATAAGTTCGTTTTTTCTAAATATGATTTAGACGGACCAACTTATATGAATTAGCCAGAGAGTTTTCATGGTCAGTGGGAGCGTATAAATTACATGCGAGACATCAAAGGGGTGGATCATTTATTTTGACAAAGTTATCAAAAGGTTTGATACTTTATCAGAAATAGATATGAGCCATTTGAAATGACCAATAACTAATTTAAAATTATTATCGTAAGGTACGATGAATTGGATAAGATCCAAGTAAATAAAAATATTATGTATTCCGAAAAGACCAAGTGAATTATTTGAATGAGATTCAAATGGTTGGTCTAACATGAACATAGAAACCCCTTAAGTCTATAGTGTAGACGGTTTTAGCAGATCCACTCACGAAGGCTCTACCACATAAAGTCGGGAAAACTTATGTGTAAAAACGGTATAAGATACCGAGATAAATGGGCCTGAGTGCAAGTGGGAGATGTAGGAGAATAATGCCCTCCAGGCTATTTATCTCTGTGTGAATAGCACAAACATCTTGTTCGAAATAACAGTAAGCTGTTTGGCAATGATTTATCTAAGTTATTTTATTATGTAGATAACATTAGACAATAACTTAGGTAAAGTCCTGAGACTTTATGCAAGGTCAAATAGATATCGAGATGAGTATCTCGATCATGGAGAAATGTTTGACCGTCTGTAGCATAAGTCTAAAAGGGTTCGTGGTCGTAGATGTTTCGAGACAAGGATATCGAAACATCAGATAGACCATTGTGTCTTAGTCTTCACCGTTAAGCGGTGGCGATGATCTCATGATCGTTCGACTTGGCGAAGTCGGAGACGAGACACAGGTGCTCATTAGAGAATGAATTCACTGAACGATCCATAAGAGTTATCATATGGTTATATTGACCAATCTGTCAATGATGACTCTTAGTGATGATAGGCTAGTTGGTCTTTTGACTTGAGGTCATTTGACGAACCTGTGCGTGAACTGTGCCACTTAGATCAACTGACCTAGCTTCGAGGCAAGGCCTGTCGAAAGGTCTTTTGATTGGGTGTAACTTGAAACGTACGAGGCGAGTAATGACCAAGAGAGGATTCGTCTCTCCCGGTCAATGGGAGTTAGTGTCGTAGTGTTAGTTCGGTCTTTAGTAAAAACTCTGCGCAGAGTATGTTGGAAGAAGTCCAACATTAGTTGACTAAAGATCGATAGAAACTAACCGGAGTCAAGTTATTAGGGTTGACAGTTTGACCGTACCGTAGACTTGATCTACACGACATAGTTAAAACGAAAAGACTATAACTGCAGAATTCATCACGGAAACAGTCAGGTGGTCCCGACAATACTCATGTTAATGAGTCAACCACATAATGATGATTCCTGAAGCAGAGACGGCAACCACTGCTAGTGGTCACTGCCGTATAGGGCTTCGAGCCCAACCTGTTGTAAGGGTCAGGCTGTAGGGTCTCACACAGAGTGTGACCTTCGTCTAGTAATAGGTAGAAATTAGTTAGGGAGAATAATTTGCATTTGATGCAAAGGGATGGAATAATTGCATTTGATGCAATATGATAATTTAAGCTTAGATAGGTACTATTTTGCATTTGATGCAAATGAGATTAAATGTGTTTTAAATTTTTTAAAACAATATTTAATAAAATAAACGCAAGGAAAAGGTTACTGGTTAGACGGGTTCATCTTGCTCTTGACGCAGGTTCGAACCGCATCAAAAACGGAGTTCAAATGAGCCCCAAAAGTCTATTTAAAGTGTTAAATAGAAAGCCCAAAAGAGAGATAAACCCCATTTAGAGAGGCTGTCAAAAATAAGCCCAGGCCCAAGGGAAGGGGGCATGTTGACGCGTGCGAGACAACCCAGCGGGCCCGCATTTGATGCGGGCCCGCCCCGCTTCAAAGCAAAGGCCGCCCGCTTCAGCGGGCGGCAGTTGTGCACGCGACGCGTGCATAGCACGCGCCTCGCGGGCGCGTGCTGTGCACGCGCTGCGCTGTTAAGCGCGCGCGTGTGCTGTGGGGCCCACATGATGGGCCCCACTTCGGGTTTTCTGAGCCCTAGGGCTGCGCACAGCCGACTTGGTTGTTTTGTGCGAAAATACACTCTTGGTCTGATCTTTGGACGATCAATTGAGTGGTCAAACGAACTCCGATTGACGAACGGTTTTTTCCTATGTGTTCACCGTTGAACACCCTTCAAATTGATAGGTTTTATCAATCCTGAAGTTCAATGGTGAGTGAGTTAAAATTCACGGAAGTTTGCACTTTGTGAAGTGCAAACTAACTTGATTTTAATTAACCCAATTAATAGTCCCACATCGGATTTTGAGAGAAGGGGAGAAGTCAGCCGCCTATATAAATAGGGGTCTCCTCTCTTCCTCAAAACTTGTCCCAAGCTCTAGATCTGATCGGCTCTCGTAAATGTTGGAGCACGCTCGGATCTAAGCTTAAATTAATATTTCTCTATCTCCCTAAATTTCTGCCTTACTCTTGAGGGCTCTAGCAAAGCCGCAAAGGAGTTCGGATTCTGGATCCGAAATCTTGGCTGAGGTTTCACTCGCGTGAAACTTTCTTCGGCGGTTGGTTGGCTCGGTGACACGGGATTGATCGCCTCAGGATGCGGAGCGGTTTGAGGAGCGGTTCGGGGAGCGGTTCGAGGAGCGGCTCGGTGTGGGACGGGAGCAGCTCGAAAGACGGTGCGGAACATCTCGCCTGCTCCAGGGTTGAGATTCAGGGTATGTAGTTTAATAAGCATTAGTTTAATTTAAACGCAGTAGGTTAGATCCTTCTTGGGATGGTCAGATCCATCCCAAGTTGGCATAGATCTTGGCTAAAGTTCTTGGACCTTAGGGCTAAGTTAAAATTGTTTTAACTGCATGTTAATTAGATAAACAAGTTTTTCTTCCGCTGCAATTGTTTTTCTGTCTATGTTCCGTCCGACTTAGGACGGGACTAGAGTTTTTGTGCACTCAGGGTACCGCGAATTCCCTTCACTTATAGCATAGATCTAAATCCTAACTCACAGAAATGGCATGGAGGAGGATTGGGGATATTCGTCGATCATATTGCACCTATCGCGTATCGATGCACGAGTGACGTCTGTAATGATACGGTCTAGGTAGGCCTATCATGTGCCATGGAAGTGGGGGATATGGTTAATATAAGGGGATATCTTATCATGTTGATCGCGTCGGGATGTACTCCTAAAACAATTTACTTTTAACCGTAATCGCACAGTTAAATGGTGAGCGGGTATCGAATCACGAGGAGGAACTATTGGTATCTATATTGATTAATTGGCGGAGGTGAAATGATGATCAAGAAATGTTGGTGTCACAGTCGTGCAAATTATTGTTTATGAATTCAATTAATAAAAATGCCTAGGGCTTGGGAATCTCCACTATAGATCTCAAGTATCAATGAGAAATATGAATATCAATATCACTACTCTTGGTTTAAGGTGAACTTGTCGCAACTAAGTTGTGTACCAACACACGCTCTCGTGCTACGCAAGTCTAGTAATCTAAAGTAGAGCCTCGCTCTCTCGCAAGCCTAGTTCAAACCACTAGCATTAAGATCGATAATATTGTTCAATTCCAACTTAAGCTCGCTCTCGTGCAACGTAAGTTCGAATCTAGATCGTGATAGTTTTTATTCGTTTTACCGTCGTACAAACGAATATAATTATAGAAATATAATTAAGATGCTAGCTTTGGTCACTCTTACGCACCAATTCTAGGGAATCTCGATTATAGATCTAATCGAATATCTAGGGCTTCCGATAGACCAAGATCCTCTCTCGAGCTCTCAAGATCCAATGGAAATCCCTAGCTATCCATAGTAAATCGATCACAATCTAACCTATTTACAAGTTTAGCAACATGGGTTTTCATTAGATTTCACATATCAACCCCTAGATCCATAGGGTTCATCCCTTTGCCATAGAGCACAGAGATTACTCACGATTCATCATAGAAAAAACATTAGAATTGAGAAGTGCAGGAGAATTCATCATAGAAATCAGATCCAAATAGAAATTTAGCATAAAAATAAGAACTTGCAAAACTTTAGACAAACCAATGATGTTCAAGCTCCAAACAATAAGAAAATCTTGTCCTTCAATCCTCTCACGAAAATAAGATAGAAAAAAGGTATTTTTTCCTAAGAACCATAGCTATGTCATCTCTCCTGATGGCTCTCAAAACTAGCTATTTATACTAACTCAAAACGTCCAAAAAATTCTGACAAAAATACTCCCAGATGGCTGGAAAAATCCTAGGTCGAAACTGGGTCGGCAGTGCACTCGGTCGAGTGAAAATGTCACTCGGTCAAGTGGCTCTTCTGTGGAAAATCTGGGAAAATCGACCTTCTGTACTTTTCAAGCCACTCGGTCGAGTGGTCTGCTTACTCGATCGAGTAATCTTCTCACTCGGTCGAGTGGATTCTTCTACAAAATTCTCCAAAATTGCGATTCTGTTCGATAAGTTTCTATCTCCACTCGGTTGAGTGGGCTTCTTACTCGGTCGAGTGGGAATTCCACTCGGTCGAGTAGGTTGTCTCTAATTCTTTCAAGTGGAGATGGTCATGTCAGCGCCACTCGGTCGATTGAGCTGTCTCACTCGGCCGAGTATGCTGCTTCTTCTTCATAATCTCCTCCTTCTCGCTCCTTTCTCCATTCTCTCACCTTTCTTCCTCTTCGTCTCATCATCAAGCACAGTTAGCTCCTAGATATCATCGTAATTGGCGCTACAGCAAGCGTGTACATGCTCATAGCTCCAAATTGCTCCAGATTGCTCCATATTTCCTAAAATCCAACTAAACATAGAAATAGTGAAATTCATCGTAAAATCATCGTTTAAACATTAAATTCAGAATACGAGCAATCGTTATGGCATGGAAAATTGCAGAAATAAAGTGTAAAATATGAGCATATCAAAATCACCCAAGCTTACCTCTTACTCGTCGTCGAGGAAGATAAGTAAAAAGTTAACTTGGCGAATGAAATAAAAAATCAAACAAATAGAAAAGAAGGCAAATAGTGGAAATGCTAGATCATTCTCTCAGAACTCAAATTCGCTTGCTCAAATACACCAATAATGAATATGAACATCATTAAAGCTTTTATTTCGATATCATTTCAAATCGGGTACACTTAATACAAAAACAGAGAACAATGTGAATCTTATAAAATATGAAATCATTTTAACGTTAATCATCCGAGGCATAGAAAATGATATATATATATATATATATATATATATATATATATATATATATATATATATATATATATATATATATATATATATATATATATATATATAATCATAGACAACACACTTTTCAATTGACTTCTTTTATTTGGAGTATAAGAGACATCATGCAATTCAAAGCAATAAGAATATAAAGATATGGTTTCATGAATTTCATGTCAATTTTTCAATTCATAGATGTCGGTATATCTGAAGTCATCTCCCTAAGTATTAGAGATTACCTAGCTTAGGTCGTCATGCACATATAAATAATCACTCTCTCACACATCATTGGATTTCCTCCACCAAGCTTATCTATAAGCGTGGTGGCATCAAGTATGGAATATAAAGTCTCTTACCAACTTTTGTAGCTCCATATAAAGAAAGAAAGGGATTGTGCATATACAATGAAGTTCTCTTTTTCTCTCTCTTTTTATTTTTTTCTTTTTTTATAGACAAGTAAATCACATGAAAAGATGCATACATATATATTATTTTTCTTTTGAGCTTTTGTGACCATGTAGATTTTTTTGCAAGGGAAAGATGCACGAATAAGAAATCACTTTAGGGAAGGATCATCAATGATAATATGTATAGAAATGTAGTTCAAGATATGTGGAGAAAGAATATATCATATCACTCAGTTCACTCTTTATACGTGCATAACTACTTCAGTATGGTAATGTCATCTACTCAGTTTGATTTCTAAAAGTAAACTAGTCTTTTCATATCAAATAACAATCAATTCATTCAACCTGAAGGTTTAATACACAGTTCATGCAATAAGAAGTGATATTAGGATAAGAAAGCAGTACTCCAAGTATAATGCAGTTAATGCGTGAATCTTGGTGTGTTTTCTGCAAAAAGTATACAATAAAGTAATTCTTAGACGAGTCAACGTTAAAATTCATTCATTGATAAATAATAACACATTGGGAGTTCTTTTTCTCAAGTGAATAGCGGATATATCGCAAATGATATAAGAAATAGAAAATAATATCATAGCAAAAGATGTGCGTATAAGTAAAGCGAAATCCAAGCTATATTCATCATAGCAAATTCCTTTCTAGCAAAGAAAGTAAAAGAAGTATAAATAAAATAAAATCTAGCTATACACATGCAAGCACTCCAAAAGTAAGGAAAACATGATGCATAGAAAAAATGCAATAAGTGTGAAAATAAGTGGAAAATAAAGGAAATAAAAACGAAAATAAAGAAAATAAAAGTGTGTGAGTACACTCACTCCCCCAAGCTAAACATCACATTGTCCTCAATGTGCAACGTGTGGCACTAGGACATATAAGATAGGGGTGGGAGGGTGTGGATGCGAGTATGATGCAAAGAAAATGGAAAATAAAGGAAAATAATAAATGGAAAACATGATGGTATATGCGAAGGATGTATGCAAAGAAAGCATGCAAAATGATGGTCAGAAAATATAGTACTCTCCCCCAAGTTGGAATATACGGTGCCCTGCAAAAAAAAGTGGAGATACGTGGGGATGCAAACTGGTGGGGTAAGATGTGAGAAAAAGTATGACATGCATCAAATGAAGTGCCCACTCAGGTGCATCACCCTTACCTCCCTGTGGTAGGGGCGGTGGTGGCAGAGGAGCTGGCTGCTGCTGCTGCAGGCAAAGAAGGATCTAGTTCAGTGCCCGCTGAATACTAGGAATAAGGGCAATATTGGCCTGCTGAGCAGAGACGGCCTGCATGAGAGATCGAAAATCGAATCTAAGTCCAGACACTACCGACTCAACCATGCACATGCACAGGTCTCTTTCGTCAGGAGCAATGTAAAGGGACGTGCAAGTGGGCAAGCTGGGTTCACACAGCCTCTAAAAACTAGTGGGGCTACGACAGGGTAAGTGTGTGGAGCAGAGCTCACGGCAAAATGCTCAGCCTCCAGGTGATACTGAGATGCAGGGAATAATGGGGCAACACTCTCAGAAATGATATACGTGATCGGATCAACACTCATATGAATGGTATGGAAAGGATCGGGCACAATAATAGTGCTCACAGAGGCAGGTGCAGAAGTAGAGCTCGCATCACAAGCATAAGTGAAGACAGGTGTGCTGGGCTCGGGAAGTGATACAGCGACATGCTCGGGAATGGGGATCTCAGGGTGAAGAGACTCGATATGGTGCTCTTTCAGCTTGTCGTCGGGATCTAGTACGTAAACTGGTGGAATGAGGAGGTACATGGCAAAACTCCACTCTACACCTGCTGGTCCAATATGGGTCTGAATAGGGTTTGGAACCACGATATAGTCTGCATAGAATGGACCATGTAACCAGACCCAATGATGTCGTCCGTGACGGCAGATCATGTGCATGCTGGCCAAAACATAATCAGATAGTGAGGTGGGGCCCGTAGCACAGTGGAGGTCAGCAAGAAGCTGAATATCGAAGATGGGTGTTAGGAGGGTGATCAGACCAGCATAGCATATTGCCTTGGTGGAGGAGACCGTGGAAAAGATGCGGTCGAAAATCCATCTAGAGATATTAATAGAAATGGCAGGGACTAAGGCATCCCCACCCGCCTCACAGGCTCTCTCCCTGGTCATCACCCAGAGCATGAACAGCTCGGGCATGGAAAATGTCCCAACCTTTGGCCTGGCTAGTATTGTGGTCGCCAAACGATGTGGTGCAAGCCGCAAGCAGGGGTGAACAATGGAAGAGGCCTTTGCCCTGCTAGGTGCAAAGTGTGGCGTGCCGGTAATCATCTCCCAAAATGCATCAGCTGCAAAGACAGAGGATGTGTGGTGGAAATGACCATAGGCTCGATCAGGGTCTGGGACAAGGGGCCAATGGAAGTATGCACGGGCCATGTCGTGAGAGATCTCGCACCCTAGTCCATCAGTCTGAATGAGTAGCCCCTAGGAGTCCTACAGATAGAACTCAAGACCTCGAGTGTCGGACGAATGTAAGTGCTCGCTAACACAGATAGGAAATCACCCCAACCGACATTGTCATACAGCTAGTGCAACCCCTCAAATACCCATAGGCGCTGGAGTGTAGAAATATGAGTGAAACTAGTGGGTATGATCTGGCATCCGAAAATCCTCTCAAATTTGGTGTGATGTGTGCCATCTCTGAACATGATCCCATACGTCTCAATCGGTGTGTGGGGGTTGTGCTGGTGGTGCAGGTGGTGCAGGGGTGGGGTCGCTACGTGGTGGAGGCATTGTCCCAGAGAAAGGACTGGGGTCGCCAGTCTTCTTTCTCTTAGCAGCGAGCTTCCTGCCAATAGAACGTGTGCGTGGATGCATCGATGGATGCCATGAAAATGATGCACACTGTGAAATGCAAATGGAATGCTCGAAAATAATAAGGAACGAGTGTACCGAGCAATCGATATGACTCCAAACAAGCGTATAAGTGCGATGCGGCTCTCCCAAGCTTCAACTCCGCAATATTCGCAAATGATCTCTCACAAGCTTTCCTGTTGCACAAAAACATATAATTAGCGTTAAGAATCCATAATAATTGGGGTTGATCAAGAGAAATTGGAGATTAATATGGTTGAATAGGGTTAGGGGTTGGATTTGTGCTTACGGGATGGATAGGAGAAGATAGAGAGCGAAATAGGGTTTGATGGAGGGTAGGGTGGTCGGACTCGGTCGGTAGAGTCGCCGACGGTGGTGGCCGGAGGCGTTGCCGTGGTCGAGTGTGATGGAGACGCGGTCGAGTAAGCTGGGGATCTAGGGGGAAGAGGAGAGGAAGTGGTTGATTTTTGGGGGGTTTCCTCGGATGAGTGGGAGTCAGGTATTAATAAGCGGCTGCCGACTTAAGTCACTTGGCCGAGTGACGATGGTCACTCGGTCGCGTGGCCCGTTGGACTGAAAAGATGGAAATTTAGGGCTTCAACTGAGTCAAGTGACTCGGTCGAGTGGCTCAAGTCACTCGGTCGAGTGATAAGAGTCACTCAATCGAGTAAGAAGAGGATATAGAGTGTTGTTTTTAGGTTCTCTGCTACAGTCTCCCACTCGGTCGAGTGGAATTAGTCACTCGGTCGAGTGAACTAATGACTCGGCCGAGTGAAAAGGCCTTACAGAGCATAGATTTTCAGCTCTCTACTACAGGGGTCCACTCGGTCGAGTGACATAGTCACTCGGTCAAGTGGTATAAAAATTTCAGAGTGAGTTTAGAAGCTTCCTTGTTCAATGTGTCACTCGGTCGAGTGATTTCTTCACTCGGTCGAGTAAAAATCTCACTCGAACGGGTGAGTTGTCTTTTTTAGCCTTCTGCTCTCTGTTTTTCTCCATCTTATGTTTCTCCCTCTTTCTTCAATTTCCTCCTTTCTTTCTCATTTAAGTATGTCCCTAGCGTTTTTCTCCATCGCCATGGCTACCCTCCTTTTGATTGGCATACTTGTATCTTCTTCCTTCAATAAAAACATTGCCCATTGTCAGTTTTCCTAAACTCTTGATCTACTAAACTAATAAGAATATAAAACACAAACTAAAACTAAAATTCAACTAAAACTAAGATAGAAATGTCAGGTTGCCTCCAGATAAGCGCTAGTTTAAGGTCTTGAGCTCGACCCCTTATGATTTACATTGAGTACATGATGTTCGGTGCATAGGAGATTCGCATATCAAATTTGGTGAGGAGGCCAGTAGGATTGCGATGTTCTATTTCTTATATTTTGGCCTCCTTTATGAGCACTTCCTCTCTAATGATGGTGGGGGAAGAGTTCCACGAGCTTTCCTTCTTGGCTTTTGATTGCTCAATGTTCTTTCCCAGCGGTGATGAAGACTTTGCTAGTAGCGTGTGCTTTCCTTGAATCCTGGAAGAGAGTTTGCATAGATCTTTTATCCTTATGACGTCACCGTCTTTCTCCTCTTCTTTGGTGTGAGGATCCAGGGTATCTCCATATTGAGGGTCGTCTTTAGAATTTGGCTCCTCTTCAAAATCACCCATGTACAAGGCATTGATGGCGCATAGTGTAGCTTCTTCAATGACCAGAATTTGGCTCATCTTTAAAATCACCAATGTGCAAGGCGTTCATGGCGTATGGCATAGCTTCTTCAATGACCTCTTTAAGTAGTGTTGAAAAGCTTTGAGTCCACGTTTCTCTGAGATATATGTTCTTTATTTCACCGGTAGGGTCTCCCACGGAGTAGTGCTTTAGTCTTTGCCCTTTAACTTTGAATGGCACTCTGTCATTTCCTTCGATCTCTATAGCTCCTCCGGAATGTATATGGCATATGGTGAATGTCCCTGACCAACGGGATCTCAATTTTCCGAGGAAGAGTCGAAGCCTTGAGTTGAATAGTAAGACCTTGTCTCCACCATTGAAGCTCTTCACCGTAATGCGAGCATCATGGAAGACTTTAGTCCTTTCTTTGTATATTCTTGAACTCTCATAGGCATCTCTTCTAATTTCATCAAGTTCATTGATATTAAGGAATCACCGTAATGCATGCTCTTGTAGTCGTAATTTAGCGTTTTGATGGCCCAATAAGCACGATACTCCAATTCTACCGACAGGTGACACGCCTTCCCATATACTGGTCGGTATGGGGTCGTACGATGGGGTCCTGAAAGCTGTACGATATGTCCATAGTGTGTCGTTCAGTTTCATAGATCAATCTTCCCTTGATTTGTCAACCCTCTTTTCCAGAATTTGCTTGATTTCCATATTTGGTACTTCCTCGTGTCCACTAGTCTGGGGGTGATATGCCAATCCAACTCTGTGATGCACCATGTACTTCTTTAGAATTACTTCGAACTTGTTCTCTATAAAGTGGTTCCTCCCATTGCTTATCAATATTCTAGGAACTCCAAAGTGTGGGAATATGGTTTGCTTGAAGAACTTGGCGACCACCCTGGCGTCATTGGTTTGGGTGGCAATAGCTTCCACCCACTTTGAAACATAGTCGACGGCCACCAATATGTATTTATTCCCTCTACTGGATGGGAAGGGTCCCATGAAGTCCACGCCCCAACAGTCAAAAAGCTCGATCTCCAAGATAGGCTTCATTGGCATATCGTTTCCTTTGGATATGTTTCCCGTCCTTTGGCATCTGTCACACTTCTTAACGAACTCGTGCGTGTCTTTGAACATGGTAGGCCAATAGAATCTGCATTGCAATATCTTTGCAGATGTCTTGGAGGCAGCCGCATGTCCACCATATGGCATATCATGGCAATGTGAGATCATAGAGGTGGCCTCATCTTTCGTGACACATCTTAGTATGATACCGTCCTTGCATGTCTTGAAGATATATGCGTCCTCCCAAAAATTGCTTTGGGCCTCATGCATAAACCTCCTTCTTTGTTACATGATTAACCCATGTCGCTTGATACCACAAGCCAAATAATTCACGAAGTCTGCAAACCAATGTACTTCTATGGGGCCTCAAAGCAAAGAGCCTCTAGTCAGTGAAGGTGTCGTCAATTGGTAAGCTTCCGTTTTCCTCCTCACGAATTAGCCTTGATAAATGATCTGCCATAAGATTATATGTTCCATTTCTGTCTCTGATTTCCTGATCAAATTCTTGTAGAAGGAGAACCCACTTTATTAGTCTAGGCTTGGCCTCCTTTTTGCTCAGGAGGTATTTCAATGCTGCGCGGTCCGTGTGCACAATCACCTTTGACCCAAGAAGGTATAAGCGGAACTTCTCAATACAATAGACTACGGCAAAGAGTTCCTTTCCAGTAGTGGTGTAGTTCCTTTGTGCTTCATCCAAAGTTTTTCTTGCATAATATATTGCATGTAGCTTCTTGTCTTTCTTCTGCCCCAATACTGCTCCAACTGCATGGTCACTAGCATCGCACATCAACTCAAAGGAAGAGTCCAATTCAGAGGTTGTATAATTAGAGCGGAAATAAGAGCCTCCTTTAGCGTGTTAAAGGTCTGTAAGCAATCATCAGAAAAAACAAAAGGTGCATCTTTAGCAAACAAAGCTGTAAGAGGATGGGCAATTTGAGCAAAATCCTTGATGAAGCAGCAGTAAAACCCCGCATGACCATGGAATCCTCTAGTGCCCTTTACATTGACTGGAGGAGGTAACTTCTCTATAACTTCAATTCTAGCCTTGTCTACCTCAATTCCCCTAGATGAGACTAGTTGCCCAAGAACTATCCCCTCAGTGACCATAAAATGGCATTTTTTCCAATTAAGAGTCAGATTATTTTGTTGGCATCTTTTTAAAACCTTAGTTAGATTAGCCAAACAAGAGTCAAATTCACTGCCATAAATAGAAAAGTCATCCATAAAGACTTCCATGATATCGTCAATATAATCAGAAAATATGGATGTCATGCACATCTGAAATGTAGGAGGAGCGTTCCAATGTCTAATTGGCATTCTGTGATATGCGTAGGTGCCATACGGGCATGTGAAGGTGGTCTTCTGCTGATCATCTTCATGGAGGGGGGTCTGGAAGAATCCCGAATTACCATCCAAATAGCAAAAGTATTTATGTTGAGCAAGGCGCTCAAGCATTTGGTCCAATAAAGGGTAGTGGGTAGTGATCTTTTCGGGTACCTTTATTTAATTTTCTGTAGTCAATGCACATGTGCCAACCTGTTACGGTCCTAGTGGAAATCGACTCACCCTTACCATTTTTTATTACGGTCATTCATCCCTTCTTAGGGACAACGTGAACCGGGCTGACCCATCTGCTGTCAGAAATGGGATAGATAATATTGGCATCAAGCAGTCTAAGGATTTTTTTAAACCACCTTCTTCATAGTAGGGTTCAATTGCCTTTGAGGCTCTACGGAGGTGGCATCAGTGTTTTCTAAGTGGATCATGTGGGTACATAGCTTGGGGATAATCCCCTTATGGTCGGAGATGCTATAGCCAAGGACATTCTTATGGCTCCTAAGAACGTTTAAAAGGCTTTCGAGTTGGTTGGATTAAAGACTAGCATTAACAATCTCATGATAAGCCAATTTGTCACCCAAAATGCATATTTCAAGTTAGGAGATAATTGTTTCAATTCTACCGCAGGGGGCATTGTACCCCATGTTTTCCTCTCATGTGAAAGCATGGTGTCCTCAGTCTCATCTTCGTTCATTTCATTTTCATAAGAAAGGCTTTCGCGTGCAGACTCAAAATCATCCTCCGGTGCAGATGGAGCATCGAAGTATATGCAAGGCAAATCTGCTCCCGAATCAATGGAACTGCTGCTTTCCTCTTATTCACACATGTAATCAAAAGAGAAGTCAGTAGATAGATGAGTGTCACAAAAGGAGTCGTCAAGTGCACTTCTCTGAATGTCAGTAGCCCAGGGTTGTTCTTCACAAGTACTGTTTTCTGCAGTACATGCTTCATTGCCTTCATTCATTGTGGGTTGAGAAACTTCGTCAGCTTGAAAATGCAGCTCATTTCCCTCAACATAGACTCTAATTCCACCCTCGATTGTTTCTTCTGGGGAGATTTGTTTAATAACAAAGTTGTCGAATTGTTGCTCAAGATGGTCTTCCATGATGACTGCAATTGGGCATGTGGACCAAACTTCATCCACGAGTTCCCCCAGTAAGGATGCAAATGTATCGTCATGCTATGGATTAGGGTCTCTCCACATCATTGCGACTCCCAAATCAACCTGATCAAAACCAATAGAACAGTATGGAAAGTGGCGTTAGTAAATGCGTAAGAATGTAGTAAAGACTATAGAATACCGTCGCCTCCCTGGCCACGGCGCCAAAAACTTGATCGTGTTGGGATGTACTCCCAAAACAATGTAGTTTTACCGCAAGTGCACGGTTAAGTGGTGAGCAGGTATCGAATCAAGGGGAGGAACTATTGGTATCTATATTGATTACTTAGCGGAGGTGAAATGATGATCAAGAAATGTTGGTGTCACAGTCGTGCAACGTATTGTTTATGAATTCAATTAATAAAAATACCTAGGGCTTGGGAATCCCCCCAATAAATCTTAAGCATCAATTTGAAATATGAATCTCCATATCACTACTCTTGGTTTAAGGTGAACTTGTCACAACTAAGTTGTGTACCAACGCACACTCTCGCGCTACGCAAGTCTATAGCAATCTAAACTAGAGCATCGCTCTCGCACAATCCTAGTTCAAATCACTAGTATTAAGATCGACAATATTGTTAAATTCCAACTCAAGCTTGCTCTCGTGCAACGTGAGTTCAAATCTAGATCGTCATAGTTCGGATTCGTTTTACCGTCGTACAAACAAATATAATTATAGAAATATAATAAAGATGCTAGCTTTGGTCGCTCACGCTACCAAGTCTAGGGAATCTTGATTATAGATCTAAATCGAATATCTAGGGCTTTCCATAGATCAAGATGCTCTCTCGAGCTCTCAAGATCCAATGGAAATCCCTAGCTATCGATCGATTACAATCTAACCTATTTACAAGTTTAGCAACATGGGGTTTTCATTAGATTTCATATATCAAACCTTAGATCTATATGGTTCATCCCTTTGCCCTAGATCAAGGAGATTACTCACGATTCATCATAGAAAAAACAATAGAATTAAAGTGCAGGAGAATTCATCATAGAAATCAGATCCAAATAAAAATTTAGCATAAAAATAAGAACTTGCAAAAGTTTAGACAAACCAATGATGTTCATGCTCCAAACAATAAGAAAATTAAGATCTTGCCCTTCAATCCTCTCGCAAAAATAAGATAGAACAAAGGTATTTTCCTAAGAACTATAGCTATGTCATCTCTCCTGATGGCTCTCAAAACTAGCTATTTAAACTAACTCAAAACGTCCAAAAAAATCCTGCCAAAAATATCCCCAGACGGCTGGAAACCCCCTAGGTCGAAACTGGGTCGGCAGCGCACTTGGCCTAGTGGAAATGTCACTCGATCAAGTGGCTCTTCTATGGAAAATCTCAGAAAATCGGCCTTCTGTACTGTTCAAGCCACTCGGTCGAGTGGTCTGCTCGCTCGGTCGAGTGAGCTTCTCGCTCGGTCGAGTGGAGTCCTCTGCAGAATTCTCCAAAATCGATGTTCTGTTCGATAAATTTCTGTCTCCACTTGGTCGAGTGGGCTTCTCACTCGGTCGAGTGGGAATTCCACTCGGTCGGGTAGATTGTCTCTTCTTCTTTCAGCTGGAGATGGACGTGTCAGCGCCACTCGGTCGAGTGAGCTGTCTCACTCGGTCAGCTAGTCAGCTTCTTCTTCATAATCTCCTCCTTCTTACTCCTTTCTCCATTCTCTCGCTTTTCTTTCTCTTCTTCTCATCATCAAGCACAGTTAGCTCCTAGATATCATCGTGATTGATGCTCCGGCATGCGTGTATATGCTCATATCTCCAAATTGCTTCCAATTGCTCCATATTTCCTGAAATCCAACTAAACATAGAAATAGTGAAACTCATCGTAAAATCGTCGTTTAAACGTTAAATTCATGATAGGAGCAATCGTTATGGTATGGAAAAATGTAGAAATAAAGGGTAAAATATGAGCATATCACATGCACCTCGAAAGGGGGGATAAGAGAATACCCTTAGATTAGACGACGTCTCCCGAACCTTAAGAACCCAATGATCGACTAATAATTAATCAATCCTAGTTTAATCCAATGGTGGGGATATCCAAGCCCTAGAGCCTTTTATTATTTATATTTAATCCTATTTCAATCGATCTCACCTGTTGATTTGATTGCTTATTATTAATTTAGACGAAAACTATTAACAACAACTGCCTCCCAAAGGACGACCCGTATAGCGCTACAACTACACCGTGCACTTGCGGCAATAAATATAAAGCTGTTATACAGAACAGATCAATGGTTTCTATAGAGGCCTTCATTGATCTCCTGTATGACGTAATCGGCCTCTTATGGACCGAGACATTTGAGGTAGGAGAGGACGCCGAACTTGGTCCAATATCTCATGTATAGCTCTCCCTCATGGAGAATATACCAGAGGAATTTCCTCTTCATCTTCATTGCTTCTATCGGGTAAGTCACAACTTCACCCGAGTTGAGGAACTTGATACTAAGAACCATCCAAGTTAGCTAGTTAGCCTATGCTCATCAGCTCTTCGTCGGCTATGCTGGTGCTTGGGAGGATTTCGACATAGAGGGCACGACCTAGCTCTCTGGGTGAGGATGACGCCAATTTGGAGAGGGTATCTACCTGCGCATTCTCCAATCTAGGCATATGAAGGACCTGGACATGCCCAAACTTGGACAGCTCGGACATGACTATTTGTAAGTAGCGCTTCATCATCTCCTCTTGGGCCTCGTACTCTCCTTGTAGTTGATTGATCATGAGCCTAGAGTCACTGAGGAGGTAGGTAGTATTTTCCCCTAATGCACGAGACAATCTCAATCAATTGATGGAGGCCTCATATTCCACCACATTGTTGGTAGCCGGAAAATCGAGCCAGAGGGCATACTCCACGGTGGTCTCATCAAGAGCTCGGATGACAATTCCAGCTCTATTGCTCAATTTAGTTGTTGACCCATCTGCATGGATGACCCACGCATCATCTGGATGGACATATACAGTTTTACTCATAAAAGGAGTTAAGGGAAGAGGTGGCAAGGGCCTTCCATAGCACTCTAAAGAACGAGGGAGACTTCTCTTCTGATTTGGGAAAAAAGCGCCCGAGGGGCGATGATCCGATCGTTCAACTGCTTCAACTCCTTGATATTTGTTGGCTCATTCATGTTGACCAATGCTTTGATCTTGTATGTGTTGGCTTCAATACCACGATACGTGATCATGAAGGCCAAGAATTTCTCTGATCAGACCCTGAATGTTCACTTGGAAGGTTGAGTTAGATATTATGTCTTCTGATCCTCTTGAAGGTCTCCCTGAGATCGGTGATATGATCCACCAAGTTCTGAGACTTGAAAAACATGTCATCTGTATATACCTCCAAGTTCCTTCCGATCTGAGAACTGAAGACTTTATTGACCATCCTATGATAGGTCACCCCATCGTTCTTGAGGCCACAAGGCATCTTCTTGTAACAGAAAGTCCCTCAGTCAGTGATGAATGATGTCTTCTCTTCATCATTAGGAGCCATCTAGATAATTATAGCCAGAGTAAACATCCATAAAGCTAAGTAGCATGTACCTTGAGGTGGTATCCACGAGGTGGGTGATCCAAGGTAGACATAGCTATCTTTAGGACACGCCTTGTTGAGGTCAGTAAAATCCACAAACATTCCCCTTTTACCGTTTGACTTTAACATGACAATGTTAACCAGTCAGTTCGAGTACCCAACATCTCCGATAAAGCCTGCCTCTAACAAGCGATCCACCTCTTCCACTGTCGTCATCATCTTCTTGCCGCCAATGTCCCTATTCTTTTGTTTGACTGGCTTCAAGTTTTGATCTACTAGCAGTTTGTGGATGATCACCTCCACACTTGGCATGTGGTTTTGCGACCAGTTGAAGACATCCATGTTGGCCTTTAGACACTCGATTATCTTTTCCCTCAGGACATGATCAAGCCCTGAACTGATGGACATGGTCCTTCCTGCCTTATCTGAGATAAGGACAAACTCTGGTTCCTCGACCAGATCAAGCTGTTCCTTGGCAGAGATTGCTCTGTTATCAAAGAGATTCATTGAGTCGGGTTGCACGGCCCCTCGCATCCTAGTGGAGAGAAGGTAGCAATATCTTGATTGAGCATGGTTACCCTTTACCTTTCCTACCCCTTGAGGGGTTTAGAATTTAGCCATTTGATGGAGAGTGGAGAACACGGCCCCGACCGAATTGAGAAGCAGTCGACCAATGATCACGTTGTAAGATGATATGATCATCACCATAATGAACTTTCTCATAAGAGTGACAAAGTAAGGGTGCTTCCCGAGGGTTATTGGTAGGCTGATCATTCCAGCGATTGGGGCGGCTTGTCCTTTGAATCCAATTATTAGACATGTGCACATCTCTAGGTCATCCATGTGCAGTCCCATTTTCTCCAAGGTGACATGAACATGATGTCACACAAGAACATGATGTCACATAGCTACCCGTGTTGACTAGTAGTCGTTGTACTTCAGTCGAACCGATGACGATGCTGATGACCGTAGTGTCGTCATGCGGTAATTTGACCCCCTCTAGATCTTCATCTGTGAAGCAGATAAGCAGATTCGTATTTCTCGATCTCTTTTGGCCAACGCATGTAGTCATCACCTTCGGAGCATATATCATTTAAGTCGGGGGTTGCTCACCTGACGAGGGTCCACCAAAGCTCGTTTTGACGACTCTGAGGATAGGTGCAGTAGTGATGGTCATCTCGAGGCCATTTGGTGGTGGAATGAGTCATCGGTGTTGTGGCTGACGACGTGGGTGTTGACTCGCTTCCCACAGATGGAACCAGATGTTTCAGTTTGATTTCTCACTGCAAATTTTGTAGATGGGAAGCCCAAAGGACGTTGCTGACATGGCATACGAGGCTGACCTTCGGGGCTCTAGCCGAGCTAACTCTGAGATGGGAGGGATCCGAGCCGAGCTACGAGTGCCAGGTCGAGCCATGGCCAAACGATATCCTCAGCAATTTGTAATACATGAAGTTTGTCAGGGGGTCGGATCTGGGTTCCGACCAAATTCCCTACAATGCTTAAGTCAATACATGACTAAGGAATGTGAGGACTCTGGCTATGAGGAAAAAACTAGAAGGGTGGTAGAATAGTATTTATAAAATTTAAATACGAAATTATGCCTACTTAAAATCCTAATCCAACAAAGATTCAGAAATAAGAATTAACAATAATGAACAATGCAAACAAAAAGATGTTCGTATTACCCAAGTCAAAGCCGACTTGTTTACGGTAATCATATGTCCCTTCCACCCGGATACCTCTGGATACTCAAGTTGGAACCCTAACTTGAGGCTTCCTTTAAACCCACTTGTAGCAACCCTACAAATGTAATCGAACAACAAACGATGTCCTTGAATCCCACAACTTGGGATCAATCCAACCACTCTCACGCACCAAGAGTGAATCAAATACCGACGAAATGAAATAATGAAATTGCAACACTTATAATCACATATGCCTTGAAGTAGAACTTGAAGGAGCAAGGTGTTGTGTGTTGATCTCTTCCAAGAAGAGAGTGAAGCCTTTTTTCTTGTCAACACCAAATTCCTAGAGGATATCAACTTTGATTCTAGGTTGGAGAGCAAGAGAGAATGAGATTCTAGGGCTTAGAGAGAATGAGAGCTTGAGAGCTTGAAGATGAGTTCTTAAGTTGCTAAGAGAATGACTAAGAGGCGACAATGGAACAGTAGAAGCCCCTCTTATATGTTCTCAAAAACCCTCAAACAGAATACCCAAAACCCCCTTTGAAATACGTATGGAAACAGCCAATGGATAGAATTTACAGTACAGACAGTCGACTGGGGCACAAACCACAATCGATTGCTGCACTGTGTCAAATGGTAGGTGAGAATTCAAATGGTAACTAACCACTAGGACAGTCGACTAATGAAGTTCGGACAGACGCTAGAAAACCATCAGGCGACTGATAAACTTCTGGAAACGTCTGACGCGTAAGTTGTGAAAACAAGGAATTCTAGGTAAACTAGGACAGGCGACTGATGTGAAATCTACAGCGTCTGTGCCATGGGTAGGTGACTGGGAAACCAATATTAGTCGTCTGTTGATTGCACTCGAGGGCATGCACGATCCAAGTAGGATGCACACGCCCTCCTCCCAAGAGGAGTGTCAAATGTAATATAAACCTGTGAGTACGGGGTCGAATCCACAGAGACAATTTGTTTCATAATCACAATCTCAATTGGTTAAGAAATGCTAAAGGTGTTGGTACAACCAACTAAACTAACAAGTGTAGTGTGAGGGAGTGTGGGGTAACACGGTCAAGCCAAACCCAAGGTAGGCAAGGTGGAGACCAAAGTGTGGAGCTAGTCAAGCAAGGAGAAGTGTGTGGAGTGGGGTGTAGTTAGGTTTTTGGGTTGATTAGCAATAGGCTCATCCCAAATGAATCAACCCTCGCATCCATTTCACAGTATGTGTGGTTGTGCACATAGGTAATGCCCTTAAGGCACACTGCCGTTCTACGGCCCCACCAAGGGTAATGCACGATTCATTGATGTGTTGATTAGTGGGTTGAAATCCCTAACTTAAGATCGTGAATCGATCCTTGCATCTGTGTCAATAGAATGCATGGATCATGCACTTAGGTGTGACCCTTAAGGTACACCACCATTCTACGGCCCCACCAAGAATAGTGCACGACCCAATAAAACCTAGGGCACAACCCATCAATCAACACTACTAGCATCCATTTCAAGGCATGCTAGACCAATTATATGCAAGAGATGAATAATTGCTAATCAACCACACAAGCCCTACTTAATCACAATCCACACACAAATGGCTCTAGGCCTTCATAATGAAAGAAAATTGATAATCAATCAAGAAAAGTAAACAAACATTCATTTCAAGCCAGAAATCAAACAACTATCAAATGGGTCTCATTCTCATTCAACAATCATTCAATAATATTCATTACAAAACAATAGAGCTAAATGTTACAAGAGAGGGGAAGAGATCGCCAAATAGAAGCCCTAAAATTAAAGCTTTCCCTCTCTTGCTCCTCCTCCAAGCTCCACCAAGCTCCAATGGCCTCCAAGCCTAGCCCTAGCCTTTGGGGAAGAAGATGGGGGTCTAAACCCCCTTATGGAACAGTAAAAATGAATGATCCCTATTACATCAGAGTTTAGGTGTTTTAAACCACTAAGGGATTGCATCATATCCCTCCAAAATATCATCCAACGGCCCACAGCGACTAGGGAGAAATTCAGTTAAGAAAACCCCTTTTCTCGCAACCCAGCCCCGGCAGAAAAAACTCGCGATAGTCTACTGTCGAACAACTATCAGTCGCCTGTCGTTGGTCAGGCAGGTGACTGCTGTGAATTATACAGGTGATACCACAGGCGCATGTCTTCTGTGCTTCTGTCGCCTGCTGCAACTGTGGTCAATTCGACTGTAAGTTGGATTCTTTTGCCCTTCAGGAGGAGATAGAACAGTTGACTATCGTTGTCAAGACAGTCGACTGCAGTTGAAAGAACAGTCGACTGTCCTGCCTCCAGCTTCACTTCTCCATTTATTTGATTGTGTCCCCTTCGGGACTCCAGAAAAATCCCAGAAAATTCTGGAAAATCCCCAAGACTTCCAGGAGTATCTAAAAAATAGGAGAAGGAGAAATTAGTCCATATAATGCTGTTTTGTGCAAAGAATGCAAATAAGCTCTAATATAAAACATAAAGTGAGTATATACCCAAAAGAGCAAAATTAAGCCTAATCTTTAGCACAAAATGGGGGTAGTTAGGGGGCGTAAATATATACTTTTCACTACGAATCACACCCCCCAACGAGCATTTTGCTAGTCCCTAGCAAAATAAGCGATAAATTCGGATTAAATGAAAAACATGCACCAAACTCTAAATATCATCATGGCATACTCCACACGTTATTTCCAAATAATTTCAAAGCCAATATACACAATGTATGAAAGTAAACAACAAATGATATTCTCCTCAACCAATTTAAAGAAAAGTAAAGTAATAAGCACGGTATCACATATATTGGGATATATCACAAATGGCAAAGTTTCCAATTTTCAAAGAAATGACCAAAAGAAAAGAAATTCCCTCTAAGTTGTGGGAGATGAGATTGCATCACTCATGTTGCTTATTCTTTCATTTATTCATTCATTTTTTTCTTTTTCTTTTCTTTTTCTCTCTCTTTTGTATTATTTTTGTTTTTGTATGTTTATGTTTATGTTTTGCATTCATGCAATCATGCTATGAAATGCAAACACCGTCACCTTTGCATACACGTGTTAACACTATATAGGCAAAGGGATGGAATGATCCCCTACATCTCATCTTTGGCGTCCTCCCCAATATTTCGTGGGGCACTGGCTACTCAATTTGATTAAAAAACCATTCACTTATAGAATCTCTATTTCTCATTCTAAACATGAATTATCAACTCATCCACCCACTCCTTAGGAGGTAAACAAAACATAAACCATTAGCCAAACCATATCCAATCAAAAACTAAGCCATTCATCCCAATTCATGCATTCACTTACACCAAACTATTCTCAAATTATTTCAAAGAGAGTATCACAACATATAAAATATTTTCATACATTGCATATTAACATTTGACTCCAAAATAGAAAAGAAATTAAAACATGCCAATCAAACATCTATAAAGTTGATACCAAAATAATAATCCGAAAAAATTGCATGGCATTAAGCATGTAGGGACTAAGCAAAAGAAATGAGATGGAGGCAAGGATGGAGGCTCAAAAATGATATGCTCAAAAATGAATGAATGATGATAATGACGAATGAGAATTTTTATTAACATCAAAATTTTCAAAATTACCCAAAACTAGCATCCAACTTCATAGTTCACTCCCCCCAACTAGAAATGAGCATTGTCCTCAATGATTGAAGTAAAACTAGATATTATTCAACGATGCTAGAGGGAAAATAAGCATATGAAAGCAAACTAAACTAAATTTTTTATTTCATTTTATTTACACTAAGTAAAGGAAAGAATACACCTTGGCAAAAGGTCGATCCCGAATATGTAATTGTGGAGGCAGCTACTCTATCGTATCCTTCCGTTCCTCAGCCAGATGCTTTGGAAATGAAGCTCCTCTAGGTTCCTTGGATCCTAGCAACACAGCTCCCAGCTTCTCCCTAGAATATGCTTCTGTGACTTGCAGGAGACACGATGTGTCAATCCAAGAAAAATAAGTAAGACTTCCAATGAAGGAAGTCCAAATAGGGTCTTCATATTCAAAATAAGGACATGAATATGTATGACGACAATCTGAATCTAAAATATATGAAAAAGAAGATTGAGATTCAGAAATGAAGGAAAAAGTGTGATGAGAACTTCCCTAAATGGCGATGATATGGCCTGGCTGATGCAAATCCTCAGGTGGAGGATGGAATGGCTGCAGTGGCAAGTGTGGAGGATAAGGTAGCGTAGGCTCAATGTAGATCATCTTGTAGTCATTGTCGCTTGTCGCATCCTCGCCATCGAAGGTAATGGCCTCTGCAGTCATACCTGGACTCTGTGGTCCACCCTGAATACCAGCGTCCTAGATGACGGACTGATGTGTGTCCTGAGGTGTCTGAAGTGACGGCTGCTGAACTGAATCTGTAGGGAGGGAGGGCTCAGGCTCCAAAGTAGTCTGTAGCCTGTATCCCGTGCACTCATCCTTCTCAATACCACAGTAGTTAACCATCTCAGCAGTCCACCCATGATGCTCGCACACCTCCAGGTGTGGTAATGGATCAGACAGGCGATGTGACTCAGGCACTCCGATGTCATCTGTCTCACTCTCGCCTGGACACATCTCCATCTCATCATCACCACCAACCCAATAAAAAATCATCGTGTCTCCAACATGGGTGACACACACTCCATCATCCATCTCCTCCTGATCCTCAACATGTAATCTCTCAGCGTTCTGTACCTGGCTCTCTTGCGACCCAATATCCTGCTCTGCTAGGTATCCCATGGGGTCGCAAGAAAAAGAGACCAAATGTGGCTCCTCAGACTGGCGTTAGACCGGCTACTCGACATCCTGAAGTGGAACCAGTGACTGGCCATCATCCTCATATCCAAGTGACGGCTCTCCAGATGGCGCAGTCTGCTCCCACTCTACAAGGTCCCTCAGGTACAACCATGCATCCTCTGTAGTGTATGCAAAGAAATCTCCATTGCTGCTCATTTGCACAAAGTCACGCGTCGACGGCTGCAACCCTGTGTAGAAAATCCAAAGAAGATCCTCTGCGCTGAAAGCATGGCATGGACACACAAGCACTTAACCATCGAACCTCTACAAAACCTGACTGTATGTCTCACCGTCAAACTGGATAAAGCTCTCCATGTGCTGCTCAAATGCCTGGCGCGTCTGTACCTGATTCATGTAATAACTAGGAAAGAAAGCTCGAAGGAAATCAGTCTGAAAAGAAAGCCAGGTAGAAAAAGAATCTCGAGGTTAAGCATCAAACCAGATTTTAGCATCATCTCTCAAAGTATGAGGGAACACTTTAAAATAAATAAAATATGCACAAGTGTTCTCATCAAACAAATCCCAAAACTCTTCTCTACACCATTTTTCAAACTTTGGCATAAATGAACTAGGATTTTCCAACCCCATACCGTGAAAGAATGGTGGGAGTTAGTAATCCTCCACATCAGCATCGCTAAAGTTTGAAAACGAATCCATAAGAAAAAAATTTATATACAAAATATTTTAAAATAAAAGAAATAAAGAAAGAAAAATAACTCAAAAAAGTATAAAATGAACAATCAAAAAGACTCAACACTAAGCTGGAAATACTACACCTAAAGTGTCCAAAACCAACCAAAAATGTGAATATGAATGTGAAAACTGTTGTCCCCGGCAACAGCGCCAAATGACTGCACTCGAGGGCGTGCACGATCCAAGTAAGATGCACACGCCCTCCTCCCAAGAGAAGGAGTGTCAAATGCAATATAAACCCATGAGTACGAGGTCGAATCCGCAGAGACAATTCATTTCACAATCACAATCTTAATTGGTTAAGGAATGTTAAAGGTGTTGGTACAACCAACTAAACTAACAAGTGTAGTGTGAGGGAGTGTGGGGTAACACGGTCGAGCCAAACCTAAGGTAGGTAGGGTGGAGACCAAAGTGTGGAGCTAGTCAAGCAAGGAGAAGTGTGTGGAGTGGGGTGTCATTAGGTTTATGGGTTGATTAGAAATAGGCTCATCCCAAACGAATCAACCCTCGCATTCATTTCAAGGTATGCGGGGTTGTGCACATAGGTAATGCCCTTAAGGCACACCGCCGTTCTACGGCCCCACCAAGGGTAATGCACGATTCATTGACGTGTTGATTAGAGAGTTGAAATCCCTAACTTAATCTTGTGAATCGATCCTTGCATCTATGTCAATAGAATGCACGGATCATGCACGTAGGTGTGACCCTTAAGGTACACCACCGTTCTACGGCCCCACCAAAAGTAGTGCACGACTCAATAAAACCTAGGGCATAACCCATCAATTAACACTCCTAGCATCCATTTCAAGGCATGCTAGACCAATTAAATGCAAGAAATGAATAATTACTAATCAACCACACAAGCCCTACTTAATCACAATCCACACACAAATGGCTTTAGGCCTTCATAATGAAAGAAAATTGATAATCAATCAAGAAAAGCAAATAAACATTCATTAAAAGCCAGAAATCAAACAACTATCAAATGGATCTTACTCTCATTCAACAATCATTCAATAATATTCATTACAAAACAATAGAGCTAAATGTTACAAGAGGGGAAGAGATCACCAAATAGAAGCCCTAAAATTAAAGCTTTCCCTCTCTTGCTCCTCCTCCAAGCTCCACCAAGTTCCAATGGCCTCTAACCCTAGCCCTAGCATTTGGGGGAAGAAGATGTGGGTCTAAACCCCCCAATGGAACAGTAAAAACAAATGATCCCTATTACATCAGAGTTTAAGGGTTTAAACTCCCTAAGGGATTGCATCATATCCCTCCAAAATATCATCCAACGGCCCACATCGACTAGGAAAAAATTAGGTTAAGAAAAACCCATTTCTCGTAACCCAACCTCGGCAGAAAAAATCCACGACAGGAGACTGTCAAACAACTGTCAGTCGCATGTCGTTGGTCAGGCAGGCGACTGCTGTGAATTGCACAGGCGATTGTGAATGACACAAGCGCCTGTCTTTTGTGCTTCAGTCGCCTGCTGCAGTTGTGGTCAATTCGACAGTAAGTTGGATTCTTTCGCCCTTCAGGATGAGATAGAACAGTCGACTGTCGTTGTAAGGACAGTCGACTGTCGTTGTAAGGACAGTCGACTGCAGTTGAAAGAACAGTCGATTGTCCTGGCTCCAGCTTCACTTCTCTATTTACTTGATTTTGTCCCCTTTGGGACTCCAGAAAAATCCCAGAAAATTTTGGAAAATCCCCAAGACTCCCAGGAGTACCTAAAAAATAGGAGAAGGAGAAATTTATCCATATAATGATGTTTTGTGCAAAGAATGCAAATAAGCTCTAATATAAAACATAAAGTGAGTATATACCCAAAAGAGCAAGATTAAGCCTAATCCTTGGCAAAAATGGGGGTAGTTAGGAGGCGTAAATATACACTTTTCACTATGAATCATCTGTTGCACAAATGAGTAACTTGCCAAAATCAAAGTTCTGGGCAAGTGTTGGACATGCGACTGTAGAAGCATAATGCGCTTGTTCCATGGGCAGGCGTGTAACGACTGCTTTTCATATATCTGGATTTAATATAATATAATATGTGTTTTGGTGGATTTTCTCCTCTTGTGTGGTTTTCGTCTCCGTAGATTTAATTTTCGATCGATTCGTCGTATTTTCTCGTTTCTTCCTTAGGATTGTCGATTTCGAAGTATGTCATTCGTGACGGGCTTCATAACGGTCATATCTAACTGTTAGATCAAGCCTAGAAGTCTTAGGAATCGATACCGGGGCCCCGCGCTCCGTATCGGAACTTTTGGTGCTCATTAGCCGGTATGAGAAGGGCCACCGACCGACTAGATGACGATCCAGTCGGTCGGCAATCCTTCTTGGACCGACTAGTTAGCTTCCTAAATTAATCTGTAGCTACTGTTTCTCGTTAGTCGGTCTAAGAACGTTGGTTGACCGACTAGGTTGCAAACTAGTCGGTCGTCGATGCTTCTTGAACCGACTAACTCATCATCTTAATTTTAGTTAAGTTACTGTTTACTCTTAGTCGGTCTAAGAACGTTCATCGACCGACTAGATGCTAAACTAGTCGGTCAGTACTTGTTCATGGACCGACTAACTCTAAATCCTATTTTCGTTCAGGAGTTACTGTTTACACTTAGTCGGTCTGCGTTGATCGACCGACCGACTAGTTGCCAAACTAGTCGGTCAGTGGTTGTTCTTTGACCGACTAGTCTGTGTTAAAACCCTAATTTCTGGGCAGCCGCCAGCCTAGCCTATAAATACCCAACCCAAACGTTTTCTTCTCCCTCAACACGACCCAAAACCCTAAAATCTTCCCCTCCAAGCCCCCATCTTCCTCCAAGCTTCAATCCTTCATTCCAAGCCCTAGAATCATCATCCAATCCATCCATTCACTCCTTCCACCTCTCATCTTCCCCAAAATCTCACCAAACCCCATCAAATCCCCAAAATCCCCCAAAACCCTAGTTTCCCCAAACTTCTCCAATCTTTTCCAGATCTGACCCTAGGGTTCCCCGAAGTGTTTCTTCCGCCTCCTCTCGGTAAGAAATCGATTCACCGATGTTTTCTTAACCTATTGTAATTTTTATGAAACCCTAATAAAATATTTGTGTTTTGATGATTGTTCCCCATAACAGCGATTCCCCGTAGGCTAGCATCCGCGGAAACGAACTTTCGTAACCGTCAACCCCGGTGATAGGCAAGTGAAACTTGCATCTCTTAATCTAGGCCATGTCTTAGGCCATTTACCTTGCTTTAGCGTAAAAGAGACTAAACGGTGAAAGGATAGCCGTTTAGACGCATTTGACCTAGCTTGACAACGAAGCTTGGTCCGTCACCCTCAACATGCTTGTATGTCACGTTTAATTTCAATTAACGGTACGCAATCATTTGTTCATGTCAGTGCATAGTGATTAATTATTGTGATTGTGTAGCACACGCTACAATGTTATATTCCTGGCTCGTGTTCCAGAAGCGAGCCATGTAGTTGGTAATCCCAACGCTCGACACGTATGGGTGGGGTAAGAGATAAGCGGACTGAGCCCCGAGTTGGCCTGATCCGCCACTCCGGCCAGCAGGTGGACTCTCTTTAGTGCACAAGTCATTAATAGTGATAGAGATAAGCGGACTGAGCCCCGAGTTGGCCAGCAGGTGGACTCTCTATGCACTAAGTGATAAGTGATAAGTGATAAGTGTTAAATGATAAGTGATTAGTGATTTGGTAGCTTTTGCTATATTGTGCATGCTCGTCTCTTTTAAACTGTTGCATCATACTCAACTGCCATGTCATCGCTTAATGTTACACATGCTAGGTTGTTAGTCTCTTTCAGTTTCCTTGCTCAAGTCTTTTAGACTTGCTGACATGTGCCCCTTTCTCTTTTGGGTGACGCATGTTAGACCCTGAGCCTGAGTTGCTTGCTGAGGGTGAGTTGTTTGCGGACGCCGAGCTTGCGCCCGTGTTGGGCGAGGACTTCGCGGACACCGGGGACCAGCCCTAGTGCCTTCGAGTGTTTTACTTTTGTTAGATAGTTGTTTTGTTATCGGTGCGTAGCACCCATACTTTGTTATGTCGTAGTTCTTTTGTTTGGCCTTGTTCTGGGCCTTTAGACTCTTTCTTTTAGCCTGGTGGCTTTTCTGTGATGTTGAATATTTTGTGGACAAACTTTGGGAATGGTATTTCATATCCGTCTCATGCTATTATTATTATTGTTGTTGTTTCGATTGCAATTACAGGGACCTGCTTATACTAATTTTACGCTTATCGGGTGTGTAGCTTCACAGCTCCACGCTCGAGCGGACCTTCTCACGCCTCGCCTCCATTTTAGGGAAGCGGGTCGTGACAGGTTTTAGTGGTGGCCCATGCAGGTCTCTTCTGTAACTGCAATTATCGGGATGACGATAATAATGCAAGATTGTCCAACAAATAATTTCGACATCTGAGCCCTAAGCTATGAGTCTAATTGTTTCGTTTTCTGCGTCATTAGATGGCAGGAAGGCGAATCACCCGTGGTGGTGGTAGTGGTGCGCCCCCTCATGACGAGGAACCTGAGCGGGAGCCCACTAATGGGGAGATGATGAGGATGATGTTGCAGATGATGCAGGTTCAGCAGGGTGTGCTTCTGCAGGTGCAGAATGCTCCGGTGACTCGAGCTGCTCGGGTGGTGGAAGCCCCTCGCCCTGAACCCGGGGCGAAGCAGTTCAGGGAGCTGGGTCCTACTTATTTTGATGGAACCGAAGGTCCTCTAGCTGCAGATGAATGGATGAGGAATATCGAGGACAATCTGAAAATGTCCAAGGTCAACGAAGTTAGTTGGGTTGACTTGGCGAAGCGCCAGCTGAAGGATAACGCCAGGAATTGGTGGGATGCTGAAGAAAAGATGTTGGAGGAGCCGATCATCTGGGCTACCTTCAAGGCCAGATTTAATGGTGAGTTCTTCCCGAAGGCTGCCAGGGAAGAGATGCTGCAGTGTTTTATCGATTTGAAGCAGGGAAGCTCGTCGGTGGATCAATACCATCAGGACTTCATGAGGCTTAGTCGGTTTGCACCAAAGATGGTGCAGGACGCTGAGGAGCGAGCTCAGAGGTTCCTTCAGGGACTTGCCTCGGAGCTCCAGAGTTTTGTGACCTCCTATGACCGGGAGTCATATCAGAAGGTTCTAGTAGCAGCCAAGAGGCAGGAGCTGCTCGTAAACCAGAGGAGGGGGTCTATCGTTGGCGCTGGGAAGAGGCCTGTGGAGCAGGCGAGAGCTGTGGTTCGACCTGGATTCAGGCCGAACCAGCATGTTCAGTTCAAGAGGCCAGGAGGGCCTGTTCGGAAGGTTTGCCATTTCTGTGGCAGGGAGGGTCATATCAAGGAATCATGTAGGAAGTTCTTGGGGCAATGTATCGCCTGTGGAGATCCCGCCCATGCTATCAGGGAGTGCCCGAGGTTGAAGCGACCTTGGGGGACACCCATTGCTGCCCCGCCGTTGCAGCAGAGAGCTCCGGTGTCCGCTGGTCGTGGGGTGCCCCTCGTCCCGCAGAGGCAGGCTTTTGAGCGGGCTGCTCCGCCGAGGAGGCAGGCATTTCTGATGACCGAGGAGGAGATCTCGGTCATAGATGAGGTCATTGCAGGTAACTTTCGATTTAGATTGTTCCTTCCTAAATTAATTGATTGTTAAATTATGTTGGTTGATTGTGTATGAATGTTGCTAGAGAAGGAATTGATTGATTAGACTGTTTGTTAGGTGTGGTTTTGGTTTGCACGTTCCCCGCCCGAGTCCTCTTTGACTCTGGTGCTTCGATGTGCATTTTGGCCCAGAGCTTCGTGGAGAAGCATTCCTTGTCGACGTCCCCTCTCTCCAAGAGTTGGAACATCGTTACGGGGAATGGAGTAGTCACGGTGCATCGTGGGTGCAGTCCTTGCTCTGTGGTGGTTTGTGGACATGAGCTTTATGCTGATTTTATTGTCCACAACATCACCAACTACGATGCGGTCTTTGGGATGGACTGGCTTGCGAGCTTCTATGCTACGATTGACTGTCGAAGGAAGAAGGTGGTGTTCGAGATTCCCGGACATCCAGTGTTTGAGTTCAGTCGTGGTAGCAGTTCGCTTGGTCCTGTCAGATTTCGAGCCAGGCCGGTGGAGGCGGTGGCTATGCAGATGGAGCTGGAATGGCCAGCTGTGGTGCGAGATTTTGGCGACGTCTTCCCCGAGGAGATGTCTGGTTTGCCGCCTGATCGAGCTCTGGAATTTTCTATCGATCTTGTTCCAGGTGCGCAGCCTATTTCGAAGGCGCCGTATCGTATGGCACCTGCAGAATTGGAAGAGTTGCGGAAGCAATTGGATGAGCTGCTGCTGAAGGGTTATATTAATCCTAGTGTTTCTCCGTGGGGAGCACCGGTGTTGCTGGTTAAGAAGAAGGATGGTTCGCATCGCATGTGCGTGGACTATCGGGGATTGAATGCGGTAACCATTAAGAATAAATACCCGTTGCCTCGCATCGATGATATTTTTGATCAGCTTGGAGGTTCGAGGGTGTTTTCTAAGTTGGATTTGAGGAGTGGTTACCATCAGTTAAAGGTGAAGAAGGATGATGTTCCGAAGACAGCGTTCAGGACGAAGTATGGACACTATGAGTTTGTGGTTATGCCTTTTGGCGTAACTAACGCGCCCGCAGTTTTCATGAATCTGATGAACCTGATTTTCTACGACTTTTTGGATAAGTTTGTCGTTATCTTTATTGACGACATTCTGATATATTCAAAGTCGGAGGAAGAGCATGCCTCGCACTTGAGGACGGTGTTGGAGATTTTGAGGAAGCATCGTTTGTATGCTAAGTTTTCGAAGTGCGAGTTTTGGCTGGATCGAGTTGCTTTTCTGGGGCATGTGGTGTCTGGAGGTGGTATTTCTGTGGATCCCGAGAAGATTAGGGCCATCAGGGAGTGGCCTGTTCCGTCGTCTGCGTCTGAGATTCGGAGTTTCCTTGGACTTGCTGGTTACTATCGGCGATTCATTAAGGACTTTTCCCGTATTGCTGAGCCGATGACCAGGTTGACGCGGAAGGATGTTGCTTATGTTTGGTCGGATGATTGCGAGAGTGCTTTTGGTATTCTGAAGGAGAGGTTGACGACTGCCCCTATTCTTGTTGTGCCTGATCGCAGCGGTGGATTTGAGATCTTTTGTGATGCTTCTGGCAAGGGTCTCGGTTGTGTGTTGCATCAGCACGGGCATGTTGTGGCGTATGCGTCTCGTCAGCTTAAGGTTCATGAGAAGAATTATCCGACGCATGATTTGGAGTTGGCTGCCGTTGTGTTTGCTCTTAAGATTTGGAGGCACTTCTTGCTGAGTGAGAAAGTGAAAATTTTCACCGATCACAAAAGCTTGAAGTATATTTTTACCCAGAAGGAGCTCAACATGCGACAGCGTCGATGGTTGGAGCTTATGGCGGATTATGAGATTGATTTGCAGTATCACCCTGGCAAGGTGAATGTGGTTCCGGATGCTTTGAGTAGGCTTCCAGCGGTGATGATTTTGACCTCGCAGTGGAGATTGCAGCAGGATTTTTGCAAGTCTGGAGTGGAGATTGTTCTTCCTGGAGAGGCTTCGTTGTTGATGTACATGCGGGTACAGTCGACGATCGTGGATCGGATTAAGGCTGACCAGGCTGGGGATCCGAAATTGGTAAGGATTCGGGAGCAGGTGGAAGCCGGTCTACGGACTGACTTTTTGATTCATGCGGATGGCTCGCTGAGGTTTGGAGCCAGGTTGTGTGTGCCGGCTGGGGATATTAGAGAGGAGTTGATGGTGGAGGCACACAGTTCGCTGTATTCTGTGCATCCTGGTGGCACCAAGATGTACCAGGATCTTCGTCTGAATTATTGGTGGCATGGTATGAAGAGGAGCGTGGCTCGGAGTGTAGCCAAGTGCTTGGTTTGCCAGCAAGTGAAGGCGGAGCATCAGCGTACGGCCGGGTTGCTACAACCGCTTCTGATTCCAGAGTGGAAGTGGCAGCACATCACTATGGATTTCGTGACTGGACTACCTCGAAGTCCGAAGCAGAATGACGCGATTTGGGTGATCGTGGATCGATTGACCAAATCTGCGCACTTTATTCCGTTCCGAGTGGGACAGTCCACTGAGACGCTAGCGAGGAGATATATGGAGGAGGTTGTGCGACTTCATGGAGTCCCCGTGAGTATCGTGTCTGACAGAGACACGAGGTTCACATCTCAGTTCTGGCAGAGTTTGCAGAAGAGCTTGGGTACGCGTCTGAGTTTCAGCACGGCGTACCATCCGCAGACGGATGGCCAGTCCGAGAGGACGATTCAGATTTTGGAAGACATGCTGAGGGCGTGCATGTTGGATTTCAAGGGTTCGTGGGAGGACCATCTGCATTTAGTGGAGTTTTCCTACAACAACAGCTTCCAGGCGAGTATTGGCATGGCGCCTTTCGCCGCTCTTTATGGGAGGAAATGTCGATCACCGTTGAGTTGGGATGACGTTGGTGATCGGGAGTTGTTGGGACCTGAGATGATCGTGGAAGCCGTGGATATCGTCAGGAATGTTCGGGAGAGGTTGAGGATTGCTCAGGACCGTTTTAAGCATTGGGCTGATGCTAAACGTCGTCCTTTGGAGTTTCAGCCGGGCGACCATGTGTTCTTGAAGATTTCCCCGAATCGTGGTGTGATTCGTTTTGGGAAGCGTGGGAAGTTGAGCCCGCGATACATTGGACCGTTTGACATTTTGGAGAGGGTTGGCGAGGTAGCGTATCGCTTGGCCTTGCCGCCATCTTTGGAAGGAGTTCACAATGTTTTCCATGTGTCGCAGCTTCGTCGATACATTAGCGACCCATCTCATGCGGTGGATTTTTCGGAGATTACCGTTCGCCCCGATATGACGTATGACCAGTATCCAGTGCAGATTCTGGACAGGCGTCAGAAATCGCTTCGTAACAAGGTTGTCAATCTTGTGAGGGTGATGTGGCGACACGGTTCGCCTGGGGAGTCTACTTGGGAGAATGAGGATGAGATGCGAGAGCGTTTCCCACTTTTGTTTCCGGACTCGTGAGTATTCGGAAATTCCGAGGACGGAATTTTTCTTAAGTTGGGGAGGATGTAACGACTGCTTTTCATATATCTGGATTTAATATAATATAATATGTGTTTTGGTGGATTTTCTCCTCTTGTGTGGTTTTCGTCTCCGTAGATTTCATTTTCGATCGATTCGTCGTATTTTCTCGTTTCTTCCTTAGGATTGTCGATTTCGAAGTATGTCATTCGTGACGGGCTTCATAACGGTCATATCTAACTGTTAGATCAAGCCTAGAAGTCTTAGGAATCGATACCGGGGCCCCGCGCTCCGTATCGGAACTTTTGGTGCTCATTAGCCGGTATGAGAAGGGCCACCGACCGACTAGATGACGATCCAGTCGGTCGGCAATCCTTCTTGGACCGACTAGTTAGCTTCCTAAATTAATCTGTAGCTACTGTTTCTCGTTAGTCGGTCTAAGAACGTTGGTTGACCGACTAGGTTGCAAACTAGTCGGTCGTCAATGCTTCTTGAACCGACTAACTCATCATCTTAATTTTAGTTAAGTTACTGTTTACTCTTAGTCGGTCTAAGAACGTTCATCGACCGACTAGATGCTAAACTAGTCGGTCAGTACTTGTTCATGGACCGACTAACTCTAAATCCTATTTTCTTTCAGGAGTTATTGTTTACACTTAGTCGGTCTGCGTTGATCGACCGACCGACTAGTTGCCAAACTAGTCGGTCAGTGGTTTTTCTTTGACCGACTAGTCTGTGTTAAAACCCTAATTTCTGGGCAGCCGCCAGCCTAGCCTATAAATACCCAACCCAAACGTTTTCTTCTCCCTCAACACGACCCAAAACCCTAAAATCTTCCCCTCCAAGCCCACATCTTCCTCCAAGCTTCAATCCTTCATTCCAAGCCCTAGAATCATCATCCAATCCATCCATTCACTCCTTCCACCTCTCATCTTCCCCAAAATCTCACCAAACCCCATCAAATCCCCAAAATCCCCCAAAACCCTAGTTTCCCCAAACTTCTCCAATCTTTTCCAGATCTGACCCTAGGGTTCCCCGAAGTGTTTCTTCCGCCTCCTCTCGGTAAGAAATCGATTCACCGATGTTTTCTTAACCTATTGTAATTTTTATGAAACCCTAATAAAATATTTGTGTTTTGATGATTGTTCCCCATAACAGCGATTCCCCGTAGGCTAGCATCCGCGGAAACGAACTTTCGTAACCGTCAACCCCGGTGATAGGCAAGTGAAACTTGCATCTCTTAATCTAGGCCATGTCTTAGGCCATTTACCTTGCTTTAGCGTAAAAGAGACTAAACGGTGAAAGGATAGCCGTTTAGACGCATTTGACCTAGCTTGACAACGAAGCTTGGTCTGTCACCCTCAACATGCTTGTATGTCACGTTTAATTTCAATTAACGGTACGCAATCATTTGTTCATGTCAGTGCATAGTGATTAATTATTGTGATTGTGTAGCACACGCTACAATGTTATATTCCTGGCTCGTGTTCCAGAAGCGAGCCATGTAGTTGGTAATCCCAACGCTCGACACGTATGGGTGGGGTAAGAGATAAGCGGACTGAGCCCCGAGTTGGCCTGATCCGCCACTCCGGCCAGCAGGTGGACTCTCTTTAGTGCACAAGTCATTAATAGTGATAGAGATAAGCGGACTGAGCCCCGAGTTGGCCAGCAGGTGGACTCTCTATGCACTAAGTGATAAGTGATAAGTGATAAGTGTTAAATGATAAGTGATTAGTGATTTGGTAGCTTTGGCTATATTGTGCATGCTCGTCTCTTTTAAACTGTTGCATCATACTCAACTGCCATGTCATCGCTTAATGTTACACATGCTAGGTTGTTAGTCTCTTTCAGTTTCCTTGCTCAAGTCTTTTAGACTTGCTGACATGTGCCCCTTTCTCTTTTGGGTGACGCATGTTAGACCCTGAGCCTGAGTTGCTTGCTGAGGGTGAGTTGTTTGCGGACGCCGAGCTTGCGCCCGTGTTGGGCGAGGACTTCGCGGACACCGGGGACCAGCCCTAGTGCCTTCGAGTGTTTTACTTTTGTTAGATAGTTGTTTTGTTATCGGTGCGTAGCACCCATACTTTGTTATGTCGTAGTTCTTTTGTTTGGCCTTGTTCTGGGCCTTTAGACTCTTTCTTTTAGCCTGGTGGCTTTTCTGTGATGTTGAATATTTTGTGGACAAACTTTGGGAATGGTATTTCATATCCGTCTCATGCTATTATTATTATTGTTGTTGTTTCGATTGCAATTACAGGGACCTGCTTATACTAATTTTACGCTTATCGGGTGTGTAGCTTCACAGCTCCACGCTCGAGCGGACCTTCTCACGCCTCGCCTCCATTTTAGGGAAGCGGGTCGTGACAAGGCGCCTGTAAATCCTTCTTACATTGTGTGCAGGGGCTAGTGTGAACGTTGACAAAACTTAAGAAGTTTGGGCAAGATGATATATGCGACTGACTAACAAGTCACAGGCGCCTGACACTAGAAAAGTGCATGAACTTTGTACATCAGTTGCCTGATGAAAGTAAAGAGCTGAAAGCCCAAAAATCAAGTCAAATAGAGTATGCATAACAGACGACTGTTGAACAATCACAGTTGACTCTTTTGAGACAGGCCCCTGTAAATTGAATTGCAGACGCCTTGTTGGAAGTCTAAATTGCACAACTTAGAATAAAAGAAGTTAGAAACCTAGGAATAGATTTCTAATGACTTCCTAGGCTAGAAAGAGTGAAGTGTGTGAGCTCTAACAATAAACTACTTCAAAACTACATTCTAATGAGGAAGAAAAGAGAATAAAAAGATTACATTTGATTTACCTTCTCTTCCTTCTCTTGAATAATCATGAAGTCTTCTTGAAGTCATTGAAGCTCCATCCTTTAATATTGATCTCCCAATCTTCAACTTTGAGCTTTGATTGATCTTCATGGTCATCCATTGCTATTTGATCGTCATGCTTAGGCAATGGATTAACTGCATGTAGGGTATTAGTCATAAGTATTTATGTTTGCTCATCATCAAAAGCAAGTAGGGAGAAGTCCAAAACTCAACATTCTCCCCCTTTTTGGTGATGACAAACAAAAATAAACAAAAGATAAATAATTGTGCTTAAAAATACTTACTCCCCTTATATAGATGCCAATCAATTTAGACAATTAATATATGGGCATCTAATGATCACATTAAAGCAATAGTATGATATATATGAATGCAATGCAATCAAATATTGGAATTTAGGATTTTTGAATCCAAATTCATTATATCTTACTCCCTCTGAATATAAGGCAACTTCAACTTAGATTCAAGTTTAGCTTCTAATTAGCACATAATTATGATTTGTTTATTTCTCCCCCCATGGCATTATCCAAAAAGGTGGGAGTAGAAAAACAACAACAATAGTGCTAACTAAACTAAAGAACAATCACGGAACATAAAGAATGAGATATATATTTAATGTGATACCAAATGAAAATCGAGAAAACACGAATGTGTATCACACAAATACGTATCAAAACTCATCAAATATAAGTTAACTAGAGGAATAGAAGTCCAATAGCAACATGTATTGTGCAATTTATCTCAACATTCAATTATAACAATTAATATCATAAGAAGAGACAAAATTGCACGACATTCACATGAGAGAGTAATAGAGTCAAACTGATCATCATATATATGTGTGGAAAAGATACATGGAGTGTACAAAAAGATAACCAACTCCACGTATATAAAAGTGTACATAAAATACATAATCATCCAATGTGCCATAAGCACCATCACTCACAAACAAACAGATACGACCATCCATACACAAACCAAACATTTAACCAAATAAGACTCTCAAACCCTAGCAAAAGAAAAATACTAGGTCATAGGGTGAGATGTTTTGGAGAAACATCAGTTAATCTCGATTATAGTGGAGTCCTGAGGAGACGGTCGAGCTGAACGCAGGAGGACATCAAACGAGCAGAATGACGGTGGTAGAACACATGAGCTCTCTACACTACATGAGGGATCCAGATCGCCGGCTCTGTAGAAGATGCAACAGCAGTAGCAGGGATATCCACAAGAGCAGCCTTAGCAGCAGCAGGGATGTCTATAAGAGCACTATTAGCAGCAAAAGGCTCTAAAGGCTGAACGGCAGCAGCAGACACTGGAGAGATGTGAGATGAATGAGGCTGGGTGACGTCAACTGGAGGAGCCTGAGCATCACCAGAAACAACAGTATAAGGGATATCCTGAGTAGGCTGAAGTAGAGACAGTAGAGATATGGGAATGGAAATGCCATGATGAACAAAGGATGTGTGGAACATCTCAAGTAAAACAGAGACCTTCTGATCCAGAAGGGTCACGTTCTTATCCAACTAGATAAGGAGGGACTCATAAGGAGCCACTGGAAAAGATGGGGTCGAAGAGTCAGCAGGAGCTGAGGGAGGGTCAGACTCATGCCAAGATATCCCCAAATACTCAGAGGGATGAGTCTGAGACCTAGATAGCCCCAAAGACTCAGAGGGAGAAGTCTGAGCTCTCTTGGAGTGGGGCTTGAATGAAGTAGCTTTAGTTTTTGTCTCACAAGGCTTCTTAAGGGATTTCCCCTTAGAGGATGATTCAATTTTGGGTGCCATGAATGAAGTCGACAGAAGTTCAAAAAAGCTAGGGCAATCTTTGGCACGAAATGAAAGAGAGATGAGGCCGAAACTTATACCTAGATGGCATCCCAGGAAGGAGGATGACGATGCAATGGAGGAGCTTGGAGGAGAGATCGACGGTCGGAAGGGTAATCGACAGAGGATGGTGATCCGAACTTTTGAGAGGAAGGAGAAGATGATGTAATGCCCTACAAGCTACTGCACAAGTAGTAGAGGGTGGGTGAATAGTACTTTAAAAATAACTAGGAGTATAATTCCAAATTAAAGTGCAAACAACTACCAAATCAATTTGCGGAAGCTTAAATTGAATGACAACAACAAAATTAACAATGCTAACAAAAGATGTTACTGGGTTCGGATCCACCCAAGTCTCCCCGACTTGTTCCTGGTGATCCTACGTCCCAACCACCCGGATCCCCTCCGGATACTTAGGTTAGAAACCCTAACCCAAGATTTCCACTATGAATATCTTGTGAAAAAAACCTTCACAAGATCAAATCATACATGCAATGGCAATAGTGAATCCCACAACCCGGGATCACAACCTTCTCTCACAACCGAGAGAATCACAAAGCAATATTAAAGAGTTTAATATGAAATAAACAATCTTACCACAAAATCCTATACCTTGAGTTTTTCTTACCCAAATGGTGAAATGAAGGATTTGAGGAAGATGAAGTCACCAAGACCTAGCACCAAGGAAATGACCAGCAATAGGTGCCTAGGGATGATTTGGAGACTTGAATCAAGCTATGGCTTGAAGAGCTCACCAAGAACAAGCTTCTCTCAATATGGATTCTAGATCTAGAATATGAGAGAATGGGTTTCTTGTGAGGAAGAGAGCTTTAGAAAAGAGTGAGAATGGCTATCTCTTTTGATCTCAATGAATCTCTTAATGGCAGCTTTAGCCTAGAGAGAAATGACCTAGGTTCGTATTTATAGGGTCCCATAAAAACGAGTTAGGTTAAATCCCAACGGATAGAAAATCTGAGGCAACAAGTCGGTCAAAGAACAACTGACCGACTGGTTCATCAACTAGTCGGTCAGTCAAACAACATGGACCGACTAAGTGAGGAACTGAGATTAAAGAGAAATTCAGACCTAGAAAACTAGTCGATCCAAGAAGACATTCTGACCGACTAGTTTCACAACTAGTCGGTCAGTCAGTGAACGTAGACCGACTAAGAGGCAAAATGAAATAGTCTGAATACAAGTTGACTTAGTCAGTTCAAGAACAAAAGTTGACCGACTAGATTGTCAACTAGTCGGTCACCAAACGTTCTTAGACCGACTAAACGATAAACAGTAGCTTAGGAGAATTTTGGCATGAACAGTAAATCACAACTAGTCGGTCAAAGAAGCATCACTGACCGACTAGTTCACAAACTAGTCGGTCGGTGAGTCAACGTAGACCGACTAACTGTAAACAGTACTGAACAAGAAATTAAGGAATCAAACTAGTCGGTCCAAGAAGCATTGCTGACCGACTAGATCACCATCTAGTCGGTCAATACATGTTCTTGTACCAACTAACATGCACAATAAAGTCCGAATCGAAGCGCGATGCTTCAAGGAAGTTAGAATGAACTTGTGCAAGGATCCTAGATCTACGAAATGAGCGTAATGAAGATAGAAACGTAAGATATACTCAAGGTTTAACATTCTATATATCGAAGCTAAAAGACTATAAATAAAACCTTAAAGAACGGTCTTCGGGAGCTTCGATTAAATCTTCATGACTTCCAAAACGGTCCAAGAGCTTCAACGAAGCTTTAGGCAATGAATACGAGCTTTGGGAAGTCTTGAGATGTCGCTTTGATTGTTCTCGTGAATTTGGCGACGATCTCCAATACTGCGCTCACAAATTGTTAGTTCATGAATTATTTATGTTTGCTCATCATCCAAAACCAAATCCGGGGAGTCCAATATTCAACATTCTCCCCCTTTTTGGTGATGACAAACCAACATAAATAATAATCAAAAATAATGATTCAAATGTGAAATACTTACTCCCCCTGCATTGATGACACGTTAATTCCAAAATGAATATATATGAATTGCATCAAGCAGACGAGTAAGATAAATAAAGAGAATCGATTTTTGAAATATCGGATTTTGAAAATCCTTATATATATCTTAACTCCCCCTGAATCTAACACATCAAATTAGATTCTTGGAAATTGAGTTAAATTTTCATTTGACCTATTATTATCATTATCTCTCCCCCTTTGGCATTATCCCAAAAAAATGGGGGGGCATACAACGACAACAACTAGGAAATGGAAAATCCAACATCGGGAGTCGTAGACAATGACGATGGACTTAAGTGACACCAAGGGAAAATTGTTGAAATCAAATCAAGGTGTGCCAAATTGTCCATTATCAAAAAGCGATAATTAAAATCATCAAAAATTCCAAATATTTATTCATGTATTGAATAATGAAACATACTCTCCAATATTCAATATTCTTGGTTAAATTTGTGCATGGAAAACAATTCTATATTATTATAGAAATTTAATCTATTTAACCAAGCTTTTTAGCGTCGAGCGACGAAATCACATTTCATATGCATTTGACGAATATTAAAATGTGCACGACGAATAAAAGACAAAGAGAACGACGATGTATATATATATAGAAACATCATGAGTACATCCAAAAAGATATCCAATATAAGAAGTACATCATATAGTGTGAGACGCATCATCTATATAAACATCAAAAAAAATACAACATCATCATCCACATCAAAATACAACATCAACAACAACACATCCAAAGTATATCAAAATACATCAACACCGACATCCAGAAAGCACAAAATACATCAAAACAACTCTCAAACCCCATCCTAGCCCAAAATACTCTCAAAAAGATATATCATCCAAAGAGTAGTGGAGAGTCCTCGAAACTGACGATCACGAGGAAGTGGCTGGATCTGCAGTCTCCGTGGGTCCAGTCGACGGAGTGGACTCAGGCTCTGCAGGGAGGAGAGGAGTGTCAACAGACGGGATCGTCGGGGCAGGTGTGGAGACATCAATGACTGGCTCAACAACAGGAATCTCAACAACAGCAGGGGTCTCAACAGAAGTGGTGTCAACAGCAGTGGTCTCAACAGCAGCAGGAGAGGTCTCAACATAAGTAGCAGCAGGAGATACATGAGCAGGCTCGGAAGTCTGAACAGCAGCAGGCTCAGAGGACTGAACTACTGGTGCAGAAGTCTCTGGGGCACCGGAAGTGGTGCCATCTCTAGGAGCAGATGTGGTAGCAGCAGCAGCAGCGGTGGCCTCATCGCCACGAGCCAAGGAAGTGACAAGCTCGTCAATATCCTCATCGTCCATCTCCTCGTCCTCAGAAACTGGAGGAGGAAGCTGAATGCCCATCATACTTGCCATACGGTAAACTACCTCCTCGGTACGAGCCAAGCGAGACTCGTGCCGACGAAGTATCCGTACGACATCATCTAATGTGGCAGGAGGAGTGGAGGCTGCAGCAGCTGAGGGAGTCGCCTGAGAAGCAGATGTGGTCGACCTCTGCACGTGACGAAGCACCGCTAGAGATTTCTTAACGGCCGTCGCGTTCAGAGGGGGACCCAAGGGACGCTCATCATCAGGAGGGAGAGGGACTCGGAAATGACGGAACACAAGGGTCAACAGACAAGGGTATGGAATATGCGTAGATTTATTGGTCTTGCGTATACACTCGAAAGAGTCCATCTTATCGAGTATTACGCGAGCCCAATTAATCTCGCACCCCAAGAAAAGAGCGTAGATCAATTTCAAGAACGGCTGGGATGGAAGGGAAGATGATCCATACTTAGGGAGAAGGCAAGACTTCAATCAGGTTAAGGACCCACGCATTCGGCTTGAAAGATTTCGATGGAACACCAATGAATGCGGAGGGGATAACCTGGAAGATATCTGAAAGAACTGACTGATCCAAGGAAGAAATATCATCGACGGAAATGTCCGAAGGAAGGAGACCACACGACGAACAGCCAAGAATCTCCCCCAAGATTTCTGCCGTGAGAACTATAGGAGTTCCCAAGACAGTAGTCTCGATGGAGTGACTGGCATCGTACTGGCCTCGAACACGATTGGCATAGAACAATTTCACTAGGCGAGGATATGGTTTGGGCTTGTCCTTTGGGTCGTAGCGAAGGTAGTCAAGTAGGCCACTATAGGAGAGGAGGTCAGCTAAGCCAAGGAAATCTGAAAACTGGACATAGTGCTCCAATAACATCGGGCAGTGTTCAATACGGTTGTAGGCCGCTAGACACAAAGGGTCATCACGACACAACGATATGTCAACACCCCCCGCTGGCATTGGGCCCTTTCCCTTTGGCTGGCGAGTCCTAGGACGTAGTGGAGGTGTAGGTTCCCTATGGACAGGCTCATCCTCAGGTATAAACTCAGTGTCGGAATCAGACGGAGTAGAGGGTGTGTGAAGAATAGGCTTCCTAGACTTAGATTGTTTTCCGGGTTTAACGGTCGCCGTCCTCTGCTTCTTCAGAGGAGGCGAAGACGAGGAAGCTTGGGTAGACTTAGCACGGCGCTTGGGCTTAGGCAGATTCCTAGGGTTGGAAGGCCTTACGGTCATGGGGGATGCCCCAGAGGAAGTGATAGGAATCCTCGTCTTTGCCATGATCGTGGCACGACGAGTACAACCAAACGATGGTAAGATCAAACACCCTAGCACAAACCCTAGAAGCTAACACACAAGCCCTAAGAGAGTAAATAAAAAATCCGAAACCCTAGAACACCTAGATGATGAAATCGAACCCTAGGGAAGGAAATCGACACCTAGGAGGGGAAGATATACCTAGGAGGAGGGGGCGACGGCGGCGGACGGCTGGGATGGCCGGAGATCTGGCCGGAGTCGACGGGAATAGGGTCGGAAGTCGAAGGGGCTCGGAGGGGGTTTGGGAAAATTTCGAGCTGGAGATGAAAACAACCGACTAAAGCACAAATTAATCGGATAGAAGTAGATTTAAGTCGGTCGGGAAAGCCAAAAGACACATTTGCCTTACCATACTTAGTCGGTCACAGTTCAAGCACTGACCGACTAGATTACGATCTAGTCGGTCGGTCAATGAGCTTGAACCGACTAAGTCGAAACAGAGGCAAACAGGAAATTTTAGGGCTAGAATTAGTCGGTCGCAGTATAAACACTGACCGACTAGTTTTCAATCTAGTCGGTCGGTAAGTGTACTGTGACCGACTAAAAGAAGTAAATGATAGGAGATAGTTAAAAGCTTGAACTAGTCGGTCTGAATTCACTTGCTGACCGACTAGATGAGCATCTAGTCGGTTAACAAATGAACTGAAACCGACTAGAAGAGTCCAAAAATTGATAAATGAGTTTTCTTCAAAAACCACTTGGATGAAACATCTTAACTCTCTCATTAGTCATCTAAATTACCCCATAAAACGTCGAAATCTTAAATACGACATTCAAATACGAATTCGAGCAAAAATTCGAACAAATCACATAAAATCCCCAAAAATTCAATTAATCTAGCATGAATGAAATATCGCGAAATATAATAGCATGCAAGACAATTGAATGAAATATGAATCCTATATCTCGGATTCACCCATAATCCCCAATTCTCGACGCAACCGCACAAAGGAGTCCTCCTTTAGGGGTTTCGTGAAAATATCGGCGATTTGCTTTTGGGTTTCAACGTACACTAATATGATGTCCTTTTTAGCAACATGATCATCTAAGAAATGGTGTCGGACATCTATGTGTTTCGATCGGGAATGGTGCACCGGATTCTTTGAAAGACAAATAGCACTTTGGTTATCCACCATGATAGGGCTAGTATCACAATGAATACCAAAATCCTTCAATGTGTGTCTCATCCAAAGAACCTGGGCACAAGCGGCACCGGCGGCAATGTATTCCGCCTCGGTGGTTGAAATTGATACCGAATTTTGCTTCTTGGAAAACCAAGAGACAAGAGAATTTCCTAGAAAATGGCAAGTGCCACTAGTACTTTTCCTGTCGGATTTGCATCCCGCATAATCAGCGTCACTATATGAGACTAACTCATATGTGCTAGATTTCGGATAAAGTAATCCAAAATCTAAAGTGTAACTTAGATTGCGAAAAATACGTTTAACCGCTACTAAGTGAGAATCCTTAGGTTGAGACTGATAACGAGCACATATACAAACGGCAAACATAATATCGGGCCTACTTGCGGTAAGATAAAGTAAGCTACCTATCATACCTCGATATAGACGAATGTCTACATCTTTTCCGCCCGTATCTTTATCAAGATGCGTTGTAGTGCTCATAGGAGTCTTTTTCCCGGAGGCATTCTCCATTCCAAATCGCTTTAGCAACTCCACCGTGTACTTCGTTTGGTGGATGAAGATTGCATCGTTCAATTGGCGAATTTGGAGACCTAAGAAATATTTGAGTTCGCCCATGTGGCTCATCTCAAATTGTTCCTTCATAACATTAGAAAACTCTTCGCAAAGAGTGAAGTTAGTAGCACCGAAAATGATATCATCAACATAAATTTGAACTAATAAAATATCATTATTCGCATGCTTAATAAAAAGTGTAGAATCGGCTTCGCCCATTTTAAAATTCAAATCCAAAAGAAAATTCTTTAGGCGATCATACCAAGCTCGAGGAGCTTGTCTCAAACCATAAAGAGCTTTCTTTAGTTTAAAAACATGATTTGGAAATTTTTCATTTATGAAGCCCAGAGGTTGAGAAACGTAAACTTCCTCAACGACATCTCCGTTTAAAAATGCACTTTTAACATCCATTTGAAATAATTTAAAATTTTTATGGCATGCAAAAGACAATAGTAATCTAATTGATTCTAATCTAGCCACCGGAGCGAAGGATTCTTCGAAATCGATACCTTCCTCTTGTCGATAGCCTTGAGCTACTAACCGAGCTTTGTTTCGGATGACGACTTGGTTTTCGTCGGTTTTGTTCTTGAAGATCCACTTTGTCCCTATGACGGTGTGGTTCTTCGATGGCAAAGGAACAAGCTCCCATACCTCATTCCTTTCGAATTGAATGAGTTCCTCCTCCATGGCAAGGATCCAAGCACTATCTTCGCACGCTTCAACTATATTCTTTGGCTCTATCGTTGAGGCAAAGGCACAATTGGCGAAGTGGTGGACTTGCGATCTCGTCTTGACTCTATCTTGAATATTGCCAATAACTTGCTCATGGGGATGGTCGCGAACGGTATGAAGCCGCTTGGGAATACCTTGATCACTAGGCACATCCTCAACAACTTCATTAGTTGGGTTAGTATCAATAGAATCAATTGAATCAATAGACTTAGAATTTTCAAAAGAATCACATAAAACATCCATAGAGTCATCATCATTTGAAATTCTAGGAGTAGTAAAATTCTCATTAAAAGAGACATGAAGTGATTCCTCGATCGTAGAGGATCTTTTGTTGTATATCCGGTAGGCTTTGCTACGTGAGGAATACCCAACAAATATCCCCTCATCCGATCTCGGATCAAACTTGTCCAAATTATCATATGTTTTTTTAATAAAACATTTTGCGCCGAAAACACGAAAATGTTTAACTTGAGGTAATCTACCAAACAACAATTCATAGCAAGTTTGTTTGGTGCCGGGCCTCAAAAGTATTCTATTAAACACATAGCAAGCGGTGTGTACCGCTTCCGCCCAAAATTGATAACCAAGTTGACTATCTTCGAGCATAGTGCGAGCACACTCCACAAGCGTTCTATTCTTCCTCTCAACAACACCATTTTGAGGAGGTGCACGAGGGAAAGAAAACGTGTGAGTAATTCCAAGATCATCACAAAAATTTAAGAAAGACTCATTCTCAAATTCACCCCCATGATCACTATGAATAGTAACAATGGTGGTTCCGATGAGATTTGGTACTTTCTTCACAAATATTGTGAAGTTTTCAAAAGCTTCATTTTTATTACTCAAGAAAAATACCCAAGTAAATCTAGAATAATCATCGACGATGACAAGTCCATATCTTGCATTTCCTAAGGAAGCAACTCTAGTAGGCCCAAATAAATCTAGATGTAATAGCTCTAGTGGCTGTTTCGTAGAAATGCTTTTCTTAGGTTTAAATGAAGATTTAGGAAGCTTGCCACGTTGACAAGAATCACAAAAACTTTTCTTTTCAAAAACAAGCTTCGGAAAACCTTTAATGGAATTTAATTTTGAAAGCTTATAAAGTGTTCCAAAGTTCACATGTCCAAAGCGTCGATGCCATAAGTGTTGTTCACTTGTGTTGGCAACGAGACATTGTTCATATGACTTAGGAAGATCCAAAATATAAATATCTTTATGGCGTGTGCCGGAAAATAATAATTTATTATTATCATTTGAAATATGACACAATCCTTTCGCAAAGCTAACTTTGTAACCTTTGTCACAAAGTTGGCTAATTGAAATAAGATTATGATTTAAACCATTAACAAGATAAACATCACTAATTAAGGGTTTAGATGGGTTACCCACTTTACCAACACCGACGATAGTTCCGCTCTCGTTGCCTCCAAATACGACGCGATTTCCATTTGCAATGGGAACCACTCCGGAGAGCAATTGAGCGTCACCCGTCATGTGTTTGGAGCACCCGCTATCGAGTATCCAATTCCCTTTGGAGCTAAATTTAAATTTGTTGCTCCTATTCTTTTTCTTTTCCTTGAATACCTAAAGATAGAAAATTTCATATCATGGTACCCAAGGTCATTGGGTCCTCAAATGTTAGACCTTTGGAAGCCAAGTCCAATTGGACTTAGACTTCCCCACATAATTTCTACTATGCACAACATCTGAAAAATAAGCATTCATATACACTTGTTTTTCATCCATGCTTGTGTCCTTTGGGCTCCAAATAGTGAAAATCTTGGGAGCCCTCATCCTATTGGGTGCATGCATGCGACGTTGATTTCTACGTGATGCATGTTGTGGATAGGCATACGGAACATGATGGAATGGTGCACGACGAGAATTATTCATATGATGATGTGGGTGTACATATGCATGTGTGGGAACACGTGCGTGAGGGTGTCTCACATGGTGTGCACGTGCCCGAGAATGTGTTGCATAAAAATCATCATATGTGTGAGCCGGTGGAGTAGGACGTGTGTCCCTACGTGGCATGGTATTGGTGTACATATAAGCATGCCCCTTCTTTGGAGGTCCACCCAAAGTGGGTTTCTTTCCAAAAGAGGGTGTGGACGAGGTGGAAGCACCATTGGAAGATGAACTACCAATAGAGTGTTTGCTCCCACTCGTTGAGGCTTCGGAAGTTGGCCTAACAAAAGTAGTGACCGACTTGGATGAATTTCCCATCATATACCCCAAGCCAATGTGGTGTTTGGCCGGAAGTAAATCTTTTAGGATATTATCCAAATGGCCCTTACCCTTATTGAATTCATTGATTCGGCCTAATGTGTTCTCATGTTTCTCGGTGAGAGAACGCAAAGAAGTATCCAAAGTGGATATTTGCGATGTGAGCACATAAACACGAGATTTAAGACTTTCATTCTCAATACTCAAAGTCGAGTTTTGAGAAGTCAAATCCTCTATCCTATGTTCTTCCGTATCCTCAATGCTAACATGTTCAAGTTTAGATTTGAGATTAACAATCTCATTTCTTAACTCTTCAACAACGGTGTCGTTGTTGGTGATGATAGTCTTAGGCGAGGTTTGAATGCTAGCTAGGTCATCTTTTACTTTAGTATATCTATTTACTAACTTAGTGTATTTAGACCATAGTTGAGAGTTAGCATTCCTAAGATCATCCATAGTTACCTCATCGCCCTCGTTGTCACTATCATCGGAGGAGGAAGATCCTTGATCATGCTCCTCTCTTGCCATGAAGCACATTTGTGCTTGCTCCACTTTCTCATCGTCCGACTCTCCGCTTGAGGAATCCTCGGAGTCGGTGAATGTTGCTCCGACAAGTCCCTTTTTGTATCCCTTTTTGTACTTCTTTGACTTGTCGAACTTCGGCGCCTTCCACTTCTCCTTTTGCTTGTTTTGAGGACAATCCGCTTTGATGTGTCCTGGCTTATTGCATTTAAAGCACAAAGGTGGAGAGGCGTTAGTAGAAGTAAATTTAGACTTTTGTTTGAAGTTACCCTTTCGGAAGAAGCGATTGAACTTCTTTGCCATGAGTGCAATGGATTCCATGTCCATTTCTTCTTCCGAGTCCTCATCATCGGTAAAGGTGGATGAAGCCGCCTTGAATGCAATCGCCTTTTTCTTAGGCGCATCTTGGTTCAAATAGGACTTCATCTTTTCTTGTAACTTCACCTTGCTATCTTTGCGTACCTCGTATGACATCAAAGTACCCATCAATTGAACTACGGTATACTTATTCATGTCATTACCTTCTTCGATGGCGAAGGTACGTTTCTCCAAAGAAGAATGAAGTCCTTCGATAATCTTCGAACACTTCTCCTTTTGGGTGTAAGTTTTGCCGAGAGCTTCCAACTCGTTCATTATGTCGACGAAGCGAGCATAATACTCCTTCATCTTTTCTCCCTGTTCCATATGAAACAATTCGTAATCTCTATTGACTACTACGAGTTTAGAATCTCTTACCCGACTCGTTCCTTCATGCAAAATGAGGAGTGAATTCCAAATTTGATATGCACTCTTACATGTGCATATCTTATTAAAATCTTCGGGTTCCAAAGCGCATTGTAAAGCATTCATGGCTTTGGCATTAGCAATCTCCGCGGCGACCTCCGCGGTTGTCCACTTGTCAAAATCTTCTTCGGTAGGCACATTGTACTCCGACATGGTAATTCTCCACAAGGAATTGCTCCGAAGGAACGTTTCCATCTGGCATTTCCAATATCCATAATTGACGCCGTTGAAGAATGGAGGCCTTGTCGAGGAATGTCCTTCCATGACCGAAGACGCTCCTTCACGGTTCCTGAAGGTGCCATAGTCTGAAGGTGGACGCACGGTTTTGTTGTCGTTGGCAGACATAGCTAAGTATATGGCTCTGATACCAAATGTAATGCCCTACAAGCTACTGCACAAGTACTAGAGGGGGGGTGAATAGTACTTTAAAAATAACTAGGAGTATAATTCCAAATTAAAGTGCAAACAACTACCAAATCAATTTGCGGAAGCTTAAATTGAATGACAACAACAAAATTAACAATGCTAACAAAAGATGTTACTGGGTTCGGATCCACCCAAGTCTCCCCGACTTGTTCCCGGTGATCCTACGTCCCAACCACCCGGATCCCCTCCGGATACTTAGGTTAGAAACCCTAACCCAAGATTTCCACTATGAATATCTTGTGAAAAAAACCTTCACAAGATCAAATCATACATGCAATGGCAATAGTGAATCCCACAACCCGGGATCACAACCTTCTCTCACAACCGAGAGAATCACAAAGCAATATTAAAGAGTTTAATATGAAATAAACAATCTTACCACAAAATCCTATACCTTGAGTTTTTCTTACCCAAATGGTGAAATGAAGGATTTGAGGAAGATGAAGTCACCAAGACCTAGCACCAAGGAAATGACCAGCAATAGGTGCCTAGGGATGATTTGGAGACTTGAATCAAGCTATGGCTTGAAGAGCTCACCAAGAACAAGCTTCTCTCAATATGGATTCTAGATCTAGAATGTGAGAGAATGGGTTTCTTGTGAGGAAGAGAGCTTTAGAAAAGAGTGAGAATGGCTATCTCTTTTGATCTCAATGAATCTCTTAATGGCAGCTCTAGCCTAGAGAGAAATGACCTAGGTTCGTATTTATAGGGTCCCATAAAAACGAGTTAGGTTAAATCCCAACGGATAGAAAATCTGAGGCAACTAGTCGGTCAAAGAACAACCACTGACCGACTAGTTCATCAACTAGTCGGTCAGTCAAACAACATGGACCGGCTAAGTGAGGAACTGAGATTAAAGAGAATTCAGACCTAGAAAACTAGTCGGTCCAAGAAGACATTCTGACCGACTAGTTTCACAACTAGTCGGTCAGTCAGTGAACGTAGACCGACTAAGAGGCAAAATGAAATAGTCTGAATACAAGTTGACTTAGTCGGTTCAAGAACAAAAGTTGACCGACTAGATTGTCAACTAGTCGGTCACCAAACGTTCTTAGACCGACTAAACGATAAACAGTAGCTTAGGAGAATTTTGGCATGAACAGTAAATCACAACTAGTCGGTCAAAGAAGCATCACTGACCGACTAGTTCACAAACTAGTCGGTCGGTGAGTCAATGTAGACCGACTAACTGTAAACAGTACTGAACAAGAAATTAAGGAATCAAACTAGTCGGTCCAAGAAGCATTACTGACCGACTAGATCACCATCTAATCGGTCAGTACATGTTCTTGTACCAACTAACATGCACAATAAAGTCCGAATCGAAGCGCGATGCTTCGAGGAAGTTAGAATGAACTTGTGCAAGGATCCTAGAGCTACGAAATGAGCGTAATGAAGATAGAAACGTAAGATATACTCAAGGTTTAACATTCTATATATCGAAGCTAAAAGACTATAAATAAAACCTTAAAGAACGGTCTTCGGGAGCTTCGATTAAATCTTCATGACTTCCAAAACGGTCCAAGAGCTTCAACGAAGCTTTAGGCAATGAATACGAGCTTTGGGAAGTCTTGAGATGTCGATTTGATTGTTCTCGTGAATTTGGCGACGATCTCCAATACTGCGCTCACAAATTGTTAGTTCATGAATTATTTATGTTTGCTCATCATCTAAAACCAAATCCGGAGAGTCCAATATTCAACAGATGAGGCGCGAGCTTTTGAATCGGTGGAGAGAGGAAAAGCCACAAATCGATGGTTATAGGAAAGATCAAAATAGATCTGGGCCGTTGGATCAAAAATAACGGCTCAGATCATGGGATACGAACCGCAAAACTTAGTACACATGCGACTGATGCATATCGTGCAGTCGCCTATCAAGCCCTAATAAAAAATGACTCAGAAAGCTGACATGTGCCTATATAAGAAAATACAGTCGCCGGGATTTGGACAGGCGCATGTGAAATGACTTACAGGTCATTTTTGAAATGACTATCAAGCCAAATAGAAGCCCTAGAAAATAGTAAATTTTTGAAGAAATTTTGAGCCATCTCTCCGGAAAATTGTTAACAATTGGGCAAGTGCCTAATGAACAAAATACAGTCTTCTGTCGGATGACCATTCGCCTATAAAATGACCATCAGTCGTCTGTCATGAATAAGAGTTATGAAGGCTAAAAAAGGGAGATTGGGCAGTCGGTTGTAGAACAAATTGCAGTCGACTGTCCTGGTTCTAAAATCTAGAATTGAGTTAGAATCAAGGATATGAGACTTTTTACCCTTAGAACAGTACTCTAATCCCTCTAATAACATAAAATACCCACCATAAGAATATAGACTAATACACTGTTAAGGCCAAAATGACCGATACAATTGTTGGGTCGACGAGGACGCTTTCGTTGGATCGATCCTTCGTTGGCCGAGAGATGGGACCCGTGAATGAGCGTCTCTGGGTCGTGGGTGCTAGGGTCGGCCTCCATGGATGGATGTTCTCCTAGCGTCGCTGTATCTCCGCGATCCTGCATCATGAGAAGATCGTTAGAGGATCGGGGTAGGGACCCGACCGATCCCCCTCCGATGCTCAAGTTAGTCACCATCAAATGAAAACATAAGGAGCTTGATAAGAGCAAGATGATGGGGAAGGAGATGAGAGAGTATATGTTGTGTGGTACTTAGCCATTCTTGGAGATCTCCCGTAGGAAATCTGGCCTCGGGATATGAGAGAGTATATATTGATGTATTCTTGTTGAATACATGGGCCCAGCCCATTAAGCAAGGCCTACTAAGAGTGGTGCACTACGGCTTAATAACCTGAGAGCCTGCCAAAGAGGATGAGCCATGACCAAGTCAAAATGGCCAATCGATTTGTCATAAGACTTGGTCAAAATCCCACTTCATGAAGGGCCATTTTAATAGCCTTAACTGGGGCAATAATGGAGGAAATAAAGGAGATGGTTACTCCTAGGTGGACTAATTCAAAGCCCATTAATGGGGGCAATTAGTGGCCACAGAAAGAGGAGGGAAGTTACAAAAAAAGGAGGGATAAATATCCCCAGAACCAACGAGAAAAGGAGGCCAGATTTCCTACATGAAATCTCCAAGAATGGCTAAGTACTACACAACATATACTCTCTCATCTCCTTCTCCATCATCTTGCTCTTAACAAGCTCCTTATGTTTTCATCTGATGGTGACGAACTTGAGCGTCGGAGGGGATTGGTCGGGCCCCTACCCCGATCCTCTAATGATCTTCTCATGATGCAGGATCGCAGAGATACAACGAAGATAGGGGAACATCCATCCGTGGAGGCCGACCCTAGCACCCACGACCTGGAGACGCTCGTTCACGGGTTCCATCTCTCGGCAGACAAAGGATCGATCCAACAGAAGCATCCTCGTCGAACCAACAACTGTATCAGTTATTTTTGGCCTTTAAATACACATATCAAGCATATTAATCTAATCAGTAAATCATCAAAATTTTCCAATAAATTTCATTGAAAAAAATATGACATATTCAATATGAGATATGGAAATGATCATATGTGTTCAAAACATGATATGATATATAAAAATGAACTCCTATATCTCAGATTCACTCATAATCCCTAATTCTCCATGCAACCTCACAAATGAGTCTTCTTTTAAAGGTTTAGTGAAGATGTCGACGATTTGTTTTTGGGTTTCAATGTACTATAAAATGATGTTCTTCATAGCTACATGATCATTAATGAAATGATGTCTCACATATATGTTTTTGGTACAGAGTGGTGTACCGGATTTTTGGAAAGACATATTGCACTTTGGTTTTCAACCATGATAGTGCAAGTATCACAATTGACACCATAGTCTTTGAGAGTGTGTCTCATCCAAAAGACTTGTGCATATGTGACCAGTATTTATCGTACGTATTTCGTACATGTATTATTGATGTATTGAACTATGTGATTATTTGTATTATGATTTCATTACTTAATTGCAGTAGCCTGAACGCGTGATCGGTCACCGCATTTGTAATCCAGTTGCCTTTACGATCGCGCTGCCACTAATTTTGTCATTTTTGGACAACGTTGATGTGCAATGACAAATTCGTAATAATCTAAATATCTTAACCATGTTGATTTCCCTATATCCCTTGTATATGTTAATAAATCTTAATAAGATTTAAGAAATCAAATTTAAATCCTAATTAAATCCTAACTGAATCTAAAATTCTAGCTAATATTATCCAAACTATCTTAGCAATTTTAACATCCTAATTAAATCCTTTCCATTAATAATAAATTAAATATCTAATATCCTAACAAATTTTCCCAGCGTCTTCCCCGAGCCTGCGTGCTTTTTCATCCCACGCTCACGTAAGCCACACAAACAAACCCATAAGACCACATACACGCATGATCTCGTGCATGGGATCCCAACGTGATAACCCATTCGATTTCCTGTGGATCATAACCAATCGTGCAAAATCATCTAAAAATCTCAACAAACCCATGCAATCTCTCATGCATGATACTCGCAACCGCCTGCATGTTCACTTTATCTTCGCCTTCTCCTCCTTCATCTTCGTTCTTCTTTTTACTTCTTCATAAAATCCCACGGTGTCCCCTCTTGTAAACCACGCAACCAAGCCACAACCCATCTCCTCTTCAAAATCCCGCCTGCAACGAACCCCACGCCATCACCTCATCCACCCTCCGACATTATTCCTCCCCTTCCTCAGCCACGCAACCAAGTCGCCGCCACCTCCTTCCATCAAAACTCCGATCACCCCCTCCATTCGAAACTACAACTCCGCTGTCCAATCTTTCACTCAACCCTCGTCTCCCTCCTCCGTTCAAAGCCCAACTCCAGTGACCCCCCTCATAAACCTGTACAGCCTTCTGACTACCTCGCCAACTCCGGCGAACTTCATCGCAACACCTCCATGTCGTCGACAGCCTCACCACCGCGTAACACAACCCCAACACCTCGTCGCCTCTCAATGTCGGATGCCCACGTAACCATCCACTCTCAGAGCAACTCCTCCACACATCTCCTTGCCACGCCACTCACCGTTGCCGCTGCCAGGACCGTCGTGCCGTCACCCAGACCACCACTGCAGTGCCTCTGACCCGTCGTCGCTTTCGCTTGCAAGGACAACGAAACGAAACGAAAACACGTAAGTTTTTATTACGTTGGTTGTTAACAGTATATGATATTACATAAGTTAGTAATATTAGAACGTTAGTTTTATTATAATATTTTTTAAATAATATTAGTTTTATAATATTGGTTAGTATAAAATGTTAGTTGTTAGAATAACCAGTACATTAGTTGGTTTAATAATATTAAACAATATGAAATATTAAGTAAGTGTTAATGTATATATAATACTGATCGGCTCATATTTTACACCTTTTTCTGCATATTTGCAAGCCATTTCGATTGCTCATATTACGATTTTCATGATTATTCGACGATATTTTGTTACTTTTCACTATTTCTTGTTTTCGTCTGATTTCAGGAAATATGGATCAATCGGGAGCAAAAAATTAGCCTAAAGGACTTGCACTCATGCTGGAGCATTGCCCATGAGCATATCAAGGACCTAACTGCACTGGAGGATGAGTGGAAGAAGAAGCAGATCAGAAGGATCAACGAGGAGGCAAGGAAGAGAAGATCAGAATTTAGAGACAAGCCACTCGGCCGAGTAACGCAACCCACTCGCCCGAGTGAAGAAGCGTACTCAGCCGAGTAATACTGGTACACCAACTTCTGCCAGCCTGAGTACCACAATGTACTCGGCCAAGTGGTGAATTTCACTCGGCCGAGGAAGAACTCCACTCGCCCCAGCGAAGGCCAAGATTTCGAAGAGAGCCAGGCCAACTTCTCTATTTTTCTAGATGATCTACAGACTGTCATACTCGGCCGAGTAATATTTCTACTCGGCCGAGTGGCTTGAGCACCCAGATTTTCAGACATCCTCTCACTCTTTTGAGATCTGCTATCATTCCCGGGGGCAAAGTATTTTTCTCATATTTTTTATGGATAGTAGACTTCATGAAGGTTACAACGCCGTCAAGAACGTGTTGTTCGGAGGTCGGATGAAATCTGGAGAATTTCTACAAGTTGACACTACAGTGCTGATATCGCTACTCGGCCAGAGCTGTGTTCTACTCGGCCGAGTCAACGTGGGCCCAGAACTTAAGTTGCGGCCAGAGCTGACTTTGGGCACGAATTTCAGAGGTTTTCTAGAGTTATTTTCAAAGGTTTTAAGGGGACTATATATAGGGATTGTAGCCGTCATTAGGGGTTCCATTTATTTTCTTGGAGACTTTTTTAGAGGTTAGGACATGCACTATGCCCCCTCTTGGATCTAAAAGCTTGTATTTTGGATTCAAATTCTTCATAAAAGCTAAGTATCTTTGTTATTGTTATTTGAATCTTTTGATTTGATATCTTTTTATATGCAAGCAATATTTTTTATTGATTCCTATATCGTTATTGCTATGCTTGGTTGATCTTTTTTCCAGGGAAGGGGATGAACCCTATGGATCTAATACTAGATTTGTGATGAATGAATTTTTATGTTGCTAGAATTGCTGGAAGGTTAGATTGTGATTGATTTACTACGGATAACTAGGAATTTCCATTTATCTAGAGTTTGCAAGAGATTGGGCTCTGATCAATGGGAAGGTCTAGATATTCGATTTAGATTTATAATCGAGATTCACTATGTTTGGTTTGCAAGAGATTGGACCAAAGCTAGCATTTTTATTATACATCTATACTCATATTCGTTTGCAAGGTATTGGGTAAATACGAACTATCACACTCTACATCATAACTCAAGTTTGCATGAGAGTGGGCTTGAGTTATGATTGGATGTTGATGTCGGTCTTAATGCTAGTGGCTTAGATTAGAGTTTGCACGAGAGTGGGATCTGATCTAGGTTGTTAAAGACCTGCAATAGCGCGAGAGCGTGAGCTTGGTTCTCTATTTAGTTACGAATAGTTCACCTCAACACAAGTCTAGTATTATTAAGATTCACGATTCGCAATGATGCATGATAATCCGTAGTGGGGATCCTCTAGCTCTACACTCTTTTATATTGAATTTTATCCAACATCTTTATCACTGACACCGACATCCATCATCATTGTCATTACATCACATCATAACCATCTCCACCAATAAACATTCGTAGTAGAACCAACCTAAGACAGATTGAAGCCAACACCACCTCCTCGTATTCGATACCCGCTCGCCACTAGACCGTGCGCTTGCTGTAAAACTACAATTGTTTTCCAGGTGTATATTCGGGAGCGATCAAATGCAAAAGTTAATAATGGTATGTTAGTATTAATAACATAGCAGTATATTATACTATCATTGTGTATATATATTTATAATAAAATGTTAGTTGCTTAAAACATGATGTCATTTGTATGCCAGTTTATAAAATTGGGAAATGTTACACACACACACACACAGAGTAATTATAATACATTTAGTGCATATGTTAATTAGGTAATAGTATACATGTATAATTATGTTGTATTAATCAGTGTATTATAAAATTTAATATTGTGTTGACTTATTGAGAACCCTTAGTCAATTAAAACCCCGACGTTGCAGAAATAATCGCACCTCTTATTACGACCATATGGACACTCAATAACCTTCGAGACAAGTATTTTATTGTAAATGAATTGCAAAACCAAATTGTTCAAGCTTAGTGTTAAAATCTGTTATTAATGTGCTTGTTGACTTTAGAGCTGAATTGCATGTTTTCGCTTTATTAGTTGCTTTCTAATTTAAATGAACATGTAATAATGAAGTTGTTGCTTGGAACAATTTACTATCTGACTGCTAGCAAAATGGGCTAAACTGGACAGAGGGTAGGACATAACCCTCGAAATTCATATGTGGTACCATCGAATACAGATGGGATGAACCTAGTCGAAGACTAGACAGACACTTTGGGTAGCGTTGGTTCATGTAGTAGAGTTTGTAAGTGTGTCTTGAACACATTACGGCTACTTCCATACCACACTAATGGAAGCAAGCATCTTGGACATTTTCCAGGTTAGGTATGGCAAGAAGCGTCATGGTAAACCCCCGATGATAGGGTGTATCGAGAACACTTTACTTACTCGGACATGGACTTATCCACGAGCACAAATAACTGAAAGTATTCAACTTGCAAACTATGTTAATTCCTTTAAAATGCAAATCACATGTTAAATTATTTATGCATGCTCATACTTTAAATTATGCACTTGTTCTTCATAATTGTGTTCTAACGCTCTTCTGTTTCTATCTCTAAGTTAATGCTGTCATTTGCTATAAAATCTTGCCGAGCCTTTCGCTGACATACATTTCAATGAACCTATGAAATATCTGTTAGGTTTAGATACAGAGTACAGTGAGGACCCCACTTTCGAGGATCCAAACCAGGAGGTAGATCCCGCTGACCAGAGTTACGAATACGTTGAGATCCTCCCTGTTGAAGACTAGAATACTACTGCAGTCTTAATTTATTTAGCTTTATTTATTGTTGAATGTGTGTTGATTTCTGTAATAAAATGTACGGCCATGCTAGGCCTAACTTGTTTGTGTACATTGGTTTCAAACTCTGGGACAAAGTTGTAATAAATATTTGTGTTGTTTCTGAGAAATGCGCTTGCAAGGACCTACGCTAAGTATAAATGCTTATTGTGCTTAAGTCAAAGAAGAAAAAAGGGTACTTCTTCTTTCTTTAAGCACATGTGGACCTGCTCACGTTCTTGCTCCCAAGTACAATGGAAAGCGGGACGTGACAACATCCAAGACCCACGGAAATATATTTCGCTTCGGTCGTGGACAATGATACAGAGTTTTGCTTCTTGGAAACCCAAGAGACAACGTAATTTCCTAGAAAATTGCAAGTGCCACTAGTACTTTTCCTATTGGATTTGCATCCAACAAAATCAGCATCACTATATGAGACTAGCTCAGATGTGCTAGATTTAAGGTAAAGTAACCCATAATCTAGTGTTTGATTGAGGTAACGAAAAATTCGTTTAACAGTAATCAAGTGTGATTCATTAGGTCTAGCTTGATATCTAGCACAAAGAAAAACTGAAAACATGATATCGGGCCTACTAGCAGTTAAATATAGTTAGCTACCGGTCATACCTCGATATACACGAATGTCTAAATCTTTCCCATTTTCATCCTTGTGTAGATGAGTGGTCGTACCCATGGGAGTCCTTTTGCTTGAAGACGATTCCATCCCGAATCGCTTGAGAAGCTTCCCGGTGTACTTGATTTGGTGTATAAAAATCACATACTTCATTTGCCGAATTTGAAGACCAAGAAAGTAGTTGAGCTCACCCATGTGGTTCATCTCAAATTCTTCCTTTATAGATTTAGAAAATTCTTGGCAAATGTTAAAGTTAGTAGAACCAAAGATAATATCGTCTACATACACTTGAATAAGGAGGATGTCATTTTCATAATTTTTAATGGAAAGAGTTGAATCAACTTCACCCATTTTAAAATCTAAATCCAAAAGAAAGGTTTTGAGTCAATCATACTAAGCTCTAGGAGCTTTTCCCAACCCATATAATGCTTTCTTAAGTTTGAAAACATGCTTAGGAAATTTTTCATGTATAAAACCGTGTGGCTGAGAAACATATTTTTCTTCATTTACTATGCCATTTAAAAATGCACTTTTACCATCCATTTGAAATAATTTAACATTCTTATGACATGCAAAAGATAAAAGCAACCTAATAGCTTCTAATCTAGCTACAGAGGCAAAAGATTCTTCGAAATCAATACCTTCCTCTTGCAGGTAGAATTGAGCTACTAACCATGCTTTGTTCCTTGTGATGACCTCGTTCTCATCCGTCATGTTCTTGAATATCCATTTGGTCCCAATGACTTGGTGACCACTTGGAAGAGGGATGATCTCCCAAGCTTCATTTCTTTCAAATTGCATGAGCACATCTTACATTGCAATGATCCACGAGCTATCTTCACACGCTTCTTAGATGTTCTTTGCCTCAATGGTAGAGACAAAGGCGCAATGAGATAATTCATCAGTCCTTGACCTTTTTCAGACACCCATACCAATATCTCCAATTATTTGGTCATGGGGGTGGTCACGAACAGTCAAATAAGCTTTGCAAATACATGGATCACCTAAAACATTCTCAACATTTTCATTAGTAATGTTAGTCTCACTAACATCATTAATTTTAACATTACTAATTGAATCACATAAAACATCTACACTATCATCAACAACATGAGGAACATCAAAATCTTCATGAAATGAAACGTGTAGTGATTCCTTGATCGTTGAAGAGATTTTGTTATATATCCGATAGGCTTTACTACGTGTAGAATATCCAACAAAAATTCCTTCATCGGATCTTGGCTCAAATTTTTCTAAATTACCAAACGTGTTCTTTATAAACTGAAAACTCAAAAATACTTAACTTGAGGCTTTTTATCGTAAAATAGTTCAAAACAAGTTTTGTTCGGTCTGGGCCTCACTGGGATCTTATTAGCACATAACATGTCGTGTGCACCTCCTCCGTCCAAAATTGAAGTCCAAGATGACTATCATGGATTATGGTGCGTGCACACTCAATAGGAGTCCTATCTTTGTCTCAACAACACCATTTTGTGGTGATGCAGGAGGAAAAGAAATTAAAGTTGTGAGTAATCTCGTTGTCATCACAAAACTTAGAGAAAAGTTCATTCTCAAATTCCCTTCCATGATCACTACGAAATAGTGATAATGGTGGTTCTTTAGGGGTTTCTGACTTGTTCCCGTTAATCCAACGTCCCTTCCACCCGGATACCTCCAGATACTCAAGTTAGAACTCTAACTCGAGGTTTCCTTTAAACCCACTTGTAGCAACCCTACTAGTATAATCGAACAACAAACGATGACCTTGAATCCCACAACTTGAGATCAAGCCAACCACTCTCACAAACCGAGATATGAAATAATGAAATTTCAACACTTACAATCATCTATGCCTTGAAGTAGAACTTGAAGGAGCAAGTGTGTTGTTTGTTGATCTCTTCCAAGGAGAGAGTGAAGCCCTTTCTCTTGTCACCACCAAATGCCTAGAGGATATCAACTTTAATTCTATGTTGGAGAGCAAGAGAGAATGAGATTCTAGGGCTTAGAGAGAATGAGAGCTTGAGAGCTTGAAGATGAATGCTTGAGTTACTAAGAGAATGACTAAGAGGCTCCATTGGAACAATAGAAGCCCCTCTTATAGGTTCTCCAAAACCCTCAAACAAAATACCCAAAACCCCTTTGAAATTCGTGTGGAAACAGCCAATGGATAGAATTTACAGTACAGACAGTCGACTGGTGAAGAAACCACAGTCGACTGTTGCACTATGTCAGAAGGTAGGTGAGAATTCAAACGGTAACTTTCAACGTACGACAGTCGACTGATGAAAGTTGGACATGCGCCTGAAAACCATCAGGCGACTGATAAACCTTCTGCAGACGACTGATGTGTAAGTTGTTAAGAATTCTGGGTATACTAGGACAGGCGACTGATGTGGAATCCACAGGCGCATGTGCCATGGGCAAGGCGACTGGGAAATCAATATCAGGCGTCTGTTGCACAAATGAGTAACTTGCCAAAATCAAAGTTTTTGGCAAGTGTTGGACATGCGACTGTAGAAGTTGTTGAGGGATGGTGCCCTCAGATCATTTGTATACGATACAATGTATTAAATGGGACATTATATGCTTAGGAATGTTGTGGACATTCTAAGAAGAGCATAGGAAGAAACCGCACCTGAATCGGAGATCAAATGAGCAAGTTATGCTCAAAAGAGTCTTTTTGTAATTAGTGGAATTACATGGATCTTTTTGTAAAAGGACAGAGATAAAAAACCCCACCCCATTTGCTGGCGCGCTGACACGGCATGCGGGCCCCACAGCGGGGCCCGCGTCACATGCTGCGCCCGCGTCACATTCTGCAGCGGCAGCAGAATGTCGCCCGCATTCGTGCGGGCGGCTCGGCAAATAGGAGCACGCCACGTGGCGCACTCCAGGCTCGCCACGTGGCGCTGGGGGGTTGTTTATCCCGAGAACGCGATTCAGATCGCGTTCTTCTATTATTTCGGATATCAGATTTTAAAACTCTAGTTTGAAGGGTCAAACGAAGTCTAAATGAGGTGCCGTTTCTTCCTATGCGTTCGTCTCGTCGAGCACTCCGATTTACATATATGATGTGTACGTTTTGCTTGAGAAACGAATTATCTATGGCTCTTTATAGTTTTGAACTATAAGATTCCATTCCAATTATTTAGTCCCACATCAACTATTTCAATTGAGGAGCTCCTCACTCCCCCTATAAATAGTAGGGTGGTCTCCTCATTGAAACTTGTACCAGCCGATGATCAAGGCAGTTCAAATTAAGAACAAACATTGATCTGGAAGCTAAATTAAAAGTTCTCGTTCTCATTCTTTGTTTCGGTCGAGCCCTAGCAAGGCATCGGAGGAACTCAGATCGGATCTGAAGTCTAGGCGTTGGATCCATTCAAGTGAAACTTGCTGGAGCAAGTGGTTGGCTCGGCGACCAGACGTTGCTGGGATCGGCGCAAGCAGTTGCTGGGATCGGAGCGGCTTATGCGGGAAGGGCAATTGATTGCCTTCGGTAACACTTTTGCTGCAAGGCAAGAGTTACGGGTATGTTGAGTTTTCTCAACCTTAGTTATAATTAATGTGCATTATTTTAATTGCAGTAGCTAAAGTAGTTAATTAGATAGTAGTATCATTAGGGGTTGGTCTGGACCCAACCCCGGGATAGTAGCATTTTCTTGGCTTGGGTTTTATGCAGATAGGGCTAGTTTATATAAAATGTTTATATAATTTTTTTTTTCTTTATCTTTCCGCTTCCGCTGCGTTATTTTGTGCATGGTTGTCCGGCCTTCGTTCTCAAGTAGGGCGAAGGACGGACAATGCACTAGTCGAAAGAGAGCCTTTGGATCAGATAAAACCCATCATTGGTATCAGAGCCAGGATACATAGACTATCTATATACTGCTTTTATGAAATGCATGTAATTAAAACTTGTAGTTAGTCTTGCACTAACTATATGTTGGTTTTCAAATTTTTTCGAAAATTGTTTTGAAAACCAAGATTAGATCTTTTTAATTATGTGATAATTAATGACTTTATGTTCCTTTTGCTTTTATTTGATAATTGCTAAAAGAAAGACTTGTACGGTTAGCCATTAAAATTCATTTAAATCTGTAATTTGATTAAATTTAAATGACTAGCTTTAGCTATGTTTTAAAATGTTGTTCACAATATTTTAAATAACCCCTTGTTTGTTGAAACAATTCTGATGTGATTTATTAAAATCCTATAGTTGATAGGTTTTTAATAAAAGTTATGAAACACAGCCTAATAATTTTGAATTATAGGTTATGACTAGTTGATAGGATTAACTAGTTAAATAAATCATAACAACCAGATTAAATCAATATAACACCTTTTTATCATTAGCACTTTCAATGGAGAATGGTATGGGTAGGTAGTTAGGGAAGGTGTTGTGGATCGACTCAGCTTTGTTGGGCGCAAGTGATCCTGCCCGGCCCTAACCCTGGTCATGCCCGCTTGTACCGCAAAGTTGCTAATAATAAAATGTGTTAGCCTTGGTTATATCTAGTCAATGCGATATAAATCTTATTAAAGATTAATTCGTGGCCCTCCTTGATTTTGGAGCTTAGTAACTCAAAGAAGACATTTATAGTTGTTGAGTCTCCTCAAGCTATGACATGTTTTTCTTTAAGGAACAAACTCCAACATACATGTGATGTAGTTTGGACTTGACCCAAATCGATACGTCGGGTCTCCTCGAGCATCGATCTAAGTCAAATCTGGACACGAAATCAAGTGTCTGACTAGACCAGTCATTATGATTAGTTGAGTCTCCTCAAGATCATAAGTGATTGTGGGTAAGAATCGATAGGGAGTCACATGTGATGTGATTGACTAAGAGTTAGTCTACAATCATGGAACCAATCAACTTGTTGAGTCTCCTCAAGGTTGTGAGGTTCATGATGATTGGATCCCTCTTTCACTATATTTTAAGATATTAAAATTCGTTCATTTCAGAGAATGATCGTAAAATAGTGGGAGACCATAGTTAATTAAAAACCATATTAACTATATTATTTTATCATGAATTACACTAAATTAATTCTATGTCTTTTGCAACATGAAAACGAATATGAATCTTATCCTGAATAATAAATTGACTGGTTTAAATATTGATTGCTTAGAAAACTTTGGGCTTAACGGAGAGAAGAAATGACATATTGATGTCTCGACTTCTAAGGTATTAGTTATACAGAGTATAGTCCTTTCTGTAACTTCTAACACTGGTGCGGGTACTCATATTTGTAATTCTTTACAAGGTATGAGCATATTTAGAAACTTAAGAAAGGACGAAATAGTTCTTCAAGTCGGTAATGGAGCTAATGTAGCTGCTAAAGCCGTAGGAGACCTAAAGCACACCTTGACAAACGGTGCCACATTGTTTTTGAAACAATATTATTATATACCAAATTTTCTATGCAACGTTATTTCCATTTCGGCTTTGGCCAAAGACGGATATAAATTTACCATTAATGAATCTGTTATGAACATTTTCTTTAATGATAAATTGCTGGGATTTGGAACAATGAATAATGGTGTATACACTCTGTCTAATGACGTTGTGTTAAGTGTTAACACACGAAAACGTAAGGAATCTAGTTTTAATGAAACTTTCCTTTGGCACTGTAGACTAGGCCATATCGGAGAGAAAAGACTTAGCAAGTTGCATAAAGAGGGGTCTCTTGACCTCTCGAATTATGAGTCGTACGACACTTGCGAGTCTTGTCTCAAAGGTAAAATGGCTAAAACTCCCTTTACGGGTAAAGGGGAAAGAGTTAGTGAACTCTTGGGTCTAGTACATTCTGATGTATGTGGACCAATGTCTACTTTAGCGAAAGGAGGATATACATACTTTGTTACATTTACTGATGATCACTCTAGGTTCGGACATGTGTTCTTGATGAAGCACAAGTATGATACATTTGACCGATTCAAAGAGTATCGTAATAAAGTTGAAAAACAGACGGGCAAAAGTATTAAAATTCTTCGATCTGATCGAGGAGGAGAATACTTGAGCCATGAATTCCTTGCGCATTTAAGAGAGAATGGGATTCTCTCTCAGATCACTCCTCCTTACACACCTCAACATAATGGTGTGTCAGAGAGAAGGAATCGTACCTTGTTAGACATGGTTCGATCAATGATGAGTGACTCTGAGTTACCTATCTCCCTTTGGGGCTATGCCCTAGAAACTGCTACCCATATCCTTAATAGAGTTCCATCTAGATCCGTGCCAATGACACCATATGAGATATGGAACGGGAAGAAACCAAACCTTAAGCATATTAAGGTATGGGGTTGTCCTGCGTATGTCAAGAAGCTTAATCCAGATAAACTGGAGGATAGGTCTGTTATGTGTAGATTCATTGGGTATCCTAGTCACTCGACGGGACACATTTTCTATCACCAGGAACAGCAAAAGATTGTTGTGTCCAAACACGCCACCTTTCTTGAAAAGGAATTCCTTGTGAAGGAGTCTAATGGCGAGGTAATAGAACTGGACGAAAGTCTAGAGACTGAATCAACACATGAACAGATAGCGGAACCAGTGGGAGAGACAGAGCCTAATGCTCCTAAAGAAATTATTAGGAAGTCAAATAGGATTCCTCGAGCTCCAGAAAGATACTACGGATTTCTCGTAGATGGAGGAGTTAAGGATAGAATCTTAGTTGAAGATGATCTTATTAGCTTCCAAGAAGCCATTCAGAGTAAAGACTCTAAGAAATGGCTGGATGCAATGAAATCTGAGATGGATTCCATGCACATTAATAAAGTTTGGACTTTAGAAAATGTGCCCAAGGGAAGTGTTCCTATTGGCTGCAAATGGATCTTCAAAAGGAAGATCGGTGCAGATGGAAAAATAAAAACGTACAAGGCTAGACTTGTTGCGAAAGTTTATCGTCAGATTCTAGGTGTAGATTATGACGAAACTTTCTCGCCCGTAGCCATGCACAAATCCATCCGGATCGTACTCGCTATTGCTGCATATCACAACTACGAAATCTGGCAGATGGATGTAAAAACTGCATTTCTAAATGGTGATTTAGAAGAGCATATTTACATGTATCAGCCGGAAGGTTTCGAAGTCAGTGGGAGCAAAGGGAAAGCGTGTAGACTACATAGATCCATTTATGGATTGAAGCAGGCATCCAGGAGCTGGAACATCTGATTTGATAATACGGTCAAATAGTTTGATTTTATTAAAAATGAAGATGAGCCATGCGTTTATAAGAAAACCAGTGGAAACAATTTAGTCATCCTCGTACTTTATGTTGATGACATTCTCTTAATAGGTAACAACATACCAATGTTGAAGTCTGTTAAGGATTGGTTATCAACTAACTTCTCCATGAAAGATTTGGGAGAAGCATCCTACATACTAGGTGTGAAGATCTATAGAGATAGATCTAAAAGGATGCTAGGACTCTCCCAATCTAGGTACATTGATACTGTGTTAAAACGGTTTAACATGGAAAACAGTAAAGGTGGGTTTATACCCGCAAATCACGGAATAAGTCTTTCCAAGAAGATGTCTCCAAAGACTGACTTGGAAAGAGAACGCATGAGCAATATTCCATATGCTTCGGCAGTTGGATCGATCATGTATTCCATGATATGTACCAGACCTGATGTCGCTTTTGCACTAGGTGCAGTAAGTCGATATCAGTCTAACTATGGAGAAGAACACTGGAAAGCAGTCAAGACGATTCTCAAGTACTTGCGAAGAACAAGAGATCTAGTTTTGATTTATGGAAGTGAAGAACTCAAAATTGAGGGCTTCTCGGATCCAGCTTTCAGAGTGACGTGGATGACAGCAAGTCAATTTCAGGATACATTTTCACTCTCAACGGATGTGCAGTGAGCTGGAGGAGTTTAAAGCAAGATACCGTTGCTGATTCAACTATGGAGGCTGAATATATAGCGGCCAATGATGCAGCAAAGGAAGCTGTCTGGATTAGGAAGTTTGTGAGCCAGCTAGGAGTGGTGCCTACTGTTATAGATCCAATACCGTTGTATTGTGATAACAATGCCACATTGAGCTTGGTCAAAGAACCCAGATTCCACAAGAGATCCAGACACATTCTTCGAAAATATCACTTGATACGTGATATTGAGAAGAGGAAGGACATAGAAATCCTCAGAGTCTCGTCTGAAGAGAATTTAGCTGATCCATTTACAAAGGCCCTTGCACGTGATCGTTTGGAGAAACTAATGTGTAAAAGCGGTATGAAATACCATAATGAGTGGGCCTTGTAGTGAGTGGTAGATGTTTTGAGAGTTGTATGCCTATGAGGCACATTGTCTTATAAAACATCTTATTCATGAATAAAATAAATTTATTGGTATCAAATTATCTTTGTGCATTCGTGTCATCTTATATACTTAGATAATTTCCTTAGACTTATAGCAAGGTATACACTTATCTTGATGCCGATCACGATTATGAGAAAGTGTTTTTACCGATTGGAGCTTAAAGTCTTAAACTGGTTCGTGGTCATTGATATGTCGAGAAGAGGATATCGACACATCTAAAAGACCATTGTGTCTTTGTATTCAATATGGATTAGTAACGATGAACTCGTAATCGTTTGACTTGGTGAAGTCAGAAACAAGACACAGGTGCTCATTAGAGAATGAGTTCACTGAATGACTCATAAAAGGTTATCATTTGGTTAAACTTAATTTAAAATGTCAATGATAATTTTTAGTGATGATAGGCAAGTTGGTCCTATGACTTGAGGACATTGAACAAACCTGCATGTGAATGGTGTCACTTAGATCATCTTCCTAGCTTCAAGGCTTTACTTGTCGAAAGGATTTTGGTTGGGTGGCACTTGAAGCGTGTGAGGGGAGTTGTGTCTAAGAAAGGATTCGTCTCTCTCATTAAGGAGAGTTAGTGTTGTATGTGTTGGTTCGGTGCTTTAGTGAAAATCTTTTATCAAAGTATGTTGAAAGAAGTTCAACATGTATTTAACTAAAGACCGATGTAACTGACCGGTTTCAAGTTGGTGGGGTTGACATGTTACCATACCCTAAACTTGAATAAACAACATAGTCTTGACGAAAGGATTAAAACTGCGGTATTCATCACGGATACAGTCTTAGTAATCCCGACGATTTTTGTCAATGGGTTAAACCACATAATTATGATGCCGAAACAGGGACGGCAACTACTGCTCGTGGTCACTGATGTCTAGGGTCACGAACCCAAACCTGTAGTAGGGTCAGGTTGTAAGGTCTCACAAAGAGTGTGGTCTTACGTCTAGTAAAAGAATAGAGAATAATGCATTATGATGCATGAGAACTGATGCTGCAAGGAAGTTGCAGATAATTTTGTGCTCGGGATAAATGATCCTGAGTGCAAGTGGGAGATGTTGAGGGATGGTGCCCTCAGATCATTTGTATACGATACAATGTATTAAACGGGACATTATATGCTTAGGAATGTTGTGGACATTCTAAGAAGAGCATAGGAAGAAACCGCACCTGAATCGGAGATCAAATGAGCAAGTTATGCTCAAAAGAGTCATTTTGTAATTAGTGGAATTACATGGATCTTTTTGTAAAAGGACAGAGAGAAAAAAAAACCCCACCCCATTTGCTGGCGCGCTGACGCGGGGCCCGCTGACGTCAGCGCACGTCAGCGCGCTGACACGGCATGCGGGCCCCACAGCGGGGCCCACGTCACATGTTGCGCCCGCTTCTGCGGGCGCAGCGGCAGCAGAATGCCGCCCGCATTCGTGCGGGCGGCTCGGCAAATAGGAGCGCGCCACGTGGCACGCTCCGGGCTCGCCACGTGGCGTTGGGGGGTTGTTTATCCCGAGAACGCGATTCAGATCATGTTCTTCTATTATTTCGGATATCAGATTTTAAAACTCTAGTTTGAAGGGTCAAACAAAGTCCAAATGAGGTGCCGTTTCTTCCTATGCGTTCGTCTCGTCGAGCACTCCGATTTACATATATGATGTGTACGTTTTGCTTGAGAAACGAATTATCTATGGCTCTTTATAGTTTTGAACTATAAGATTCCATTCACATTATTTAGTCCCACATCGACTATTTCAATTGAGGAGCTCCTCACTCCCCCTATAAATAGTAGGGTGGTCTCCTCATTGAAACTTGTACCAGCCGATGATCAAGGCAGTTCAAATTAAGAACAAACATTGATCTGGAAGCTAAATTAAAAGTTCTCGTTCTCATTCTTTGTTTCGGTCGAGCCCTGGCAAGGCATCGGAGGAACTCAGATCGGATCTGAAGTCTAGGCGTTGGATCCATTCAAGTGAAACTTTCTGGAGCAAGTGGTTGGCTCGGCGACCAGAAGTTGCTGGGATCGGCGCAAGCAGTTGCTGGGATCGGAGCGGCTTATGCGGGAAGGGCAATTGATTGCCTTCGGTAACACTTTTGCTGCAAGGCAAGAGTTACGGGTATGTTGAGTTTTCTCAACCTTAGTTTTAATTAACGTGCATTATTTTAATTGCAGTAGCTAAAGTAGTTAATTAGATAGTAGTATCCTTAGGGGTTGGTCTGGACCCAACCCCGGGATAGTAGCATTTTCTTGGCTTGGGTTTTATGCAGATAGGGCTAGTTTATATAAAATGTTTATATAAATTTTTTTTTCTTTATCTTTCCGCTTCCGCTGCGTTATTTTGTGCATGGTTGTCCGGCCTTCGCTCTCAAGTAGGGCGAAGGACGGACAATGCACTAGTCGAAAGAGAGCCCTTAGATCAGATAAAACCCATCAGAAGCATATACATGCGCCTATGCCATGGGCATGCACCTGTAAATCCTTCTTACATCGCCTGCATGGGCTAGTGCGAAAGTTGACAAAACGTAAGAGTTTGGACAAGATGAGACATGCGACTGACTAACAAGTCAAATGCGCAGATAGGCGCTTGTAATTTGTAAAACAGTCGCCTGATGAAAGTAAAGAACTGAAAGCCCAAAAATCAAGTTAAACAGAGTGTGCATAATAGACGGCTGTTGAATAATTCACAGTCGACTGTTTTGAGACATGCGCTTGTAAATTGAACTGCAGTCGCCTGTTGGAAGTCTAAATTGCACCACTTAGAATAAAAGAAGTTGGAAACCTTGGAATATATTTCTAATGACTTCCTAGGCTAGAAAGAGTGAAGTGTGATGACTTCCTAGGCTAGAAAGAGCGAAGTGTGTGAGCTCCAACAATAAACTACTTCAAAACTATATTCTAATGAGAGAGAAAAGAGAATAAAAAGATTACATTTGATTTAGCTTCTCTTTTTTCTCTTGAACGATCTTGAAGTCTTCTTGAAGCCTTTGAAGCTCCATTATTTAATATTGATCATCCAATCTTCAACTTTGAGATTTGATTGATCTTTATGGTCATCCATTGCTATTTGATCGTCATGATAAGCTTAAGCAATGGATTAACTGCATGTAGGCGATTAGTCACAATTATTTATGTTTGCTCATCATCAAAACTAAGTAGGGAGAAGTCCAAAACTCAACAAGGAATGTTCGGTGGCACTGATTTCGACATATTGTATGGTCGTTTACTAGTTCTCGGACCGAGCTATATGGAGGAAGAAATATGTGTGGTGGAGCAGATTGAGTGTATTGGAATACATGAGTATCAGATCTCAGAGATTCGGCCAGCCCCTCCAACGTTATTAATAGGCGATGACATCATTGGATGTGTTCGCGGGGGCGCCCAAGCATAAAAGGCGCTTAATTACATTTGACCCAGGGATCCTACCTTTGATGGAGGGCGCGATTATTGAACATGAATACCCACATTGATGGAGGGAGCCATGCTCGGAGCAGATTAAAAATTCCGACTGGCACTGGGGCCTCCGTCTCACGTGCGGGTCCCAGGACGGTTGGGCCGAAGCGATTGGTTCTCCTTGACGCTGGGGCCTTCATCGCACTAACGCGGGTAATTAATTTCGGGTTGGCCCAATACTCTAAAAAATACACCACAAAGTGTATTCATAAACATATTTGGTACACTTAACAGCACACACCGTTGTACTCGTGACTCAGTTAACTATATTTTTTTTTTGGGTAAAGACTTAAAAGGAAAACTAAAGGAAATTTTTTTGGGGGCGGTGCTACAGTTGGACTCGTGACTCTTAACAGACGTGGCAGGAGCATTGTGATACCTGACCTGGCTCATCCCGCTGCCCTCTCACGTGGAGGACTGGTCCCCAGCTTTGTCCACCCCAATACAAACAGCTAGGTCCCGGTGGAGCTAAGACCTTCCCGTGATTCAGAAAATTATTGACCTCGCTCCCAAACAAATGTTTCGTAGAACTACGGAATTATTGGCGATTAGGGCAATTGACCTTATAATTATTCTCCAAATTGCCACGAATAAACGGTTGAAGAAAGTATAATGTCACAAGCTCTCCGAGATATCCGCAGCTAACTGCGAAATGTCACAAGCCCTTAAATCAGATGAAAAATTTTGTTCAAAAACATAATAAATCCAAACGCAGAGCCAAAGCTAAAGACGATGTCATTCGTCACCAGATTCTCCTGTCAGCCTGTGCCATCAACATTTCTGCAATAAATACGCATTCTCAGGGCAATATCTCCGAACAGCACTACAGTTGTCGTCACCGTTTCCATGGCAAACCGTTCAAAAGCAAGCCGCTGTCCAACCCAATCCCCACAACAACAACCACATCCACCACCGCCACCATCATCGTCACAAGAAGTGAAGACCTACGAGCTCACAGCCTGCTCAATCTCATACACCAAGCCCACCACCCCATTCACCCTCGTCTTCAACAAGCCCTGCGAGCCCGCCCTTCCCCCTGCCTACATCCTCCGTGATGTCTCCTTCACGGCCCGTCCCGCTGAGGTCCTCGCCATCGTTGGCCCCAGCGGCGCCGGAAAGTCCACTCTCCTCGACATCCTCGCCGCCCGCACCGCCCCCACCGCCGGCTCCCTCCTCCTCAACTCCTCGCCTCTCCACCCTTCCTCCTTCCGCAAGCTCTCCGCCTACGTCCCCCAGCACGACACGTCCCTCCCTCTTCTCACCGTCTCCGAGACCTTTGCCTTCGCCGCCGGCCTCCTCCTTCAAGATCACTCCCTCGTTCAGTCCGCCGTCTCGTCGCTGCTCGCAGATCTTCGCCTTTCCCACATCTGCAACACCCGCCTCTCCGACGGCCTATCGGGTGGCGAACGGCGAAGGGTCTCCATAGGCTTGAGTCTGCTTCACGATCCCGCCGTCCTGCTGCTTGACGAGCCCACTTCCGGACTGGACAGCTCGTCGGCCTTCAACGTCGTGCAGTCGCTGAAGACGATCGCCGTTTCGCGGCGGAGGACCGTGCTTCTCTCCATTCACCAGCCTAGCTTCAAGCTCCTCTCCGTCATCGACTCGATCCTTCTTCTATCTAAAGGCTCCGTTGTACATCACGGCAGCGTCGATTCGCTCGAGGGCTTCCTCCTCTCTTCTGGCTTCACCGTGCCATCACAGCTCAACCCCCTCGAGTATGCCATGGAGATCCTCCACAACCTTCCTATCAACAGTACTAAACCGCCGACGACCGTTGACGGCCCATCTCCTCCGCAAAAACCAGACACCAGCGAAGCAGAGATTAGGTACACGAGCTCAAGGTTCAACGAGATCGTCACTCTCTGCCGCCGATTCTGGAAGATCGTCCGCAGATCCAAACAGCTACTTCTAACAAACACCCTCGAAGCGCTAATCGTGGGCTTCCTGCTGGGGACCATCTACATTCATGTGAGCTACGACAAGCAAGGAATGGAGAAGAGGCTCGGATTCTTCGCATTCACGCTCACCTTCCTCCTCTCTTCCACCACCGAAACCCTACCCATCTTCGTAAGCGAACGCCCCATCCTCCTCCGGGAGACCTCATCGGGGGTCTACCGCCTGTCCTCTCATCTCATTGCCAACACCCTCGTCTTCCTACCTTACCTCTTCTCCATCTCCCTTCTCTACTCCTCCTCCGTCTACTTCATCGTCGGCCTCTGCAGTTCTTGGGCCGCATTCGCCAACTTCGTGTTAATTGTCTGGGCCGTGGTCTTGACGGCCAACTCGTTTGTTCTCTTCATGAGCTCCCTAGCTCCAAACTACATAGCCGGAACGTCGCTGCTCACGATTTCGCTCGCCGGGTTCTTTCTGTTCTCGGGCTACTTCTTGTCGAAGGAGAGCATGCCGGCTTATTGGTTGTTTATGCATTACCTGTCGCCGTATAAGTACGGGTTGGACGCACTGCTGGCCAATGAGTACGGGTGCGAAGCTGGGCGGTGCTTCGAGTGGAAAGAAGAAGGGGTGGCGTGTGAGGTCACGGGAAGGGAGGTGTTGGAGAGGAGAGGGCTGAGGGCGGGGCTGAGGTGGGCCAACTTGGAGGTGTTGTTAGGGTTCTTTGTTTTCTATCGAGTGTTGTATTGGGTCGTCCTCACTCGGAGAGCATCCAGGTCCAAGAGATAGATGCACGTGCATGCATGTGAATGTGAACGAGAGAGTCAAGAGGTGTTCATCTAATAATAGAGGGCGAGATTTAACTACAAGTGAATAATAATACATTTCCTGTAACATCCGAGAGAGATAACAAATTATGTAATGAATATGAAATTAAACCTTATATGACAATTGGTATTATGTGAAATAAAATGTGGCTAATCATTGTATATGAAAAAAATATCATTTATGTTTCACATGATATCGGTTATTCTTCTAGATACCGGTTATTTCTTGGGCCACGCCCGAAGCCTGTCTTATCTGCGTACATGGACGGCCCCCGTATAACCCTGACTGATAGAAGTCAGCTGATGCACACACCCAAAACCTGTAGAAGTTGGTTGCAGCTAGGAGTCTATAGCCATCCACGTGCATGACCTATTTGGATCTTGGCTTCAATATAAGCACGAGGATGCCTCCTCCACAAGGTATGGCCTCTTGGACTGAATGACACAACGCCCAATTACTGTCGGAAAACCCTCACTTTTTATCACAGGGCGTCGGCTGCGTCCAGCCACGTACGCCTCCTCCTTTTCGCTGAAATCTAAGTTGAGCATCGTAGTCTGATCGGAGGGCCAACCCCTCCGATGAGGCTAACGAGCTTTTCTCTGTTTTAGGCGCTGACGGATGATCTTTCATCCCATGCCCGATGAAACCAAGTGTTCGATCAGTTTATAATACCTCTAGCGCACGGCCGTGTCGGCACTGTGTAGGAATGTCCATAGCTACTGTTTCGTTTGCACGACCGTGCTGACAGGCACATGGCCGTATTGGCTCATGTAGCAGAGTTCTCCAAGTTACGGTTTGGATTGCATGGCAGTGCAGATGAGAGAAGTTACGGTTTGGCTCATGGCTGCACGGTCGTGCCGCTTGGTCTCAATCTTGGCTGATGGTCTGATATGCATGCACGTCCGTACGTGTCATTGCACGGCCGTGTTATCTTGTCTTCTCCCCAAATCTTCTTCTTTTCTTCTCCAAGCTTCGTTGTTTCGTCTCCTTCGCTTTTCCCATCACTTCATTGCATTGTTTTGCATGCTTTATCATGGGAAACAAAAAATACTCCCCAAGACTGAAATGAAACAAAATAAACAAAGAAAGAATGGAGAATGTGAATAAAACATAAAAATCACTCGATGAAACGATATTAAAATTATGTAAAATATGTGCTTAACAAAATCTCCCAATCAAAACTCTTACTTGTTCTCAAGCAAGACAAGAGATGTATATGAAGAATGTGGATAAATTGTGATAAGCATCCGAAGATCACCCTCTCATATCAATCCATGCATGCATAATATATATACAACTAATTAATTGAACACATACATCTACGATTGTTCATGGCACATAAATAAAAGATATTTCTGAAATTAGTACGCAATCCTAAATAGTGAACACATAGAAATAATGACAATCAACACATCACAACACATGGTCATTGGTAACGCAGTTCGGTGCGCACACCTACATCTGCGGGGCCCCGCCCAGAAAATCAAATTACTCCACTATATAGTATGTAAAATACAGACATCAAAACTGAATGATATTAGAGGAAATACACTCCCCCTCAATACATACTACACGAGTTGATCGCAATCAACTCCTTGGAGTAATTTGCGCAAGCTCCCCTTGCGAGCAAGATCCCCTTGCAGTACTCACCAGGATCAACTCCCTTGATCCTCTACGTCGTAGATGTGAGCCTCCTCCCGGAGCTTTTCAGATCACCTTTTACCAAAGCCAATCAACACGATCACCCAAGCGGTAACATCCACACATCAACTTACCACTTTTTTATGTCACCTCTTCAAGGTAGTTAAGCTGTTAAAAACAGCAAGAGCACAGGTAAAATCGCTGAGGATTTTCTCAACCATTCCAAGAGAAACTTCAGCAGCCAAGAAGGTCTTGAAACCGAAAAGAATAATCTCAACAACTCAACAATCGGCTTCAACATCTATAAACGACGAGATATGCAAGACCCTTATAACAAGAGTGAACCGAAGAGAGAAGATCTGCATCCGTTCAATAGATAAGAGAGAACTTCCAATAGCACCAAATATATAACTGCAAGACCCTTATCTATAATAAGAGATCTTTGATGATAAGAGCAGGTGACGAAAAACAAAACGTTGAACAAACACGTTCAACATTTTACTCAACATATTGTTTAACATTCCACCAAAACCATTGTGCCACAATAGACAAATAAAATACTTAACAATCTCCCCCTTTGGCTTTTAGTGGCACAATCAAACAGAAAGTGATCCGATATCATCAAAGAAATAGAACAGGCTGTAGAGATGCTCTTGTATAGAAGACGTACCAGTCAGAAGTCAACAACAAACCAAAAGTGAGTATACCACTGAGCGACAACAGGAAGATTAAAAAAAACAGCCCCAAGTCATTTAGATCAGCCATTTGTTCAGATCAACCAACATATACAGAAGAGCATATCAGCAGCATATACAAACTTACTCCCCCTTTGTGACAGAAAAAGCCAAAGATCAAACCTTATCAGAAGAAGGAGAAGACACCTTAGCTTGGAGCTTAGCAATCCTGTCTTGAAGAAAAATCCTCTGAGCTTGAAGAAGAACCCTCTGACTCTCAAGCATACCTAGCTGATCATCAACAGCTCTGACAGCCCTCTGAAACACCAACATGTCATCCTGGAGGTCTTGAACAGAAGCTTGTGGAGGAGAAGTTCTTTTCTTAGCTGTTTTTGATACAGATGGAGAAGAAGAGGACGGCATAGAGGAGACTGAAGGAAGGACAGGCAGGTCATCAATTTTGCTGGCAATAGACTTGGTTGTGAAGCTGATTAGGTCACAGGATACTGGAAGCTCAGAAGATGCTGGAACAATCCCTTGTGAGAAGAGAATCATGGAAACGAGAGACGCATGCGACAGAGCAGTATGAGGTGCTGATGATTATGATATAGACAGGATGGAATCAAAGATGAGGCGACCCAAGTTGAAGGACTTCTTAGTCCCTGCAGCAAACAACAGTTTGCACATAGCCTTCGTAACAATAGACATGTTGGATGTTGGTAACCAGTTACGAGTAGCAATGCGATAAAGCATATAGAACTTAGCAGTCAGTGCAGACGAAGGAAAAGAAACAGACTTAGGCCAACACGAAAATTGCCCACCAGTGACAGTCAGAATGAACAAGTCATAGTCGTCACCAACAGAAGCACCATAAGAAGGAAGACTTTGACCACACGGCCATTTGAGCAGTTTGTTGATGATATCAGGGGAGAATGGAATAACCTTCCCACGAACAAAAGTCTTAAAACCCCATGTAGAAGTAGAATCAGCAGTGGATTTGAAAAGGTTGCAATAAAACTCTCGAACCATAACAGGATAGTAGGTCTTAAAACAACTGGCGGCTTGGAACAAGTCAATGTCCTTGAGAAATACAAGAAAGTGGGTATGTTTAAAAGAAGAGACAGCAAGCGACTTTTCTCCAAAAATGGATCTATCAGAGTAGACTGCCCATCTATCCTGGCAAGACTTATCAAAAAATTGAATAGAAATAGCTTCAGAGGCAAAACCAGCAGTGGGAGAGAAGGAACCAGGCCCTCTTGATAACTTTGGAGACTTAGATGGAGAAACCCTGCAGGATGTGGAAGAGGCTTTGCGCTTGAGAGACCCAGATCTAGTCTTGCGAGGATGGATAACAAAAGGATCCACACTGGGATCATCAGACACCTTGGGAGCTTCTTCTTGAGTACATTCATCAGATCTGACATAAGATTCAACATTAGGCAAATGTGTAACATTTTCACCCAAAGATGTGACCTGTTCAGGAGGAGCAATACTCTCTTCAGCTGGAGTGGAGGGATTCAGAACTGGAGTAGGCTCAACATCAGCTGTAGATGCATTAGTGGAAAGTTCTCTGACGACCTCAACCGTCTCATTTTCAGAAACCAACTTATTAGCACTCTCATCCATTGAGTGAAAAACATCATGGGCATCACCATGAGAATCTGAAACCCCAGCATTAGCCGTATCAGAAGCGTCTGGATACGATGACCCTTCACCATTCTTTAGACCATCATCAGCAGCTGATGAAGACTCTGAGTCAGAATCATCCAACACTACAATCTCAGAGATTTTTACAGAAGACTTAGGGGGATTCCAAGATTTTAGAACAATCAAATCATCAAAAGGCACCCTCACACTCAGCAACTTCCCTTTCACATCTTTAAGATGAACAGTACCAAAACGTGTATTGGATAAATCCATCCAAGAAATGTCCAATTTGCGATCAGTTCGACGAAGGAACCAAAACCAATCTTCCACAGTGACAGGAGGAGGAAACGATTCATCTTCTTCAGAGAATGGCATTTGAGAAGAAGAGCGACAACAAGAATCAACAGAGATTGGGGAAAAGAGAACCATAGCCAAATTCAAAGCAGCTCCTGATTGCATGTGGTCGGAAGACAATGTAGATGAAGAAGAAGACAAGATTCCTGCAGACGATGCACAAGAAGATCGTGGAACACCACCTTTTCGTTTGAAATGAGAGTAAGCAGAAGAAACAGGAACCAGGCGAGATGATGCAGCTTGGCGAGCAGACCGACGAGGATTTGTGGAGGATCTTTCATTCTGAGTACGACCCATTGCAGAAATGGCAAGAATTTCTTTGACAAAGAACCAAGAACCAAGAACCCTAGGTACGCACAGACCCTCCCTTCTCAAAAATATTTCTTCTTGAAGAGATCTAAGGAGGTGAAGAGAACTCCGAAAACCAAGAAAGAGAAATAAATGCCGAGGTAATAACGGAAAGACAAAAATGACAAAAGTACCCAGGACACTTTTAGAGTTGCAACATAATGTTCAACATTATGTTTAACATTATGTGCAACAATAAGTCCAACATTCAGATACGACACAGCCCAAGAGCTTGTCGTAACTCCTCAAATCTGTTAGAATCCAAGGGTTTAGTAAAAATGTCAGCCAACTGACTGGTAGTATCTATATACTCCAAAATGAGAATCTTCTTTTCAACCAGCTTACGGATGAAATGATGCCGAATGTCAATATGTTTAGTCCTTGAATGTTGACCAAGATTCTTTGAAATGTTTATCGCACTTTGGTTGTCACATAGAACAGTCAAAATGTCTTGATCAACACCATAGTCTGTCAGCATTTGTTTCATCCACAGGAGTTGAGTACAACAACTCCCTGCCGTAATGTATTCTGCCTCAGTTGTTGACAACGAAATCGAATTTTGCTTTTTACTGTACCAAGAGACTAAGTTGTTTCCGACATAAAAACATCCTCCGGTGGTACTCTTCATGTCATCAGCATTACCTGCCCAGTCTGCATCACTATATCCTGATAAGAGAGTGTTGGTATCTTTGGAGTACCAGATGCCATAGTCAGCTGTTCCACTTATGTACCTGATTATACGTTTAACAGCCGTGATGTGTGATTCCTTAGGACATGCCTGATAACGAACACACACTCAAACACTGAAACTGATATCAGGTCTACTTGTTGTCAAGTACAACAAGCTACCTATCATGCTCATGTACAAGGTAACCTCTACTTGTTTTCCACCATCATCTTTAGAGAGCTTCTCTGTAGAACCCATAGGAGTGCGAACTTGACGTGCTTTCTCAAGACCGAATCTTTTGACAAGATTCTTTGCATATTTACTCTGAGATATGAACATCCCATCACTAGTTTGTTTAACTTGGAGACCAAGAAACATATGTAACTCACCGACCATACTCATTTCAAATTCTTTTTGCATAAGATCTATAAACTCACTTACTAGCTGAGAAGACATAGATCCAAACACTATGTCATCAACATAAATCTGAGCAATAATGATAGCTGATCTGGTTCTCTGAACAAACAGCGTCTTGTCAGCTCCACCTCGTTCATACCCCTTTTTAAGAAGATATCTAGTCAGACGCTCATACCAAGCTCTAGGAGCTTGCTTGAGACCATAAAGTGCTTTCTTCAGCCGATAAACATGACCAGGTAGGAAAGGATCTTCAAATCCTTTTGGCTGCTCGACATAAACCTCCTCATTTAAAATCCCATTTAGAAAGGCGCTTTTCACGTCCATTTGATGAAGCTTGAAGTTGAAACTGCATGCCACAGCGAGAAGAAGCCTAATAGATTCCAAGCGAGCCACCGGAGCAAAGGTTTTGTCAAAATCAACTCCTTCAATTTGTGTGTATCCCTGAGCAATCAGTCGAGCTTTGTTTCATGTGACATTTCCTTTTTCATCCGTTTTATTCTTGAAAATCCACTTGGTGCCTATGACGTTCATCCCTTTAGGTCTCTTAACAAGACTCCACACGTCATTACGCTGAAATTGATTCAGCTCCTCTGGCATAGCCATCACCCAGAACTCATCCAGCAATGCCTCTTTAACATTCTTGGGTTCAAGACTAGACAAAAAACAAGTATAACCAGCAAGATCACGATAATTTACCTGACTGGTGCCTCTGGTGCGAAGGCCATCTTCAACATTCCCAATGACAAGCTCTGGGGGATGATTTCGAATGACTTTAGTTATTCCACGTGAGGGATGAGCTTCATTCTCATCAAATAGCGATTCTCCAACAGAAGTCGTTCCATGAGAAATACCATTCTGACCAGTGTTATCAGATGTTGAATCAAATGTTGTAACATTTTGTTCAACATTTTGTTCAACATTTTCATCTTCCTCATTAATCTCTTCTTGTGGCCCAGCCCCTACATCACCTTGCTCGAAGTCATCAACGACAACATTGATGGACTCCATCAAGACATCTGTGCGATGGTTTAGAACCCGGAAAGCACGACTCGTAGTAGAATATCCAAGAAATGTCCCTTTATCACTCTTAGCATCGAATTTTCCCTTAGAAGTCCGATCCTGCAAGACGTAACATTTGCTACCAAAGACATGAAAATAAGAGACATTTGGTTTCCTACCTTTCCAGATCTCGTAGGGAGTTTTCTCCGTTCTGGGTCTCAGATATACTCTATTTATGGTGTAGCAGGCAGTATTGATTGCTTCAGCCCACCATTTTGTACTGATTCTTCTGGCGTTTAACATCACACGAGCCATCTCCTGTAGAGTCTGATTCTTCCTCTCAACAATACCATTCTGTTGAGGAGTCTTAGGTGCAGAAAACTCATGTCGTATTCCCTTTGCCTCACAGAAATCAGCAAACAAGTGGTTTTCGAACTCCTTACCATGATCACTACGAATACGTATAATCTTTCCAATAGTAGCTCCCCTCTCTGTCTGAAGGCGAATGCAAAGCTTCTTGAAGGCATTGAATGCGGCTGACTTTTCTTTGAGAAAATCTACCCAAGTGAAACGAGAAAAGTCATCAACACAAACAAAAATGTACTTCTTACCTCCTATGCTGACTTCCGTTGTGTGTCCTAACAGATCCATGTGCAGTAACTCCATATTCTTCGAGGTGGTGATGATCTGAAGTTGTTTATGGTTGGTTCTCTTCTGTTTTCCTAGCTGACAAGAACCACAGACCCCTTCAACTTTCTTGGAAAGAACAGGTATCCCACGAACGGCTCCGACTTTGGTAATTTCAATCAAAGTTTTGTAGTTCACATGACCAAGTTTTTGGTGCCATTGTTCGGCAACTTCAGCACTAGCTGTGAGACATCTATTTGCTTCCTGCAGAAGATAACAGTTGTCAGCCGATTGTTTTCCAGTAAGAATGTTGACCCCATCTTTATTTAGCACAACACACTCATCCTTAGTAAACTGAACAAACAGTCCTTGATCACATAATTGGCTTATACTAATCAAGTTAGCCTTTAAGTCTTGGACATGCATGACATCCTTCAGAGTAACAGATTCAGTCATCTTCAGCTCTCCCTTCCCAATGACTTTGCTTCTCTGGCCGTCACCAAAAGTAACGTGACCTTTATTTCCTGTAGTGTACTCTGATAAAAGACCACGGTTTCCTGTCATATGTCGAGAACAGCCGATGTCAAAATACCATGTGTTTTCCGAAAATGCACTCATAGAAGTGTAAGCAACTAGGCTATGAACTCTTGTCTTTCTTATCCATCTCTTAATGATCCTTTTATCTGAATGTCCCTCGTTTCTTCCTTCATGTTGATGTCTCATCCGTCTGAAACAACTGCTCTCAGTGTGACCTCTGCATTGACAGTAATTACAAATCAAGGGTCTGAAAGTAGTGCTCTTTTAGTGTTCACCTTTTTGACTCCCTTGCTTGAACCGTCTGTTAATCATCTGATTCTTGACAGGTTGACAATGAACTTCCTTGCTTATCTGAAGATAACCTCCTCTATTGAAACCTACTCCCGTACGATCTCCGGAGACTTTCCCCATGCTTAGAATATCATCAAGCTTGGTTTTACCAGAGTTCCATTTGTTAAGAACACTTTCTGCCTTTTCAGCTCTAAGAAGTGTTCTCCTGAGTTGACCTTCCAGATTTCTGAAGTCTTGCTTGATCTTGCCTAGTTGAGTTATAGCCTCTTCTCTTTCACCTTTTAGTCTAGTGTTCTCACACTTCAAGAGTTTGTTTATCTCACAGATCTTTAACCAATTAACAAACATGGTTTGATATGCGGACCGAATATCAACTTCGTCAACTTCCTTTTCATCACCCGTATCAGATATAGAATCACTGTCTGATGTTGCACTAAATGTTATAACATTTTTCTTGACATTCTTATCTTTTTCTTTCAACATGGTGCGAACGGAGCCCACACTATGTCCAACATTGCTAGTTGTGTCATCAGTACACTGATCACTCATGATGGCCATAAAAGCAACATAGTTGCTGACAACATCCTCGTCACCAGTGCATTCTTCAGACTCATCATCACTCCAGGAGCTTGCTAGAGATTTTCCTTTTTGTTTCTTTATGGTGTTAGCACATTCTGCCTGTATATGTCCAAAACCTTCACATTCTCTGCATTGAATTCCTTTGCCTCTACCCTTTGTTTCAAACTTCTGTATGGGTCGATTGTTACCTCTAACTGCAGGAGAGAGATTTGTACGAGCTTCTTTGTTAATGTTTCTGAAATTCTGACCTCTACTTCCTATTTTCCTCATCATTTTACTAAAGTTCTTGGTTAGAAGTGCTATGTCATCTTCAAAATCAGTACCATCTCCTTCATGCGAAGCATCAGCAGTTTCCACTTTTAGAGCCACTCCTTTCTCCCTTTTATTTTGCTTCAAGTTCATCTCAAAAGTTTGAAGGGATCCCATCAATTCATCCAATCTCATATTAGAAGTATTCCTAACTTCTTCTATAGCAGCTATTTTGGCTTAAAATTTTTCAGGTAAAGTTCTCAGGGTTTTCTCAACTAATTTCTTTTGAGAGTACTTCTTTCCCAATTGAAAAGCTTGATTAGCTATGTCACGAAGTCTTCCATTGAATTCAACCACAGATTCGTCATCATTCATCCTAAGGTTTTCAAACTGAAAAGCCAAAATTTGAAGTTTAGAAGCTCTTACAGTGCTTGTCCCTTTATGTATGTTTTGAAGGATATCCCATGCTTCTTTAGCAACTTCACAGGTAGAGATCAACTTGAACTGTTCTTCGTCAACATCAGTGAAATTATCATTCAAGGCTTTAGAATTTCCCAGAGCCGCGCGTTCTTCTTCGATACTCCAATCTTGGGCTGAATTGAGAGATTCATTTCCCTTCTTGTCGTCAACGGTAGGAGGAGTCCAGCCTTCAATAGTGGCCACCCATGCCTTCTCATCAAGTGATTTGATAAAAGCGCGCATCCGAGACTTCCAATACGTATAATTGGTGCCAGTGAGAAGTGGAGGCCAAGTCACAGAAGCTCCCTCCTTCGTGTTCATGATTGACGTACTTTGACAGCAGAATCACACCCTCTTTGACAAGCAAAGAATGCGGATGACCTGCTCTGATACCAATTGAAATTAGTACGCAATCCTAAATAGTGAACACATAGAAATAATGAAAATCAACACATCACAACACATGGTCATTGGTAACGCAGTTCGGTGCGCACACATACATCTGCGGGGCCCCGTCCAGAAAATCAAATTACTCCACTATATAGTATGTAAAATACAGACATCAAAACTGAATGATATTAGAGGAAATACACTCCCCCTCAATACATACTACACGAGTTGATCGCAATCAACTCCTTGGAGTAATTTACGCAAGCTCCCCTTGCGAGCAAGATCCCCTTGCAGTACTCACCAGGATAAACTCCCTTGATCCTCTACGTCGTAGATTTGAGCCTCCTCCCAGAGCTTTTCAGATCACCTTTTACCAAAGCCAATCAACACGATCACCCAAGCGGTAACATCCACACATCAACTTACCACTTTTTTATGTCACCTCTTCAAGGTAGTTAAGCTGTTAAAAACAGCAAGAGCACATGTAAAGTCGCTGAGGATTTCCTCAACCATTCCAAGAGAAACTTCAGCAGCCAAGAAGGTCTTGAAACCGAACAGAATAATCTCAACAACTCAACAATCGGCTTCAACATCTATAACCGATGAGATCTGCAAGACCCTTATAACAAGAGTGAACCGAAGAGAGAAGATCTGCATCCGTTCAATAGATAAGAGAGAACTTCCAATCACACCAAATATATAACTGTAAGACCCTTATCTATAATAAGAGATCTTTGATGATAAGAGCAGGTGACGAAAAACAAAACCTTGAACAAACACGTTCAACATTTTACTCAACATATTGTTTAACATTCCACCAGAACCATTGTGCCACAATAGACAAATAAAATACTTAACAATTTCTAACATGATTTCGAATCCAACGTACACATCGATGAAGGAGAGCAAATCCGTGAAAAATGCTTGTACTTGGCTTAGACCCACAAAGCTAAAACCGATATTTGCACATGAATAGGTTAAAGCCCAATAGCATATAATAGAATCTTAACTCTTAAGGGTTTGGTTGCGACAATGCTAAGTTTTTCCTAATTCGTGGAAGATAGATATGCTCGATATTATGATTTTTTTCAACACAATTTTTTATATTTTTATATACATGAGATTTAGGTGATTCATATAACGGGATTTCGGCCAGTGACTCCCAAACGAGATGATTTTAAGGCATTAAGCCAATATGAACCGCTTGGGCCTACTCTCTCGAATCACCTAAAATTATTTATTCCTAATTCATGCACTCTCCCAAATCTCACCTTTGGATGCAAATCTCCAATGCTTCTTGAGGCACGATGACGTGGCTACTTGGCGAGACTAGAAGAACGTTGCATTTATTCAATCTCATCACTATTTTTCACTTTTACATATCAACCAGCCCATGCCTTAGGGGCGAACTAAACATATGTCCAAGGCCAAATGCTATAAAATTAAAATCTACTTTATACAATTGGCATAGCTTAAACATATGCATCACAATGATCGAACAAAATCAATCTAAACCCTCGACAAAGACATGTTCATGGAAATATGCACCTAATTCATGAGCGGTACGTTATAGGCGATTCCATGAGAAAAAATAAATACTATAGTCATACCACTACAGTATCAAGAGTGTGCATATAGAATATAAATCTAAAGAAGTGCATATAAATAAGTATACGAACAGAATTTTCATCATTGAGGGGTCATTTTTTCATTTTTTAATGCATGTATGCATGCAATGCAAAATGTCTGCTTGATGGAATAACCAAAAAGTGAGATATGAGATGAAGTGATGCATGAATGCGATGATGATGATGGTGCAATACAATGTAATGATGACTCCTTCCTCAATCTATGAATGAAACATCTCCTCCAAGCTAGAACGACCCATTTCCCTCAATGCGAAAATGAAGTGAAGCCTAAGGGCAATGAAATGGGAAGGATGATGCTTAGTCCTCGCCACGATCAGGTGGCGACTGGGAAAAATAGGGATCGATGAAGTGGCCTAGATTAATGTGCCGTTGGTACATAAGTGCTCAAAACGTGTCGTGAAATCAAAAGGTAACTGAGCACCGGTGGTGTCGTGGGTGCCAGAGGGTATGGCTTTATCATCGTGAGGAGTGGAATGCGATGTGGGTATGTGGAGGTGGGGGGGGAGGTAGGTCATGCTCAGGCTCATCCGCATGCTCTCCCTTATCAATATCAGATAGAAACAACCAAAGCATGTTCTCATCAACACGGGTCACCGCGGGGTTAGAAGAATTGTGTACTCAGTGTGGTGAATCCCGTAAAGCCAAGTGTATTGGTTGTTCTCACTGGAACATATCATAGACATGTGAAAGAGGGCACCAAGGTCTATAGATGAAGGCCCATCGGCCGTGGCCATGTTTTTCAGCAATTCTATTTGAAATGGTGCATATGCGATGATGAGGTTGATGAGTCCCCCACAATGAATCTCTCCAGTCTTAGAGGTGCTAAGCCTCATAAGCTTGGAGACCAACCAGTTCGCGGTGTTGAGTGACACCGTGAGATGGGTGTTTCTAACAGATGGGCAGATCCTACGGGGTTGGGTCATGGCCCAAATGATGAAGAGATCAAGACATGGGATGGTGCCAGTGTCCCACCTACCGAACACCGTGCATGCTATAATCTTATGTGCTAGGCACAGACATGGCTGGACAATAGTGGACGCATTGGCACCCCAAGGATTGTATACCCCCGTGCCTGTGATAGTGTGCCAAAAATGCTCTCAATGTATTCTAGCAGGTAAGAGTCATGTGGACCTATCGTACCATGTGTGGGCCACCCGAATATCTCATTGATTTGGCAGAATGTGAGCTCCATATAAATGTTAATTAGGCAAAATGTGATGCACGTCTGTGATAGGTGGAAGGAGCTTAATAATTCTAAGGTGATAGGAAAAATTGTCAATGGTACTCTCAAGTGATGATAGGCAAGCTGGTCCTTTGACTTGAGGCCATTGTACGCTCCTGTGCGTGAACGGTGTCACTTAGATCTCTGACCTAGCTTTGCGGCAAGGCCTACTGAAAGGTCTTAGGTTGAGACACTTGAAGCATATGAGGGCATAGTTGCCAAGAGAGGATTCATCACACCCGTATGTGGGGAGTTAGTGTCACGGAATCAGTACAGTACTTAGCGAAATCCTTGGCCAAGGTGTGTTGGATATGATCCAACAAAAACAAGCTGAGACCGAATGATGTTAATCGAGTGCAAAGCTATTAAAGGTTAATAGTCAACCATACCCTAGGCTTCACTACGACATAGTGTTGACGAAGGGATTAAAACTATGAAATTCATCATGGACCAAGTTAGTCATGACAAAATTTATGTCAATGGGCAAACCACGTAATGATGATACCAAACCAGGGACAACATTTGCTACTCGTGGTCATTGTCGTCTGGGGCTATGAGTCCCACCTGTAGTAGCATCAGGCTATATGGTCTCACACAGGCTGAGATTCTCGTCCGAGTAATAAGAGGAAAATGCATGTGATGCATGGAAGGAAATATGGTCGTAATTAGTTGCGAAGAGGATTTCAGTCACATATGATGTGACGCGAATACTGAGCCATGAAAAGCATAAAAAATGCCTTAAACAGGGTCTAGGCATGTCCCAGACCCAATTTCCATAGCCCAAAGGATAGAACTGGGTCAAAACCGAGTTCTGGACCCCCAAAGGGGTAGAATTGGGTTTTGGCCCAATTCCGAACCCACAAAAGGGTAGGGTTGGGCGAGCCTGCCCACTTCGGGCAGGCGATCAACCGGTCCAGCGGGTCGGTGTGCCCAACCCGTTACGGGTGGGGCCCACAGGTGGTCCCCATGGTCTTGAATTTTACAGATTGCTAAATTGAAGTTCTGGGCAGGTTTTGGGCGCGACTTTGAGGCATTGTTTGAGGGATCAAACGACCTACGAATTGAACATTGTTTGTTTTATGCGATCTCTATTTAATGCTCTTCGAAATGATATATTATTTTGATTCTGAAACTTAACGTAGAGTGAGAATTAATTGCTCAAACATTTCTCATCAAAAAGGGACAAATTTAAGTTAATTTGAATTCTGTTTTTTTATAACCACATCTGATGTGATACTCCTCTAAAGGCTCAGATCTCCCTATAAATAGGGAGTCCCTCTTCCTCCTAAACTTACACCAAGCCTAAATCAAGGGATCTCACCCAAAATTAAAGTGAGCAAACATTGATCTAAAGGCGATCAAATTTTCCTCATTTCCCTCTTCGCTTCCTTTCAGGTTCCAGCAAAACTTGAAGGTAGTTCAGATCAGATCCGAAGCTTAGGACCAGAATTCAGCTTAGGTGAAACTTTTTGGAGCAAGTGGTTAGATCGATTCTGGGCATCGTCCAAAGGGATAGTTTTGCGACGAAAAAAAATTAGGCATGTTTTTAATTTTGCAGAAAATTATTTTAGATCTGTCCATGCGAGATTGGTTCGCTCCTCTCTAGATAGTAAAAGATCATTTAAAGGAGCAACTTTTTCTGAATGGTATTTTTCTTAAAAATCGTTTATGATATCTTTTGGTCTTCTTCTGCTTCAGCAATTTGTTGTTGGGTGTCAACGTACTCTAGCATAACATCCTTCCTGATGACATGATCATTTATAAAGTGATGTCTAATATCAATGTGTTTGATACGATAGTGTTGTACCAAGTTCTTGGATAGACATATGCCACTTTGGTTATCGACCATGATAGCACATGTACGACAATCGATACCATATTCCTTAAGTGTTTGTCTCATCCATAAGACTTGTGAACAAGCTTGACCCGTGGCCATATTCTCCACTTCGGTTGTAGATAGAGACACCTAGTTTTGTTTCTTGGAAAACAAAGATACAAGGGAATTTCCTAGAAAATGTAAATTTCCTCTAGCACTTTTCATATAGGATTTGTGTCAGGCAAAATCGGCATCACTATATGAGATTAACTTATATGTGCATGACTTTGGATAAAATAATCCATAGTCAAGTGTTTGGTTGAGATAACAGAAAATTCGCTTGACCGTAATCAAATGTGATTGTTTTGGTCGTGATTAATAACGTGCACATAAACATACGACAAACATAATATCGGGTCTACTTGTGGTAAGATAAAGTAAACTACCAATCATACCTCGATATTGTCGAATGTCGACATCGGTGCCACTCTCATCATTATCAAAATGAATCGTGCTCATTGGAGTACGCTAGGAGGAAGAGGTTTCCATTCCAAAATGCTTGATCAACTCCACTGTGTACTTCGTTTGGTGGATGAAGATCCCATACTCAAATTGATGAATTTGAAGGCTTAGAAAATATGTGAGCTCTCCCATATGGCTCATTTCAAATTCATCATGCATTGATTTAACACATTCTTGACAAACTGAAGTGTTAGTTGAACCAAATATGATATCGTCTACATACACTTGAATAATGAGAATGTCATGATCAAAATACTTAGTAAAAAGTGTTGAATCAACTTCACCCATTTTGAAACCTCAATCCAAAAGAAAAGTCTTTAGGCGATCATACCAAGCCATATGAGCTTGTCTCAAGCCATAAAATGCTTTCTTAAGTTTGAAAACATGATTAGAAAATTTTTCATGAATGAAACCAGGTGGTTGAGAAACATAGACTTCTTCATTTGCATAACCATTTAAAAATGCACTTTTAATATCAATTTGAAAAGGTTTGAAATTTTTATATGTTGCAAATGATATTAGAAGTCTAATAGATTCTAATCTAGCTGCCGGGGCAAAAGATTCCTCGAAGTAAATACATTCCTATTGCTGGTAGCCTTGAGTCACTAACTTGCCTTGTTCCGGGTGACAAATTCATTCTCATCCATCTAGTTCTTAAAGATCCACTTCATACCTATAACTTGGTGGCCTTCCAGTGGAGTAACTAGTTCCCAAACTTTGTTCATTTCAATTTAGATGAGCTCTTCTTCCCTTCCCATGATCCATGAGCTATATTCATAAGCTTCATTAATGTTCTTTGGCTCGATCATTGATACAAATGCACAATGTTTGAAGTGCTCTACCCTTGATCTTGTACGGACTCTACCAATATTTTCAATCACTTGGTCGTGTGGATGATGCGGGACCGTATCAAACTTCTTGGGTACACCTGGATCATTTGGAACATTCTCAACAATTAGATTAGAAGGGTTAGTCTCATTAGAATGATCTAATTTAATATCATGCATAGAATCACATACAAATTCAATGCATTCATCATCACGAGAAATAGGATAAACAAAATCTTCATAGAAAGAAACATGAAGTGATTTCTCAACCGTTGAAGTTCTTTTATTGAATATCTAGTAAGCCTTGCAACATGTAGAGTATCTAATAAAAATCACTTCATCGGATCGAGAATCAAATTTATCTAAATTACAGGGTGTGTTTTTAATAAAACATTTAGAACCTAAAACGCGTAAATAATTTACTTGAGGCAGTTTGTTATAAAATAATTCATAACACGTTTTGTTCGTATGGGGTCACAAAATCCTATTTAGCATATAACAAGTAGTATGGACGGCTGTTCGTTTTTGGGTTTGCACCCAGAAGTACGAATTTCGTCTTACCGCAAGCGTACTGTATGTGTAAATATCAGCGAGCAGGTATCGTATCCACAGGGAGGCGATGTCATACTACCTATCGATCCTAGGCTAAGTTAGGCTTTGAATATGTTTTATTAGGTGGAGATGGATTATGGAGTGTTGTAATGGTGGTACAAGTGGAATGCGAGGGCGTCCCTTGGTAAGGCATATCAAAACACAAAAGAAAACAAAAAGAACAAAGAGAAACAATCGAGGAAAATATCACTAGGGAATCGAGAATCCCTGCTAGGAATTCGGTCTTGGATAACATGTTAAGGGTCCTTTTGTTGGACGATGGGTGAGGGTATGAGTGTCACATCTGGAGATGAGAATGAGTACTTAACTTTTATTGTTCCTGCTCGTTTAACGCAACCCTATACGAAGCCATGCTCTCGCAGTCAACTTTGTTTGGAAATGCATGCATTAAGCTTGACACTTGGTCCCACCTCGCAGTTCCGTATCCACTCTCGTGATTTACGAAGTGCGATGTTATCCTACGGTTGGTTCTAGCAATCGTCGTGCTCTCGTAATCACTAACTAGCAGATTGGGAATTAGCGGTCACCTCGGCTCTTGCGTCACTCATGTAAACACGAGCCCTGGAGAACAGCCGCTAATCCCAAATTGGATTCGTGGAGATTCTACCTATGATATGGAGCCACCTTCACAATACACCGATACTGAGGCTATTCCCCCAAAACCCTTGTTCAAACCACCATAGGGAAATCCTAGATTCATCCAACTAAGGTTAACCCATCATCCTAACCCTAGAATCCTAGGGTTCATCTCTAATCCTAGCAATAGATCTACTCAATCATGGCAGAAGAGATAGGAACAATAGGGATTAACATCACAAGCAAATAAAAGAAGAGCAATGAAAGATTCAACAACAAAAGCATATAAGAAAGACAACAAAGAGGGATTCAACAAGAAATACTTAGCTTAATGAAGATCCATTACACAAATCAGTGAGGAGGGGGCCTAGGGTGTAGCCTAGCCTCCGAAAAGACTCTCCAAACCCTAAAAACTATCCTTCCTAACCAAAGAGAAGATATCCCAACAATGGCTGCTCAATCCTTATATATACACCCAAAACCCCCAAAATAAATCAAGTTGGACCCGTGATATCTACCTAAGTAGCTCGGGCTGGCTGCTGTAGGTCGCTCGGCCGAGCACATGCACAGTATGCCCGATCACAGAAGATTCCAACACAAATTCGCCAACTTGCAGAAATTCCCTAGGGCTCATCCGACATCCGATTGACGCGTTCTTGGTGGCGTTGAAATTGTTATGAAGTCTACCACCTGGAAAATATATAAAAAATAATAATACTGTAAAATCCCAGGTGATAGCAGATCTTCAAAGTGTGAAGGGCTGTACTGAAATCTGCACTTTTTGGCCATTTCTACTCCGCTCGGCCGAGCGGCTTGGGTCGCTCGGCCGAGCGTGCCCAAGCGCTTGGTCGAGCACATCTTGGGGCTTTAGCGCTTTGCCTTAATGGAATTGATGTCGCTCGGTCGAGCGGTTGGCCGCTCGACCGAGCGAATTAACGTGAAACTTTCTAGAGAGTTTGATGGCGAAATTTGGAGCTCCCTGACAGCTAGCTCAGTCGAGCAAAGTGGTCGCTTGGTCGAGTGAGTTGGGTCGCTCGGCCGAGCGGCCCCTTGAAGCTTTTTCCTTGCTCTACGAGATCACAGCTCGGTCGAGCGGGGGTAGCCGCTCGACTGAGCGATCTGGAAAAGCTCATTGGCCTCTCCTTTGCCATTCCTTATTCTTCTTTCCCTTGTTTCCTTCTTTCTTCCTTTATTTGTTCCTTCTCCTCTCCAGCGGCTTTGAGTCATCAAATGTGGCGCTCCTGGTGCTCCGACATCGATGTTCGTGCCATCCTCTCCAATATGCTCCGAATTGCTTGATTTCCCTTAAATGCAACCAAACGCTCTTAAAGTCAAATAGTTCCAATTATTAGCGTAAAAGCATATAAGATCGGGAATTAATCAATCATTTTGACGTGTAAATATATAGATAAAATGTGGAATATTATGACACATCAAAATTCTCCAAGCTTACCTCTTACTCGTCCTCGAGGAAGACTAGTAAGAAGCGAAACCGGGGGAGGAATGCAATGGAGAGGTGAGGTGGTGAAGCGTGATGGAGACATAGAGCTCATTCTTAAACTCAGAAAATATATGAATCCATGGATGCAAGAATTCGTGAACAAATACAAAAAATAATTAGAACACACATTTACACTAAATACTTAAATCTCGCTCAAATGAACATGTCGTGGATTCCAATAGATGTAATGAACTCGATAATAATGAAATGAGGATAGAACTACATCATATCATAGTTTATCATGAAATATACTAAGTCCATTGAGATGCAACCAATGTCCACAACTCATTCTCTAAGCAGTATAAATATGTCATGAGCCAACAATTTCAAGCATGCGTGGTGTTTTGTTAAGCTTCACGGAATGAGTTAATAAATTCAATTAAGGTAAGGCGTCACCACACTACGCTCGTTTCATGATTCCTAGAACCCATCAACTTTGCCAAATCTCTATTCTATATAGAAAGTGGGGGTAAGGATATGGAATTATTCTTTTTACAATTGTTTTGACTATACAATTTTCTTATATACATATTTTTCTTTCTTTATATATACGAGATAACTCAGTATATACAAAAGGCGGCCTATGCATCCCAGACCAGACGGTCTTAGGGCATCGGGTTACGAATAACCCATCAGGCATTTTATTCAGGATATTTGTTTGATTTTTTGTATTATTGGGATTTTTGCAAACTCACGTAAATGCGATAGAATGCAAAGCATGATCAAAGATCATTTATTTGGATAAACACAAAAGAAAAGCAAAAAGTATAGAATCTAGACATGGCTCGGTTTCAGGAATTCTAATTATCACTACTTTGGTTGTCGTGGGGTTATCATATCTCTTTTGAATTACTAAACATCCACGAAGCAATAGAATTATCAATCAAATCACGCAAAAGTCAAATAATTTTTAGTATTAATTCGTTCATTTTTAGCTTAACTGTTTTGAGAATATGGTTGTGAAACTATGGATTCTACTATGAAAAAGCATATCAGCAATGATACTCTAATCAAGGAATTAAGCTCTAATCTAACAGATATCAGAGTTCATAAAAAAATTTCATGATAAAATGAAGCATATAAGACATAAATATAGAAGTGAACATGGTCTATCAAAAAATTTCGAAGTGTGTTTCACGACGAAGCAAAGTGTGTGCACTATGCACTCCCGCTTATACGTCACCTATCGATCCTAGGCTAAGTTAGGCTTCGAATATGTTTTATTAGGTTGAGATGGATTATGGAGTGTCGTAATGGTGGTGGATGTGAAATGCGAGGGCGTCCCTTAGCAAGGCACATCAAGACACAAAAGAAAACAAAAATAACAAAGAGAAACAATCGAGGGAAATATCACTAGGGTATCGGGAATCCCCGCTAGGACTTTTAGGCTTGGATAATAGGTTAAGGGTCCTTTCGTTGGACGATGGATGAGGGTAGGAGTGTCACATCTGGAGATGAGAACGCGTAATTAATTTTCATTGTTCCTACTCGTCTAATGCATCCATATACGAAGTCGTGCTCTCTCAGTCAACTTCGCACTAGAATGTGTGCATTAAGCTTGACACTTGGACCTACCTCGCAGTTCCGTATCCACTCTCATGATCTACGAAGTGCGACGCTATCCTACCGTTGGTTCTAGCAATCGGCATGCTCTCGCAGTCACCGACTAGCAGATTGGGGATTAGCGGTCGCCCTGGCTCTCGCGTCACTCTCGTAATCACGAGCCCCGGAGAATGGCAGCTAAGCCGAAATCAGATTCGTGGAGATTCTCCCGATGATATGGATCCGCCTTCGTGATACTCCGATCCTGATGCTACTCCCCCAAAACCCTTGTTCAACCCACCATAGGGCAACCCTAGATTCATCCAACTAAGGTTAACCCATCATACTAACCCTAGAATCCTAGGGTTCATCCCTAATCCTAGCAATAGATCTACTCAATCATGTCACAAGAGATAGGAACAATAGGGATTAACATCACAAGCAAATAAAAGAAGAGCAATGAAAGATTCAATAACAAAAGCATATAAGTAAGACAACAAAGAGGGATTCAACAAGAAATACTTAGCTTACTGAAGATCCATTACACAAATCAGCGAGGAGGGGGCCCAGGGTGTAGCCTAACCTCCGAAAAGTGTCTCCAAACCCTAAAAACTATATATCCTAACCAAAGAGAAGATGGCCCAACAATGGCTACTCAATCCCTATATATATCCCCCAAAACCATTCCAAAATAACCCTAAATCAAGTTGGACCCGTGCTCTCTGCCCAGGTAGCTCGGGCTAGCTGCTGTAGGTCACTCAACCGAGCACATGCATAGTTTGCCCGAGCACAGAAGGTTCTAGCATAGATTTTCCAACTTACTGAAATTCCCTAGGGCTCATTAGACCTTCGATTGGCACATTCTTAGTGGTTTTGGAATCGTTTTGTAGACTACTAACTGGGAAAAATATGAAAAAAATACTGTAAAATCCCGGGTGATAGTATATCTTCAAAGAGTGAAGGGCTGTCCAGCAATATGCACTTTTGGCCATTTCTACTCCGCTCGGCCGAGCGGCTTGGGTTGCTCGGTCGAGCGTGCCATATCACTCAGTTGAGCACCTCTTGGGGCTTCAGCGCTTTGCCTCAATGGAATTCATGTCGCTCGGTATAGCGGTTGGCTGCTCGACCGAGCGAATTAACGTGAAACTTTCCAGAGAGTTTGCCAGCAAAATTTGGAGCTCCCTGACAGCTAGCACGGTCGAACGAAGTGGTCGCTCGATCGAGCGAGTTGGGTTGCTCGGTCAAGTAGCCCATTGAAGCTTTTTCCTTGCTCTACGGGATCACAGCTCAGTCGAGCGAGGTAGCCGCTCGACCGAGCTATCTGGGAAAGCTCCTTGGCCTCTCCTTTGCTCTTCCTTCTCTTCTTTCCCTTGCTTCCTTCTTTCTTCCTTTCTTTGCTCCTTCTCCTCTCTAGTGGCTTTGAGTCATCAAATGTAGCACCGCTGGTGCTCCGACATCGGTGTTTGTGCCATCCTCTCCAATATGCTCAGAATTGCTCGATATTCCCTGAAATGCAACCAAACACTCTTAAAGTCAAATAGTTCAAATTATTAGCGTAAAAGCATATAAAATCGGAATTTAAGCAATAATTTAGACGTGTGACGCACCTGGAACCTACACCTAGATGTAATGCCCTGCGTAGCTACTACACAAGTACTAGAGGGGGGTGAATAGTACTTTAAAATAATCAAGAGTGTTATTCCTAATTATTGTGCAAAACACAAACAACAATCCGGAATAACTACAAACAACAAGAATTAAACAACGCAAACAATACGATATAACGGGTTCGGATCCACCCAAGTCTCCCGACTTGTTCCCGGTGATCCTACATTCCAACCACCCGGATCCCCTCCGGATACTTGAGTTAGAAACCACTAACCCAAGTTTTGCACTATGAAATTCTTGTAGAAAAACCTCTACAAGACCAAATCATACACAAATGAAATGTGACTCCCACAACCCGGGATCACACACTTCTCTCACAATCGAGAGAACAACTTGCAATCAAAGTAAATGAAACAATGAAATACTTACCAACAAAATCCTATGCCTTGAGTAAACTTACAATTTTAGGGCAAGAAGGATTTTGAGGAAGAAGAAGGCACCAAACCCTAGCTCCACCAAGATAACCAGCAATAGATGGCTAGGGAGAGATTGGTGACCTTGGATCAAGCTCTTGGCTTAAGAGGCTCACAATGAAGAGAATCTCTCTTGAGGAAATAGGGCTCAAGGAGTTTGGAGAGATTCTTGTGAGAAGAGAAAGCTTTAGAAATGGAGTTGAATGCTTCTCTTTGATTTCTCTAAACCTCAATAATATCAGCCTTGAATGCTATGAAGAAGCATCTCAAGATTATATAGGATAAAGAAGAGAGAGAGAGAAAATTCGTGCATTTAATGCTCCAACGAATCTATTTCTGAAGCAGTCTAATCGGTCAAAGAAGGATCACTGACCGACTAGTTTCTCAACTAGTCGGTCGGTGATTCAACATGGACCGACTAAGAGGTGAACAGCCAATATGTAAAGTTCAGGAGATAGAGAACTAGTCGGTCTAAGAAGACTTACCAACCAACTAGTTTGCCAACTAGTCGGTCGGTGAGTCTTCTTTGACCGACTAAGAGTTGAAAAACAATAGGCTGAATTCAAGGAGAACTAGTCGGTTTAAGAACAAATTCCAACAGACTAGTTTCACAACTAGTCGGTCGATAGTTGTTCTTTGACCGACTAACTGTAAACAGTAGCTCAGGCTGTGAAATGAACGACATAACTAGTCGGTCTAAGAAGGATTCCTAACCGACTAGTTTGACAACTAGTCGGTCGGTGAACCTTCTTGGACCGACTAACTGTAAACAGTGAATGAGCTGAATTTGAGTAGGATATCTAGTCGGTTCAAGAAGGATTGCCAATCGACAAGATTGCCATCTAGTCGATTGGTTCTTCTTCTTGAACCAACTAAGATGCACTAGAAGCCGCGAAATGAAGCGTGAAGCTTCGGGAAAGTTTCTATGGGCTTCTAAGATAATCCTAGCTCTAAGATATGAGCGTTATGAAGAAAATCATGTAAGACCTACTCAAGGCTTAACATTCTACGAAAAGAAGCTAGAAGACTGACCGACGCCCCGTTTACAGTTTGGGCGCGGTGTCGTTTTACCGCAAGTGCACGGTTAGTGTAGGGTGCAAGTTTATCGAACTCAGGGAGGTGGATGGCTTGAATGACTACTAGCCTTGCCTAGGTTGTGAGCTAGCTACGCGGACAATGTGGGTGGAAGTGTAGAAATAAAAGAAAGAAATAAAAAAAACACGAAATGAATCCCCGCTAACACGGGCTAGAGCACTCATGACACTTGGTATTTGACTTGACCCAGGGTGAGACATTGCCCCAAAAGGTGGTACCTAGCGTCCATGGCCTGATATTCCGGTCGGTGCCAAGGACGCTAGGCCTACCCGGTTCCGGACGGTGGGCATTCCCATGTCCATTAACACCTTCCGCAACCGGGAGCATTAAGGCCACAATGATAACTCCCAACACTTCGTCCAAGCCGTTCCCACGCGCGAGGACTCAATGTCTACACTAGGGGTGTGAGCTGCGGCTAGGGAGTCAACCGCCAAGTTTATTCCCCCTTGGCCCGACGGTCAGAGGCGGTCTTTCTCCTGCCAATGACAATGAAACGCCCCCGTGTAACCCTAATGGCCAAATAGGTCGAATGTGATTTCTAGCAATACATCAAAACGGATCTTGACAGGACAAGACACCGGACCCCAATCCCCAACACATCTAGTGTGTTGCCGTACGAATTGGACTCAGATTGCTAGAAATTCCCATTGACACATTTCATCGAACACATGCCATGCAACCAAGCCAAAAGCAAATTTCCAAGCATCAATCCTACCCTAACCCGTATTAGGGTTCATCAAACACTACTCGATGGTGAAGAACATGATAGAAAGCAATAATAATGACAAACAAACATTCACCATCAAGCAACAAAGAAAATAACACAATACAATAGAAAATGAGAGAAGAAAATACTTAGCTTGCAATTGAGTCTTCAATCCATTACAAGATTTATTAGAAGATAAAACCTAATCTAACCTAATCTAAAACTCCCAAGAAAGAGGGGCAAAAGCCCTAGAAAAACTGAAGAACATCCTCCCCAAGTCGTGCTCCAACTTCCCTTTTATAAGCCCCCTCAAAACCCAACCGGTTCGGGTCCAAAACCCACTCAAAACTGTCAAAACAGGCCCACCCGATCGGGTGGAAACTCACCCGATCGGGTGGAATAAGCAGAGAGCTCAAATTCGCAGAAAGTGATCTCACCCGGTCGGTTGACAAGTCAACCGATCGGGTGAAATGAAAATTCAGACTGCTGCCAATTTCAGCACACAGCTGCGCTCCGAAAATTCCAGAAAAATGTAGAAAAATCGGATTTAGGCGTGCGACCTATCGTTGGAAATCTAACGACGATGCCGACGCTAGAAAAATAAGAGATAACCCAAAATCCCTCTGGAATGATAGCAGATCTTCAATGAGTGCATTAGCAGCGCGTAAAGGCGGAAGAAAAGGCCACCCGATCGGTTGAAACATCAACCGATCGGGTGAGCCGCTTGTCGCATCGGCCATCGGGCTTCAGAAGCTTCACCCGGTCGCTGAGGAGAACGGGTGGCGTGACCGGGTCGTCGTTTGGGAAACTTCAGCTTCAGATGAACCGATCGGGTGAGATATCACCCGATCGGTTCGAATTAAGCTCCAAATTCCAGAGAACTCTGTTGGGATGAACTGGTCGGCGAACCGATCGGTTGACCTTGTGCTTCGCTCCAGCTTCAGTCCAGGTCGTACACGCGTGCATCACCCGATCGGTTGGCTGTGTCCAACCGATCGGGTGGGGGCTGAAAAGTGGCAATCTTGGTCGTTTGACCCCCTGGATCACGCGTGACCCCTTCCGTTGCTCCGGGGACTCATGATATCGTCGTTTTATGTCCCAAATGCTATAAATTCCTGCAAATATACAAAAACAAGGAAAAGTGAAAGAAAACAAGAAAACACGAGAAAATGAATACAAGACGGCGGTAAATAACGGAAAAACACGGAAGAAAACGTGCGCAAATATATGAAATATAAACGCACGTCAAAATCCCCCAAGCTGAACTCTTCCTCGTCCTCAAGGAAGACGAGTGAGAGTAGGAGCTCGGAGGGAGAAAATAGAGAGAAAGAGAGAAAAAGAGAACTCTATATCCTAGATCGCCCGTCAGGGCCAACAAAATCAAAACGACACACCAAGTAAGCAAACGCCAAATCACATCACTAAACCAAGGAATACGAGTCCAGACAAGTGCCGTGGGCCCACACGATGAAGCACGAGTGAGTGCGGTCGTGTGCTAGCAGACGGTGTTACTATCTACGATGTGTGATAAAGCTCGATATACACTAATCCAAGAAATGACCCAAATATCGATTCGAATTGAATAAAGCGGTGAATATATAGTTCAAGCATGCATGAGAATAGAGAGAGAATCGAAACATATCATGTGTCAGGGACTCCACAACTAGGGTTAAGGAAATCACCACACTATAGCCTAGATAATAGCTAAAAAGTTCCGAAGCCAAGTGTTTTCGAAAACGATGGAGGTTGAGAAGATGTGGAGTAGAACACTCGGTGCAAATTCTCGCCTTCGCTTTATTCTCGGCAAGTAGGAAAATATTCACACGAGAATTTTTTTGGGTTTTGGGTATTTGTATTTTTTTCTGGATTTTTAGCTATACAATTTTTTCTTTTCTTTTCTTTTTGGGTTTTTCGTTTCTTTTCTCTTTTTTTGGATTTTGGTTTTTTTGGCTATACACATGTGTACTCTCCCAAGTGGGAGAACGGTACACAGCGAGGGGATTTGCACCAAGTAAAACAAAAAAGAAGTCGGAATCTAAACACTTGGGCAAAGGAAACTATTCTCGCTAAATAGAGCATGGGCTAAATGGGTTATCCTAGTCCTTAATTGTGGAATCCCGACACATGCGAAATGAAGCATACGATATATATATAATCATGCATACAGAAACAGGCAATAGAAGCAAATACCACATTATTCATATCGAAGCGTGATAATCTAGGGGTCATTCCTGGACAGTTATATAAAGCAAAATCACAAAGTAGAAGCACACAATAAGATAGTCACGACACACGACTCACATAGAAGCATAGTGAACCCACGAAGCATGAAATACAATAGGACTCAGCTTCCTGAGGTTAGTGAATGTGATTATCGAAGCCGTGCTAGGTGTGTGTGTGTGATTTTGTTGCAATTCATCATATGTGGTCATCTCTAGTAGAGAGAGAACAAAAGATGAGAAGAAAAAGAAAAACACGATGGAAAACGACTCAAAAACGAAGAAAAACGACACAAATGACGCACGAAGTGCGACTCGCCCAAGCTAAAACTTGCATTGCCCTCAATGCAATAATAGTTTATACGGGAGGGCAAAGAAAATGGGGGGGGTGCGCACCGACACAAAAAGTGAAAAACATGAAAAACACATGAACGAAACTAAAAAATAAAGAAAAAGAAACACTCAAATAAAAGATATAAAACACGACGAAGGACTCAAAGACACAAACACACGACAACGACACACAAAAACATGCACACAAAAGTCGATTTCCCCCAAGCTGAACATGGCAATGCTAGCAAACTGATATGATCAATGAGATGCAGAAATATGCTAGGGGAAAATCGGAAAAGAAAAGAAAGAAATCAAAATGCAGGAGAGGACGAGTGCTCGTCCTCCTCGATAGAGGATGGGGTGAAATGATAGAAGGGCACGCCATGAAGGGTTATTAAGATGCAAAAGCAAATCCTAGATACGCTCCCCTCGCTAATGAGAGGAAACGAGATTATTCAAATCTAAACTAGAAAGCGATAAAATTTTTACACTACTGGATTAGGATACACCTGAGCATAGGCGGATCCAAGATCTGGAGCGGGGCAGGTAGCTGCTCTAACTGCTCCTTCTGTGGCTCCGCCAGAAGCGTTGTGCCACGTGTGCCAATGGACCCAAGCAATGCACCTCCAAGCATCCTTAGTAGGTGTCCACCTGTGACCTACAGAGGACGAGGTGCATTAGTCCATGGCAAGAAATTATTTCCCATAATAAATGTATCCCAGAGATAATCGTCAACATAAGATGGGAGAATAGTAAACGGGTGACGAATACTCCCTGAGAATGGGTCGCTATCCTCTGTACTAGTGACGACCAAATCCTCGCTTTCCATGAGAAGTGGCTCTCCAGGTGGTGACACACCACAACATACCTCAAGGGAGATAGATCCTGTGTCCTGCGAGAGATATGGTGTGTCAAATATATATGAGTCTAAAGGAATAGGACGTGAAAAGCGAGACTTAAATGTGGAGTGATAGTGAGTATGAAAATCTCCCTGAATAGGGGCAATATGCTCAAGTAGATGCTCATCCGCAGAAGAAGTGGAGTGTGACGGTAGAGGTAGATGTGGCTCGGGCTCCATGAAGTGGACGATCGTATCCAAGCCCTCATGCACATCCTCCTCGACGGTATGCTCATACTCCACCATCTGACCGATGTCCTGAATGACATCCTCATGGTTGACCACAGACCAAGGAGGAAGCTGCGACAGAGATGGCTGTGGAGGTGGATGTAGAGCGGACCCCTCGTATGTGGTCGTGGTGTCCTCGTCCTCACGCACATCCTCCTCGTCGGTATGCATAATCTTTGTAAACTCCTCAGTGCTCTCATAGGACTCATGTGGGGTATCCAAATCAAGACAAGAAGTTTCTCCCACAGATCCTATAGAAATCACCACATCCTCACTATCATCATCAAAAATGCTTCGTCATCCAAGTGGTAGTGATGGAAAAATGGGGTATCGGCTTGAGATGTGTCTATGGTGGCCGACGGCATGGTAGTCTCAACCATGAACGTAGGTTTATCCTCTCCTTCATCCCCTCTCCTCGGTGTAGGCTCGATGATTGGTACCATCAAGTTTCGTAATACTTGGCCTTGGTTAAACATGGCACTTTCAAGGAGAGACACAAGGCTTGATTCTTCTTGTGTTGGTGGAGGGATATAAGGTTGAGGAAATGGATGGGAGGTGTTTGGGCTAAGGTTGTGAGAGAATGTTTGGCCTTGGTATAGGGGGAGGCTCTCAAGCGTAAATGGGCAATCATAATACATGTGTCCTGCCATCCCACAAGTCTCACAAACCACAACTGAATAAGGATCGTATCCTCCCATCTGAGCATCGAAATTTGATCTCCACATGGTTACACCAAAGATACCTGGACAACAAAAATAAGAAAACTAGAGAGGAGCGTCAATAGTACAAGAGAATAACAAAAAGATAATATAATGGTGGGGGAAAATTTTCTTGGTTATTGAATAATTTTTTTTAAAAAGTTTTTTTGTGCGTTTTATGCGTAGTCTAACGAACCCAAGCTAAGCTAATATCAAACCAAACGCCTCCCCGGCAACGGCGCCAAAAACTTGACCGGCGCCCCGTTTATAGTTTGGGCGCGGTGTCGTTTTACCGCAAGTGCACGGTTAGTGTAGGGTGCGGGTTTATCGAACTCAGGGAGGTGGATGGCTTGAATGGCTACTAGCCTTGCCTAGTTTGTGAGCTAGATACGCGGACAATGTGGGTGGAAGTGTAGAAATAAAAGAAAGAAATAAAAAAAAACGAAATGAATCCCCGCTAACACGGGCTAGAGCACTCATGACACTTGGCATTTGACTTGACCCAGGGTGAGACATTGCCCCAAAAGGTGGTACCTAGCGTCCATGGCCTGATATTCCGGTCGGTGCCAAGTAAGCTAGGCCTACCCGGTTCTGGACGGTGGGCATTCCCATGTCCATTAACACCTTTCGCAACCGGGAGCATTAAGGCCACAATGATAACTCCCAACACTTCGTCCAAGCCGTTCCCATGCGCGAGGACTCAATGTCTACACTAGGGGTGTGAGCTGCGGCTAGGGAGTCAACCGCCAAGTTTATTCCCCCTTGGCTCGACGGTCAGAGGCGGTCTTTCTCCCGCCAATGACAATGAAACGCCCCCGCGTAACCCTAATGGCCAAATAGGTCGAATGTGATTTCTAGCAATACATCAAAGCGGATCTTGACAGGACAAGACACCGGACCCCAATCCCCAACAAATCTAGTGTGTTGCCGTACGAATTGGACTCAGATTGCTAGAAATCTCCATTGACACATTTCATCGAACACATGCCATGCAACCAAGCCAAAAGCAAATTTCCAAGCATCAATCCTACCCTAACCCATATTAGGGTTCATCAAACACTACTCGATGGTGAAGAACATGATAGAAAGCAATAATAATGACAAACAAACATTCACCATCAAGCAACAAAGAAAATAACACAATACCATAGAAAATGAGAGAAGAAAATACTTAGTTTGCAATTGAGTCTTCAATCCATTACAAGATTTATTAGAAGATAAAACCTAATCTAACCTAATCTAAAACTCCCAAGAAAGAGGGGCAAAAGCCCTAGAAAAACTGAAGATCATCCTCCCCAAGTCGTGCTCCAACTTCCCTTTTATAAGCCCCCTCAAAACCCAACCGGTTCGGGTCCAAAACCCACTCAAAACTGTCAAAACAGGCCCACCCGATCGGGTGGAAACTCACCCGATCGGGTGGAATAAGCAGAGAGCTCAAATTCGCAGAAAGTGATCTCACCCGGTCGGTTGACAAGTCAACCGATCGGGTGAAATGAAAATTCAGACTGCTGCCAATTTCAGCACACAGCTGCGCTCCGAAAATTTCAGAAACATGAAGAAAAATCGGATTTAGGCGTGCGACCTATCGTTGGAAAGCTAACGACGATGCCGACACTAGAAAAATAAGAGATCACCCAAAATCCCTCTGAAATGATAGCAGATCTTCAATGAGTGCATCAGCAGCGCGTAAAGACGGAAGAAAAGGCCACCCGATCGGTTGAAACATCAACCGATCGGGTGAGCCGCTTGTCGCATCGGCCATCGGGCTTCAGAAGCTTCAACCGGTCGCTGAGGAGAACGGGTGGCGTGACCGGGTCGTCGTTTTGGAAACTTCAGCTTCAGATGAACCGATCGGGTGAGATATCACCCGATCGGTTCGAATTAAGCTCCAAATTCCCGAGAACTCTGTTGGGATGAACCGGCCGGCAAACCGATCGGTTGACCTTGTTCTTCGCTCCAGCTTCAGTCCGGGTCGTACACGCGTGCATCACCCGATCGGTTGGCTGTGTCCAACCGATCGGGTGGGGGCTGAAAAGTGGCAATCTTGGTCGTTTGACCCCTGGATCACGCGTGACCCCTCCCGTTGCTCCGGGGACTCATGATATCGTCGTTTTATGTCCCAAATGCTATAAATTCCTGCAAATATACAAAAACAAGGAAAAGTGAAAGAAAACAAGAAAACACGAGAAAATGAATACAAGACGGTGGTAAATAACGGAAAACACGAAAGAAAACGTGCGCAAATATATGAAATATAAACGCACGTCAAAGACTATAAAAAATAATCTAGACAAACCGTCTTCAAACCTTCAATCCGAATCTCTTGACTTCAATAATGGTCCTAGAGCTTCAACGAAGCTTCAGGCACACGATCACGTGCTTTGAGTAGTCTTGAGACGTCGCTTTTGATGTTCATAGAATTTTGGTGACGATCTCCATAACTGTGCTCACAAAGAGTTAGTTCACGATATTTATGTTTGTTCATCATCAAAACCAAATCCGGAGAATCAATACTCAACATTCTCCCCCTTTTTGGTGATGACAAACCAACATAAATAATAATAAAAAATAATGATTCAAATGAAATTTACTTAGGGGAAATCACACAAAAATACCCCAACGTTTGGGGCCTCTTTCATATTAATACCCTGAACTTTTAAGTCATACACAACAGTACCTTTTTTGGTTTTTTGTTTAATTTATACCCGTTTTGCCCTTTACCATATTCAGAAAATAATACCCTAACGTTTGGGGTATCTTTCAAAAAAAATACCCCTGTGATTTGGGTTTTAGTAGGATTTGGGTATTTTTTTGAAAGATACCCCAAACGTTAGGGTATTATTTTCTGAATATGGTAAAGGGAAAAAGAGGTATAAATTAAATAAAAAACTAAAAAAGGTACTATTGTGTATGACTTAAAAGTTCAGGGTATTAATATGAAAGAGGCCCCAAACGTTAGGGTATTTTTGTGTGATTCCCCCCTGCATTGATGACACATTAGTTCCGTATTAAATAATAATCATACGCATCAAGCAGACGAGGAAAGTATAAAATATGAACCAAATTATTGAAATATATGATTTGAAATCCATTTTTATATCTTAACTCCCCCTGAATCTAACAAATCAAATTAGATTCACGGTAAATTGCTTTAAATTATCATTTAGCACATCATCATTATTAATTCTCTCCCCCTTTGGCATTAGCAAAAAGGGCGGGAGGAGATCAACGACAACAACAATGGCTAAAAATAAAAGCACGGGAGTCGTAGAATACGACAACGGTCCAGATGACACCAAAGTAAAATACGAAGTAAATCAAAGCGTGCCAACAAGACCATAGTCGATAATCGAAAAAATAAAATCATCAAAACTCAAATCAATTTCACGTATTGAGTTATGGAACATACTCTCCAATATCAACATTTTTGATGAATTAAGTGCATGGAAAACAATTCTAAGTTTTCATAGAAATGATTTCTATTTAATCCTTATAATTTTCGAGCGACGAAGTCAATATCAGAGACATAAATACAATGTGCACAAGAAACGAAAGGCAACATGATGTACACATCATACAACACCAAATGTCACAACATCGATCGAAAAGGATCACAAAGAATATGCATACCAAATCTAAGTGAAGTGTGCGATGTGATGTGACAAGGTGATAAAAGCAATATGAATATCAACTATCAATATCATGCAACAGTGTTATGCCAAAAATAGATAGAAACTTCATAAAATTTATGGCATACACAAATCTAGTACTAGCATGCATTCCAAAAGAGATACTCACTAAATGAGTCAATAATAAGCATGGAATTCCAAGAGCATGAGAAAGATAAGTACATAATCATAAACTCAAAACTAGCATCAAGATATGCATGATATAGTCTAAAACATAAAGAGACATCTACATGCATTCAACACACATGGATACCATATGTAAGAATATACTTACAACATTAAGCTCTACCTACTTTGGTGCATCACTTAAGCACCATCAACTCCATTTGAATGAAAATCTTTGCAAATCAAGGAGTTGGTAGGGTTGGTATCCCATTATTCTTGGAGCTAAATTTTGATTTGTTGCTCCTTCTCTTATTCTTGAGTACCTGAAGATAAAAATATCCTTCCATGGTACCCAAGGTCATTGGGGCCTAAGAGATTAGACCTTTGGAAGCCAAGTCCAATTGGACTTAGACTTCCCAACAAAATCATTATTGTGCACAACATTCATGAAATACGAATTAATATACGCTTGTTTTTCATGCATGCTTGTGTCCTTCGGGCCCCAAATAGTGAATTTCTTGGGAGCCATAGTCCTATTGGGAGCATGCATACGTTGTTGATTTATACGTGATGCATGTCGTGGATAAGCATATGGCACATGATGAAATGGTGCATGATGATAATTGTTCATATGATAGTAATGTGGATGAACATATGCATGTGGAGGAACACGTGCATGAGTGTGTCTCACATGGTGTGCACGTGCTCTGGACGTGGAGCATAAAAATCATCATACGTGCGAACATGTGGAGTAGGATGTGTGTTCCTACGTGGCATAGTATAGGTGTACATAAATGCATGACCCTTCTTTGGAGGTCCACTCAAAGTGGGTTTCTTTCCAAACGGGGGTGTGTACCTAGTTGAAGCACCATTGGTAGATGAACTACCCATGGGGTGTTTACTCCCACTAGTTGAGGCTTCGGAAGATGGCCTAACAAAGGTCGTGACCGATTTGGATGAGTATCCCATCTTACACCCCAAGCCAATGTGATGATTGGCCGGAAGTAAGTCATTTAGGATATTATCCAAATGGCCCTTACCTTTAGTGAATTTATTAATTCGACCTAATGTGTACTCATACTTCTCGGTGAGAGAATACATAGAAGCATCCAATGTGGACACTTGCGATGTGAGTACATAAACACGAGACTTGAGATTTTCATTCTCAACACTCAAAGTTGAGTTTCGAGAAATCCAATCCGCTATCTCGTGTTCATCCGAATCCTCAATATGAACATGCTCAAGTTGAGATTTGAGATTTACAATCTCATTTCTCAAACCTTCAACAACGGTGTCGTTGTTCATGATGATAGGCTTAGGTGAGGTCTGAAGACTAGTTAGCTCATTTTTAGTCTTAATATATCTATTAGCCACTTTAGAAAACTTAGACCAAAGTTGTTCGTTAGCTAATCTAAGTTCATCCATAGTTACCTCATCGCCTTCACCCTCGCTTTCATCCTCGCTTTCATCGGAGGAGGTCTCTTGATCATGTTCCTCTTTTCCCATGAAGCACATGTGTGCTTTCTCCACTTGTCCATCATCCGACTCTCCACTTGAGGAGTCCTCTTCGGAGTCGGTGAATGAGCCGACAAGCCCTTTCTTGTACCCCTTCTTGTACTTTCTCGACTTGTCATACTTGGGTGCCTTCCACTTCTCCTTGTGTTTGTTGAGAGGACAATCCGGCTTGATGTGTCCTGGCTTGTTGCATTTATAACACAAAGGAGCGGAGGCATTAGTCGAACTAAATTTAGATTTATTTCTAAACTTACCTTTTCGGAAGAATCGGTTGAACTTCTTTGCCAAATCAACCAAAGCTTCTATGTCCAACTCGTCTTCCGATTCTTCATCATCGGTAGATGTAGATGGAGCGGCCTTGAATGCAATCGTCTTTTTCTTTGGCACGTCTTGCTCCAAGTAAGACTTCATCTTTTCCTGCATCTTGATCTTACTGTCCTTGCGTACCTCATAAGACAACAAGGTACCCATTAGTTGTACGACAGTATACTTATTCATATCGTTACCTTCCTCGATGGCAAAGGTACGCTTTTCCCAACAAGAAGGAAGTCCGTCAATAATCTTCGCGACTTTCTCCTTTTGGGTATAGTTCTTCCCAAGAGCTTCCAATTCGTTGGATATGTCCACGAAGCGAGCATAGTACTCCTTCATACTTTCACCCTATTCCATGTGAAATAATTCGAACTCTTTGTTAGCAACAACGAGTTTAGCGTCTTTTACCGTACTCGTTCCTTCGTGCAAGATGAGGATTTGGTTCCAAATTTGATATGCACTCTTACATGTGTATATCTTGTTGAAGTCTTCGGGCTCCAACGCACATTGCAAGGCATTCATTGCCTTGGCATTGTTTACCTCCGCAGCGACCTCCACGGTAGTCCACTTCACGAAGTCTTGTTCGGTGGGCTCGACATATTCCGTCAACGTGGCTCTCCATAGTGAAGTGCTCCGGAGGAACGTTTCCATCGGCATTTCCAGTACCCATAATTGGTACCGTTGAAGAAGGGAGGCCTAGTTGAGGAGTGTCCTTCTATCACCGAAGAAGCTCCTTCACGGTTCTTGAAAACGCTGTAGTCGTTGTTTGTCATAGCTATGAACTTGGCTCTGATACCAAATGTAATGCCCTGCATAGCTACTGCACAAGTACTAGAGGGGGGGAATAGTACTTTAAAATAATCAAGAGTGTTATTCCTAATTATTGTGCAAAACACAAACAACAATGCGGAATAACTACAAACAACAAGAATTAAACAACGCAAACAATACGATATAACGGGTTCGGATCCACCCAAGTCTCACCGACTTGTTCCCGGTGATCCTACGTCCCAACCACCCGGATCCCCTCCAGATACTTGAGTTAGAAACCACTAACCCAAGTTTTACACTATGAAATTCTTGTAGAAAAATCTATACAAGACCAAATCATACACAAATGAAATGTGACTCCCACAACCCGGGATCACACACTTCTCTCACAATCGAGAGAACAGCTTGCAATCAAAGTAAATGAAACAATGAAATACTTACCAACAAAATCCTATGCCTTGAGTAAACTTACAATTTTAGGGCAATAAGGATTTTGAGGAAGAAGAAGGCACCAAACCATAGCTCCACCAAGATAACCAACAATAGATGGCTAGGTAGAGATTGGTGACCTTGGATCAAGCTCTTGGCTTGAGAGGCTCACAATGAAGAGAATCTCTCTTGAGGAAATAGGGCTCAAGGAGTTTGAAGAGATTCTTGTGAGAAGAGAAAGCTTTAGAAATGGAGTTGAATGCTTCTCTTTGATTTCTCTAAACCTCAATAATATCAGCCTTGAATGCTATGAAGAAGCATCTCAAGATTATATATGATAGAGAAGAGAGAGAGAGAGAGAAAATTCTTGCATTTAATGCTCAAACGAATCTATTTCAGAAGCAGTCTAATCGGTCAAAGAAGGATCACTGACCGACTAGTTTCTCAACTAGTCTGTCGATGATTCAACATGGACCGACTAAGAGGTGAACAGCCAATATGTAAAGTTCAGGAGATAGAGAACTAGTCGGTCTAAGAAGACTTGCCAACCAACTAGTTTGCCAACTAGTCGGTCGGTGAGCGTTCTTTGACCGACTAAGAGTTGAAAAACAATAGACTGAATTCAAGGAGAACTAGTCGGTTTAAGAACAAATTCCAACGAACTAGTTTCACAACTAGTCGGTCGATAGTTGTTCTTTGACCGACTAACTGTAAACAGTAGCTCGGGCTGTGAAATGAACGACATAACTAGTCGGTCTAAGAAGGATTCCCAACCGACTAGTTTGACAACTAGTCGGTCAGTGAACCTTCTTGGAACGACTAACTGTAAACAGTGAATGAGCTGAATTTGAGTAGGATATCTAGTCGGTTCAGGAAGGATTGCCGACCGACTAGATTGCCATCTAGTCGGTTGGTTCTTCTTCTTGAACCAACTAAGATGCACTAGAAGCCGCGAAATGAAGCGTGAAGCTTCGGGAAAGTTTCTATGGGCTTCTAAGATAATTCTAGCTCTAAGATATGAGCGTTATGAAGATAATCATGTAAGACCTACTCAAGGCTTAACATTCTACGAAAAGAAGCTAGAAGACTATAAAAAATAAGCTAGACGAACCGTCTTCAAAGCTTCAATCCGAATCTCTTGACTTCAATAATGGTCCTAGAGCTTCAACAAAGCTTCAGGCACACGATTACGCGCTTTGAGAAGTCTTGAGATGTCTCTTTTGATGTTCATAGAATTTTGGCGACGATCTCCATAACTGCGCTCACAAAGAGTTAGTTCACGATATTTATGTTTGTTCATCATCAAAACCAAATCCGGGGAATCAATACTCAACACTAGATTCCACCCAGTGGTGTCACGGTCGCCAGGCGTGGAATGGCTCCTAGGTGTCAATTCCGGGCTCTATCCGCAAGCGGACGGTGTCAAATTATAGTATAAAGGATGTCGGATCCCACATGGACGGTGATACTGTTTTTGAATTCTCAGATTATTTCTATATATCCAAGTGAGATAGCTATCGGGTTGAGAGAATTGGTTATGGTATTGTTATTGATTCAATAATAAAGGGAACTAGGGTATTAGGGATCACCGCTAGGACCGTCGGGGATCGATGTTGGAATAGGATCCTTACGTTGTATTGGGATTAGGGGATTAATCTCTCAATTCGTACCACTCTCGTGGGTTAGAATTTCGAGGTATTTCGATGCTCTCGTTGATGCAATGGCGGTAGCCGTTAACGTAGCGATATAGTTCGTCGGTGAATCCCCTCAAGGCACGAGCCGGGCATGGTCACGAGCCTTGGTTGGATCCACCGATTCCCTATTCGAATCCTAAGAATACCCCTTAAGCACATCAATTCCACAGACCGTGGGTATGATCTCAGTACGGGTTATCCTAAGGATTCGGTAGGTGACCAGCGCCCCGTTTACGGTTTGGGCGCGGTGTCGTTTTACCGCAAGTGCACGGTTAGTGTAGGGTGCAGGTATATCGAACTCAGGGATGTGGATGGCTTGAATGACTACTAGGCTCACCTAGGTTGTGTGAGAACTACGCAGATTATATGAGTGGAAGTGTAGAAATAAAAGAAAGAAATGAAAAAGATAAGAAATGAATCCCCGCTAACCCGGGCTAGAGCACTCATGACACTTTGCATTCGACTTGACCCAGGGTGAGAAATTGCCCCAAAAGGTGGTACCTAGTGCCCCATGGGCCCGATATTCCGGTCGATGCCCAGGATGATACGCCAGGTCTACCTGGTTTCGGACGGTGGGCATTCCCATGTCCATTAACACCGACCACAACCGGGAGCATTAAGGCCACAATGATAACTCCCAACATTTCGTCCAAGCCGTTACCACGTGCGAGGACTCAATGTCAATGCTAGGGGTGAGAGCTGTGGCTAGGGGATCAAACGCCAGTTTTATTTCCCCTTGACCCGACGGTCAGAGGCGGTCTTTCTCCCGCCATTGACAATAAAACACCCCCGCGTAACCCTAATGGCCTAATAGGTCGAATGTGATTTCTAACAATACATCAAAGCGGATCTTGACATGACAAGCATCCGGACCCCAACCCCCAACACATCTAGTGTGTTGTCATACGAATTGGACTCAGATTGCTAGAAATCCCCATTGACATATTCCATCAAACACTTGCCATGCAGTCAAGTCAAATGAAATAACCCAAGCATCAATCCTACTCTAACCCATATAAGGGTTCATCAAACACTACTCAATGGTGAAGAACATAAAAGCAAGCAACAAAAAAGACAAACAAACATTCACCATCAAGCAAAATGAAAATAACACAAAAAATGGAAATAAGAGAAGAAATACTTATCTTGCATTCGAATCCATCAATCCACTACAAGATTTATTGAAATAGAAAACCTAATCTAACCTAACCTAAAGCTTCCATGAAAGGGGCAATCATCTACTGAAAAATAGAGGATAATCCCCCCACAAGTCATGCCCAATCTCATGTTTATAGGCTCCCCCAAAATCCTAACGGTTCAGGTCCAAAAACTCTCTAAAACTGCTGAAAATGGGCCACCCGATTGGTTGGAAGTTAAACCGATCGGGTGGAAGCAAACTGAGACTCAAAGCTTCTGAAAATGACCAGAACCGATCGGGTGAAGGTTCACCCGATCGCTTGAAGTTAAAATTCCAGACAGCTCCCAATTTCAGCACCCAGTCGCGCTCAGAAAATTTCAGAAAAATGTAGAAAAATCGGATTTGGGCATGAGACCTATCGTTGGAAAGCTAACGACGATGCCGACGCTAGAAAAGTAAGAGATCACCCATACTCCTACTGGAATTATAGCAGATCTTCAATGAATGAGCAGCAGTACATGAAAGGGGAAGAAAAGACCACCCGATCGGTTGAAATGTCAACCGGTCAGGTGAGTTATTCCCCAAGATGACCCAAGGGGATGAACCGATCGGTTGGGAGGATCTCTCAATAACAGAGAGCACTGTGGCATCCACCCGATCAATAAAGCGATCGGGTGGGATCTGCTCCTTTGCTGCGACTCGTCGGGTCAGATACGTGTGCACGAACCGATCGGGTGGGTCTGTCCACCCGATCGGTTGAAGCTCTAAATCATCAAATCCTCGTCTTTGGCCATCAAATCTTCGCCGTATAAGCGCGCCTTGGTCCCGACATGCAAGGTTGATCCCAGAAGACACCGAAATGCTGACATTTGCCTGAAATACAAACAATACACCCAATAGTCAATATGAACCAAGAAAGTGATATATACAACATGGAATGGGATGAAATGCATATGAAAACACGATAAAGAGTGTGTGCAAAAGGTGAAATATGAACTCGCGTCAAGCCCCCAAGCTAAACTCTTCGTCGTCCTGAGGAAGACGAGTTGGAATGAAGTTCTGGTGCGAGAGCAAGAAGGGAAAGCGAAGAATACTTGATCGCCCTCTCCAAACCACAAATGTAATCACCAGCACAATCAAGCACAAGGGAAAAGCATATCACAATCTAAATCAAGAATTCAATCTCATAATATTGCATCATGGGTTCATATTAATAGAGCACAAAAAGAGATAGAAGCGTGACATTGGCAAATGCATAGCAATGATAGCATGTTATAGTAGATAATATGCCCAATATATAGGGAAGCTCAAAATTCGTATCAAATCTTCCAAACGGTGAATACATGATACCCATACATGCATGAAGAAGTAAGCAAGAATAGATATGAATCATGTGAATAACTATCAATCTCCAAGATGAAAGGAATCACCACACATGCTTGTAGTTTTTGACTTTTGAAATTCTTTCTTGCCTTGCTTGTATTTTCAAAAGGAGACAGAGAAGATGTGGGAAGATCACTATGTACAAACTCTCGCCTTCCCTATATACATTGGTTTGTTTTTTCTGTTTTTGTTTTTATTGTTTTTGTTTTGATTTTAATATTTTTGTCTTACAAACTTACGGGATCACAATGGAATGCAAGGGCGGCCTACGCATCCCAAGCCATATGGCTTTAGGGCATCAGGTTACAAAGAACCCCGAAGGACCATTATACAAAAATATGTACAAAGGTGTGCACTCCCCCAAATGGGAGAACGATGCACGACGAGGGGGAATGTACAAAGTAAAATAAAAGAGAAATTTTGAGAAATCCAAGCATGGCAAGAAAATCCTCCATGAATTAAAGCACAGAACTAAGGTGTGGTTATCCTAATCCCGTTGAAAGGTAGCTAACACATGCGATAAGAGTACACATATAGTATTTCATGCGAGAGTTAGAAGCATGGGGGTAGGATGGTAAAGTAACCGTTTTTGTGGAAATGAAGCGTGAAAATCTAGGAACTTCAAATAGGAGGGCATATTAAAATACGATATATAGTGATCGCCTCCAAAATGCAACCCTAGAGCACAACCTAGTATGGCGCAAATGCACGGAGATAAATCCCTGACAACGGCGCCAAAAACTTGATCGCTCCGGAATGTAACCCAAAAGGGCGACCGTGTAGTTTTACCGCAAGCGCACGGTGTAGCGGCGAGCGGGTTATCGAACACAGGGAGGACGAATGACAGTGCCTTCTCCAGACAACCTGGCTATAAGAACAGAAAAGAGGGAATTTTCCTTTTGGCGATCCTGTCACAATCGTCAGACAAAGTATGGAGATGTAAAATCAAATAATGACACCTAGGGAATGGGGAGTCCCCGCTACTCACCATATTTCGTCAACGTGATTCATTGGTATCACAATTGCTAGAGTAGAATTTCGGATGAACTAGTTGCAACTGAATGTAAAACCTAGCTCACGCTCTCGTGCTGTTGCCGGTCTATAGCTATCCTAGGTTTGGGTCCAATCTCTTGCAAACCCTAGCCTAGGCAAGCTAGCATTAGGATCAACATCATCGTTCAATCGCGCCCCTAGCCCACTCTCGTGCAAACTCGGGCCACGACCTAGGTTGGGATAGTTCCTACCCGTCCAATCTCTTGCAAACGGGTATCGGTATGGAATTACAACCGAGAACCCTAGTATCGGTCCAATCTCTTGCAAACCGATACTACGGAAACTCAATTTCAACCCAATTCGGATTTCTAGGGTTTCCTATCGAGTTGGGATCCAATCTCTTGCAAATCCCAATCGATATGAACACCTAGCTATCCGTAGTATATCGATCCCAAACTAACCCTAATAGCAATTCTAGCAATATTTCTACCAAATCATCACAAATCAGAAATTGGGCTCGTAGGGTTCATCCCCACGCCCCAAGACGTAAAGACTACTCACAATTCATATCACAAGTGCAAAAATAATCAATTGAAATAACAATAGAATTCATCACAATATGCAAATAAGCAATAAAAATGAGATTTTTAATGGAGAGGGGGACAAACCAATAGAGTTCTCGAAGAATCCAACAAAAATAAACTTTTCTCTCCTCTCCAATCACAAGAATCAAAAGCTAAAAAGTTTAATCTAAAAAGCTGCAAAAAGTAAAGGAAAAAGCTCTCTAACCTAGGTTAAAAACTGGGGTTAAATACCCCCCAAAATCGTCCAAAAAACTGTGACCAAAATGCCCCTGCGCAGCCTAAAAATCGCAATTTACGCTACAGGCAGCGCGGCTCACTCGGCCGAGTGACAAAAGTCGCTCGGCCGAGTGACAAACCCTGAGAATTTCCAGTAAGTCTGGGGTCTTGGGAGTCTTCACTTCGGGCGTCGCTCGGCCGAGTGAGTTGTCGTCACTCGGCCGATGGCTTCTATTCACTCGGGCGGTCGGCAATTTCCACTCGGCCGAGTGGGTCTTCTGAAGCTCAGTCAGACGAAAAACAGTAAGTTGGCTCTTTTTGATGGGCGTCGTCTGAGTGCCACTCGGGCGGACGGGGTCTCGTCACTCGGACGATGTGGCTTCTGATGCTCGGCCGAGTGCACACATGAAGCATGTCCGATCTGGTCGACCGAGCGGGGTCTCGCTGGTCGGCCGAGTGACTCCTTCACTCGGCCGAGTGAGACACCAAAAATGCCCAAACAGCTTGTTTTTGCCTCCTCGTCGCTCCTACGACGTTCTTTCTTCTTCCGCTCCTCTCCAATAGCAAAATACCCCTCGGGGAAGTCATCGGTGACACTCTAGAGTTGGCGTATCTCGGGATCACTCCAAATCGCTCCAAATCTCCTGAAATACGACAAAAACAACAAATCGTGAAAAGTATCGCAATATTGTCGATAAATCGTGACAAGCGTGATTTGAGAGATATAAATGGCATGCAATCATGCGGAAAAAAGGTGTAAAACACGGAGTGATCAAAATCCCCCAAGCTTATCTCTTACTCGTCCTCGAGGAAGATAAGTAAAAGGCGAACCCGGTGGATTCGGAAAACGAAAACGACGAAAAACGAAAAACGAAAAACGAAGAAGAAAGAAGAAAGCGAAGAGGGAAGCTGCTAGATCATTCTCTCAGGACGTGTGTTTTGCTTACTCATATAGCATGCACCGAATGTAAAACACATGTCAAAGAATTTTATCTCGATATCATAGTATAATGGTGCAAACAGAGATAGAAAACCCAAGAATATTGATATAGCATGAAAAACGGAATAATTTTAGAATTAACATCGTCTGAATCATTTAAAGCGGTATACAATATTGCTGATCACACACTTTTCAATTGAACGCTTTCTATGAGGAGTATAAGAATATCACGCTATAGAATAGAAAGAATAGAAAAGTGTGGATTTCATGAAATGAGTGCTAGGCATAGATTTCTGGATTTCGTGAAGCTAAAACAATCTCACCGAGTATAGAATATTATTTAGCCTAGGTTATCGTGCACCGTCAAGTAGTCACTCTCTCACACATCATTGGATTCCCTCCCCCAAGCTTATCTATAAGCATGGTGGCATAAAAAATAATATTTACATCCCCATTTTTATGAAGCTCCAAAAGTAATAAAAAAAATAAAAACAAAAAGAGAGAAGAAAGAGAGAACATGAGATGGGATCGTTTATTGAGATTCTTTTCTCTTTTTCTTTTCTTTTTCTTTTCTTTTTCTCTTTTTTTTTCAATAGCATATATACACGATGATCCCAAATCAAAGAGAAATAAGGATATACAAGAATTTTTCTTTTTCTTTCTTTGGTTTTGGGAAATTTGGGGCTAGGACTTTAATAACGGGGGGAATGCCATATATTAGAATCGCTAAGGGGAGATTCACCAATGATTTTAAAATAAAGAATTAATGTTCAAGATATGTGGAGAAAGAAATAAATATGTCTCTCAGTTCACTCTATAGGACGTGCACGCCAACTTCAGCAGGGTAATCTAATCTACTCAGTTTTGATCACAAAAAAGCTAAACTAATCCAGATTTATCATAGCTAACATCATTCAATCATCCTGAAGTGAAATGTACAAATCATGCATATAGAAGTGATATAGGAAAAGAAAACGGTACTCCAGATATAAGCATTCAATGCGTGAATCTTGGTGTGTTTTCTGCGATAGCATACATATGAATATTCAGACTCAGCTAATAATAAAATTTCATCCATTTTCATGCGGAAAAAGTGTGGGTTACTATCTCTAAATACAAGGCAAATCACAGCATATGATATTAGAAATAAAATCTAAGACATGACAAATATAGCATGCATATAGAGAAAGCTAACTCCACGTCATCATCATCACAGAAAAGTCATCTCTAGTATGAGATGAAAAAGAAATAAAGATAAAGAGAGAAAATGAAACTATTTAAAATGCAGCACACAAAGAAAATAAGAAAAACGTGATGCATGGTAAAAAAATGATGAAAATAAGTGCAAAAGTGGAAAATGGCGTGAAAAAAAAATAAAAATAAAGGCGGTAAATCGAAAAGAACGTGAGAACTCACTCCCCCAAGCTAAAGTGCACAGTGTCCTCAATGTGTGAAGTGAGGCACACCGAGAGACGTGTAAAGTGAGGGGTAGGTGAGGATGTATGCATGACGAAAGAGAAAATAAAACAATGAAATGAAAAATATGATGCGGACATGATGCATGCAGATACAGGAGTGATACAGATATAAAAGTGTGGCACCAAAAACTCTCCCTCTCTCCCAAAAAAGATATATAAAGATATGAACAAAATGTGGACCCAAAAACAGGGAGGGGAGGGGGGGTGGGCAAAAGTCATCAGGATCCAGCAGAGACGGGCAGCATGACGGCAAAAAGAATCAATGGCATCAAGGGTGCCTAAGAGGGTGGAGCTGCGCCGTCTCCGTCCTGAGGCGGAGGAGGAGGAGGTGGTGGTGGCTGGGGAACAGGCTGCGAGCGGGTGTGGGTGTGGGTGTGGAAGCAGGCTGGGTATGTGTGGTAGTGGGGGTGGGTACCTGCTGGGTGGGTGTGGGCACGTGAGGAAGCTGCTCGAGAACCTGGGTGAGGCAATAGTGAATGTGCGGAAGTAGGTCGAAGCGGCGAGCCATATCGGTGACGGTGGCGGACAGGGTCCTAAGGTCACCTCTGAGGCCACTCACCGCCCCCTCGAGAGCACGAATGCTCTGAAGTACAGTGTCGGGGGGAGGTGGTGCAGAGGGACGCACCTGTCTGTGCTGTGCAGGACGGGGCTGGCGTACTCGGGTGGCGTAGGTGATGGGCTCAGCAGGCATGTGGAGGAAAGGTGTTGTGCTTGCAAGTGTGGGTCTAGCCTCAGTGTGAGGCCGGGGTGCAGGCTGGTAAGAAGTGGAGGCAACAGCAACGGAAGCGGAGTATAAAAGTGGCAACGAGGCGGCCAGAGAGGTCGGTGACACAGACGTGTGGACAGACGCTGCGACACTCTCAGGAAAAACGGCTGCGGTGGAGACAGAGGTGGAAACCACGGTCTCCACGGCGGCAGCAAAAGAGGGCTCTCCGCTCTCGACTACAGTCGGTGGGCGCTCAGGTAGGGCGGAGGAAACGGGCTCAACAGACAGAGGGCCAGCTGTGGTGGTGGGCGTGGAGGTAGTGGGGGTGGTCGTAGGCGTGGAGGTAGTGGGGGTGGTCGTAGGCACGGAGGTAGTGGAGGTGGGCTCAGCGAGGGTACTCCCGACACCGGCAGAAGTGTGGACAGAGGTGTCAGGAGCAGCAGAAATATCGGGCTGCTGAGGGGCCACGGGGTCAGCAGGAGCAGCGGGGTCAGCGGGTGCAGCGTGGGCAACGTGTGCCTGCTCAGCCTGCTCAGCCTCCTCGGCCTCAAGCACGTAGACGGCAGGGATCAGGAGATCCATCACCAGAAGCCAGTCCACCTGTGCTGGTGCTATCTGAGTCCGAGCTGGGCTCAGAAGGATCATGTAATCCGCACCGAATGGACCGTGCAACCAAACCCAGTGCCGCTGACCATGCGGACGAAGCATCTTCATCCGGGCCATAACATCTATGGACAGTGAAGTGGGGCCCGGGGCTCGTCGCAGGTCAGCAGGAAGGTCATCGCCGGTCATAAGGGTGAGCAGGGTGATCAGACCGCCGCAGCATATCAGTGAGCGAGCGCCCACCGATACGATGATGCGATCCAAAAACCAGCTCGCGATATCGATCACGACGGCGGGGACCAACTCGTCACCCTTCCTAGATAGAGCTCTGGGGCGCGTCATCGCGTAGAGCATATAAAGCTCCGGCGTGGACATCGTCCCAGGCCCATATCTCGCCAAAAAGGTAGTCGCCATAAGGCGCTGAGCTATGCGGAGGCAAGGGTGGACGATGGCCGAGGCCTTGGCCCTACTAGGGTCGAAGGCAGCAGGTAGACCCGTGATCCGGGCCCAGAAAGCGTCGGCATCGAAGGAAGGTGGGGGAATGTGAGTGGGGGTGTAACCACGGTCGGCCCCGGGGACATCGGGCCACGAAAAGAAAGCTCTCATCATACTGAGAGTGACCTGGCACTCTCGGTCCATGAACCTAAACGAGCATCCCTCGTCGGTCCGGGCGATAGAACTAAGCACCTCAAGTGTCGCACAAACGAACGTGTCCGCCGACACCTGGAAGAAATCTCGCCAACCCACGTTGCCATACAACATGAGCATCCCCTCGAGTACCCCCAGGCGTCCTAGGTCTGCAAGGTGTGCGAACCTGGAGGGTACGATCGAGCGCTGGGAAATGCGCTCGAAGACGACGCGGTGTGCGTCGTCACGGAACGTAATCCCCAACGGCCCGATAAGTGGAGCCGGTGGTGGTGGCTGTGGGACGGCAAGGAGTGGCTGTGCGGGGTGAATGGGCTCTGTAGGTTGTGCGGGGTATGCGGGGTCTGCGGGCTGAGCGAGGTGTGGTGGTGTAGGCGGAGGAGAGTCTTCCACCTCGTGGGAGGGGCCGGGCTCATCCGACCGCTTCCGCTTGGCGGAAGCTCTCCTGGTGTGTGGCCGTGTCCGGGGCGGCATATGGGCCCCGGGTGCTCACCAAAAACGTGGAAAATGCGGCGTGCGTAAAATAAAGGAAAGAGTATACCGTGACACACCGCGAGAGCAAAGTAATGGAAGCGTGCGAAGACGGCGCCTCCACGTAGCCCAAAACGATCCCCGGAAGCTCCCCTGGGCTCCCATAAGCTCCCCAATTTAACCTGCGCATCAAACGAAGAGATTAGCGTGTAATATTCAAAACGTATGGGGGGTTAGGGGTATAATAGATAGAAATTGAATTTAATTTGGGTTTGGGGTTCGTTAGACACATGGATCATCGAGAAATACGCAAAAGAGGAGAAATAGGTAGAAAATCGGGGTACCGGAGCTCGGCCGGCGAGGTAGTCGCTGGCGGCGACTCGGGCGAGGCGGAGGTGAAGTCGGCCGGCGGTGGGTGGCCGAGCACCGTGGCGAGGAGCGAGGTCGGGCGAGTGAGGGGGGGCAGCGGGTGAGGGAATACGATCGGACGCGATTTCTGGGAATTTTTTCGTTTCGAAAACCGAGCCGTCCCGCTCCCCCTTTTATAGAAAAAGTTACGACTCGGCCGAGTGAATAAGTCGCTCGGCCGAGTGATATATTTTGAAAAATTCCTCCCCGCTTACGATTCGGCCGAGTGGCCTTGCCACTCTCGGCCGAGTGGAGTAAGTCCATTCGGCCGAGTGGCTCAAGCTACTCGGCAAGACTCGCCCTAGGAGCGTATCAGTTTTACTCGGTCGAGTGAATATATATACTCGGCCGAGTGGCAATTATACTGAAATCAAGAAAAGAAACAAAGAGTTGGGTACATCAGACTTCCCTCGTTCGTGAGCCGCTCGGGCGGACGAACTTGTGTACTCGGCCGAGTGACTAGTGTACTCGGCCGAGTGAACCCTGTTTTCTGCTGTTTGTCTTCGTTTGGGCTCTAAACTCTGTTTTTCTTCCTCCAGTCGATTTCATCTTCCTCCTAAGCATCGAGCGCCTTCCTGGAGCGCTCCTCGTCGCCTTGTTCATCCTCCTAATGATAGGTACCTCGTTCTTCTCTCCTGTCAAAGAAAAATAGGACCCGTTATCACGAAATTTTTGGGCGAACGACTCAAAACACTAATAATTTCTAAAACAAAAATAAAAGAAAAGTAAAAATAAAGCGATAACCGTCGGGTTGCCTCCCGATAAGCGCTCGTTTAAGGTCGTGAGCTCGACCCCCTTTGATTTTCAATTAATGCGGGATATTGGGTGCATATGAGATGCACCCGTCAAATTTTCCGGGGAGAACGCTTGGATTCGGAAGTTGCGGCGGCGTGTTCTCCCTCAGTGATCTCTCGTCTCGGGTAGTGTTGGGGGGTGGCTACCCCAAGCTAGTGCTTGCTCCGGTCCTCGGCTTCACCGGTGACACCGATTTCCGTATCGGTAGAGCTTTCTTCGGAGACTTCAATTTTGAGAGCTTGCAGAGCTCTCGAATCCTCGCGACATCAGCGTCACCTTCATCAATTTCCATGGAGAGGTCGAGGGAACGCTCCATATTTTCTTCTTGGCCCAAGTCCGGCCCTTCCTCAAAATCTTCTTTGAATAGAGCACCGATCGAATGGGGGATCGCCTCCTCAATAACCTCGTCAAGGAGGTCCATATAGTCCAGCTCATCGTGATAAGGCATGTGTTTCATTGCCTTGGGAATATGAAGCTCCACCTCGATGTTGTCGACATTCAATGTTAGAGTTCCTTCACGTACGTCGACGATGACACCGACGGTGGTGAGGAACGGGCGTCCAAGTATTAGCGACGTGTCTCCCTCATCCTTGACATCCATGATCACGAAGTCACATGGAAAACATATGCCCCCGGGACTTGTAGCGGGATGTCCTCTGCGATCCCTACCGGCCTTGTGATCCGACCATCGGCTAGTTGTATCCGCATGTCGGTAGGCTTCAATTTTGTGCCGGTATTTAGCCTTAGGAACATAGAGAGAGGCATGAGGCTAACACTATCCCCTAAGTCCACTAATGCCTTTTGTAGAGGGACGCCTCCCATGGTGCAAGGAATTCGAAAACTCCCCGGGTCTTTGAATTTAGCGGGCTCCTTCTCTCTCTTGGTGAACTAAGAGCCCTCCTCAGCTAGCATTATTTTTTCCTTCCTCTTTCTTCCCGAAATCAAATCCTTCAAAAATTTAGCGTATGTCGGGATCTCAACGATAGCGTCGAGGAAAGGAATGTTGAGGCTTACCCCTCTCAAATACTCGAGAAACTTGGCTAGCCGTTTCTCCATTTTTGCTCTAGCAAGCCTCTGAGGGAATGAGACCGATGGCATAAAACACCTCTCTTCAATCAATTGCTCCGCTCTAGACTTTTCTTCCCTTTGTGGCTCTTTCTCCGGCTCAACTTCAATGACCGGCTCACTTGGCTCAACTCTCTCTATCACAGGCTCATCGGTAGGAATCATGACGGGGGTGGTATCCTTCCCGCCTCTAGTTGTAACTACAACCACATCATTGATGTGGCCGGTGTTGCCCCGTGGGTTTTGCTCGGGTTGAGCCGGCAATTATTGAGTATTTCGATTGAGCAACGCCAATTGCTCCGAGATTTGGGCTACAACGGTTGCAAGGGAATCTTGGCCCGCCTTCAAGGTAGCGTTGGTCTTTTTCTGCTCGACCATAAACTCCTCCACTTTAGCTTCAAAGTCGGAACGTTGTTGAGCTTGTGGGGGGTTTGGATTTGTCCACCCTTGATTGTATCCGGGCGGCCTATAGGGGCCAACTTGTTGCTTTGGCGGGAAATTTTGTTGTGGAGGCCCCCTCGGTGGATAATGTTGTTGTTGTTGTTGCGGTGGTGGTCGAGCTTGTTGAGGTGGTTGTTGCGGCGGGTTCAACGCTCCATCATTGTTCGCATAGTAGAAACCGGGATGGTTTCTAGTGGCCGGATTGGCCCAATATCCTTGGTTCCCCGCGACGTATTGAACTTGCTCCAAAGATCCCTCTCCTTGTTCTCCTCCCAAATACATAGCTTGAGATTGGTCTTGCCAATCACACATTTGATTTGTTGGTGCGGATGTGGAAGGGGTTCCTTGGGGCTCCGTGATATACTTCTCCAGTCTCTCCACTACCTTGTGGAGAGAATCAAACTTGTTTGTCAGCTCCGCTACGGCCTTTGCCTCATAGATGCTAGATGGCATCAAGCAGGACGAAGAGTGTCCTTGCTCGTCGCCCCATTGTTGATTGTTTGAGGCCATCTCCTCAATTAGGGCCGTAGCTTCGTCGGGAGTCTTCGATAAGATGGCACCATTCGTCGCGGCATCAATAATCTGCTTGGTCCCCGGTTGGAGACCATTATAGAAGCTATGGAAGAGCTCCCAATCTTCGATGCTATGGTGGGGGCATTGATGCTGCAGATCTTTGAAGCGCTCCCAAGCCTCGTAGAGTGTCTCTTGGGGTCCTTGCTTGAAGGACATAAGAGCACTCCTAATCTTTACCGTCTTGGAAGGAGGATAGAACTTGTCAATGAATGCGCTCGCCAACTCATCCCATGTGGTAAAGACTCCCTCAGCTTACGTCCTCAACCAATAAAGAGCTTTATCCTTTAATGTGAAGGGGAAGAGGCGCAGTCTGATGGCATCGATGGAGACCCCCGTCATCTGAAATGTGGCGCGCTTCGACAAAAATAGCTGGATGTGGTAGTGAGGCTTTTCATGGGCATTCCCATGAAATGGATCCTGCTGCATCAGAACCACTAGTCCGGTCTTCAGCTCAAAATTCTTGTCAGCCGCCAACTCCGGCATGGCAATGGACGAGGTCGTAGAAGAGGTCTTAGGCCGAAGCCTATCACGAATGGAAATGATCCTCGCCATTCTTGCCGCCAATTGTTCCGCAGTTTCCGGGTTGGTCATAAACCTCCCTTCCGGATCTTGTCTCCTCTCCGCTCTAATTCTCCGCACAGTACATTCAATCTCGGGATCAAATAATATAGCTTCAGGGTCCGCAGTGGATCTCGTGTACATGCACGGGAAAACAAAGTTTCAAAGAAGTGATTAGCACAATGGAAGGGTTAGATAAAAATAAAGAAATAAAACAAAAAGAAAGAAATAGCTAGGGTGATAAGATCAAACACTATCGCCTCCCCGGTAACGGCGCCAAAAACTTGATCGCTCCGGAATGTAACCCAAAAGGGCGACCGTGTAGTTTTACCGCAAGCGCACGGTGTAGCGGCGAGCGGGTTATCGAACACAGGGAGGACGAATGACAGTGCCTTCTCCAGACAACCTGGCTATAAGAACAGAAAAGAGGGAATTTGCCTTTTGGCGATTCTGTCACAATCGTCAGACAAAGTATGGAGATGTAAAATCAAATAATGACGCTTAGGGAATGGGGAGTCCCCGCTACTCACCATATTTCGTCAACGTGATTCATTGGTATCACAATTGCTAGAGTAGAATTTCGGATGAACTAGTTGCAACTGAATGTAAAACCTAGCTCACGCTCTCGCGCTGTTGCCGGTCTATAGCTATCCTAGGTTTGGGTCCAATCTCTTGCAAACCCTAGCCTAGGCAAGCTAGCATTAGGATCAACATCATCGTTCAATCGCGCCCCTAGCCCACTCTCGTGCAAACTTGGGCCACGACCTAGGTTGGGATAGTTCCTACCCGTCCAATCTCTTGCAAACGGGTATCGGTATGGAATTACAACCGAGAACCCTAGTATCGGTCCAATCTCTTGCAAACCGATACTACGGAAACTCAATTTCAACCCAATTCGGATTTCTAGGGTTTCCTATCGAGTTGGGATCCAATCTCTTGCAAATCCCAATCGATATGAACACCTAGCTATCCGTAGTATATCGATCCCAAACTAACCCTAATAGCAATTCTAGCAATATTTCTACCAAATCATCACAAATCAGAAATTGGGCTCGTAGGGTTCATCCCCACGCCCCAAGACGTAAAGACTACTCACATTTCATATCACAAGTGCAAAAATAATCAATTGAAATAACAATAGAATTCATCACAATATGCAAATAAGCAATAAAAATGAGATTTTTAATGGAGAGGGGGACAAACCAATAGAGTTCTCGAAGAATCCAACAAAAATAAACTTTTCTCTCCTCTCCAATCACAAGAATCAAAAGCTAAAAAGTTTAATATAAAAAGCTGCAAAAAGTAAAGGAAAAAGCTCTCTAACCTAGGTTAAAAACTGGGGTTAAATACCCCCCAAAATCGTCCAAAAAACTGTGACCAAAATGCCCCTGCGCAGCCTGAAAATCGCAATTTACGCTACAGGCAGCACGGCTCACTCGGCCGAGTGACAAAAGTCGCTCGGCCGAGTGACAAACCTTGAGAATTTCCAGTAAGTCTGGGGTCTTGGGAGTCTTCACTTCGGGCGTCGCTCGGCCGAGTGAGTTGTCGTCACTCGACCGATGGCTTCTATTCACTCGGGCAGTCGGCAATTTCCAATCGGCCGAGTGGGTCTTCTGAAGCTCAGTCAGACAAAAAACAGTAAGTTGGCTCTTTTTGATGGGCGTCGTCTGAGTGACACTCGGGCGGACGGGGTCTCGTCACTCGGCCGATGTGGCTTCTGATGCTCGGCCGAGTGCACACATGAAGCGTGTCCGATCTGGTCGGCCGAGCGGGGTCTCGCTGGTCGGCCGAGTGACTCATTCACTCGGTCGAGTGAGACACCAAAAATGCCCAAACAGCTTGTTTTTGCCTCCTCGTCTCTCCTACGACGTTCTTTCTTCTTCCGCTCCTCTCCAATAGCAAAATACCCCTCGGGGAAGTCATCGGTGACACTCTGGAGTTGGCGTATCTCGGGATCACTCCAAATCGCTCCAAATCTCCTGAAATACGACAAAAACAACAAATCGTGAAAAGTATTGCAATATTGTCGATAAATCGTGAAAAGCGTGATTTGAGCGATATAAATGGCATGCAATCATGCGGAAAAAAGGTGTAAAACACGGAGTGATCATATAGCAAGAAGTATGCCTTGAACTCAATCACAACCAACAATCTTGAAATATAGCAAATAAAACCAAAAGATGGCAGAACACATTTATAAGCATTGAATAATCAAAGAAATAGCGTGATGGAAAAGGTGCTCAAATGCAAAAAGTGAAGCATGAGTGGCAAAATATCATTGCGGGTTCATCTCTAGAAAGAGGCAAGAATGAAATAGAGAAAGAAAAATGCATGCCAGGAATGATGCATAAAAATGAAAATGAAAATTTTTGATGCATGAAAAAGGAGAAAAATGGAAGAAAATAAAGGAAACATGCATGAAATGCAACTCCCCCAAGCTAAAACTTGCATTGCCCTCATTGCAATAAAATTACTCATGAAAGAGCAAATATAAAATGGGAGGGGAAATGCATCAAAAATAACAAAAATGACTATGGGTGATACTCTCCACCAAGCTAATATAATCTATCCCCAAAAGATATGAAAATCCGATACAAGGCATAAAAGATAAAGGGTAGAGTGAACAATAGGCAAAACATGCATCACCACCCTTTGGAGGTGGTAGTGGTCTCATGGAGAAAAATGACAACGGGGCCAAGAAAAGTGCCAAAAGAACAAGGATATGGTGATGGGGTTGAAATGACAGAAGGGCACGACATGATGGGTTATTACGATGCAAAAGCAAACCCTAGATACACTTCCCTCGCTAATGAGAGGAGACAAGATTATTCTAATCTAAACTAGAAAGTTGTAAATTTCTACACTACTAGATTAGGATACACCTGAGCATAGGCGGATCCAGAATCTCGAGTGGGGCGGGTAGCTGCTCTAACTGCTCCTGCTGTGGCTCCTCCAGAAGCATTGTGCCACGTGTGCCAATGGACCCAAGCAATGCACCTCCAAGCATCCTTAGTAGGTGTCCACCTGTGACCTGCAAAGGACGCGGTGCATTAGTCCATGGCAAGAAATTATTTCCCAAAATAAATGTATCCCGGAGATAATCGTCAACATAAGATGGAAAAATAATAGAGGGGTAACGAATACTCCCTGAGAATGGGTCGCTATCCTCTGTACTAGTGACGACCAAATCCTCGCTATACAAGAGAAGTGGCTCTCCAGGTGGTGACACACCGTATCATACCTCAGGGGAAGTTGATCATGTGTCTTGCGAGAGATATGGTGTGTGAAAAACATATAAGTCTAAAGAAATAGGATGTGAAAGAGAGACTTAAATATGGAGTGAGAGTGAGAATGAAAATCTCCCTGAATAGGGGCAATATGCTCAAGTAGATACTCAGCCACAGAAGAAGTGGAGAGTGACGGTAGAGGTAGATGTGACTGGGCTCCATGAAGTGGACCATCGTATCCAAGCCCTCATGCACATCCTCCTCGACGATATGCTCATGCTCCACCATCTGCACGATGTCCTGAATGACATCATCATGGTTGACCATAGACCAAGGAAGAACCAGCGACAGAGATGGCTGTGAAGGTGGATGTGGAGCGGACCACTCGTATGTGGTCGTAGTGTCCTCATCCTCACGCACATCCTCCTTGCCGGTATGCATAAACTTTGTAGTCTTCTCGGTTCTCTCGTAGGACTCATGTGGGGTATCCCAATCAAGATGAGTAGTCTCTCCCACAGATCCTAGAGAACTCACCCCATCCTCCCGATCATCATCAAAAAGTGCATTGTCATCCAAGTGGTAGTGTTGGAAAAATGGGACATCGGCATAAGATGTGTCTATGGTTACCGATGGGATGGTGGTCTCAACCATGAAAGTGGGTACATCATCTCCTCCATCCTCTCTCCTCGGGTAGGCTCGGTGATTTGTACCATAAAGTTTTGCAATATTTGGCCTTGGCTAAACATGGCACTTTAAAGGAGAGACTCAAGGCTTGATTTTTCTTGTGTTTGTGGAGGGATATAAGGTTGAGAAAATGGATGGGAGGTGTTTGGGCTAAGGTTGTGGGAAAATGTTTGGCCTTGTTTTAGAATTAGGCTATCAGGCGTAAAGGGGCAATCATATCAAATCTCACAAACCACAAATGAATAAGGATCATAGCCTCCCATCTGAGCATCAAAATTTGGCCTCCACATGGTAATAGCAAAGATACCTGGACAACAAAAAATAAGAAAACTAGATAGGAGCATCAATAGTACAAGAGAATAACAAAAATAATAATATAATGGTGGGGGAAAATTTTCTTGGTTACTGTATTTGTTTTTTTATTTTTTTATATGTGTAATCTAACGAACCCAAGCTAAGCTAATATCAAACCGAACGCCTCCCCGGCAACGACGCCAAAAACTTGACCGGCGCCCCATTTACGGTTTGGGCGCGGTGTCGTTTTACCGCAAGTGCACGGTTAGTGTAGGGTGCGGGTATATCGAACTCAGGGAGGTGGATGGCTTGAATGGCTACTAGCCTCGCCTAGGTTGTGTGAGAGCTATGCAGATTATATGAGTGGAAGTGTAGAAATAAAAGAAAGAAATGAACATGACAAGAAATGAATCCCCGCTAACACGGGCTAGAGCATTCATGACACTTGGCATTCGACTTGACCCAGGGTGAGACATTGCCCCAAAGGTGGTACCTAGTGCCCCATGGGCCCGATATTCCGGTCGATGCCCAGGATGATACGCCAGGTCTACCTGATTTTGGACGGTGGGCATTCCCATGTCCATTAACACCGACTGCAACCGGGAGCATTAAGGCCACAATAATAACTCCCAACATTTCGTCCAAGCTGTTCCCACGCGCAAGGACTCGATGTCAACGCTAGGGGTGTGAGCTGTGGCTAGGGGATCAAATGCCAGTTTTATTTCCCCTTGGCCTGACGGTCAGAGGTGGTCTTTCTCCCGCCAATGACAATAAAACACCCCCGCGTAACCCTAATGGCCTAATAGGTCGAATGTGATTTCTAGCAATACATCAAAGCGGATCTTGACAGGACAAGCATCCGGACCCCAACCCCCAACACATCTAGTAAAGTGTTGCCGTATGAATTGGACTCAGATTACTAGAAATCCCCATTGACACATTCCATCAAACACTTGCCATGCAGTCAAGTCAAATGAAATAACCCAAGCATCAATCCTACTTTAACCCATATTAGGGTTCATCAAACACTACTCAATGGTGAAGAACATAAAAGCAAGCAACAAAAAAGACAAACAAACATTCACCATCAAGCAAAATGAAAATAACACAAAACAATGGAAATAAGAGAAGAAATACTTATCTTGCATTCGAATCCATCAATCCATTACAAGATTTATTGAAATAGAAAACCTAATCTAACCTAACCTAAAGCTCCCATGAAAGGGGCAATCAGCTACTGAAAGATAGAGGAGAATCCCCCTACAAGTCATGCCTAATCTCATGTTTATAGGCTCCCCCAAAACCCTAACGGTTCGGGTCCAAAAAACCACTAAAACTGCTGAAAATGGGCCACCCGATCGGTAGGAAGTTCAACCGATCAGGTTGAAGCAAACAGAGACTCAAAGCTTCTGAAAATGACCAGAACCGATCGGTTGAAGTTAAAATTCCAGACAGCTCCCAATTTCAGCACCCAGCTGCGCTCAGAAAATTCCAGAAAAATATAGAAAAATCGGATTTGGCCATGCGACCTATCGTTGGAAAGCTAACGACGATGCCGACGCTAGAAAAATTAGAGATCACCTAAACTCCCACTGGAATGATAGCAGATCTTCAATGAATGAGTAGCAGTACACGAAAGGGAAAGAAAAGATCACCCGATCTGTTGAAATGTCAACCGGTCGGGTGAGTTCTTCCCCAAGATGACCCGAGGGGATGAACCGATCGGTTGGGAGGCTCTCTCAAAGACAAAGAGCACTGCGGCATCCACCCGATCACTGAACCTATCGGATGGGATCTGCTCCTTTGCTGCTACTCGTCGGGTCAAATACGTATGCACGAACCAACCGGTGGGTCTGTCCACCCAATCGGTTGAAGCTCCAAATCATCAAATCCTCGTCTTTGGACATCAGATCTTCGCCGTATAAGCGTGCCTTGGTCCCGACATGCAAGGTTGATCCCAGAAGACACCGAAATGCTGACATTTGCCTGAAATACAAACAATACACCCAATAGTCAATATGAACCAAAAAAGTGATATATACAACATGGAATGAGATGAAATGCATATGAAAAAACGATAAAGAGCGTGTGCAAAAGGTGAAATATGAACACACGTCAGTAGGATCGACCGAAATACTCCCATTTTATTCCCAATTCAATCTAGAAATCCAAATATACATCTCCCCCCTAGGGTCTTAGGGTTCACCCATCAACCCTAAAAGAGACTACTGACGTGTGTTTATATTTTATATATTCACGCACGTCTTCTTTGTGTTTTTCCGTTGTTTTCCGTCGTCTCGTACTCGTTTTCTTGTGATTTTTAGTTTTCTTTCACTTCTCCATGTTTTTGTGTGTTTACAGGAGATTGCCAGTGTTGGGGACATATAACGAAGATATCATGAGTCCCCAGAGCAACGGGAGGAGTCACGCGTGATCCAGGGGGCCAAACGATAAAGAATGCCATTTTTCAGCCCCCACCCGATCGGTTGGACACAGCCAACCGATCGGGTGATGCACGTGTATCCGACCCGGACGGAAGCTGAAGCAAAGTATAGCCCAACCGACCACTTCACCGACCGATTGAACACATCAGAGTTCTCAGCCATTTGGAGCTGAATTCCAACCGATCGGGTGACATCTCACCCGATCGGTTCATCTGTAGCGAAATTTCCAAACGACAACCTAGAGAGCTCAATTGACGGTTCACTGACCGTGTCCGTTCATCAGAAGTCTCTGTCTTTTGGGGCGTATTTCCAACCGGTCAGTTGAATTCTCAAACGATCGGTTGACCTGATGCCGCATCTCTTCAAACGACAACCCGCTTGCTTCACTCGCTCTCCTCAGTGCCCGGGTGAAGTTCCCGAAGCCGACGGTCGAAGCATCAAGCAGCTCACCCGATCGGTTGATGCTTCAAGCGATCTGGTGACGTTGATTTCTATATAGTTGCCCTAGGTTTCAGAAAACAGAGCTTTTGTTATTTTCTGTCGTTTTCTCCATTTGTGACGGCTGGAATTTTATTGTTATTTGTAAGTTTTCTGATCTTTGTGAAACTTTAATATAGTCGTAATAGCATTTCTACTATTTCATTTCAATTGCTTGATCATGATTTTTACGGTTGATTTTCATTTAGATTGATTTTTAGCTATTATGTGTGAGTAGTTCCAAAATTTGGGATTTTGGTGGAAACCCCTTCGTGGGTTCTCCCTAATGCGTCCATAGGACTAGGATTTCATTAGGGATTAGGAATTTAGATGGTTACGCGGTGTGTTTCATTGTCATCGGTGGAAAAAAGACCGCCTTTGATCGTAGGGCCAAAGGGAAATAAACTTGGCGGTTGACTCCCTAGCCACAGCTCACGCCCTTAGCGTAGACATCGAATCCTAGCGCGTGCAAACGGCAGGATGAGATGTTGGGAGTTATCGTTGCGAGCTTAGTGCTCCTGGAGTCGGTCAGTGTTAATGGACATGGGAATGCCCACCGACCGAACTCGGGTAGTCCGGCGTATCATCCTGGGCACCGACCGGAATATCAGGCCCATGGGACGCTGGTATCACTTTTAGAGGCAACGGCTCACCACTATACCCTAATTCCGATCGTATTCCTATCCGTCGGCCATAATAGTGAGAACACATGATAGGGTGGAAACCGAAGTCCTAGGTTTCCTTTTATATTGTTTATCCCTCATATCTATATTTTGTGACAAACCATCGATCGATTCAGGCTAGCTCACCCATATGGTGAACCGGTTCCTATTTGACACAAGCACAACCACGCCTCCCTGTGTTCAACCCCCAAGCCACACTACAACACCGTGCGCTTGCGGTATAAATATTTAAATTTGGTATCCCCAATCCTATTGCACTCTTGTATGTGCAAAATCGGGGGATGTCAAGCTTTATGGCGGCGTTGCCGGGGAGGCAACGTGCTTGTTATTTTCGGACCTATTAAACCCTTGAGTCTAGCTCATATCCATATCTCGCGATAATTTTCGCATTCTACTTTTTCATTTTTATTTTCTAATTTTTATTTTCTATTTTTATCTGTTTCTATCCCATACTTGCTTCACGGGGTCTTTGTGTTTTTTCATGCGCATGAATACAATGAGTCTTGACGACTTGATTCCTGTTGACCCAGAGATCAACGACACCCTGAGGCGTCTGAATGTAGAGAAGAGATGAAGAGAAGAGTCTGAAGCCATGGGGGAGAACACCCCACCGCATAAGTCCCTGCTAGAGTACTTGAAGCCATCCATCGGGTCCACCTCCTCCATTCGACCGTCGGCTATTATGGCAAAGAGCTTCGAGCTCAAGCCGTCGTTAGTAACGTGGATCCAGCAAGATCAATTCTCTGGGGCATCCATGGAGAGCCCTATCGAACATCTGGACTCCTTCCTAGAGAAGTGTGACACATTCCGGATTAATGGTGTCACAACTGAAGCAATCCGACTGAAGCTGTTCCCCTTCTCTCTGCGGGATAAGGCCAAGCAATGGCTTAGGAGAAAGGACTCGAATACCTTCAACACTTGGAAGAAGCTCTCGAATGCCTTCTTCACTAAGTTCTTTCCTCCGGGGAAGACGATGAAGCGGAGGAGTGATATCTCCTCCTTCTCCCAAGCCAGCCACGAGCTTCCAAAGTGGCAGATTATAAATCTGTTCTATAATAGGTTGAGGGATGACCTGAAGTCTTCGATGTTGGATGCAATGATCTAGGATCTCGTGTTTGATGATAAAAAACGTGTGTGAATGTCTCTAACGTGTGTGTTAAGTGTTTCAGGAATGACAAAGCTTGCAGAGACACGATGGGAGCACTCACGCACACTAACGCACAATTTTGCATTGGTGATTATATACAAAAAAGGCCCAGGTTTTTCTATTAATTCAAAAGCCCATTTGTTAATTCAAATAAATCAAGTGCTCTCAGGGATATGAAGAAATCAAGGGAATTTGTTCTTAGTGCACCAAAAATCAACGTGTGTGAATGTTGCATTTGAGTTAAAAATCAATTAATTCAAAAGCCCATTTGTTAATTCAAATAAATCAAGTGCTCTCAGTGCACACACGTTTTCCTTTAAGGAGCACAAATAACAATTCCCCCCAAGGCCGGCCCATTGAAAAAAGAAAACGCATGAACCCTTAATTTTTTTTTGCAGCCGCACCATCAAACCCTAGGCGCAATGCTTTTCCTCACGATTACAAAAGGCCGAAACTTTTTTCTCTTGAGCAGCAGCATTATTTGTGGAGCTGCACTTCATCAATAAAAATACAGGAGAGAGCTGCTTTGAAAAATTGGAGAAGAGGCGCACGAATTCTGTGAAGAGGCGCCACCGAAATTGAGCCGAACAAACTTTCCTCCAACAGAGCCGAATTCTTGTGAAGATGCATCAACAACCACGAGGGCGCACAAATTCTTGAACATGGCTTCTACATCTTATTCTCTAAGAGTCAATCAAATTTTTTTTAAGAGAAGCACGGCACAAAAGATATCTCATTTATCAATTTGGTTGACAGCCGAAAATTTTTTTTCAAAGCATGCTGCTGATTCTTTCAAAAGCATGCTGCCAATTATTATTTTTTAATGCTTGCTCCTTTTTAAATTGCAGGTGATCTTTTATTTGAGAGAGCATCAAGGGTCAGCCGACAATTTTGACCAAACAAGGAGCTTGCGTGTGCCTATTTTTGGAGGAGATTGAAGATTGAAACAAAAGGCTATGAGCAGTATTTTTGACCTCTCCCTACAATCTGTTAGTCCACAAGTCCCAATGAGGTTATCTTCAATCATGCCTATAAGCCGCAGTAATTGAGAGGTGCCAGTTGCAGTGCATTTGAAATTGCCGATCAAAGCCTTGGAGGAGCACACATGTACCTCTGCCGCCATTATTGACTAAGCCCAGCGCCCTTGATTTTGAGTCTGCCGACCGTTTGTTTGGGGCCGCATCTTGTTGCAATTGCTGACCGAGCAGCTAGCATGCCCTCTTGCTGCTGACCGAGAGCTTCATAGCACCATCCACCAAGCTACCCGAGTCACCACATAGTTAAAGTCTTGTTGCCGACCCACCAAGTTGACGTGCCATCATCTTCAGCCGGCGCAGCAGACCCAGGTCTTGGTGACCCACGCTTGAAGCCTTGCTGATTCCATCTTGCGTAGTGCTGTCAAGCTGACCTACTACCAAAGCCGTTAGTTGACAAAGGGGATACCAAAGGCCGCGAGCTGCAAGATCAGATCCGCAACTTGAGTTGCATGATTTACGGAGACGACTACATCACGTCAGATACAGAACTGACCTGCGCTTATTGACAGAGACGACTACGATACACAAACTGAGAATTTCTGAACTCTAGTATTATTTTATTTGTGTAGTGGTAGCGATCTCTGTAGGGGAAATCTTATTACCTTCAGCGTTACTTTTTGGGGACCTGACGACTTGGGAGTCGTCACGGAGGGAGAGCATCTGACTAGATTGATAGTGTAGAGCACGTGGTGTGCGTACGAGCTAGGTGAGAGTAGATTTGGGATCTTGACTCATTGTAGCTGTACTTGATTACATATCTATCTAGTAGTTGCTTTCGGGGGCTGGAGTAGGTCGTAGGGACGACCGAACCAGGGTATATCTGTGCGTATTCTGTGATTGCTATTTTATTGCCCTGTCTGTGCCTATAACTGCGTGGGATTGTTCGTGGGTTGCACGAATATTTTTATTAGCCTATTCACCCCCCCTCTAGGCTACGATCCAGATCCAACAAGTGGTATCAAAGCAGGTTTAGAGGATCTAGTCTATTTTTTTGATGACCATGAATATATCTGATTGTGCTTTTGCTGAAGGTCAGTCTATAGCCCGTCCCCCTAAGTTTAACGGTATAGACTTTGCATATTGGAAGGCTAGGATGAAAATCTATCTAGTGTCTGTAGATTATGATGTGTGGGATATTGTTGAAAATGGTTATAGTCTACCCACTATTAAAATTGAAGACACTGTTATGATTACGCCTAAAGACAAGTGGGATCTAGCTGATAAAAAACTTTATACTCTTAATGGTAAAGCTATGAATGCGCTTATATGCTCTCTTGATAAATCTGAGTTTAATCGTATCTCACATTGTCTAACTGCGCAGGAAATTTGGCATACTCTGGAGGTGACACACGAGGGAACATCGCAAGTAAAGGAATCCAGACTTGCGTTGCTGAGCACTGAATATGAGAGCTTCCGCATGCTACCAACAGAATCAGTTAAAGACATGTTTGCGAGGTTCACAGACATAGTCTACAAATCCAGTTCCCTCGGTAAGCCATACTCTAGCCATGAACAGGTACGAAAGATCTTAAGGGCGCTACCAAGCTCGTTTAGGCCTAAAGTCACCGCTATTCAAGAAGCTAAGGACTTGTCAACAATGAAAGTGGAGGACTTGATAGGCAACCTAATGTCACACGAGCTTGAGTTGCAGAGTATAGAAGCCAGAGAGAAACCGGAAGAGAAGACCAAAGCTTCAACACCATTAGCTCTTCAAGCTAACGACGAAGATCTTGATGAAGAGCAAGCCCTAATGGTCAGAAACTTCAGGAGATACATTCAGACTGATCAAGGAAGAGCTGAGATGGGAAAAAGGTTCATTCGTTCTAATAATTCTAATTTTGGTAGAAATTCCTATGATCAGAATGCTGTTAATAGAAGTGAATGTTTTAAATGCAGGAAGAAAGGGCACCACATAAAAGATTGCCCACAACAACACACAGCTCAAGTTGCAAAAGGAAAAACGAAAGTGCTGACGTGGGACATGGATAGCGAAGCTGAGGAGGAGGATGAGGAACATGAAGCCCACTCCTGCATGGCATTAATGGCCAAACACAATGAGGTAGAATCTCCCACTAAAGCTGAACTTTTAGAAATCTGTAAAGGAATGCAACATAGAATTGATGAACTAGAAGCTGATGTGGATAGTTATAGAAATGATAATTTTGATATGCAACAAACTGAGTATGACATGTCTATAGAAATGAAAAATTTAAAACAAGAGCTTGTTGCATGCAAATCTACCATTACCATATTAGAAAAAGAGAAAGCTAGCTTGCCTGAAAAAATTGACTGTATTTCATGTCCCTCTTTATTAAAGGATATTAGCATGTATAAACTAGATAAGACAAAGCTTGAAGTTGAAAATGAATTGCTTTCTGAAAAGATTAACATGCTAAATCTCGAACTTAAAGAAAAAATGAGGGATTTTGAAAAGAAAGAAGAGGAAAACAAGCAAGCTTTCATTAGTAAATGCACTTTGCTTGTGAATGAAAACGATATCTTAAAATCCAAAGTCACCACCCTAGAATTGTCATTAAAGAGATTTTCCATTGGAAAATAAAATTTGGACATTATTCTTGGAAATCAAATTTATGGCAATAATAGGCGATGACTAGGATATGGTCTTAAAAATGTTGAAAAATCAAAATATAGAAAAGTTCACATTGAATCAACAAAGGTTGGAAACTTTCATGCTAAGTGCTTTACATGTGGATGCGTTGGTCATACTTCATATCATTGCAACTATAGGAACAAAAATATTAAGTTCAAAAAAATATGGGTTCCTAAATCTTTGATGACTAACGTGAGTGGACCTTGTTGGATTCCAAGGTCACACACGACACCTCTTTTGTAGGTGGATGGAAATTTGACGAGGAGCGCTAAATTGAATGTCTCATTACTTTTTAGCTCCTTAGTCAAACGTCGACGCGAAGGTATATCTCATTCTTTGAACTTAATGAATATCTTCATAGTTTTTTTGTTGTGTGCATGACTTTTCTTTGTTTGTGTGCTAGTAGTTGCATTGTTATGTGTGCATGATTTTTGTTTGTTTGTGTGATTGCATCTCATGTTTGCTTTAGTACTTCATGCATTTTATAAAAAAAAAACTGAAAAACTGAAAAGCTGAAAAAAAAATTTGGTGCTTAAATGTGTATCTTTTCTCTTTGATCTATTATTGAAGTATGCACGTATGAATTTCATATGTATGTAGAAATTGGTGTATTATTTCTTTTGCCACATGCGCATGTTCATCTTTCTAAATATTCATGGCATGTTCAATGAATGAAAATAACTTGATTTCTACACCACCTACTTCACTTCCACATGTATTATTATTGTTGCACATTTGGAGATATCGTCTCTGAAGTATGGAATGTGAATGTAGGAGGAAAAGTTAACGGAATATCTAAGGGATATGATATACCTTGCCATGGATAAAAAATTGAGCAAAAGAAATTGTTGGTATAAGTATTTTAAAAAAAATGTGAAAATAAAAGATAATTGCTCCGTATGGAAAATGGATACAATCCTTGGCAACGGTATTACCCACAATATACAACATAAGCTTTATGGGTAAACTTTAGCGTTGGTGTATTTACTCGTCAAGCAATGCAACCCCCACATCTAAGAGTCCTTATAGGCTATGTTTTGGGGTGTGGTACCTTGAACTCATTTTTAATGAGGTGGGAAAAACCAATCCTAGGTGGTAGAATGTTATATGGAAAATGTGGATTGGTTTTGGTTGACTTTCTTAATGATTCTCCCTATGTGCTTCAATTTTAATCATCACACGTATACATTAGTGTTGAATTCTTCGTTGTTTCATTTCATTGGATTTTGACTTGATTATTCTCTGATTGTATGCATGCAATTGTTGGTGATGGTTAATAATACTCTCTTTTTGCATGGTATATGATTTTGACTTCGTGGTATGACTTTTGATGATAACAAAGGGGGAGAAAAATTTGGGAAGATTTGGTTTTTGATTGTTTGATTAAGGGGGAGCATGGATATGTTTGATTAAGTGGGAGCATGGATATAGGGGGAGCATGCGATGCTTTGCTTATTTGCTGAACAAAATTGTTGTATTGTTTCTTCATATCACATATCACACTAAACTTCACACAAACTTATCATGATGATATTATCTTGATCGTTATTACAAATCTTATTTGGTTTGTCATCATCAAAAGGGGAGATTGTTGGATGCAATGATCTAGGACCTCGTGTTTGATGATAACAAACGTGTGTGAATGTCTCTAGCGTGTGTGTTAAGTGTTTCAGGAATGACAAAGCTTGCAGAGACACGATGGGAGCACTCACGCACACTCACGCACAATTTTGCATTGGTGATTATATACAAAAAAAGGCCCAGGTTTTTCTATTAATTCAAAAGCCCATTTGTTAATTCAAATAAATCAAGTGCTCTCAGGGATATGAAGAAATCAAGGGAATTTGTTCTTAGTGCACCAAAAATCAACGTGTGTGAATGTTGCATTTGAGTTAAAAATCTGTCACGCCCCGCTTCCCAAAATGGACGGAGGCGAAGCGTGACAAGGCCCGCTTAGGCCAGAGCTGAGAAGTTCGGACCCAATAAGCGTCTGTAGAGGTACCATTTTAAACGATTTTCAGGTTCTTGCATTAATAAAGTTCGAACAACAGAAAGTACAGAAAGGAAGTTGCATTCATTAAATAGAGATATAATATCCAACTCGTACAAAGTCCAAAAGAAGCCTAATCTTGGCAACAAAAGATTTAAAGACAAACCTAAAAGTAGTACCCTCTGAAAGTGGCTAAAAGACCTCAAGGTCTGATCCTCGTCAGGCACGAACTCTGGATCAACGTCCTCCGGCTCTCTGTCTGCTGGCAAGTCCGCCTCGTCGACGTACTCTGGCTCAACACCTGACGTACATCACCAAAAGAAGGAACCGTACGTCAGGTCAGGTCTACAAAAAGGGTTAGACCAAACTGCAAGTGTATCAACTTTTAGACAACGTTTTACTTGTTGATTAGCATGCTGGGGTTATAACTGAGTAACAAACAGAAGTAACGCAGCAGGAAAGTAAAGCGCAACAAGTAGTAGTTGTAGCGTGTGCTACCAACTACGGGACTAACCTACAGGTGTCAAGACAAGTCGGGACGTGACGGAAACAAGGCAGGACAAGACAAGTGAGACACGAAAGGGTTCTCTCCTTACGGTTCGAGGGGGATCAGACCCTCTTGCCGTGAGCACGCTCAACCCAACCCCAAACCCCAAGACAAGACATGACATGACACCAGTACAAGGGATCACTCGCTCTAGCTTGGCGAGTGCCCTATTGCCCGCAGGCTGAGAATCAGTACAAGGGATCACACTCTCTAGCTTGGAGAGTGCCCTATTGCTCGCAGGCTGAGAATCAGTACAAGGGATCACTCTCTCTAGCTTGGAGAGTGCCCTATTGCCCGCAGGCTGTGAATCTGTACAAGGGATCACTCGAAGAGTGCCCTATTGCCCAGCGGGCTGTGCAAGACGGGACGGGACGTGACAAGACAGGAAGGGTAATTCTAGGGTGTCCATACACACGCACACACATGATAGCCCTACAGCATTAAAGTTGTTGTTGTCAGGCTCAGACTTCGTCGTCAAGTCTGAGCCGTCAGGAGTCGTCCCGGACGCTATCATTTCACGTCCGGTTCTATTTGTTCACAGTTAACAATTCTAACCAACTAGGGCCTAAGCACGGCCAAAAGTGCAAGGGGATACACTTGCCTGCGATGGCGAGTGTGTCGTCCTCTCGGAGTGTCTCGTCCAAGCGTCTCATCCAAGCGTCTCGTCCAAGCGTCTCGTCCGTAGAAGTCCGTCTGAAATATCGCCACGGCGACGATGTCAGGTCGCGATTTCAATAAATCCTATATAGGTTCGTTTCTAGGTTGTCGGGACTACCCTAATTGTCAAAGTCACAATTTTGATATTCAGCCCTATTCGACGATTCTATCCTATATGCACAGTTCAAAAGTCCAGTCGTCGAATCTACTGTTTCATAACGTTTTAAGGGCGCAGGAAATAAATTTAGTTATACTTGTCCAATTTTAGTTAGGGTTTGATTATACTACAGCGTGGGTTGCTACGAGTTAGGGGACTAACCTTGTATAATGACCGCGCGTGGATCCGACGTCGGGTCTGCAAATGGTAGCGGATCGCGTTGCGGCTCCAATTTCCGAAACGTCTCGCCACGGGTCTTTAGTGTTCACGTGGACGAACGGAAAGCGTGACTGACTCTGCGTCATGGATATAAGCATCAAATTAAAGGGTTCAACTAAAAAAATAATTAAAATCTAACACCTATTAGTGAGAGTGGCATACTGGTTACTGAATTGTGCAATTACAACAACTAACCTACATTGCAAAACTAAATTAATACTAAGACTAATGCTCCTGATACACAATTAAAACAAAACACTAACTTCTAATACCTTAGTTATAGAAAAGATACACACTGATGTATCTATAGATCTTACTGCTAATAAATATAATAAACTTAGATGAGGTTACTTATTTTAAAACACTGATAATACTAATATTGGTAGTGTACTAATCGTACTAATCATTTAATGAGTTGATGACTTATAAAATTTGTTATCATAACAAAAATACCCTTCAAACTTACGTGTTACTCTCCGTGCAAGCTCTGAAGGTGGAGGCTCGAGATGGTCGCTGGCTGCAAGAGGGGCACTGTGCGGCTGTTCTCGGGGCCGGGCAGACGGAGCAGGGCGGTGGCAAAGTGACACAGGGAAGAGGAGAGGTCTGTGGCCTGGAGAATGTTAGAAGGTTGATCAGACAGTGGGAGAGAGGCTAGGGTGTTACCGCTGGGGGTTGCGCGTCGGATGTCGGGCTGAGTGACAGGCTAACGGTTGCGGAGAGGGAGGAGCTAGTGACCGGCGGTGAGGTCTTGGCGTCGGGCTTCAAGCGAACGTGCGGTGTTGATGTCGTGGTCGGAGACTGGCCCAAGGTCCCTGCGAGTGCGGCCTGGCGGACGGTGCAGATCAGTTGCTCGGAGATGTTGATGGTTGTCGGTGTGGTGGTCGAGGGGAGCAGCTGGTCGTGATGGCGTCGAGGCCGTGGTTGCCGGAGCATGGGTGGTCGGTGGTCGGATAGGGGGAGTGAGACGCTGGCTTTGCCGTCGGAGAGGGCAGATGGCCTGGGCTAGGTCGGAAACCACTGGGAGTGGCGTCGGGAGATGGACGGGGCTGGTCGAGATGGGTTCGGAGGCGAGGGGAGTTGGTCGAGGCGGGGCTGCCGGTGGCGGGTCGGGTTGAAGAAGAAGGGTGATCGGAAGAGATTGGGTTCGTGCAGGCTTCGGGAGGAAGAGGAAGTCGAAGGTTTTGTTGCGTTTTGACGGCGTTTCGTGCGGCTGAGGGAAAAAGAGAGGCTCTCAGGTTTTTTTTGGGTTTTAAAAGTGAGGGAGTACGAAAATAATGATGTGGGGTCTACTACATGCATTTGAGAGCAGGTGAGGGTTTCCTCTAGGTTGCTCTATAGGGTAGGTTAAATTGGAGAGAGATAAGAGAGAGAGATGAGGTCGTGGGGAAACGGGTTACACATGAGATGGGGGAGCAGTTGGGATTTGTTGGGTAGCAGATTAGGATGATAGGATTTGATTTGATCTCACAAAACTAATTAATAGAATACGGTTACTCACTAATATTAGATATATAAAAAATGATATGAGTAAGTTCCGTTCTAAGCCCAGTGCAAAAATATTTATCCCGAATAGTCCACTTCCTCCTCCTTTTATAATTATTAAAAACTTCAGCCTACATCTCGTTGCAAATGCGATGGGAATAATCATTAGCAGTATGTTTAAATAAATAAAAATATATATTAAGTTAATAATAATAACAAATTATTACAAATTTGTGCCCCGACGTCCAAAAATTTCAACGAAGGCACCGGAGCATTCGTGCCTCGGAATGGATCGTGAATACGGGGTTTGGTCGAGCGTCTGAACTACGGAAGGTGGTATTAAAAATCAAATACACAAAAGCACACGAAACATAGCTACGCGCTAAAATACGTACAGTCGGAAAGTGGCCGTTACATTCTACCCACCTTAGAAATGATTCCGTCCTCGGAATCACTCATACTAAGACTAATTATAAAATCCATAAATACTTAAGCTTATAACTCCCATCTTCCCCACAATGATCTCTAATCCTATAACTTCAACATCGTTCCTCAAATAATCCATCCTAATCCCTTTTTTTTCACTGGATAATGCCACGACTAATCTCACATCCTAAAATTTAATCATAGATCCATCACTGCTGTTAAATTTCCAACTCCAAGTCCTTATAAAAGAATAATAATCACCTTCTCTTACCATACCACTCTACTAAACTTCATCGGTCCATAACATCTTTAAATTTTCTCAATCTCTTCCCAATATTAATCAGTCGCTAAAAAGATGTTCTAGTCGATCACCAATCCAAGACGAAAACTTTGTATACCTCATAATACATTTACAAATCAACAATCGCCGTGTCCTCAATACATTCCGTGTCATATCTTCCCATAAATTTATCCGCCAATTAATTGAACTATCAAAATCACATCTCCTCCTACTTATTATAATTATTTTCAACCATTATTAAATCCGACAACCTAACCATCCAGTTATCTCAATGCGTCGTGTTATTCTCAAAGTCTTCTCACGTCAACTCATCAATCAAATCTCGATGCTAATAAAAGCTCTACTCAATCTCATGATCACCCTAACTCCTACCATCCTCTGTAGCCATCCCTATCTACCATTCGTCTAAGCTTCAAATCTGATAAGTTCTCATCTTCACGCATATAATCTCATTCAACCAGAATTCTCCATCGAGTCCGACACACTTCGGTTTTATAAATAAGTCTTGGACAGCCCATTCTTTTCGTCCGAAAGAAATCTATTCCAATATCCTTATTGTTCCAAAATCGGTTAATCATTGCTATATCAAGTCTCATCTCTCTCTGAGCCTACCCGCAAACAAAATCCTACCACAATAATAGCTAGTCCCAAAACTATAACAACCATAACATAACATTTCTAAATGGAGTGAGAGAGAAGAGAAAAGGAAAACTTAAAACCAGTGACACATTTCTAAAACATTTGGAGAAACGTGTGGAGTCGTGGTAATGGATGAGTAAGGGTAATTGATTTGTGATCTTGTGAGCTAATTTCAAAAACTTTAAAGGTTTGGTTTAAAAAGAAAAAAAAAGTTTTGATACAATCATATGTAGCCAAGATGAACTATTCATTAATATAAAGACAAGGTCTAAGGAACTGTCTGCTATGACACTATTCACATCATATGAATACTGTCATTCAGACAACTTCAAGCATAACATGGTTAACACTGAGTGCGCGTTCAAGACACAAGGGCAATCATCAGGATCCTAACGATGACACACTCATACAGGTCTACACACTCTACCTAAACTCATGCACCATGACGACATCACCTACCAAAGGCCTATTCCTAAACTGGAGGTAGCATGGACAACTACAAGGACTAATGTCTAGATAATAGAAAGAAAAGGAGACTAGATCAAGAGCGAAATGAAATGAGAACGGAAAGAACGAGTTCCAACAAGGCGGGGTAAGGAGATAGTTGGTTGGATGAGACAATATATTTCTCAGAATAATTAGATAGACGAAGAAGATAAAAGTAGGGTGAGGTAGCGGTTGTTTTGCAAATGAAAGTAAGTTTAACAAAGATTTTGAAATGTGGTCACGAAGAACATAGACTGGTATAGTACTAATAATAAAATAATTGGGGTTCTCTCTAGTCTAGAAAATATTTAAAAAGTACGTACAGTAATTGATTACAAATTCTGGTAGTTTTTTTTGTAAAAAGAATAACTTTGAATGGTAACAAGTTTTTTTAATACCGAAATACGAAAGTTAATGATTCAAAAGCGAGTACAAAATAGTAACTTTAGGATTTACGACCAAGAAGGTTTCAAAGTCGATAAAAGAATTTTAATTCAACTGAAAACAAGGAATTTTAAATATATAGTATAAGAGTTTTCAAAGAAATTAAGCTGAGCGATGAAACTGAATATGGAGTTTCGAAAATACTTTTAGAGAAGACAAAATTGGCAAAGAGAAAGATTTGGAGGATCTACGATGATCGTCAGGAAACGATCACGTGAATCGGGAGACAAGAAAATGATCGCTTGAAGAGTATATGTAGGATACGAACCGTGAAGAGCTACGATGGAACATCACGGACGATAACACGAAAATGGTAAAGATCAGGAAGACGCTAGGCGTCGGGGATTCTACTTTTCGGGTCGTCTAAGATCAGGAGAGCTCGACACTAAGATTTCCTAATGAGCTAGACTAAAATCAGGATCTAAGGGAAAAGTTCCTAAGAGAATCACGGTTACGTTCTGCTAGGTCCGAAGTCGATGGAGTTGGGCGAGGGACTAAACTAAAAGAAGGACTCTAGAAATCTAATGCGGTCAGAGTCAAGTGGGGATGCTAAGGTAGTCTAGAACGAGAACGACTAAATCTTAACCAAGGCGTCAGACTATCAAACCTGGGACGTCTATCTAAGTCTTCCTACCATCTAGGACTGGGAAACCTAATTTAGACTTGCACATGGATATTAAATGAATGCGATAATTTTATTGTTCCGAACTTTTGCAAGACCTGCATGGGCCACCACTAAAACCTGTCACGCCCCGCTTCCCAAAATGGACGGAGGCGAAGCGTGACAAGGCCCGCTTAGGCCAGAGCTGAGAAGCTCGGACCCAATAAGCGTCTGTAGAGGTACCCTTTTAAACGATTTTCAGGTTCTTGCATTAATAAAGTTCGAACAACAGAAAGTACAGAAAGGAAGTTGCATTCATTAAATAGAGATATAATATCCAACTCGTACAAAGTCCAAAAGAAGCCTAATCTTGGCAACAAAAGATTTAAAGACAAACCTAAAAGTAGTACCCTCTGAAAGTGGCTAAAAGACCTCAAGGTCTGATCCTCGTCAGGCACGAACTCTGGATCAACGTCCTCCGGCTCTCCGTCTGCTGGCAAGTCTGCCTCGTCGACGTACTCTGGCTCAACACCTGACGTACAGCACCAAAAGAAGGAACCGTACGTCAGGTCAGGTCTACAAAAAGGGTTAGACCAAACTGCAAGTGTATCAACTTTTAGACAACGTTTTACTGGTTGATTAGCATGCTTGGGTTATAACTGAGTAACAAACAGAAGTAACGCAGCAGGAAAGTAAAGCGCAACAGGTAGTAGTTGTAGCGTGTGCTACCAACTATGGGACTAACCTACAGGTGTCAAGACAAGTCGGGACGTGACGGAAACAAGGCAGGACAAGACAAGTGAGACACAAAAGGGTTCTCGCCTTACGGTTCGAGGGGGATCAGACCCTCTTGCCGTGCGCACGCTCAACCCAACCCCAAACCCCAAGACAAGACATGACATGACACCAGTACAAGGGATCACTCGCTCTAGCTTGGCGAGTGCCCTATTGCCCGCAGGCTGAGAATCAGTACAAGGGATCACTCTCTCTAGCTTGGAGAGTGCCCTATTGCCCGCAGGCTGAGAATCAGTACAAGGGATCACTCTCTCTAGCTTGGAGAGTGCCCTATTGCCCGCAGGCTGTGAATCTGTACAAGGGATCACTCGAAGAGTGCCCTATTGCCCAGCGGGCTGTGCAAGACGGGACGGGACGTGACAAGACAGGAAGGGTTATTCTAGGGTGTCCACACACATGCACACACATGATAGCCCTACAACATTAAAGTTGTTGTTGTCAGGCTCAGACTTCGTCGTCAAGTCTGAGCCGTCAGGAGTCGTCCCGGACGCTATCATTTCACGTCCGGTTCTATTTGTTCACAGTTAACAATTCTAACCAACTAGGGCCTAAGCACGGTCAAAAGTGCAAGGGGATACACTTGCCAGCGATGGCAAGTGTGTCGTCCTCTCGGAGTGTCTCGTCCAAGCGTCTCATCCAAGCGTCTCGTCCGTAGAAGTCTGTCTGAAATATCGCCACGGCGACGATGTCAGGTCACGATTTCAATAAATCCTATATAGGTTCGTTTCTAGGTTGTCGGGACTACCCTAATTGTCAAAGTCACAATTTTGATATTCAGCCCTATTCGACGATTCTATCCTATATGCACAGTTCAAAAGTCCAGTCGTCGAATCTACTGTTTCATAACGTTTTAAGGGCGCAGGAAATAAATTTAGTTATACTTGTCCAATTTTAGTTAGGGTTTGATTATACTACAGTGTGGGTTGCTACGAGTTAGGGGACAAACCTTGTATAAAGACCGCGCGTGGATCCGACGTCGGGTCTGCAAATGGTAGCGGATCGCGTTGCGGCTCCAATTTCCGAAACGTCTCGCCACGGGTCTTTAGTGTTCACGTGGTCGAACGGAAAGCGTGACTGACTCTGCGTCATGGATATAAGCATCAAATTAAAGGGTTCAACTAAAAAAATAATTAAAATCTAACACCTATTAGTGAGAGTGGCATACTGGTTACTGAATTGTGCAATTACAACAACTAACCTACATTGCAAAACTAAATTAATACTAAGACTAATGCTCCTGATACACAATTAAAACAAAACACTAACTTCTAATACCTTAGTTATAGAAAAGATACACACTGATGTATCTATAGATCTTACTGCTAATAAATTTAATAAACTTAGATGCGGTTACTTATTTTAAAACACTGATAATACTAATATTGGTAGTGTACTAATCGTACTAATCATTTAATGAGTTGATGACTTATAAAATTTGTTATCATAACAAAAATGCCCTTCAAACTTACGTGTTACTTTCCGTGCAAGCTCTGAAGGTGGAGGCTCGAGATGGTCGCTGGCTGCAAGAGGGGCACTGTGCGGCTGTTCTCGGGGCCGGGCAGACGGAGCAGGGCGGTGGCAAAGTGACACAGGGAAGAGGAGAGGTCTGCGGCCTGGAGAATGTTAGAAGGTTGATCAGACAGTGGGAGAGAGGCTAGGGTGTTACCGCTGGGGGTTGCGCGTCGGATGTCGGGCTGAGTGACAGGCTAACGGTTGCAGAGAGGGAGGAGCTAGTGACCGACGGTGAGGTCTTGGCGTCGGGCTTCAAGCGAACGTGCGGTGTTGATGTCGTGGTCGGAGACTGGCCCGAGGTCCCTGCGAGTGCGGCCTGGCGGACGGTGCAGATCAGTTGCTCGGAGATGTTGATGGTTGTCGGTGTGGTGGTCGAGGGGAGCAGCTGGTCGTGATGGCGTCGAGGCCGTGGTTGCCGCAGCTCGGGTGGTCGATGGTCGGATAGGGGGAGTGAGACGCTGGCTTTGCCGTCGGAGAGGGCAGATGGCCTGGGCTAGGTCGGAAACCACTGGGAGTGGCGTCGGGAGATGGACGGGGCTGGTCGAGATGGGTTCGGAGGCGAGGGGAGTTGGTCGAGGCGGGGCTGCCGGTGGCGGGTCGGGTTGAAGAAGAAGGGTGATCGGAAGAGATTGGGTTCGTGCAGGCTTCGGGAGGAAGAGGTAGTCGAGGGTTTTGTTGCGTTTTGACGGCGTTTCGTGCGGCTGAGGGAAAAAGAGAGGCTCTCAGGTTTTTTTGGGTTTTAAAAGTGAGGGAGTACGAAAATAATGATGTGGGGTCTGCTACATGCGTTTGAGAGCAGGTGAGGGTTTCCTCTAGGTTGCTCTATAGGGTAGGTTAAATTGGAGAGAGATAAGAGAGAGAGAGAGATGAGGTCGTGGGGAAACGGGTTACACATGAGATGGGGGAGCAGTTGGGATTTGTTGGGTAGCAGATTAGGATGATAGGATTTGATTTGATCTCACAAAACTAATTAATAGAATACGGTTACTCACTAATATTAGATATATAAAAAATGATATGAGTAAGTTCCGTTCTAAGCCCAGTGCAAAAATATTTATCCCGAATAGTCCACTTCCTCCTCCTTTTATAATTATTAAAAACTTCAGCCTACATCTCGTTGCAAATGCGATGGGAATAATCATTAGCAGTATGTTTAAATAAATAAAAATATATATTAAGTTAATAATAATAACAAATTATTACAAATTTGTGCCCCGACGTCCAAAAATTTCAACGAAGGCACCGGAGCATTCGTGCCTCGGAATGGATCGTGAATACGGGGTCCGGTCGAGCGTCTGAACTACGGAAGGTGGTATTAAAAATCAAATACACAAAAGCACACGAAACATAGCTACGCGCTAAAATACGTACAGTCGGAAAGTGGCCGTTACAAAATCAATTAATTCAAAAGCCCATTTGTTAATTCAAATAAATCAAGTGCTCTCAGTGCACACACGTTTTCCTTTAAGGAGCACAAATAACAATTCCCCCCAAGGCCGGCCCATTGAAAAAAGAAAATGCATGAACCCTTAATTTTTTTTGCAGCCGCACCATCAAACCCTAGGCGCAATGCTTTTCCTCACGATTACAAAAGGCCGAAATTTTTTTCTCTTGAGGAGCAGCATTATTTGTGGAGCCGCACTTCATCAATAAAAATACAGGAGAGAGCTACTTTGAAAAATTGGAGAAGAGGCGCACGAATTCTGTGAAGAGGCGCCACCGAAATTGAGCCGAACAAACTTTCCTCCAACAGAGCCGAATTCTTGTGAAGATGCATCAACAATCACGAGGGCGCACAAATTCTTGAACAGGGCTTCTACATCTTATTGTTGAATATTGGACTCCCCGGATTTGGTTTTGGATGATGAGCAACCATAAATAATTCATGAACTAACAATTTGTGAGCGCAGTATTGGAGATCGTCGCAAAAATCACGAGAACATTCAAAGCGACATCTCAAGACTTCTCAAAGCACGTATTCATGCCTAAAGCTTCGTTGAAGCTCTTGCGCCGTTTTGGAAGTCATGAAGAATTAATCGAAGCTCTCGAAGACCGTTCTTTAAGGTTTTATTTATAGTCTTTTAGCTTCGATCTATAGAATGTTAAGCCTTGAGTGTATCTTACGATTCTAACTTCATAACGCTCATATCGTAGCTCTAGGATCTTAGTACAAGTTCATTCTAACTTCCTCGAAGCGTCGCGCTTCGATTCGGACTTGTTTGTGCATGTTAGTTGGTACAAGAAGAAGTACTGACCGACTAGATGGTGATCTAGTCGGTCAGCAACTCTTCTTGGACCGACTAGTTTGATTCTTTAATTTCTTGGACTTTACTGTTTACAGTTAGTCGGTCTACGTTGACTCACCGACCGACTAGTTTGTGAACTAGTCGGTCAGTGATGCTTCTTTGACCGACTAGTTGTGACTTACTGTTCATACTAAATTTCTCCTAAGATACTGTTTATCGTTAGTCGGTCTAAGAACGTTTGGTGACCGACTAGTTGACAATCTAGTCGGTCAACTTTTGTTCTTGGACCGACTAAGTCAATTTGTATTCAGACTATTTCATTTTGCCTCTTAGTCGGTCTACGTTCACTGACGGACCGACTAGTTGTGAAACTAGTCGGTCAGAAAGTCTTCTTGGACCGATTAGATTTCTAGGTCTGAAATTCTATCTCTTCTCAGTTCCTCTCTTAGTCGGTCCATGCTGTTTGACTGACCGACTAGTTGATGAACTAGTCGGTCAGTGATTGTTCTTTGACCGACTAATTGCCCCAGATTTCTATCCGTTGGAAATTGACCTAACTTGTTTTTATGGGACCCTATAAATACGAACCTAGGTCATTTCTATCTAGGTTAGAGCTGCCATTAAGAGATTCATTGAGAAAGAAAGAGATATCCATTCTCACTCATTTCTAAAGCTCTCTTCCTCATAAGAAACCCATTCTCTCTCATTCTAGATCTAGAATCCATCTTGAGAGAAGTTTGTTCTTGGTGAGCCCTTCAAGCTCTAGCTTGAATCAAGTCTCCAAATCTCTCCTAGGCACCTATTGCTGGTCATTTCCTTGGTGCTAGGACTTGGTGACTTCATCTTCCTCAAATCCTTCCTTTCACCTATTTGGTAAGAAAAACTCAAGGTATAGGATTTTGCCTTATTTCAATATAAACTCATTTATATTGCTTGTTGATTCTCTCGGTTGTGAGAGAAGGTTGTGATCCCGGGTTGTGGGATTCACTATTGCCATTGTTGTATGATTTGATCTTGTGAAGGTTTTTCACAAGATTTTCATAGTGGAAATCTTAGGTTAGGGTTTCTAACCTACGTATCCGGAGGGGATCCGGGTGGTTGGGACGTAGGATCACCGGGAACAAGTCGGGGAGACTTGGGTCGATCCGAACCCATTAACATCATTTGTTTGCATTGTTAATTTTGTTGTTGTCATTCAATTTAAGCTTCCGCAAATTGATTTGGTAGTTGTTTGCACTATAATTTGGAATTATATTCCTTGTTATTTTTAAAGTACTATTCACCCCCCCTCTAGTACTTGTGCAGTAGCTTGTAGGGCATTACATTTGGTACCAGAGCCAGATACTTAGCTATGTCTGCCAACGACAACAAGACAGTGCGTCCACCTTCCAACTATGACACCTTCAGGAACCGTGAAGGAGCATCTTCGGTGATGGAAGGACATTCCTCTACGAGGCCTCCATTCTTCAACGGTACCAACTACGGGTACTGGAAATGCCGGATGGAAACCTTCCTCCGAAGTGCGTCTTTATGGAGGACCACAATGAAGGAATACATCGAGCCCGAAGAAGAAGACTTTGAGAAATGGACTACCGCGGAGATCGCCGCGGAGGTAAGCAATGCCAAGGCAATGAACGCCTTGCAATGCGCATTGGAGCCCGAGGACTTCAATAAGATATGTACATGTAAGAGTGCATATCAAATTTCGAACTCCCTCCTCATACTTCATGAAGGGACGAGTAGGGTAAGAGACTCTAAACTCGTAGTCGTAAACAAAGATTACAAAATGTTTCATATGCAACAGGGCGAGAAGATGAAAGAATATTACGCTCGCTTCGTTGACATAATAAACGAGTTAGAGGCCCTCGGTAAGTCCTACACTCAAAAGGAGAAGTGCTCAAAGCTTATCGAAGGACTTCCTTCTTCTTGGGAGAAACGTACCTTCGCCATCGAGGAAGGTAATGACATGAATAAGTATACCGTAGTTCAATTGATGGGTACTTTGATGTCATACGAGGTACGCAAAGATAGCAAGGTGAAGTTACAAGAAAAGATGAAGTCCTATTTGAACCAAGACGCGCCTAAGAAAAAGGCGATTGCATTCAAGGCGGCTTCATCCACCTCTACCGATGATGAGGACTCGGAAGAAGAAATGGACATGGAATCCATTGCACTCATGGCAAAGAAGTTCAATCGCTTCTTCCGAAAGGGTAACTTCAAACAAAAATGTAAATTTACTTCTACTAACGCCTCTCCACCTTTGTGCTTTAAATGCAATAAGCCAGGACACATCAAAGCGGATTGTCCTCAAACAAGCAAAAGGAGAAGTGGAAGGCGCCGAAGTTCGACAAGTCAAAGAAGTACAAAAAGGGGTAAAAGGGACTTGTCGGAGCAACATTCACCGACTCTGAGGATTCCTCAAGCGGAGAGTCGGACGATGAGAAAGTGGAGCAAGCGCACATGTGCTTCATGGCAAGAGAGGAGCATGATCAAGGATCTTCCTCCTCCGATGATAGCGACGACGAAGGCGATGAGGTAACTATGGATGATCTTAGGGATGCTAACTCTCATTTATGGTCTAAATACACTAAATTAGTAAATAGATATACTAAAGTAAAAGATGACCTAGCTAGCATTCAAACCTCGCCTAAGACTATCATCACCAACAACGACACCGTTGTTGAAGAGTTAAGAAATGAGATTGTTAATCTCAAATCTAAACTTGAACATGTTAGCATTGATGATCCGGAAGAACATAGGATAGCGGATTTGACTTCTCAAAAATCGACTTTGAGTATTGAGAATGAAAGTCTTAAATCTCGTGTTTATGTGCTCACATCGCAAGTATCTACTTTGGATACTTCTATGCGTTCTCTCAAAGAGAAATATGAGAACACATTAGGCCGAATTAATAAATTCAATATGGGTAAGGACTATTTGGATAAAATCTTAAGTGACTTACTTCCGGCCAATCACCACATTGGTTTGGGGTATACGATGGGATGTCCATCCAAAGCGGCAACTACTTTTGTTAGGCCAACTTCCGGTGACTCTACGAGTGGTAGCAAACACTCTATTGGTAGTTCATCTACCAATGGTGCTTCCACCTCGTCCACACCCTCTTTTGGAAAGAAACCCACTTTGGGTGGACCTCCAAAGAAGGGGCATGCTTATATGTACACAAATACCATGCCACGTAGGAACACACGTCCTACTCCACCGTCTCACACATATGATGATTTCTATGCTACACGTTCACGGGCACGTGCACACCATGTGAGACACCCTCACGCACGTGTTCCCACACATGCATATGTTCACCCACCTCATCATATGAATAATTCTCGTCGTGCACCATTCCATCATGTTCCTTATGCCTATCCACAACATGCATCACGTAGAAATCAACGTCGCATGCATGCACCCAATAGGATGATGGCTCCCAAAATTTTCACTATTTGGAGCCCAAAGGACACAAGCATGGATGAAAAACAAGTATATATGAATGCTTATTTTTCGGATGTTGTGCATAGTAGAAATTATGTGGGGAAGTCAAAGTCCAATTGGACTTGGCTTCCAAAGGTCTAACTTTTGAGGACCCAATGACCTTGGGTACCATGATATGAATGTTTCTATCTTTAGGTACTCAAGGAAAAGAAAAAGAAAAGGAGCAACAAATTTAAATTTAGCTCCAAAGGGAATTGGATACTCGATAGCGGGTGTTCAAAACACATGACGGGTGACGCTCAATTGCTCTCCGGAGTGGTTCCCATTGCAAATGGAAATCGCGTCGTATTTGGAGGCAACGAGAGCGGAACCATCGTCGGTGTTGGTAAAGTGGGTAACCCGTCTAAACCCTTAATTAGTGATGTTTATCTAGTTGATGGTTTAAATCATAATCTTATTTCAATAAGCCAACTTTGTGACAAAGGTTACAAAGTTAGCTTTGCGAAAGGATTGTGTCATATTTCAAATGATAATAATAAATTATTATTTTCCGGCACACGCCATAAAGATATTTATATTTTGGATCTTCCTAAGTCATATGAACAATGTCTCGTTGCCAACACAAGTGAACAACACCTATGGCATCGACGCTTTGGACATGTGAACTTTGGAACACTTTATAAGCTTTCGAAATTAAATTCCATTAAAGGTTTTCCGAAGCTCGTTTTTGAAAAGAAAAGTTTTTGTGACTCTTGTCAACGTGGCAAGCTTCCTAAATCTTCATTTAAACCTAAGAAAAGCATTTCTACGAAACGGCCACTAGAGCTATTTCATCTAGATTTATTTGGGCCAACTAGAGTTGCTTTCTTAGGAAATGCAAGATATGGACTAGTCATCGTTGATGATTATTCAAGATTTACATGGGTATTTTTCTTATGTAATAAAAATGAGGCTTTTGAAAACTTCACAATATTTGTGAAGAAAGTACAAAATCTCATCGGAACCACCATTGTCACTATTCGTAGTGATCATGGGGGTGAATTTGAGAATGAGTCTTTCTCAAATTTTTGTGATGATCTTGGAATTACTCACACGTTTTCTTTCCCTCGCGCACCTCCTCAAAATGGTGTTGTTGAGAGGAAGAATAGAACGCTTGTGGAGTGTGCTCGCACTATGCTCGAAGATAGTCAACTTGGTTATCAATTTTGGGCGGAAGCGGTACACACCGCTTGTTATGTGTTTAATAGAATACTTTTGAGGCCCGGCACCAAACAACCTTGCTATGAATTGTTGTTTGGTAGATTGCCTCAAGTTAAACATTTTCGTGTTTTCGGCGCAAAATGTTTTATTAAAAACACATATGATAATTTGGACAAATTTGATCCGAGATCGGATGAGGGGATATTTGTTGGGTATTCCTCACGTAGCAAAGCCTACCTGATATACAACAAAAGATCCTCTACGATCGAGGAATCACTTCATGTCTCTTTTAATGAGAATTTTACTAATTCTAGAATTTCAAATGATAATGATTCTATGGATGTTTTATGTGATTCGTTTGAAAATTCTAAGACTATTGATTCAATTGATCCTATTGAGACTAACCCGACTAATGAAGTTGTTGAGAATGTGCCTAGTGATCAAGGTATTCCCAAGCGGCTTCATACCGTTCGCGACCATCGCCATGAGCAAGTCATTGGCAATATTCATGATAGTGTCAAGACGAGATCGCAAGTCCACCACTTCGCCAATTGTGCCTTTGCCTCATCGATAGAGCCAAAGAATATAGTTGAAGCGTGCGAAGATAGTGCTTGGATCCTTGCCATGGAGGAGGAACTCATTCAATTCGAGAGGAATGAGGTATGTGAGCTTGTTCCTTTGCCATCGAAGAACCACACCGTCATAGGGACAAAGTGGATCTTCAAGAACAAAACCGACGAAAACCAAGTCGTCATCCGGAACAAAGCTCGGTTAGTTGCTCAAGGCTATCGCCAAGAGGAAGGTATTGATTTCGAAGAATCCTTCGCTCCGGTAGCTAGATTAGAATCAATTAGACTTTTATTGTCTTATGCATGCCATAAAAATTTTAAGTTATTTCAAATGGATGTTAAAAGTGCATTTTTAAACGGAGATGTTGTTGAGGAAGTTTACGTTTCTCAACCTCCGGGCTTCATAAATGAAAAATTTCCAAATCATGTTTTTAAACTAAAGAAAGCTCTTTATGGTTTGAGACAAGCTCCTCGAGCTTGGTATGATCGCCTAAAGAATTTTCTTTTGGATTTGAATTTGAAAATGGGCGAAGCCGATTCTACACTTTTTGTTAAGCATGCGAATAATGATATTTTATTAGTTCAAATTTATGTTGATGATATCATTTTCAGTGCTACTAACTTCACTCTTTGCGAAGAGTTTTCTAATGTTATGAAGGAACAATTTGAGATGAGCCACATGGGCGAACTCAAATATTTCTTAGGTCTCCAAATTCGCCAATTGAACGATGCAATCTTCATCCACCAAACGAAGTATACGGTGGAGTTGCTTAAGCGATTTGGAATGGAGAGTGCTTCCGGGAAAAAGACTCCAATGAGCATGACTACGCATCTTGACAAGGATACGGGCGGTAAGGATGTAGACATTCATCTATATCGAGGTATGATAGGTAGTTTACTTTATCTTACCGCAAGTAGGCCCGATATTATGTTTACCGTATGCATATGTGCTCGTTATCAGTCTCAACCTAAGGAGTCTCACTTAGTAGCGGTTAAACGTATTTTTCGCTATCTAAGTTACACTTTAGATTTTGGATTACTTTATCCGAAATCTAGCACATATGAGTTAGTCTCATATAGTGATGCCGATTATGCTGGATGCAAATCCGACAGGAAAAGTACTAGTGGCACTTGCCATTTTCTAGGAAATTCTCTTGTCTCTTGGTTTTCCAAGAAGCAAAATTCCGTATCACTTTCAACCACCGAGGCGGAATATATTGCCGCCGGTGCCGCTTGTGCCCAGGTTCTTTGGATGAGACACACACTGAAGGATTTTGGTATTCATTGTGATACTAGCCCTATCATGGTGGATAACCAAAGTGCTATTTGTCTTTCGAAGAATCCGGTGCACCATTCCCGATCTAAACACAAAGATGTCCGACACCATTTCTTAGATGATCATGTTGCTAAAAAGGACATCATTTTAGTGTACGTTGAAACCCAAAAGCAAATCGCCGATATTTTCACGAAAACCCTCAAGGAGGACTCCTTTGTGCGGTTACGTCGAGAATTGGGGATTATGGGTGAATCCGAGATATAAGATTCATATTTCATTCAATTATCTTGCATGCTATTATATTTCGCGATATTTCGTTCATGCTAGATTTATTGAATTTTTGGGATTTTATGTGATATGTTTGAATTTGTGCTCGAATTCGTATTTGAATGTCGTATTTAAGATTTCGACGTTTTATGGGGTAATTTAGATGACTAATGAGAGTGTTAAGATGTTTCATCCAAGTGGTTTGTGAAGAGAAATCAATTATCAATTTTTGGACTCTTCTAGTCGGTTTCAGTTCATTAGTCAACCGACTAGATGCTCATCTAGTCGGTCAGCTAGTGAACTCAGACCGACTAGATCAAGCTTTTATCTAACTCTTATCATTTTCTTTCTTTAGTCGGTCACAGTACACTTACCGACCGACTAGATTGAAAACTAGTCGGTCAGTGTGTATACTGCGACCGACTAATTCTAGCCCTAGAAATTTCCTGTTTGCCTCTGTTTCGACTTAGTCGGTTCAAGCTCATTGACCGACCGACTAGATCGTAATCTAGTCGGTCAGTGCTTGAACTGTGACCGACTAAGTGTGTTAGGGCAAATGTGTCTTTTCGCTTTCCAGACCGACTTATCTCTATCTTATTCGACTAAAATTTGTTTTAGTCGGTCTTATTCTCTCCTCCAGCCCGAAATTTCCCAAAACCCCTCCGAGCCCCTTCGACTTCCGACGTTACTCCCGTCGATTCCGGCCATCTTTCCGTCCATCCGCCGCCGCCGATCGCTCCCCTAGGTAGCTTCCTCCTCCTCCTAGGTCTCGATTCCTTTTCTAGGGTTGATCTAGCTCGATTTCTCTCCTATGTGATCTAGGGTTTCGGATTATTTTTCGAAGTGTGTTAGGGTTTGTTGATTGTGCTTCTAGGGTTTGATCTCTAGGGTTTGTGTAGCTCGTAGCTTCGTTTGCTTGTACTCGTCGTGCCGCAATCATGGCAAAGACGCGGATCCCTATCACTTCATCTGGGGCTTCCCCAATGAGTGTAGAGCCTTCTGACCCTAGGAATCCATCTAAGCCCAAGCGTCGTGCTAAATCTACCCAAGCTTCTCCGTCTTCGCCTCCTCTGAAGAAGCAGAGGACGGCGACGGTCAAACCCCGAAAATCTAAGTCTAAAAAGCCCATACTCCACTCACCCTCTACTCCTCCTGATTCCGATACTGAGTTTATCCCTGAGGATGAGCCTGGCCATAGGGAACCCACTCCTCCACTTCGTCCTAGGACTCGCCAGCCAAAGGGAAAGGGCCCAATGCCAGCGGGTGGTGTTAACATATCGTTGTGTCGCGACGACCCTATGTGTCTCGCGGCCTACAACCGTATTGAACACTGCCCGATGCTATTGGAGCACTATGTTCAGTTTTCAGATTTCCTTGGCTTAGCTGACCTCCTCTCCTATAGTGGGCTCCTTGACTACCTACGCTACGATCTTAAGGCCAACCCTAAACCATATCCTTGCCTGGTAAAATTGTTCTATGCCAATCGTGTCTGAGGCCAGTACGATGCGAGTCACTCCATCGAGACTACTGTCTTGGAAACTCCTATAGTTCTCACGGCAGAAATCTTGGGGGAGATACTTGGCTGTTCGTCGTCTGGTCTCCTTCCTTCTGACATTTCCGTCGATGATATCGCCTCCTTGGATCAGTCCGTTCTTTCTGATATCTTCCATGTGATCCCTCCTGCCTTTATTGGAGTTCCTTCGAAGTCGTTCAAACGTAATGCATGGGTGCTGAATCTTATTCTGAAGTCGTGCTTGCTTCCCAAGTACGGCTCATCTTCACTTCCATCCCAGCCATTTTTGAAGCTTATTTACGCTCTTTTCTTGGGTTGCGAGATTAATTGGGCTCGCGTTATACTCGATAAGATGGACTCTTTCGAGTGTATACGCAAGACCAATAAATCTGCGCATATTCCATATCCGTGTCTGTTGACCCTTGTTTTTCGTCATTTCCGAGTCCCTCTCCCGCCTGACGATGAGCATCCCTTGGGTCCCCCTCTGAACGCGACGGCCGTTAAGAAATCTCTAGCGGCGCTTCGTCACGTGCAGAGGTCGACCGCATCTACTTCTCAGGCCACTCCCTCAGCTGCTGCAGCCCCCACTCTTTCTGCTACATTGGATGATGTCGTACGCCTTTTTCGTCGGCACGAGTCGCGTTTGGCTCGTACCGAGGAGGTCGTCTGCCGTATGGCTCAGATGATGGGCATTGATCTTCCTCCTTCCGTTTCTGAGGCCGAGGAGATGGACGATGAGGAGATTGACGATCTTGTCACTTCCTTGGCTCGTGGCGATGAGGCCACAGCCACTGCTGCTGCTGCTGCTACCACTTCTGCTCCTGGAGTTGGCACCACTTCCGGTGCTCCAGAGCCTTCTGCTTCAGTAGTTCAGACTTCTGAGGCTGCTGCTGTTCCTATTGACGAGCCTGCTCCTATCTCACCTGCTGCTGTTGAGACCACTGCTGTTGAGACCACTGCTGTTACTCCTGTTGAGACCCCAGCTGTTGAGCCCGTCGTTTCCACACCTGCCCCGACGATCCCGTCTATTGACACGCCTCTCCTCCCTGCAGAGCCTGAGTCCACTCCGTCGACTGGACCCACGGAGACTGCAGATCCAGCCACTTCCTCGTGATCGTCAGTTCCGAGGACTCTCCACTACTCTTTGGATGATATATCTTTTTGAGAGTATTTTGGGTTAGGATGGAGTTTGAGGGTTGTTTTGATGTATTTTTGAGTTTTCTGGATGTCGGTGTTGGGTATTTTGATGTACTTTGGATGATGTTGATGATGGTGTTATATTTTGATGTGGATGATGATGTTGTACTTTTTGATGTTTATATAGATGATGTGTCGTACTTGATATGATGTACTTCTTGTATTTGATATCTTTTTGGATGTACTCATGATGTTTCTATCTATATATACATCGATGTTCATGTTGTGATATTTACTTCGTCATGCACACTAATTCTCATTCAATGTCCATGCTATGTAAAATCGTCGCTCGACGATTGAAAAACTTGGTTAAATAGATTATATTTCTATATTTGTATAGAATTGTTTTCCATGCACAAATTTAACCAAGAATATTGAATATTGAAGAGTATGTTTCTTTATTCAAGAAATGAATAATTATTTGGTATTTTTGATGATTTTGATTGTCGCTTTTTGATAATGGACAATTTGGCACACCTTGATTTGATTTCATCATTTTTCCCTTGGTGTCAATTAGGTCCATCGTCATTGTCTACGACTCCCAATGTTGGATTTTCCATTTCCTAGTTGTTGTCGTTGTATGCCCCCCATTTTTGGGATAATGCCAAAGGGGGAGAGATAATGATAATAAATAGCGCAAATGAAAATTTAACTCAATTTCCAAGAATCTAGTTTGATATGTTAGATTCAGGGGGAGTTAAGATATATATAAGGATTTTCAAAATCCGATATTTCGAAAATCGATTCTCTTTATTTATCTTACTCGTCTGATTGATGCAATTCATATATATTCATTTTGGAATTAACGTGTCATCAATGCAGGGGGAGTAAGTATTTTTCATTTGAATCATTATTTTTGATTATTATTTATGTTGGTTTGTCATCACCAAAAAGGGGGAGAATGTTGAATATTGGACTCCACGGATTTGGTTTTGGATGATGAGCAACCATAAATAATTCATGAACTAACAATTTGTGAGCGCAGTATTGGAGATCGTCGCAAAAATCACGAGAACATTCAAAGCGACATCTCAAGACTTCTCAAAGCACGTATTCATGCCTAAAGCTTCGTTGAAGCTCTTGCGCCGTTTTGGAAGTCATGAAGAATTAATCGAAGCTCTCGAAGACCGTTCTTTAAGGTTTTATTTATAGTCTTTTAGCTTCGATCTATAGAATGTTAAGCCTTGAGTGTATCTTACGATTCTAACTTCATAACGCTCATATCGTAGCTCTAGGATCTTAGTACAAGTTCATTCTAACTTCCTCGAAGCGTCGTGCTTCGATTCGGACTTGTTTGTGCATGTTATTGGTACAAGAAGAAGTACTGACCGACTAGATGGTGATCTAGTCGGTCAGCAACTCTTCTTGGACCGACTAGTTTGATTCCTTAATTTCTTGGACTTTACTGTTTACAGTTAGTCGGTCTACGTTGACTCACCGACCGACTAGTTTGTGAACTAGTCGGTCAGTGATGCTTCTTTGACCGACTAGTTGTGACTTACTGTTCATACTAAATTTCTCCTAAGATACTGTTTATCGTTAGTCGGTCTAAGAACGTTTGGTGACCGACTAGTTGACAATCTAGTCGGTCAACTTTTGTTCTTGGACCGACTAAGTCAATTTGTATTCAGACTATTTCATTTTGCCTCTTAGTCGGTCTACGTTCACTGACGGACCGACTAGTTGTGAAACTAGTCGGTCAGAAAGTCTTCTTGGACCGACTAGATTTCTAGGTCTGAAATTCTATCTCTTCTCAGTTCCTCTCTTAGTCGGTCCATGCTGTTTGACTGACCGACTAGTTGATGAACTAGTCGGTCAGTGATTGTTCTTTGACCGACTAATTGCCCCAGATTTCTATCCGTTGGAAATTGACCTAACTTGTTTTTATGGGACCCTATAAATACGAACCTAGGTCATTTCTATCTAGGTTAGAGCTGCCATTAAGAGATTCATTGAGAAAGAAAGAGATAGCCATTCTCACTCATTTCTAAAGCTCTCTTCCTCACAAGAAACCCATTCTCTCTCATTCTAGATCTAGAATCCATCTTGAGAGAAGTTTGTTCTTGGTGAGCCCTTCAAGCTCTAGCTTGAATCAAGTCTCCAAATCTCTCCTAGGCACCTATTGCTGGTCATTTCCTTGGTGCTAGGTCTTGGTGACTTCATCTTCCTCAAATCCTTCCTTTCACCTATTTGGTAAGAAAAACTCAAGGTATAGGATTTTGTGGTAAGTTTGCTTATTTCAATATAAACTCATTTATATTGCTTGTTGATTCTCTCGGTTGTGAGAGAAGGTTGTGATCCCGGGTTGTGGGATTCACTATTGCCATTGTTGTATGATTTGATCTTGTGAAGGTTTTTCACAAGATTTTCATAGTGGAAATCTTAGGTTAGGGTTTCTAACTTAAGTATCCGGAGGGGATCCGGGTGGTTGGGACGTAGGATCACCGGGAACAATTCGGGGAGACTTGGGTCGATCCGAACCCATTAACATCATTTGTTTGCATTGTTAATTTTGTTGTTGTCATTCAATTTAAGCTTCCGCAAATTGATTTGGTAGTTGTTTGCACTATAATTTGGAATTATACTCCTTGTTATTTTTAAAGTACTATTCACCCCCCCTCTAGTACTTGTGCAGTAGCTTGTAGGGCATTACACTTATTCTCTAAGAGTCAATCAAATTTTTTTAAGAGAAGCACGGCACAAAAGATATCTCATTTATCAATTTGGTTGACAGCCGAAAATTGTTTTTCAAAGCATGCTGCTGATTCTTTCAAAAGCATGCTGCCAATTATTATTTTTTTAATGCTTTCTCCTTTTTAAATTGCAGGTGATCTTTTATTTGAGAGAGCATCAAGGGTCAGCCGACAATTTTGACCAAACAAGGAGCTTGCGTGTGCCTATTTTTGGAGGAGATTGAAGATTGAAACAAAAGGCTATGAGCAGTATTTTTGACCTCTCCCTACAATCTGTTAGTCCACAAGTCCCAATGAGGTTATCTTCAATCATGCCTATAAGCCGCCGTAATTGAGAGGTGCCAGTTGCAGTGCATTTGAAATTGCCGATCAAAGACTTGGAGGAGCACACATGTACCTTTGCCGCCATTATTGACTAAGCCCAGTGCCCTTGATTTTGAGTCTGCCGACCATTTGTTTGGGGCCGCATCTTGTTGCAATTGCTGACTGAGCAGCTAGCATGCACTCTTGCTGCTGACCGATAGCTTCATAGCACCATCCACCAAGCTACCCGAGTCACCACATAGTCAAAGTCTTGTTGCCGACCCATCAAGTTGACGTGCCATCATCTTCAGCCGGCGCAGCAGACCCAGGTCTTGGTGACCCACGCTTGAAGCCTTGCTGATTCCATCTTGCGTAGTGCTGTCAAGCTGACCTACTACCAAAGCCGTTAGTTGACAAAGGGGATACCAAAGGCCGCGAGCTGCAAGATCAGATCCGCAACTTGAGTTGCATGATTTACGGAGACGACTACATCACGTCAGATACAGAACTGACCTGCGCTTATTGACAGAGATGACTACGATACACAAACTGAGCATTTCTGAACTCTATTATTATTTTATTTGTGTAGTGGTAGCGATCTCTGTAGGGGAAATCTTATTACCTTCTGCGTTACTTTTTGGGGACCTGATGACTTGGGAGTCGTCACGGAGGGAGAGCATCTGACTAGATTGATAGTGTAGAGCACGTGGTGTGTGTACGAGCTAGGTGAGAGTAGATTTGGGATCTTGACTCATTGTAGCTGTATTTGATTACATATCTATCTAGTAGTTGCTTTCGGGGGCTGGAGTAGGTCGTAGGGACGACCGAACCAGGGTATATCTGTGCGTATTCTGTGACTGCTATTTTATTGCCCTGTCTGTGCCTATAACTGCGTGGGATTGTTCGTGGGTTGCACGAATATTTTTATTAGCCTATTCACCCCCCTCTAGGCTACGATCCAGATCCAACATTCGATGGACGCCGCAGCTGGGGGGGGGTCCTTTATGTCTAGAAGTGAAGAAGATGCCGGGAACATTTTAGAAAACATGGCATCAAACAATGAACGGTGGTGTGATGAGTGTGCCACGCCCAGATCTGGAGGAATGCATAGAGTCGAGGACATCGACAAGTTGTCTAGCAAATTCGATTTGCTATCGACCCAGATCTCAGCGCTCATGGTAGGAGCTGGTGGTGCCAGCACCCAACAAGTCGCAGTGGTGGAAGCGGAAGTACTGGGAGACTTCGAGGGTGGTGATATCTCACCACCGGTGGATCAAGCTAGCGCACTTTTCTTCAACCCGACGGGTAATGCGCCGTATCCACCTAGGACTAGCTCAAATCCGGTTTATTCTCCCAATAACCGGAACCGCCCCAATCTGAGCTACCGGGCACCTTATCAATAGCAGCAGCAGCATCATCAACAAGTATATCAGCCACCGCAGCAGCAGCAGCAGCAAGTATATGAACCACCTAGGCAACATCAGCAGCAGTATCAGCAGCAGTAGCAGCCACCACATATGTACCAACAGTATCCCCCTAGGAACCAGCAGCCCTTGCAGCAGCAGCAGCAGCCATATGGCCAGCAGCAAGTTATCTCCCCGGTTGAGTCCCTCTTGACCCAATATATTACGACCAGGAGAAGATCAACTTGAAGCTGGAGATGGGGTAGAGGGCTCTCACCGACCAAGTAACCCAATTGGGGTTACAGGTGGCGAACCTCCAACGGGCGCAAAATCAATTGCCGGGTCAACCGGAAGTTAATCCAAGGGGGGCGAACCAGACTTTGGCACTAACGCTGATCATGCGAATGTGTCCGCTATCGTCTTGAGAAGCGGGACACAAATTCCTACAAGAGTGCCCGCCAAGGAACCTGAAGCTCCATTGGTCGTAAAGGGACCAATTGAAAAATCAAATGACGACGGAGCTTCATCACCAAAGACTACGACTCCGGAGGGAGTCTCTAAAGAAGAGAAGAAGAAGGACGAGGAGGGGAGCCTGAGAGTATTCAAGCCCGTTGTGCCTTTTCCACAACGACTTGCCCAAGCTAAGATTGATGAAAAATATGGCAAGTTCTTCTCTATGGTTAAGGATTTAAGCTTGCAGATCCCTTTCCTCGAAGCCATAGAGACAATTCCCTCGTATGCAAAATTCTTAAAGGACTTGGTGACGAAGGATTCGAGGAAGGAAAAGGTAGTTCTCACGGCAGAATGCAGCGATCTCATTCAGTGAGCGAATCCGCCCAAGCTAAAGACCCAAGAAGCTTCTACATTCCTTGTTCGATTGGTGAAGTGAAAATCCATCGGGTGCTCGTGGATTTGGGAGTGAGCGTCAGTCTAATGCCCCTGTCACTATACAGGAGAATAGGGATGGGGACCTGGAGCCCACGGGTATGACCCTTCAACTAGCTGATAGATCGGTCAAATATCCGGTGGGAATTGTAGACGACTTGCCTGTTAACATCAGTGGAATGCATGTGCCGGTAGACTTCGTGGTGATGGACATGCCTGAAGACACTCATACACACATCATCCTTGGACGGTCCTTCATGGCCACCGCTGGTGTACTAATAGATGTGAAGAAAGGGAAGATATTCCTTAATGTTGGCGACCAGAAGGTCGAATTTGACTTGGGGTTATCTATGAAGCACCGTCCGGATGAACCTGGTTGCAATATGCTTGACATTGAAGAAGAAAGAGCTGTGGAAGCTGGGGCCTGGGAAATTCTCTCAAGGAACCCCCCAACAGTTTGGGGGACCTTGAAGAGCATGGCGGTTTGAAGAAGGAAGAAGTTGCTCGGGAAGCGGTTGTCCCACATACGATTCCCCCCCGGATTCCAAAAAGCTGCTCCTATAAGGAGGAAGGGAAAAGAGCCTACGGGGCTTATCGCTGATGAGATCCGGATCTTAAGAAAAGTGGCGGTTGACGACAATGTGAGGGAGAAGCCCCCCGATACCATCAACGGAGGGAGGATCATCGAAGAAGTTTTTTTATCGCCGCTGTCAGCACCAGAGACCACCGCTCCAAAATCTGAAGGGATGCCAAACATTGGGCATCACCCCTGTCCTCCTTGAAAATCATCTACCGGGTGTGGAGCAAACGACGTTAAATAAAAGCGCTTCATGGGAGGCAACCCATGTTCTATACCCTCGTCTTTATTTTTAGGATTATTTTTAGGATTATTTTTCTTATTTTGATAAATAAATTCAGCGACGGGAACTTTCGTCGAGGGACTTAGGCCATTTTTGAACTTTTACAGGAAACAAGCCCCAACCGATCGATTGACCCCTTAACCGATCGGGTGGGACGTATCAGAAAATGCCCTATATCTGTTCTTCAGCGAACCGCTCGGGTGGAGCAACACGAGACCGGGTGGCAGATCGTGTGAGAACGACAGAAATCTTGGATTTTTTTGGGATCAAATCAACCGATCGGTTGATAGAAGCAGTGGTCGTGTGGCCGTCCGGGTGAAGTGCACAGAACTCTTGGGAAAATCGTGAAGCGGCCAACTGATCGGTTGAAATCTCAACCGATCGGTTCGCCTGTAGACACTTTTCAACAAATTTTTTGAAATAATAACAAACCGATCGGGTGAAAACTCACCCGATCGGTTCGCCCAAAACCCTATAAATACCCCCCAACTGAACCGATTCGTTTTCTTCACCCGACTTCGACTTCTCCTCTGCTGTTTCGACTTCCTCTCTCCTCAACCGGCCACATTCTTCCCCCAACCGACCCCCACAGCCTCTCAATCGATCTCCCCACACCCTCCTTCTCTCTCTCTCTCTCTCTCTCCATCAATTCCTCTCTCCCACTCTCATTCTCTCTCCTCCATCCCTATCCAAACACTAATCTACGCCTCACTCTTCCCCATTTCGAAAAAATTGTTGAAGAGACGTGCCGCGGCTTCACACTCCCATCAATTGCACAGCGTTGGGTGATTTGCGAGCACGGATTGTCTACGCTACTGGGTAAACTCGTTCCCTAACTCTATTTCTTACATTTTCCAAAGTATTACTATTTTGCTCAATTGCCAGTGTTTGTGTGCATTCATCATATCTTGCATACACTTACATCACACACAACCATGGGCAGGGATAAAGATAAGGGTAAAGATATCATGCGTGAGGAGGGGTCGTCTCGCAAGAGACGAAAGACCACACGTCCACCTAGTTCACGCCCTCCTCCTACAAAGCCTACACAACCCCAACCCCAACCAATTATCCCTCCCGAGGACCCAATGATGGGCCCGCGTGGTTACCATTTTTTGAGTGTTGAGCAGAAAGATTTTTATAATAGACTTGATGCACGGGGACACATATCCACCAAATTCACACACGCCCAAACCCTTATCGATCTCGGAGTTTTCTTCGAGGTCGAGACTCTCTTCGCTAACTTAGGATGGATAGCTTTCTTGAATGCCACCGCGGTATCCTACCCCTCTCTCACACTCGAATTTCTATCTTCCCTTAAATGTGAGTCGGGGTCGATCGTTGTTTTTCGCGTCCGAAACAAAACCATCCGCACCCACCTGAATACTATCAATAACATTTTCAGTTTTCCCATTCTAGGGGATGACACTATCAGTCACTCCGGATACCACCGTGATTTCGATGTCGATCAATTTTGGTTTCGCCTCACCCTACACGACCATTATCCTCGAGGTAAGGCCAAGGCCTCCTCCATCATTCAACCCGTATTCCGTCTGGCCCACCGAATCATATCTTGCACATTCTTCTCCAGGGATGAGTCCGGGACCGTGACCATCCCTGATCTTTTTATTTTGTGGGCCATGACATTTGATTTCATTCGCGGTGATGATGGGATCACCATCGAGGCCCCTCGCATTCCCATTCATGCTGGTGATTGGCTTATTCACAAATTACTTGAGATTAGCCGCGTCGGCAGAGACAAGTTTTGTTGCGAGGGCCTCATTACCATCATAGCTTCATATCCCCAGTACAATATCGCCATCCCCCGAGATTTGCCCTTCTGCCGCAGGACCTACACGTATAGATCTTGATGTCCTGCGACATATACACATGATCAAGCCTCGACCCGAAGATCATTTCACTTTCTACTACGGTCACTCTCTGCTCCTTACACCATTCTGCCCAACCCCACTCGTATGCCTATCCAGCTTATGGCAGATTGGAAAATCCCACCTGAACCTGAGTTTCTAGGGGGGTTACGTCTTCTGTTTATCCCGGGCGCACCCAGATCACCTCCCCCTGCCGCCCACTTAGGCCAGCAGGACATTCCTATGTCCCGAGGAGACTTCGGGGCTGGCCCTAGTAGAGCCATCCCGGCTTCTGTCCCCATCACCACCGTCGCCTCCTCTCCGGTCCGTACGACCACTACTTCTTCCTTTCGTCGAGCCACCTCTGCTCGCCTCGGTCTCGAGGCTGAGTTAGCTGCACTGCGTGCTGGTGCATCCTCTTCAGCCTCCTCGGTCCCATCCTCTTCCATCTTCACTCACCCACGTTTCCTCGCACTTAAGAGGAACGTGGCCACCATCCTTCGCATTCTCACTCACGTTCACGGACCACCTCCACCCACACCACCCCCTCACCCCCACCTTCACATTCATCCCCTCCCACCACCACTTCCATTCCTACCACTCCCTCTACACACACCGTTTCCATTCCCTCCACTTCACCTCCACTCACGACCACTGCTGTCGCCCCCACAGATCCATCACCATCCACTTCCATCACCCCATACGCACGTCGCAAGAAATTGCAGGTGCGATCGAGATCACTTTCCCCACCATCCTCTCGTACCCCCGTACCTTCCCCATCCACCACCGCATTGGTCGCCATTTCACTACCACTCACCATCATCACCACCACACCACCCATCGTTCACACCTCCTCCGCACCCACCCATCCATCACCTTGACCCCTTTCTCCACTTCTCCGCACACCAGTCACCTCTCCCGTCCACTCCCCCACATCCCCCACATCTTCTACCGAGGAGGACGAGGATATTTCCTCTCTTGCCTTTTGATTTCATTTTCTTTTCCGATCTTCCCCCTTGCATATTTCTGCATCATCATGATTATATCTTATCGCTAGCATTGTTATGTCTAGCTTGGGGGAAGTCATTTTTATGCGTGTTGTCGTGTGATGTTTTTATGGTGTGATTGTTTATATATGTCGTGTGGTGTGATTTTCTATATTTTATTTTCTGTATTTCATTTTCCTCCTCGTTTATTTTTCAGTTTCGTATGTGTGTTTTTCTTGTTTTTCATTTCTCTTTGAGTCGGTGCGTATCCCCCCATTTTCATTGCCCTCCCGTATTTACTTCTATTACATTGAGGGCAATGCAAGTTTCAGCTTAGGGGAGTCGCACTTCGTGCGTCAGTTGTGTCGTTTTCTTCGGTTTTGAGTCGTTTTTCATCGTGTTTTTCTTTTTTCCTTCTCATCTTTTGTTCTCTCTCTCTCTCTCTCTCTCTCTCTCTCTCTCTCTCTCTCTCTCTCTCTCTCTCTCTCTCTCTCCTAGAGATGACCCCATATGATGAATTGCCATAGAATCACACACACACAAACACCTAGCATGACTTCGATAATCACATTTACTAACCCTAGGAAGCCGAGTCCTCTTGCATTTCATGCATCGTGGGTCCACTTATCTTTTATGTGAGTCGTGTGTCGTGACTAGCTTATATTGTGCTTCTACTTTGTGATTTTGATTTATATACCTGTCCTGGGATGACCCCTAGATTATCATGCTTCGATTTGAGTATGTGGTATTTGCTTCTACTGTCTGCTTCTATATGCATGAATATATTTATATCGTGTACTGCAATTCGCATGTGTCGGGATTCCACAATTAGGACTAGGATAACCCATTTAGCCTATGCTCTGATTAGCGAGAAAAATCTCCTTTGCCCAAGTGTTTAGAATCCGATTTATTTTTTATTTTACTTGGGTGCAAACCCCCTCATCGTGTACCGTTCTCCCACTTGGGAGAGTACACACATGTATATACCCCAAAATCCAAAAATCCAAAAAAGAGAGAAAAGAAAAAGCCCAAAAAATAAAAGAAAAGAGAAAAGAAAGAAAAAATATGTACATCCAAAAATCCAAAAAAAATACAAATGCCCAAAACCCAAAAAAATGTGTGAATATTTTCCTATCTACCGAGAATAAAGGAAAGGCGAGAGTTTGCACCGAGTGTTCTACTCCACACCTTCTCAACCTCCATCGTTTTCGAAAACACTTGGAATAGGGACTTTCTAGCTATTATCTAGGCGATAGTGTGGTGATTTCCTAGTCCCTAGCTGTGGAGTCCCTGATGCATGATACGTTTCTATTCTCATACTCTTCTCATGCATGCTCGAGCTACTATTCACCGCTTATTTCAAATCGAATCGATATTTGTGCCTTTTCTTGGATTTGTGTATATGGAGCTTATTACACAATGTAGATAGTGACACCGTCTGCTAGCACATGACCACACTCACTCGCGCTTCACCCCATGAGCCCACGACACTTGTTTGGACTCGTATTCCTCGGTTTAGTGTTGTGATTTGTCGCTTGCTTGTTTGGTGTGGCGTTTTTGGTTTTGTTGGCCCTGACGGGCGATTTAGGATTTTGATTTCTCTTTCTATCTCATTCTCTATTTTCTCCCTCCGAGCTCCTACTCTCACTCGTCTTCCTCGAGGACGAGGAAAGGGTTCAGCTTGGGGGATTTTGACGTGTGTTTATATTTTATATATTCACACACATCTTCTTTGTGTTTTTTCTGTTGTTTTCCGTCGTCTCGTACTCGTTTTCTTGTGATTTTTAGTTTTCTTTCAATTTTTCATGTTTTTGTGTGTTTGCAGGAGATTGCCAACGTAGGGGACATATAACGAAGATTCATGAGTCCCTGGAGCAACGGGAGGAGTCACGTGCGATCCAGTGGGCCAAACAATGAAGATTACCATTTTTCAGCCCCCGCCCGATCGGTTGGACACAGCCAACCGATCGGGTGATGCACGCGTATCCGACCTAGACGGAAGCTGAAGCGAAGTGCAGCCCAACCGACCGGTTCGTCGACCGATTGAACACAGCAGAGTTCTCGGCCATTTGGAGCTGAATTCTAACCGATCGGGTGACATCTCACCCGATCGGTTCATCTGTAGCGAAATTTCCAAACGACGACCTAGAGAGCTCAACCGAAGGTTCACTGACCGTGTCTATTCATTAGAAGTCTTTGTCTTTTGGGGCGTATTTCCAACCGATCGGTTGAATTCTCAACCGATCGGTTGACCTGATGCCGCATCTCTTCAAACGACGACCCGCTTGCTTCACCCGCTCTCCTCAGCATCCGGGTGAAGTTCCCGAAGCCGACGGCCGAAGCATCAAGCAGCTCACCCGATGGTTGATGCTTCAACCGATCGGGTGACGTCGATTTCTATAAATTGTTGCCCTAGGTTTCAGAAAACGGAGCTTTTGTTATTTTCTGTCTATTTCTCCATTTGTGACGGCTAGAATTTTATTGTTATTTGTAAGTTTTCTGATCTTTGTGAAACTTTAATATAGTCTTAATAGCATTGCTACTACTTCATTTCAATTGCCTGATCATGATTTTTACGGTTGATTTTCATTTAGATTGCTTTTTAGCTATTATGTGTGAGCAGTTCCCAAATCTGGGATTTTGGTGGAAACCCCTTCGTGGGTTCTCCCTAATGCGTCCATAGGGCTAGGATTTCGTTAGGGATTAAGAATTTAGATGGTTATGCGGGGTGTTTCATTGTCATCGACGGGAAAAGACCGCCTTTGACCATAGGGCCAAGGGGGAATAAACTTGGCGGTTGACTCCCTAGCCACAGCTCACACCCTTAGCGTAGACATCGAATCCTAGCGCGTGGGAACGGCAGGATGAGATGTTGGAAGTTATCGTTGCGAGCTTAGTGCTCCCGGAGTCGGTCAGTGTTAATGGACATGTGAATGCCCACCGAACGAACCCGGGTAGTCCGGCGTATCATCCCGGGCACCGACCGGAATATCGGGCCCATAGGACGCTGGTATCACTCTTAGAAGCAACGTCTCAACACTAAACCCTAATTCCGATCGTATTCCTATCCGTCGGTCGTAATAGTGAGAACACATGATAGGGTGGAAACTGAAGTCCTAGGTTTCCTTTTATATTGTTTATCCCTCGTATCTATATTTTGTGACAAACCATCGATCGATTCGGGCTAGCTCACCCAAAGGGTGAACCGGTTCCTATTTGACATAAGCACAACCATGCCTCCCTGTGTTCGACCCCCAAGCCACAATACAACACCGTGCACTTGCGGTATAAATATTTAAATCTGGTATCCCCAATCCTATTGCACTCTTGTATGCGCAAAATCGGGGGACGTCAACTATTCACTCATGGCGATATTGACGAATAAAAATACAATTTTTAGGGGAGAAAACATCATAGCAAATTGATAAAATGAAGATAGAGAAACTTACAGCGAGCAATAGATCTCAAGAAAGAATAAGATTCCAAAACGCAATAGTAGCAATAGAACTCCCAAAAATTATCCAATAGTCTTCAAGAATTTTTTCTTGATCTAACAAGTATTTTTCTCTCTAATCTCCTCTCCAAAAATAATTCTAATTCAAAAACTAACAAAAAGAATTCGTCCCTCCAAAACACTGTCGCTGATCCCCACTTCACTCCCTCAAGCGTGCAACAGACGGCCCGAAAATATTTCCAAAAATGGCCCTCAGCATCGTCGACCGAGTCAGTGACTCGTTCGAGCAGTAGGTTGCTCGGCCGACTGCTCGGTCCAAGCAGATGTACTGCTTGACCGAGCACGACAGTAAATCACGCTCCTTGAAAATCATCACTCTGTCTGCTCGGCCTGAGTCAGCTCTGCTCGGTCGAGCAGACAGCGGACTTGGTCGCCAAAGGAACTGCTCGGGCCGTGAAGGGATTAGTCAAGCGTCAGAATTAAGGGCTGCTCTACCGAGCACCATGAGTGCTCGGTCCGAGCACACTGCGTATCTGCTCTTTTCTTCATTTTGCATCTGCTTGACTGAGCAGCTGCTCTGCTCGGTCGAGTCTCTTGGGAAAATCTTTGTTGAAGCTTCTGAAGCTTCTCCTCTTCTCTTGCTCTCTCCTCCACTCCTCCCATGGCTACCAAAACTCGGTGAACTCCTGTAGAGCTTTGCCAACGAGCTCACGGGCGTGTAAGATGTGTCCATACCCAGATCGGGTCCCAAATCGCTCCAAATTCCCTGAAAATTCATAAAACACTACGAAACTCGAATATAACGTTAGAAATGTGATAGCGTAGGAAAATACGGGATTTGAATGCGAAAATGGCATGGAATGCGATGTCATGATGCTATGAAAAAGGTGTAAAATATGGACACAACAAAATCCCCCAAGCTTATCTCTTACTCGTCCTCGAGAAAGACGAATACTAGGTACACCGGGAGAGAAAACAAAAAGAAATAGAAACAAGAGTAAAAGAGAATGGAAATGGATGGAGGGTGCTAAGGTTGTTTAATCAGATCTCAAGCCTAAGCAGTATATCATGATGCTCTGAATAGTAAAAATACATGCTAATGGTATCTTCAAGTTTTACAGATCATATGTCTAGCATGCAATATAGACAAAAGATAGGGATCTACTAAACTAATGACGTCAACTCATATCAATCTCATGCAGTCCATAGAGTCTAGTATAAAAGGAGTTGGCAATGCACTTTTCAATCACAGATACACATGGAGCATATAGAAATCACGCAACATGCAGTAGAGAATGGAAAGAATCATGCTATTCAATTATTCATTTCGAGTCACAAAAAATCTCCAAAGACTAAAGTGTTTCGTAAAGTTTAAGTATTATCAAATCTCCCCGTTATGCACCACTGTCTCCACTTTAATGTCATACTCACTCAAATGATCAGTTGGTTCATCCCCCAAGCTTAGCTTGAGGCATCACATCTAGGAATATGATATGGAATTTTTTGTCTTTTTCCCAGTATATATGATAGTTTCTAATGAAAAGATACAAAACGGTTTTATTCCTTTATTTTCATTCTTTTTCTTTTCTTTTTCACACACACACATATTTATCATTTCATTTCATTTAGAAGTTTTCATTTCATTTCATTTCATTTAGAAGCTATACTTTTTTTCTTTTGGGATTTTTAGGAAGTAAGATGCGATAAGGGTAGCTGTAGGGGTGAAACCAACTGATATGTAGAGAACTATAAAGATATGTGGAGAAGGAAAATACTGAATCTCTCGGTTCACTCATAAGAGGTGCACAACAGTTTAATAAGATAATACTCTAACTAAACTCATAACTAGCATGTATATTTTCATTCATCTAGATGAACACTAAAAAAGCATGCAGTAATAAGCACAATGACATCAAGCATGCAAATAGAAGTGTGTAAGATATAAAGCAGATGCTCCAAGTGTTTTAGTGATGCGTGACCCTAGGTGCATTGCCCAACATAGCGCATACTAGATACTATTTCATGCATTTGATTTTCAATTCATTTCAGGCATTAAATCAGATAGATCAGCAAAATAATATGCATGCATATAGAAAGTAAAACTAAAACTACCCTAATAGCATGTCATCAGATAGTAAGTATCGTGAGTAACTACTAAGGCTACGAGAAGTATCATCATACATAACATCCTTAGAATAAAAAGAAAAAGGGCGGAGAAAATAGCAAAGTAAAAAGAGGGATGCATGCATGGCAAAAAGCAGAAAACATGATGCAGAATGAGAAAAAGGATAAAAAAGTGAAAAGGGGGTGGAAACGTAAACTAAAAAGCTGAAAAAGAGAGGGGAATATAAAATAAAAATGAAAAAATAAAGCCGTAGCGCTCATCCCCAAGCTAAACCCAGCAGTGTCCTCACTGCTGAGAAAATGCTAGTAGGCGGGAGATGATGCTAAATAGGGTGGGTGGGTGGGGGAATATAAAATAAAAACTGTACAAAAAGAAGTAAGAACATGACATGATGCAATGATGAAGAAAAATGATGCATGTGTGGGTCCTCCCCCAAGCTATCTAAGATCAGGTCCCCGAACAGACAGATGGGCACGATAAAATATGAGGGAGGCAAAGATGGCTAGGGACAACATCAAGCAGAGGCACCACCCTCTGGGGGTGGTAGTGGGTCCATCTGCTGTGGACCTGGAGATGTGGGTGGTGACTGTGGCTCGATAGATGGGTCAGTTCACCAATGCCTAACTAGGTTGCAGAGGCGTGGGAGGTCCTGTTCAACGGACTGTCTGGTAATGCCGCCTCCCTGACCTATGAGTAGGAGCATGGCCATGAACTGATTGCCCTGGTCAGTGTCACGGAAGGTTATGTCATATAATGCGTCGCCTATCTGAAGAGGCTCAGGGGGAGTGGGGCGGTGGATGGTAGAGGTGAAGCGGTGGAAGATTCGCCAATAGTGTGGTTACGTGTGGGCGAGCGTGTACGACGGGTACGCCGAGTAGGCCTAAGGTTTGGTGTGCCGGTGTTGGTGGGTCTAGCACGACGTGGAGACATTTTGCTGGCGTAATAAAAGTGTGTGGTGGTGCGTAAAGTGTATAGGGGGAAGAAAGTACCGACAAGAATGAGAGGGCGTTGCAATCGGTCACTTGGCTGCTGCTGATCTGGAGCGTCCCCCAAGCGGCTCCTAGAATTTCCATTCTTTGTGGACGCCGTGTACCTGAAATGAAGGAAAGAATGTCAGGCACGGAGAATTAATGGTAAGAGATCTACTGGGCATTAGTCTTGCTCGGTTGAGGTTAGGAGGGGTCGGGGGCGGTGGCTGGGAAAGGTGGCGATGATGGGGGCGGAAGAACTGAGGAGCAAGGAGAGAGAAAAAGATTTAGTTTTGTTTTAGAGAGAGGGGGAAAGAGGTTAACCGGATTTGGTGGGAGGTGGCGGCAGCCGTGAGTTACTCATGAGGAGGAGGAGGCGGCTATATATTGTTGACCGGGTCGAGTGGAAGGGGTAGGTCGGGAGATGATTACGGTAGGGAGACTTAGGGTAAGGGTTAAAGGGCGGGTTAGGTTGAATAAACAGCTTGAACCCGGCTTAAAAAATAAACCGTGTGAACAACCACAGCCGACTCGGACCGAGCAATCTGATTGCTCGGTAGAGCTAGCTACAAGATAAAGTGAGATATAATTCAAACACTTCCTTCAGCCTGCTCGGTTGAGCTGGCTGTTACTCGGTCGAGTAGGAAACTGCTCGGACCGAGCTGATGCTGCTCGGACCGTGTGGCCAGATCGCCATTTTCTCAAAGTTTTGATGAGCCTGTTATACTCGACCGAGCAGTTGGCTGCTCGGTCGGGTCGATGTCTTCTTGGGCCAGGTAAATGCTGCTCGGGCTGTGTAGACAGAGTGATGATTCTCCTTTGCTTGGGCGACCCTGCGCTGCTCGACCGAGCAGTCAAATGCTCGGTTGAGTCGATATCTACTCGGACCGAGCTGATGCTGCTCGGGCCGTGCAGGCAGAGCGATGTTTTGTCCCTCTTTTTTGTGTCTGCGCTGCTCGATCGAGTAGAGTGATTGCTCGGTCGAGTCCCATGCGTCCCCTTTTAGCTCCTGTTCTTTGATTTTCTCTTCAAATATGCTGCCCTTCTTCAGCTCTCTTCCGTTTAAAACGTCGAGTTGCGTGCCCCTTCATGTTCAACCTGTAAAGAGGAAGAACCCATCAAATTTTTGTGTTTTAAAGAGGGATGATTATCCCTTTTATTCGGTTTTCTTAGATAAAAAGAGTAAAAAATAGGAAGTTGAAAAAGAAAATCTAAGGTATAAAGATTGAGTTGCCTCCCAATAAGCGCTCGTTTTGAGTCATGAGCTCGACTCCCTCAAGTTTTTCAACAGTATGCGGGGGATCCCTCGAGGAAGTATGTCTCCTCTTGCCTTATTGGTTCTCCTGATCTATACGGTTTAATCATCTGGCCGTTTACTTTGAAATTTCCGTTTTTTCCTTCGAGCTCAACGGCACCCCCTGGCGATAAACCTACTTTCTTGTAAGGGCCGGACCACTTTGACTTTAATTTCCCGGGGAAGAGGCATAATCTTGAATTGTAGAGGAGTACCTGGTCACCAACATCATGGCAAACCACCGTGATGTTCCTGTCATGATAGACCTTGGTTCGCTCCTTATATATCCTTGCATTCTCATAAGCGTGTCACCGAATTTCGTCAAGCTCATTGCTGTGTAAGGCTCGTCTCGTGGCAGCACTTTGGTAGTCGAAGTTCATTTTCTTTACTGCCCAATACGCTCTGTGTTCCAATTCTACCAGAAGGTGGCAAGCTTTTCCATACACTAGTCTGTAGGGTGTTGTACCGATAGGAGTTTTGAAGGCGGTGCTATATGCCCAAAGGGCGTCGCCCAACTTGTGTGACCAATCCTTCTTCGAGGCGCTAACTGTCTTCTCTAGGATGCTTTTGATTTTCCTGTTGGATACCTCCACTTGGCCACTAGTCTGAGGGTGATAAGCAAGAGTGACCTTGTGATGAACTCCATATTTTTTCAGCATTGTCTCGAACTTCTTCTTGATGAAATGGCTCCCTCCATCACTTATGATCGTCCGGGGGACTCCAAAATGAGGAAAGATGGTATTCTTGAAGAACTTTGCTACTACCCTCGCGTCGTTTGTCGGGGTGGTCATGGCCTCCAACCACTTCGAGACGTAATCAACGGCGACCAAGACGTACTTATTGCCGTTACTCGATGGAAAAGGTCCCATGAAGTTAATGCCCCAACATTCAAATAGTTCTATCTCCAAGATGCCATGAAGGGGTGTTTCATTCTTCTTTTTTATATTTCCCGTCCTTTGGCATCTATCACATTTCTTGATGTATTCATTCACGTCTCTGAATACAGTGGGCCAATAGAAACCACTTTGGAGGATTTTCGCCATGGTTTTGGTGACAGCTGCATTTCCGCCGCATGGTTGATCGTGGCAATGCGATATGATGGAGGTTGCCTCTTCCTTTGGGATACATCATCTGATGATCCCATCAGCGCATGTTCTGAACAAGTATGCGTCATCCCAGAAGTAGCTCTTGGCATCGTGTAAGAACTTCCTCCTCGATTAGGTCGCCAACCCGTGCGGGACTATGCTGCTTACCAGGTAGTTCACTATATCTGCGTACAAGGGGGCTTCAGAGGAATTCGTCGCAAATAATTGTTCACCGGTGAAAGAATCGTCAATTGGAAAGCTGTCATCCTCGTGCTTTTGAATTAACCACGACAGGTGGTCTGCTACTACATTCTCCGCTCCTTTCTTTTCTTTGATCTCAATATCAAATTCTTGGAGCCGGAGGATCCATCGTATCAAACGCGGTTTAGCATCCTTCTTGCTCAGTAGGTATTTCAACGACGCGTGGTCAGTGTGGATAATCACTTTGGACCCCAAGAGGTATGACCTAAACTTCTCGATAGAATAAACCACGGCTAGCAGCTCCTTCTCCGTAGTGGTGTAGTTCTTTTGAGCATCATCCAAGGTCTTACTAGCATAGTATATAGCATGAAGCTTTCCTTCTTTCCTTTGGCCAAGAACAACTCCCACTGCTTGGTCACTAGCGTCACACATCAGCTCAAATGATAGGTTCCAATCTGGGGGCTGTATAATCGGGGCTGAGATGAGAGCTTCATTTAACCTGTTAAAGGCTAGCAAACAGGCGTCAGTAAACACAAAAGGAGCGTCCTTGGCGAGGTGCTCCGTGAGAGGGCGAGCAATATTAGAAAAATCCTTTATAAAGCGGTGATAAAAACCTGCGTGCCCTAAGAAACCACGGATGCCCTTAAGGTTAGTGGGAGGCGGTAAACTCTTAATAACTTCGATCTTGTCTTTATCAACCTTAATTCCCTTAGAGGTGATGACATGGCCAAGCACAACGCCTTCTGTCACCATGAAATGACACTTTTCCCGATTCAGGGTCAGATTATTGTCATGACACCGTTCTAAAAGCTTGGATAAATTGGCTAGGCAATCATCGAACTCAGTGCCATAAACAGAAAAATCGTCCATGAAGACTTCCATAATATTCTCGATGAATTCTGAGAAAATAGACGTCATGCACCTTTGAAATGTGGCAGGTGGTTACATAGCCCAAACGGCATTCTTCGGTAGGCGAATGTGCTATATGGGCATGTGAACGTCGTCTTTTCTTGGTCTTCCCGATGCAACGGGATTTGGAAGAATCCTGAGTATCCGTCTAGGTAACAGAAGTATTTGTATTTGGCTAAGCACTCAAGCATTTGGTCAATGAAGGGTAGAGGATAATGGTCCTTTCTAGTGGCCTTATTAAGTTTCCTATAGTCGATACACATACGCCAACCGGTGACAGTCCTAGTGGAAATTAGCTCTTTTTTTTCGTTCCTAATGACTGTCATGCCCACTTTATTGGACAACCTATATAGGGCTAACCCATTTACAATCGAAAATGGGATAAATAATATCGGCCTCTAATTGCTTCAAGACCTCTTTCTTCACTACTTTCTTCATATTATTGTTTAATCGCATTTGAGGCTCAATGGAAGTGGCCACCTTATCTTCAAGAGAATCCTATGCGTGCATATGGTTTCACTGATGCCCTTTAGGTCAGCAATGTTGTACCCTATTACCTTTTTATGGGATCTAAGGATTTTTAGGAGGCTTTCTAGCTGGAGCTCGGTGAGAGCTGCATTGACAATAACGGTGTATGTGGAGTTCTCGTCCAAGAAAGCATATTTTAAATTAGCAGGAAGAGGTTTTAGTTCGACCTGAGGGGGCACTATACCCCCGTCGTTTCTCATCGGTGAGAAGGAGGCGTCCTCAATTTCTGGTTAAGAAGGTGGAAACTCTTCGTTGGCGGAATCATAGGAAGAGCAGGGAGAAGATGGTATGTCGTGGAAAACGTCTGCAAATTCCATTTCCATAGCACACCTGTCAACAGAGGTAAGGTATTTAGGTACGCAATCACTATTAAACATAGAGATTGGAGAACTTCCCTGGTCAATATTGTTTTGTAATGATGAGGGATCCATGTACTCCTCATAGGTGTGCTCTTCACGTGTCGAAATCTGTGGGATGCTATCGTTGTAGAAGCGTAGTGTGTCTCCCTCATATCGCACATAGATTCCATCCGCGACGAGGACACCATCCAAGGCATCCGCATTGTGGAAAGCATTCGCAATAAAAACTTAGAGCTCTTGTGTAACCGGGTCATCTGTAGGGAACTCCACTGGACCATGTGACCATACATCAGATACCACACTTTCCATTATATCCAATAGCTCGGAGTCATTCAATGGCTCCAATTGACGAGTCTGTCTCTAGCTCACGTCAACAGGTAGAGCTTCAATGGTCTGGAGGAACATCACGTCCTCTTCGAAGCTTATGTGAATGTCACCCTTAATGGTACATGCATCAGAAACCTTGTTCATTATATGATCCATGACCAATTGCTGATTTGTGTTACCTGCAACATAGGTTCTTGAGCCGATAAACCGAACTGCATCAATCAATTCTCTAGCTGCGCATTCAATCATGGATTCGTCCATGCGCAAATCCTGAAGACCATGTAAATGGTAAGGAGAGAAGCTAAACTGATCTGAGTCACTGTCAGATTCACTAGTCCACTATACTTGCATCACTATCTCCATCACGTCTGATTGGTCAAGAATAATCACTAGCAGGAGGAAGATGTTAATAGCGGGGCAACAATAAAAAGAGAATAAAAAGGGTGGAAAGTTGAGAAATGGAAAGGTTTGATAGAAAACTTATCGAAATAAAAATAAATTGAGAAAACACTACTGCCGTCCCTGGCAATGGTGCCAAAAACTTGACACACCTGGAACCTATACCTAGATTCCACCCGGCGGTGTCACGGTCGCCAGGCGTGGTATGGCCCATAGGTGTCAATTCCGGGCTCTATCCGCAAGCGAACGGTGTCAAATTATAGTATAAAGGATGTCGGATCCCACAGGGATGGTGACAGTGTATTTGAATTCTCAGATTATTTCTATATCTCGAAGTGAGATAGCTATCGGGTTGAGAGAATTGGTTATGGTATTGTTGTTGTTCAATAATAAAGGGAACTAGTGTATTAGGGATCACAGCTAGGACCGTTGGGGATCGATGTTGGAATAGGATCCTTACGTTGTATTGGGGTTAGGGGATTAATTTCTCAATTCGTACCACTCTCGTGGGTTAGAATTTTGGGGTATTTCGGTAGCTCTCGTTGACGCAATGGCGGTAGCCGTCAACGTAGCGATATAGTTCGTCGGTAAATCCCCTCAAGGCATGAGCCGAGCATGGTCACGAGCCTTAGTTGGATCCACCGATTTTCCTATTCGAATCCTAAGAACACCCCTTAAGCACATCAATTCCACAGATCGTGGGCATGACCTCAATACTGGTTATCCTAGGGATTCGGTAGGATCGACTGAAATACTCCCATTTTATTCCCAATTCAACCTAGAGATCCAAATATACATCTCCCCCTAGGGTCTTAGGGTTCACCCATCAACCCTAGAAGAGACTACTCACTCATGGCGATATTGACGAATAAAAATACAATTTTTAGGGGAGAAAACATCATAGGAGATTGTTAAAATGAAGATTGAAAAACTTACAGCGAGCAATAGATCTCAAAAAAGAATAAGATTCCAAAACGCAATAGTAGCAATAGAACTCCCAAAAATTATCCAATAGTCTTCAAGAATTTTTTCTTGATCTAACAAGTATTTTTCTCTCTAATCTCCTCTCCAAAAATAATTCTAATTCAAAAACTAACAAAAAGAATTCGTCCCTCCAAAACACTATCGCTGATCCCCACTTCACTCCCTCAAGCGTGCAACAGACGGCCCGAAAATATTTCCAAAAATGGCCCTCAGCATCGTCGACCGAGTCAGTGACTCGGTCGAGCAGTAGGTTGCTCGGCCGGCTGCTCGGTCCAAGCAGATGTACTGCTCGACCGAGCACGACAGTAAATCGCGCTCCTCGAAAATCATCAATCTGTCTGCTCGGCCCGAGTCAGCTCTGCTCGGTCGAGCAGACAGCTGACTTGGTCGCCAAAGGAGCTGCTCGGGCCGTGCAAGGGATTAGTCGAGCGTCGAAATTAAGGGCTGCTCAACCGAGCACCATGAGTGCTCGGTCCGAGCAGGCTGTGTATCTGCTCTTTTCTTCATTTTGCATCTGCTCGACCGAGCAGCTACTCTACTCGGTCGAGTCGCCTGGGAAACTCTTTGCTGAAGCTTCTGAAGCTTCTCCTCTCCTCTTGCTTTCTCATCCACTCCTACCATGGCTCCCAAAACTCGGCGAACTCATGTAGAGCTCGCCAACGAGCTCACGGGTGTGTCAGATGTGTCCATACCCAGATCGGGTCCCAAATCGCTTCAAATTCCCTGAAAATTCATAAAACACTACGAAACTCGACTATAGCGTTAGAAATGTGATATTGTAGGAAAATACGGGACTTGAAGGTGAAAATGGCATGGAATGCGATGTCATGATGCTATGAAAAGGTGTAAAATATGGACACATCAATGTGTAAACATATAGGTAAAATGTGGAATATTATGACACATCAACGGCTTCTGACCAAAATTGTGATCCAAGTCAGTTATCACAATTTGACAGATTTGGTAGTGTTGCTTGATTTGTGCTACCCGTTAACTAATTGTTGTAGATGACTTTTTGAGGAGATTTTACGCTACTTTTTACTCTATAAATAGTAGAGGTTTCAGAGATTTTAACATAACAATTTTAGATCAAAAGAAAATTCTCTCTTTGCTCAAAGTGCTCAAAGCTCTAAATTTGTTTTTCATTATTTTCGAAAGGCTACTGTTTTTAAATTCTCTTATACTCAAACTTCTCAGATTATTTTCAGTAAATTTATATCCTTTAAAAAACTTGTTTTGATCTCCTAAATGCTTTTTCTATTGAGATTCAAAATAAAAGTTTCTTTTCATCTCTGTGTTTTAAAGTTGTACTCTTTTCAAAGATTGAAACTTGATCTTTGATCTCTAAAGCCCAAGTGCATATTTTAGCTAATCAATTTTCAACATAACTCATTTGATCAAATTGTGCTAATTTATAACAATTTATTTGATCCAGAGTTTTTCGATTTCTTAAGCCACATTTCTCACTTATATTCTCTTGGCTTTAGGAAATCTTGTACTTATTTTCAGATCAATTATAAAGAATTTGAAGAAGACTTTGTGTTTGTAATTCGCATGTTTATGTAAGGTCTTGTTTGTAAATCCTAATTAGTTGAAACTAGGTCAGTGTGTTGGAAATTCCTAGCGATGGAAACTAGGTGGTTGTATTGCAGTTTGCAATAGTGGATTAAATCCCGAGCGAGGTCGGAGACTGGACGTACACAGTGAAAGGAACCAGGATAAATTGTCGTGTCTATGCTGTGCATATATTTTTTATCTCTCTCTTTAGTATTTCTTGTAAGTTTCAAATTCTGATGTGATTATAATTTTCATTTCAGTACAAGCTTAATAATGTTTGCGTTGATTAAGTAAAAATTAAGAAAACCCTCATTTGAGACTTAGGGAACAAAAGAAGGGTTTAAATTTCGCGAAGAATTTTATTAATTTATGTACAACAATATTAAACCACACTCTAGTATTGTCTGCCTTCCACATGGATACAACACTTGGTATCAGAGTGAGGATAACAGCGATGACATCAACATCACACCACTCTAAAGGACTCAATACCATGCGACCACCACTGTTCAATGGATGAGGATGCATCTACAATCTATAGATATTGATGCATGTACGATCACCAACAATCATACATACTACCTACCGAGGTGGACACCGACAAATGGTCAGCCGATGAAAATAAGAAAGGTAACTTTAATGTGAAAGATATGAATACACTATTTGTGTAGTTACATGCACATAGTTCAACCATGTGTCTCGATGTGAGACCGAACACCAAATATGGCACACTCTCGAGGTAAGCCACAAAGGTACAGAAAAGGTAAAAGAGTTTAGAATTAATATGTTGCATTCTAAATTTGAAAGATTTAAAATGGAAGAAGGAGAGAGTACTAGCGATGTTAATACTCGATTTAATAATATCAGTAATGAGCTTGCAGGATTAGGCAAGAAAATTTCTGAATATGACCATGTAATGAAGATAGTTTAATTGATTCGACCATAATGGAAGGGAAAGACAACCGCCATTCGAGAAGCACACAATATGAAGACAATCACCTTGGAAGGATGATGGAAAATCGTATGGCTTATGAGATAGAACTAGAGGAATATAAAAAGATTGAAGAAAAGCCAAAGAATAAAACATGGCAATCAAAGCCAATGAAGAGAGTTCAAACTCAGAATACTCCGAAAGGGACGAAAGTGAAATTGCGTTTATATCGAGGAAATTTATGAAATTCCATTGAGGTAAGTTCGAAAAATGAAGATCTCGTTCTACTAATGAAATTATTTATTTTGGATGTAATAAACCAGGACATATTCGGAGAGATTACCCGTGGAGAAGAATCGCGACCAAGGAAAAGGCAAAGAAAAGAAGAAAGATAGAAGACGTAACCGTAAGGACAAAAGGTTCGTGAAGCCAAATAAAAAGGCATTTGCGGCCTTTGACCAAAGCGATGTGTCGAGTTCCGATGAACCGTTGACATTATCCGACAAAGAAGAACAATGGGAAGAGCCGCACACATGTGTTTCATGGCGTCAACATCTTCGAAGGCAAGTAACCCTACACCTCCTCCGCATCGCTATAGCGACGTCGATCTCATTAGTAGTAGTGATAGCGATGATGATAGTGATAGTGATTATGAATTTGATATTAAAGGTGCTTATAAAAAACTATGTAATGCTCATAATAAACTTATTAAAGGGCATCATCAAGTGAATAAGAAGTTTAGAATATGCACTAAAAGAAAAGAAGAAATTCAAAAGGAAAATGAAGAATTAATCAGTAAGAACATATCTCTTTTGGATGTGGTCAATTGGATGAAAAACTAGGATAAATGATCTAGATAATATAGTGACCATCGTAAAAATAAAATTTGATGATCTATCTAAAATTCAATAAAGGAAAATGAAAAATCGATGAAATAATTGACAAGCAAAAATCATCGTGGAATAGAACCGGCTTAGGTTATGAAAATCCAACCCTAAGCATGTAGAAAAGCATTTTAAGGGTGGTAACGTGAAAAGCAGGTACATCAAGATGTTGATACCAAAAGATGGAATGAACAAAGCAAACGAATGGTATGTTAGTGATTTTATGCGCAAAGTTCATTTTAATAAATTTTTTTATATTCATGACGGAAGAACTAAACCGCATTGGGTTTGGATTCCACCAAAATGAGATTTTATCTCATTTAATCCCTTGAACCCAAAAGAAAAGGGTACCAAAAAATTTCTGCTTATTTTTCAGGTACCAACAGATGCGTGGATCAGCAAAATAGTTAATCTCAAGAATCGTTTGCATGTATGATTGAAGAGAAGCTAAATAGGCAAAAATCAGTGAGTAAATTATTTTAAATTAGTATAAAAATAAATTAATATGCTCAAATACATTTTTTATGCATTAGAACTATTTTTGAACGATTAAAAAATTAGTAGAAATTTGTTTGACACATTTTTATTGAATTCAAAAATCAATGTTAATCATACAAGCAGATATTCGACTATCTGGGTGGATAACCAACTATCTTGGTATTTTAAGTATCTGAAAACAGTCGACTATTGGGTTTTTGATTTCGGGGTTTGGGACAACTTAATGGATCTTTACTGCTAAGGAAAAAAGATCCTCACCATTGGTTACTTTCTAAGGCTAGGATCACTTGATGAAAGAGTAAAATCCTAGACTTTACCCTCTTTCACCTCATCTCATAGCCGACTATTTTCATCTCCCACTCAAAAGTTTGCAACTTTCAGAACTCTCTCAAGAAGATCAAGGTTTTGGAGAAGGGATTCTTGATGGAAGACTCTTCTACACCTTAGGTATACCATCTTTCTAAAAAACTTCAACTTTTTAAGTTTCAATCTCTAAATTTTAGAACCATGGTTAGGGAAACTCAAATTAAGAAGAAAATGATGGAAGCTTCTTCATCCCAAACCCAATCAGAAAGGAAACTTATCACTCCTTGCCTTCTTAAGCTCGATTTAATCTCAACCTTTGACCCTAAATGCTCATAGGGCTATCCTCTAAGAGAGGTATGTCAAGATTAAAGATTTGGCTAACTATGGAATTGACTCCATATTTAAATTCCAAAGGCTAACCGACTTGTTCTCACATAACAACAAGTATAGATGTTATTCTAGGTTAATAAACCTATTTTACACAAATGTGATTGTGAACACCGCCACTTCCACATGAACCCCTAGGATGTCCACCAAAGTTTTGGACTCCACCATTGTTATAGACATGGATAGTTTGAGACTAAGACTTGGTATTCCAAGCATGGTGACACCTCTCTGTGAGATAATAATGAATGACAAAGATGTTCTCAGACTCATCTATCAGGAAGGCAAATACAACTGGCCTAGTTTGCCTACAGGCCACTTCACTTCCATTGCATGAATTCTCGCCATCATTCTTTCTTATAACATCAACCGAAAGGGAGGAAGCCGAGCCGTATTATCTTTGAACCAAGCCAAATGTGTGTATGCCATGTTGACTAAAATCAAAGTAAATTGGGGTCATTATCTCATATACATATTCATATCCGTCGGAATAGACATAGATAGGGAATCCCACTTCATAGAGCCTATGCCTAGGTTCGACTGCAGTGCATAAAATAGGATGGGACTCAATGCAAATGTTGGCAAAAATGTTGTCGAAGAAGAAAGTGAAGAAGAAGAAGAAGAGAAGAAGCTGAAGAAGAAGCAAAGGAAAGAGAACCAATAGAGGAAGGCCAAGCTTCATCTTCTGAAGACATTCCACCATAAATGCTCGCTTTTCAAAAAGCCATATGTGCAAGGCTTAAAAAGATGGAACTTCAAGTAAGCAATGTTGGAGAGGACTTGATCCAAAGAATGGGAAAATTGAAGGAAACAATGACACAGAAGCATGACATCACGAACACCATGTTTGAGGAAATCAAAGAAGAGTTTATCGAAATCAAGAAGGAAATTCAATGTGGATGAGGGATGTCTTGCTTGTGCTAGCTTGGACTCTTGTTTCTGTTTCCTTGGACTTTCATCATGAACTCTATGCGTGTTATTTGCAAAACTATTTGGTTATGCTACTATTGTTTAATTCTCACCAAATTTTATTTTATTGTGTGAGAATAATTATGTAATAGTTTGTAATATTTTCTTGGAACCCATGAAACTTTACGTTGTAATAGTTTGATTCTCCTCACAAATTTTGTTTACTTATGTGAGGATATTATATGCGATATGTGTTTGCTAAAAATTGTGTTCTCAATTCATATGAATATTGCATATGTGTAGAAATTGCAACTTTATCTTTTATGCAAAATCTTTAATGGATATTGTGTTAAGAAATTTTTCATCACCTAAATAAGTTCAATAATGCAATTTTTTTGATGTCATGATCATTAATTGAATATCATAAACTTGGTACTATATTGCATCAAGTATGCCTTTCTCATATTCCAAATGTTATCTTGTGCATGCTTATTATAGATTCATAACACTTGGTACATTACATTTAAATGTCATGATATTTTACCCATGTCATAATTTTACTACATGTTTATATTAATTTTTGATGTGACAAAGGGGGAGAAAGATTACAATGCATATAAAATAATAACACATGAATTAGAATATAATATGAATCATGCATATCTCATCTTATTGCTAACTAGCTTTGGTGCCGGGGGAGTAAATTCTCCATAGCAATCATGCATCTCTGCATGGGGAGTGTAAGTATTTTTTGATATCATATTATGTTTTCCATATTTTTATCATTTGTTGTCATCATCAAAAAGGGGGAGAGTGTTGAGATATTAAGACCCACCTCAATGGATTTTGATGATGTGCATAAGTGATATATGCATATGTTTACGTCAAGTGTATATAGATTATTTTATAGACACGAAGATTATATCGCAAAGTGAAGCAAATTGAAGGACTTAGAAATCGCGATCAGAAGTCTACTTTCGAGCCCCAAATTAAAGCATATGAAGGCTCAGAATTATAAACCACAAGAAGACTTAAGATCAATATGAGATGGCTTAAGTCAAAGATTGAAGAACAAGAGCTAGTGATGTATGTCTAAGTAAGTTATATGCTTAGAATGTACAAGACAAAGTATATCTCATACGCACACACATAATTTCATGAAAAATCATTTTAAAATATCCTATATCATATAATACTTTAATATAATTTTTATAGATTATTTTTTCAAGTATTTTTATGTAGAAAAATTCCAGTATCCAGAAATAGCCGACTATCTAAGTCAGATAGCTGACTACTGGGAGGCAAATTTTGCCTACAACTCTATGTAAAAATACTAGCAGAATATTATTGAAAATAACCGACTATCTGGGTAAGATAGCCGATATCATCAGAATAGCAGACTATCTGGGTCAACCCTTGACAGATTTGGCAGTTTCGTTTGATTTGTGCTAGACGTTAACTAACCGTTGGAGATGACTTTGTGTGCAGATTTTAAGCTACTTTTTACTCTATAAATAGCAGAGATTTCAGAGGTTTAAACATAATAATTTCAGATCAAAAGAAAAGCTCTCTCTTCGCTCAAAGTGCTCAAAGATCTAAATTTTTTCTTCATTATTTTCTAACAGCTACTATTTTTAAATTCTCTTACACTCAAACTTCTCAGTTATTTTCAGTAAATTTTTATCCTTTGAAAAACTTGTTTTGATTTCCAAGATTAAATCTTTTTCTATTGAGATTCAAAATACAAGTTTCGTTTAATCTTTGTGTTTTAAAGTTATACTCTTTTCAAAGATTGAAACTTTATCTTTGATCTCTGAAGCCCAAGTGCATATTTTAGAGAATCAATTTTCAAGATAAAACATTTGATCACATTGTGCTAATTTATAACAGATCATTTGATAAATTATTTTTCGCTTTCTTAAGCCACGTTTTTTCACTTATATACTCATGGTTTTAGGAATTCTTGTACTTATTTTCAGAGCAATTGTAAAGTCTTTGAAGAAGACTTTGTGTTTGTAATTCCCATGTTTAGGGAAGGTCTTATTTGTAAATCCTAGTTGGTTGAAACTAGGTCAGTGTGTTGGAAATTTCTAGCGAGAGAAGCTAGGTGGTTGTATTGCAGTTTGCAATAGTGGATTAAATTCGAAGCGAGGTCGGGACTGGACGTACCCAGGGTGGGGAACCAGGATAAATTACCGTGTCTGCACTGTGCATATATTTTCTATCTCTCACCATGTTATTTCCTGTAACTTTCTAAAACCAAAGTGAATACAATATTCATTTCATTACAAGCTTAATAATATTTGTGTTGATTAAGTACAAATTGAGGAAACTCACATTTTAGACTTAGGCAATAAAAGAAGGATTTAAATTTCGTGAAGAATTTTTTTACTTTATGTACAACACTATTCAATCCCTTTCTAGGGTTGTCTGCCATCTACAGGGATCCAACAGATGATGTGCATAAAAATCATCATGTGTAGGAGCATGATGTGTATGTGCTCTCCTACGTAAGTGTGTTCTTATGTACATGTAAGCATTACCCTTCCATGGAGGTTTACCTTTGGTGGGTTTCTTTCCAAAAGAGGGTGGTGTCGAAATGGAGCTTTTCTTGGAAGATGAACTATCCAATGTGTTACTGGCGACACTCAGGAATGCACAGGAGTTTGGCCTCACAAATTCTATAGTGGCTCCACTATAGGATGTCACACCCCCGCTCTCCCAAATACAGACGATGCGTAGCGGACAAAGCCGCAGTGGTATTTAGACACTGGGCCTCGAGCACATAACGTCCAAATACTAATATGCATTGGTTGAATCATTGGGCCGGCATTCAAGATAACTCGGTCGACAGATGATTATGGCCCATAAGGCCCACCAAAGAAGCCCGACACAGACTCCGTCAAATCCCAATGCTCAGTCGACCGTTGGGTCCGCCTCACTCGAACATAGGATTAAAGGCGGACTCGCAAATCGCAGGGACATGCGTAACATTTATTCCTATTAAAGGGGGAAGATCGTGTCCCCATTATTGGTGGCTGTTATCACCCCAACGTCTCCAAAGGGACCCTGAACTCCTATAAATAGAGGGATGGGTCCCATTCCCAAGGAATGAGGTCCAAGACATAGATCTCTACCTTCTCAACTAATACTGCTTATACATTCGAGCTTGCGTCGCTAGTCTTGAGACGAACCTCTGTGGGTCGATCTCAGCTGCACCAAACTAACTCTCTCCCTTAAGTTCCCATATTAACTTAATCATCGGAGGGGATTTGGATCGGAACCAAGATCCGACCCCCCTAATGTGTCCTTGTGGTGTAGATCGACGGTAATCATCTAGCGTCGAGGGTAGTCATCGAGCTTCCTATCCTTGAACGATCAACGCATCTGCCGCTAGAATGTCGATCGAGCACATCATCTACTACCATCACTCGACCCAGTTTCTTCCAACCAGGGTCCCACTCCAACCGCTAACGAGGCCCTGACTCAGCATCTCGAGTCTATGTCAGCTAGACAACTTTCTCGGTCAATTTTGGCCTTAACAGTTTGGTGTCCTCATCAGAATCATCAAATGTGCCGACAAGTCCCTTCTTTTGGTTCTTGAATTTGGACTTGCCTTTTATAATGATTCTTCCCTTTCCATTTGTAATTCTCTTTGTCGGGCTTGGAAGGGCATTTGGTAGAAATATGACCTTTTCCTCTACAATTGAAACAAATAGAATTGTTAGACTTGGAGGCAAACTTCGACAAAGATTTACCTTGCTTGCCTTTGAGGATTGCCTTGAATTGCTTGAATTGCTTGAAAAGCTCGATGTAATCATCATCGCCAACATCATCTTCTCCATCATCTTCACTCGGAGCTTCCAGATGGAATTTCTTTCTCCATTCAATTGGCTCCTTCTCAGCATGGACTGCAACCCCCTTTTGCTTCTCCTGCTTCTCGGGCTTGGATGGTTGAATCTCCTTCTTGTGTTGAAGCTTTACTTCATATGCCATGAGATTTCCAATGCACTCCTCAATGGTGTATGTGGACATGTCATAAGACTCCAAAATACCGTTGGCCTTTGACTCCCATTGAGATGTGAGCGAGTCAAGGATCTTCTCCACTTGATCCTCTTGGGAAATCACCTTCCCAAGTCCTTCCAAAGCGTTCATGATTTCTGTGAACCTTGTGAATATCTCCGAGATGTTTTCACCTTCCTACATCTTAAACAACTCATATTTAGATCTAAATACGCATTGTTTAGATTTCTTTACCTTCGAAGTCCCTTCATGCGTAATCTCTAATGTATGCCAAATTTTGTTGGCTGTTTTGCACATGGAGATGCGGTTGAACTCATTTGAGGTGAGGGTACAATGGAATGCATTCATAGACCTTGCATTAAATTTGATCGAGTCCTTCTCCGCTTTTTTCTCGAAGCCGCGGGTGTAATAGGCTTCTCAAATGGCGACTCTGTGATGTCCCAAAGGTCTTGACCCTCCAAGTAGATCATCATCTTGATCTTCCAACTTGGGTAGTTGGTTTCGTTGAAGAGCGGGGGTTGAACGGTTGATAGACCTTCTTCATGAGACATGGAAGAAGCGTTGTATGCCATTGTTGTTGTATGCTTCAACCTCGCTCTAATGCCAATTGTAAGGACCATCTACCTTGCAATACTACCAACAAACACTATAGAGGGGGTGAATAGAGTAATGTCAATAAATTGTGTAATTAAAATTAATGTTGCAAATGCGGAATAATAAGTGCAAGAGGAATTAATCAACACAATCAATCCAAACGCAAACACAAGAATTACCCTGGTTCCCCAAACTTGGGTACATCCAACGGCACCAATATCCACTACAATTCTCACACAGAGAAGTGAATACAATCTCACACAAGATAACTCATACAGAGGATTTGGATTCTCACACAGAGAAATCCTCACTCACACATAGAGAGACCTCACACCGAGGATTTAGGATTCTCACGCAGAGAAATTCTTGCTTTCAGACAGAAAAACTTATGCTCTCATACAGAGAGACTCAAACTCTCACACAGAGAGATCTCAACCAACCCTCACATAGAAGGTTATACTCTCACACAGAGAGTAACTAACTCTCACACAAAAAGATTGGGTTTCAATGAAATAAAAAAGTAAAACAAATACTCTTACCTATGCCTTATGATGTACTTACTCATAAATGAATGCAAGACATGGAAGAGAATCTCCAAATGATGAGATTTGCTTGAAAGCACTTGGATGATTTTCCTTGAGCTTGACTTCAATGCATGAAGGAGAGAATGAGCTCTAAGAGGGAAATGAGGGAGTTTGAGAGTGGCTTATTTAATCTCTAAAGATTTCCAATAGCATCAAGAAGTTCCTATGAACTCAGCCAACTCATATATATTGGAACCCTATATCAACTCTCAAAACCCAAGGAAATAGCCAAAAACAAAAGGCTGTAACGACTAGTTTCTGGGCAGAAACGTCATTGACAGTCGACTGATGAATAAATGAAAGTCGACTGTCCAACGGCTAAATAAATCCCAACTGCTATAATCTGAGCCAAGACAGTCGACTGATGAAGACGATACAGTCGACTGTAAACAGGAAAGGCGCCTGTTAAACCTTCAGCAGGCGACTGTTGCAGGGGATGGAATAAAACAAAGAGTTGCACTCTTTCTCCCAATAAGCATACGTGCGACTGATGACAAGAATACAGTCAACTGTAAAATAGATATGCGACTGTAAATCCTTCATTAGTCGACTGCTGCAAGAGATGGAGAAAAACATAGATACACAATTTTTGCACTTATGCCTTTCAGACGACTGTTGACCATTTCATAGGCGACTGTAAATATATAGGCGACTGTAAAAAAGTCATCAGTCGACTGATGCAAAAAGCTTAAGTAGAGTCAATAATAAGTTGACTTGAGCAGTGCACCATAGTCGACTGTAGAAGGCTCGACAGGCGACTGGAATCACACAGTCGACTGTGAATCCTTCAACAGGCAACTGTAGGAAAGCCAGAGACTCCAAATGAGTCTTTGGTCAAGATGAACCTATTGGGTAGGATTCTATGATAAGCCTAAGGCTCACTAAGATGGTTAAATGCATATTCATGTATGAGTAGACCATCTATCAAGGCATTACATTAAACCTAGACTCAAAAAGAGAGAAAGCAATAAATGAAATATTACATGGATTACATTGCTTTTTCTTAGAGTCTATGGCTTCAATCTTGATACCTTGATGCTCTTCATCATCTCCAAGCTTTGGCACCCATTGAGTCCAAGCTTTAGCCCTTCTCCACTTGATGTCCATCCTTGCACCAAGTGTTTAGTCTCCAAAAATGATATTCTTGAAAAGTAATATGAGACTAAAACAAGAGAGTCATTAGCAACAACATAATGTTGTGATCATCATAAAAATAACATTGGTATGAAACACCAATACTCAACAAGACTAAGGGTAGTTGGATCCCTCTCCCACTAAATTTTATTAATGAATTCATTCATTATTATGGCTTAAGATAATCACTAAAATATTGGGAGAATATGGTTAGTTAAAAACCATTCTACTCATATTAAATTGAACCTATGCTAAACTAGGATAATACTATGTTTTACGGAATGGAATCCAAATCAAATATCCTAAATGAATAGGCTAACTGGCCAAATTTATTGAATAATCAAATCAAAACCAATTTGTTAGACTAAATTGTATTCTCACTAACCCCTCCCGTAGAGTGTCCTTATTAGCACTGACTTAAGGACAATGATTTCCTTGAGCTCTAAGGTCTAGCATAATAAAAGCATGCTACTTGACACTCTCCTTTATGAGTTATATGCTTATAAGGTAGCTTGAACATACTGATGTTTAAAGCATGTTTCTCCTCGCAACTTGTTGAGTATCCTCAAGGTTGTAAGGAAAACAGTTTCAATTTGCAAATTTCGAAACTTCGTGCAAACTATTTGGCTCGAAGATGAGTGCATGAGCAGTGCAAAACAATGTATCTAAATTAGATCTTGAGTCGAACAACTTGTTGAGCACACTCGTGGTTGTAAAGCTCAAGTGTTTGGATGTATGATATGCTTGCATAGCTAATATTTGTGTTGGAATGTGTAATGTCTAAATGTGATTTAGAAAAGAAGAATGCATTCAAGAAAGTCGGTTGAGAAAGAAAGTTTTGTCTATCATAAGAAAAGGCAAAAGTAGGAGGAATTGAAAATGGGACATTTTGATGCCAGAATTATTGTTATACATAAGGAAAAGATTGTCCTATGTGTTGGAAAAGGAGCAAATGTTGTTTCTGGGACCATATGAGACGTCTAACACATTTTGGCAAATGTCGTCACCTTGCTTCTGAAGTAATGTTTCGCTGTGAGTATTTTGTATAACAATATTATATTAAAAGTTAATACATGAATGCACAAGTTACAAAAAACTTATCTATGGCAAAATAGACTAGGCCAAACGGAAGAGAACAGACTGCACAAGTCACATAAAGTGGGGTCTCCGACCTCTCGTATTATGAGTCAAAAGACACTTGTGAGTCTTGTCTCAAATGTATGATAGCCAAAACTCATTTTGTACGACAATGAGAGAATGATTTGGAAAACTCGTGGGCTCGTACATATGAACGTATCTCGACCTAAGTCTAAATTAGCCAAGATATTGTATGCTTATTTTATTACGACTGACGTCCCCTAATTTGAATGCATATGGGTGCATAATGATTGGGGATACCTGATTTAAATATTTATACCGCAAGCGCACGGTGTTGTAGTGTGGCTTGGGGGTCGAACACATGGTGGCGTAGTTGTGCTTGTGTCAAAGAGGAACTGGTTCACCCTACGGGTGAGCTAGCCCGAATCGATCGATGGTTTGTCACAAAATATAGATACGAGGGATACACAACATAAAAGGAAACCGAGAACTTCGGTTTCCACCCTATCATGTGTTCTCACTATTACGGCCGACTGATAGGATTACGATTGGATTTAGGGTTTAATGGTGAGACGTTGCCTTTAAGAGTGATAGCGGCGTCCCATGGGCCCGATATTCCGGTCGGTGCCCAGGATGATACGTCGGACTACCCGGGTTCGGTCAGTGGGCATTCCCATGTCCATTAACACCGATCGACTTTGGGAGCAATAAGCTCGCAACGATAACTCCCAACATCTCATCCTGCCATTCCCACGCGTTAGGATTCGATGTCTACGCTAAGGGAGTGAGCAATGGCTAGGGAGTCAACTGCCAAGTTTATTCCCCCTTGGCCCTACGGTCAAAGGTGGTATTTTTCCCGCCAATGACAATGAAACACCCAGCATAAACATCTAAATTCCTAATCCCTATCGAAATTCTAGTCCTATGGACGCATTAGGGAGAACCCACGAAGGGGTTTCCACCAAAATCCCAGATTTGGGAACTACTCACAAATCATGGTTAAAAAGCGATCTAAATGAAAATCAACCGTAGAAATCATGATCAGGCAATTGAAATGAAGTAATAGCAATGCTATTAAGACAATATCAAAGTTTCACAAAGATCAGAAGACTTACAAAAATAGTAAAATTCCAGCCGTCACAAACAGAGAAAAAAGACAGAAAAATAACAACTCTCGTTTTCAGAAACCTAGGGCAACTATATATAGAAATCGACGTCACCCGATCGGGTGAAGCATCAACCGATCGGGTGAGCTGCTTGATGCTTTGGCCGTCGGCTTCGGGAACTTCACCCGGGCGATGAGGAGAGCGGGTGGAGCGAGTGGGTCGTCGATTTGAAGAGATTCAGCATCAGGTCAACCAATCGGTTGACTATTCAATCGATTGGTTGGAATTGTCGACAAAAAATACAGAGAAGTCTGTCGATTTGGCACGGTTAGCGACCTGTCGGTTGAGCTATCCGGGTCGTCGCTTGGAAAATCAGCTACATATGAACCGATCGGGTGAGATGTCACCCGATTGGTTAGAACTCAGCTCCAAATGGCCGAGAACTCTACTGTGTTCAACCGGTCGACGAACCAGTCGGTTGGGCTGCACTTCGCTTCAGCTTCCATCCGGGTCGGACACGTGTGCAACACCCGATCGGTTGGCTGTGTCCAACCGATCGGTTGAGGGCTGAAAAATGGCGATCTTCGTCGTTTGACCCCTGGATCACACGTGACTCCTTCCGTTGCTCCGGGGACTCATGATATCTTCGTTATATGTCCCCTACACTGGCAAACTCCTGCAAACACACAAAAACACAACGAAGTAAAAGAAAACTAGAAATCACAAGAAAATGGATACGGGACGACGGAAAACAATAGAAAAACACAAAGAAGACGTGCATGAATATATAAAATATAAACACACGTCAAAATCCCCCAAGCTGAACCCTTCCTTATCCTCGAGGAAGACGAGTGAGAGAAGGAGCTCGAAGGGAGAAAATAGAGAGAAAGAGAAAGAAAGAGAAATCAATATCCTTAATCGCCCGTCAGGGCCAACGAAATGAAACACGTCACACCAAGCAAGCAAGCGACAAATCTCAACACTAAACCAAGGAATACGAGTCCAAACATGTGTCGTGAGGCCACGCAGTGAAGCGCGAGTGAGTATGGTCGTGTGCTAGCAGAAGGTATCACTATCTACAGTGTGCAATAAGCTCTATATACACAAATCCGAGGAAAGACCCAAATATCGATTCGATTCGAAATAAGCGGTGAATAGATAGCTCAAGCATGCATGAGAACAAAGTAAGAATCGAAACGTATCATGTGTCAGTGACTCCACAGCTAGGGACTAGGAAATCACCACACTATCGTCTAGATAATAGCTAGAAAGTCCCTATTCCAAGTGTTTTCGGAAACGATAGAGGTTGAGAAGGTGTGGAGTAGAACACTCGGTGCAAACTCTCGCCTTCCCTTTATTCTCGGTAGGTAGGAAAATATTCACACATTTTTTGAGTTTTGGGAATTTGTATTTTTTTTGGATTTTTTGGCTTATACATATTTTTTTTCTTTTTTTCTCTCTTCTTTTCTTTTTTGGGTTTTTCTTTTCTCTTTTTTTTTGGATTTTTGGATTTTGGGATACATACATGTGTGTACTCTCCCAAGTGGGAGAACGGTACACGACGAGGGGAATTGCACCAAGTAAAATAAAAAAGAAATCGGATTCTAAACACTTGGGCAAAGGAGATTTTTTCCGCTAATCAGAGCATAGGCTAAATGGGTTATCCTAGTCCTAATTGTGGAATCCCGACACATGCGAATTGAAGTATACGATATAAATATACTCATGCATATAGAAGCAAACATGAGAAGCAAATACCACATATTCAAATCGAAGCATGATAATCTAGGGGTCATCCTAGGACAGGTATATAAATCAAAATCACAAAGTAGAAGCACACTATAAGCTAGTCACGACACACGACTCACATAAAAGCTAAGTGGACCCATGATGCATGAAATGCAAGATGACTCGGCTTCCTAGGGTTAGTGAACATGATAATCGTGGCTATGCTAGGTGTGTGTGTGAGATTCTGTGGCAATTCATCATATGGGGTCATCTCTAGGAGAAAGAGAACAAAAGATGAGAAGAAAAAAGAAAAACATGAAGAAAAACGACTCAAAAGCGAAGAAAAAGACGCAAATGACGCACGAAGTGCGACTCCCCCAAGATGAAACTTGCATTGCCCTCAATGCAATAGAAGTAAATACGGGAGGGCAATGAAAATGGGGAGGAATACGCACCGACTCAAAGAGAAATGAAAAACAAGAAAAACACACTTACGAAACTGAAAAATAAAGAAGGAGGATAAAGAAATACTAAAAATAAAAGATAGAAAATCACACCACACGACATATATAAACAAGCACACCATAAAAACATCACACGACAACACACATAAACAAAACGACTTCCCCCAAGCTAAACATGACAATGCTAGCGATATGATATGATAATGATGATGCAGAAATAATGCTAGGGGGAAGATCGAAGAAGAAAAATAAATCAAAAAGCAGGAGAGGAACTGTCCTCGTCCTCCTCGGTAGAAGATGTGGGGGATGTGGGGGAGTGGACGGGAGAGGTGACGGGTGTGCAGAGAAGTGGGGAGAGGGTCGAGGTGATGGATGGGTGGGTGCGGAGGAGGTGTGAACAATGAGTGGTGTGGTGGTGATGATGATGAGTGGTAGTGAAATGGCGACCAATGCGGTGGTGGATGGGAGAGGTACGGGGGTAGGAGATGATGGTGGGGGAAGTGATCTCGATCGCACCTGCAATTTCTTGCGGCACGTGTATGGGGTGATGGAAGTGGATGGTGATGGATCTGTGGGGTCAACGGCAGTCGTCGTGAGTGGAGATGAAGTGGAGGTAATGGAAACGGTGTGTGTAGAGGAAGTGGTGGGAATGAAAGAGGGAGAGAGAGGAATTGATGGAGAGATAGTACGGATGTGGGGAGATCGATTGAGGGGGATTGGTGGCCGGTTGAGGGAGCAAGGTGGCCGGTTGAGGCTTGGAGAAGTCGAAACAGCGGAAGAGATTTCGAAATCGGGTGAAGAAAATGAATCGGGTGAAGTGGGGAGTATTTATAGGGTTTTAGGCCAACCGATCGGGTGAGTTTCACCCGATCGGTTGGGCTAACTTTCGAAAAATTTGTTGAAAAGTGGCTACAGGCGAACCGATCAGTTGAGATTTCAACCGATCGGTTGGACACCTCAAGATTTTCTTGAGAGTTCTGTGCACTTCACCCGGTCAGCGACACGACCACTGCTTCATATCAACCAATCGGTTAATTTAATCCAAAAAAGTCCGAGAGTTCTGCTCTTCTCACACGATCTGCCACCTGGTCTCAGTTGCTCCACCCGAGCGGTTCGCTGATGAACAGATATAGGCCACTTTCTGATACGTCCCACCCGATCGGTTGAGGGATCAACCGATCGGTTGGGGGCTTGTTTCCTGCAAAAGTTCAAAAATAGCCTAAGTCTCTCGACGAAAGTTCCCGTTGCTGAATTTATTCATCAAAATAAGAAAATAATCCTAAAAAGAATCCTAAAAACAAAGACAAGGGTTTAGAACATGTGTTTCCTTCCATGAAGCGCTGCTGTTTAACGTCGTTTGCTCGACGCCCGGTAGATGATTTTCAAGGAGGACGGGGTGATGCCCAAAGTTTGGCATCCCTTCAGATTTTGGAGCGGTGGTCTTCGATGATGACAGCGGTGATAAATAGACACACTCGATGACCCCTCCGCTGGTGGAGTCCGGAGGCTTCTCCCTCATATTGGCGTCGACCGCCACTTTTCTCAAGATCCGGATCTCATCCGCGGTGAGCCCCATGGGCTCTTTTCCCTTTCTCCTTATCGGAGCAACTTTTTGGAATCCGGGAGGGATCGTAGGTGGGACACTTGGTTCCTGAGAAACTTCTTCCTTCTTCAAACCGACATGCTCTTCAATGTCCCCCAAGCTGTCGGGGGGGGGGGGGGGGTTCCTTGAGAGAATTTCACAGGCCCCAGCTTCTACGGCTCTTTTCTCCTCAACGTCCAGCATATTGCAACCAGGTTCATCCAGGGGGTGCTTCATAGATAACCCCAAGTCAAATACGACCTTCTGGTGGCCAACATTAAGGGATAACTTCCCTTTCTTCACATCTATCAGCACGCCAGCGGTGGCCATGAAGGGCCATCCAAGGATGATGGGTGTATGAGTGTCTTCAGGCATGTCATTCACCACGAAGTCAACTGGCACATGCACTCCGCTGACGTTAACAGGCAGGTCGTCTATAATTCCCACCGGATATTTGACCTATCTATCAGCTAGTTGAAGGGTCATACCCGTGGGCTCCAGGTCTCACATCCCTATCCTCCTGTATAGTGACAGGGGCATCAGACTGACGCTCGCTCCCAAATCCACGAGCGCCCGATGGATCTTCACTTCCCCAATCGAACAAGGAATATAGAAGCTTCCCGGGTCTTTAAGATTGGGCAGATTCGCTCGCTGAATGAGAGCGCTGCATTCTGCCGTAAGAACGACCTTTTCCTTCCTGGAACCCCTCGTCACCAAATCCTTTAAGAATTTCGCATAGGAAGGAATTGTCTCTATGGCTTCGAGGAAAGAGATCTGCAAGCTTAAATCCTTGACCATAGCGAAGAACTTGCCGTATTTTTCATCAATCTTAGCTTGGGCAAGTCGTTGTGGAAAATGCACAACGGGCTTAAATACTCTCAGGTTCCCCTCCCTGGTACAATATCGCCATCCCCCCGAGATTTGCCCTTCTGCCGCAGGACCTACACGTATAGATCTTGATGTCATGCGACATATACACATGATCAAGCCTCGACCCGACGGTCATTTCACTTTCTACTACGGTCACCCCCTGCTCCTTACACCATTCTGCCCAACCCCACTCGTATGCCTATCCAGCTTGTGGCAGATTGGAAATTTCCACCCGACCCTGAGTTTTTAGGGGGGTTACGTCTTCCGTTTCTCCCGAGCGCACCCAGATCACCTCCCCCTGCCGCCCACTTAGGCGAGCAGGACATTCCTGCGTCCCGAGGAGACTTCGGGGCTGGCCCTAGTAGTGCCATCCCGGCTTCTGTCCCCATCACCACCGTCGCCTCCTCTCCGGTCCGTATGACCACTACTTCTTCCTTTCGTCGAGCCACCTCTGCTCGCCTCGGTCTCGAGGCTGAGTTAGCTGCACTGCATGCTGGCGCATCCTCTTCAGCCTCCTCGGGCCCATCCTCTTCCATCTTCACTCACCCATGTTTCCTCGCACTTGAGAGGAACGTGGCCACCATCCTTCGCATTCTCACTCACGTTCACGAACCACCTCCACCCACACCACCCCCCTCACCCCCACCTTCACATTCATCCCCTCCCACCACCATTTCCATTCCTACCACTCCATCTACACACACCGTTTCCATTCCCTCCACTTCACCTCCACTCACGACCACTGCCGTCGCCCCCACAGATCCATCACCATCCACTTCCATCACTCCATACGTGCGTCGCAAGAAATTGCAGGTGCGATCGAGATCACTTTCCCCACCATCCTCTCGTACCCCCGTACCTTCCCCATCCACCACCGCATTGGTCGCCATTTCACTACCACTCACCATCATCACCACCACACCACCCATTGTTCACACCTCCTCCGCACCCACCCATCCATCACCTTGACCCCTTTCTCCACTTCTTCGCACACCAGTCACCTCTCCCGTCCACTCCCCCACATCCCCCACATCTTCTACCGAGGAGGACGAGGATATTTCCTCTCCTGCTTTTTGATTTCATTTTCTTTTCCGATCTTCCCCCTTGCTTATTTCTGCATCATCATGATTATATCTTATCGCTAGCATTGTCATGTCTAGCTTGGGGGAAGTCATTTTTTATGTGTGTTGTCGTGTGATGTTTTTATGGTGTGCTTGTTTATATATGTCGTGTGGTGTGATTTTCTATCTTTTATTTTCTGTATTTCTTTTTCCTCCTTCTTTATTTTTCAGTTTCGTATGTGAGTTTTTCTTGTTTTTCATTTCTCTTTGAGTTGGTGCGTATCCCCCCACTTTCATTGCCCTCCCGTATTTACTTCTATTACATTGAGGGCAATGCAAGTTTCAGCTTGGGGGAGTCGCACTTCGTGCGTCAGTTGTGTCTTTTTATTCGTTTTTGAGTCGTTTTTCATCGTGTTTTTCTTTTTTTCTTCTCATCTTTTGTTCTCTCTCTCTCTCTCTCTCTCTCTCTCTCTCTCTCTCTCTCTTAGAGATGACCCCATATGATGAATTGCCACAGAATCACACACACACCTAGCATGACTTCGATAATCACATTCACTAACCCTAGGAAGTCGAGTCCTCTTGCATTTCATGCATCGTGGGTCCACTTAGCTTTTATGTGAGTCGTGTGTCGTGACTAGCTTATAGTGTGATTCTACTTTGTGATTTTGATTTATATACCTGTCCTAGGATGACCCCTAGATTATCATGCTTCGATTTGAGTATGTGGTATTTGCTTCTTCTGTCTGCTTCTATATGCATGAATATATTTATATCGTGTACTGCAATTCGCATGTGTCGGGATTCCACAATTAGGACTAGGATAACCCATTTAGCATATGCTCTGATTAGCGAGAAAAATCTCCTTTGTCCAAGTGTTTAGAATCCGGTTTCTTTTTTATTTTACTTGGTGCAAACCCCATCATCGTGTACCGTTCTCCCACTTGGGAGAGTACACACATGTATATACCCCAAAATCCAAAAATCCAAAAAAGAGAGAAAAGAAAAACCCCAAAAAATAAAAGAAAAGAGAAAAGAAAGAAAAAATATGTACAGCCAAAAATCCAAAAAAATACAAATGCCCAAAACCCAAAAAAATGTGTGAATATTTACCTATCTACCGAGAATAAAGGGATGGCGAGAGTTGGCACCGAGTGTTTTACTCCACACATTCTCAACCTCCATCGTTTTCGAAAACACTTGGAATAGGGACTTTCTAGCTATTATCTAGGCGATAAAGTGGTGATTTCCTAGTCCCTAGCCATGGAGTCCCTGATGCATGATACGTTTCTATTCTCATACTCTTCTCATGCATGCTCTAGCTACTGTTCACCGCTTATTTCAAATCGAATCGATATTTGGACCTTTTCTTGGATTTGTGTATATGGAGCTTATTACACAATGTAGATAGTGACACCGTCTGCTAGAACACGACCACACTCACTCGCGCTTCACCGCATGGGCCCACGACACTTGTTTGGACTCGTATTCCTCGGTTTAGTGTTATGATTTCTCGCTTGCTTGTTTGGTGTGGCGTTTTTGGTTTTGTTGGCCCTGACGGGCGATTTAGGATTTTGATTTCTCTTTCGATCTCATTCTCTCTATTTTCTCCCTCCGAGCTCCTACTCTCACTCGTCTTCCTCGAGGACGAGGAAGGGTTCAGCTTGGGGGATTTTGACGTGTGTTTATATTTTATAAATTCACGCACGTCTTCTTTGTGTTTTTTCCGTTGTTTTCCGTCGTCTCGTACTCGTTTTCTTGTGATTTTTAGTTTTCTTTCACTTCTTCATGTTTTTGTGTGTTTGCAGGAGATTGCCAACGTAGGGGACATATAACAAAGATATCATGAGTCCCCGGAGCAACGGGATGAGTCACATGCGATCCAGTGGGCCAAACTACGAAGATTGCCATTTCTTAGCCCCCACCCGATCGGTTGGACATAGCAAACCGATCGGGTGATGCATGCGTATCCGACCCAGATGGAAGCTGAAGCGAAGTGCAGCCCAACCGACCGGTTTGCCGACCGGTTGAACACAGTAGAGTTCTCGGCCATTTGGAGCTGAATTCTAACTGATCGGGTGACATCTCACCCGATCGGTTCATCTGTAGCGAAATTTCCAAACGACGACCTAGAGAGCTCAACCGACGGTTCACTGACCGTGTCTGTTCAATAGAAGTCTCTGTCTTTTGGGGTGTATTTCCAACCGATCGGTTGAATTCTTAACCGATCGGTTGACCTGATGCCGCGTCTCTTCAAACGACGATCCGCTTGCTTCACCCGCTCTCCTCAGTGTCTGAGTGAAGTTACTGAAGCTGACAGCCAAAGCATCAAGCAGATCACCCGATTGGTTGATGCTTCAACCGATCGGGTGACGCCGATTTCTATATATAGTTGCCCTATGTTTCAAAAAACGGAGCTTTTGTTATTTTCTGTCTTTTTCTCCATTTGTGACGGCTGGAATTTTATTGTTATTTGTAAGTTTTCTGATCTTTGTGAAACTTTAATATAGTCTTAATAGCATTGCTACTACTTCATTTCAATTGCCTGATCATGATTTTTACGGTTGATTTTCATTTAGATTGCTTTTTAGCTATTATGTGTGAGCAGTGTAATGCCCTACAAGCTACTGCACAAGTACTAGAGGGGGGGGGGGGTGAATATTACTTTAAAAATAACAAGGAGTATAATTCCAAATTATAGTGCAAACAACTACCAAATCAATTTGCGGAAGCTTAAATTGAATGACAACAACAAAATTAACAATGCTAACAAATGATGTTACTGGGTTCAGATCCACCCAAGTCTCCCCGACTTGTTCCCGGTGATCCTACGTCCCAACTACCCGGATCCCCTCCGGATACTTAGGTTAGAAACCCTAACCCAAGATTTCCACTATGATATCTTGTGAAAAACCTTCACAAGATCAAATCATACATGCAATGGCAATAGTGAATCCCACAACCCGGGATCACAACCTGCTCTCACAACCGAGAGAATCAACAACCAATATAAACAAGTTTATAATGAAATAAACAATCTTACCACAAAATCCTATACCTTGAGTTTTCTTACCAAATAGGTGCAAGGAGGGATTTGAGGAAGATGAAGTCACCAAGACCTAGCACCAAGGAAATGACCAGCAATAGGTGCCTAGGAGTGATTTGGAGACTTGAATCAAGCTAGAGCTTGAAGGGCTCACCAAGAACAAACTTCTCTCAAGATGGATTCTAGATCTAGAAAGTGAGAGAATGGATTTCTTGTGAGGAAGAGAGCTTAGGAAATGAGTGAGAATAGCTATCTCTTTCAATCTCAATGAATCTCTTAATGGCAGCTCTAACCTAGAGAGAAATGACCTAGGTTCATATTTATAGGGTCCCATAAAAACAAGTTCGGTCAATTTCCAATGGATAGAAATCTGAGGCAACTAGTCGGTCAAAGAACAACCACTGACCGACTAGTTCATCAACTAGTCGGTCAGTCAAACAACATGGACCGACTAAGTGAAGAACTGAGAAGAGATAGAAATTCAGACCTAGAAATCTAGTCGGTCCAAGAAGACTTTCTGACCGACTAGTTTCACAACTAGTCGGTCAGTCAGTGAACGTAGACCGACTAAGAGGCAAAAACAAATAGGCTGAATACAAAATGACTTAGTCGGTCCAAGAACAAAAGTTGACCGACTAGATAATCAACTAGTCGGTCACCAAACGTTCTTAGACCAACTAACGATAAACAGTAGCTTAGGAGAATTTTGGCATGAACAGTAAATCTCAACTAGTCGGTCAAAGAAGCATCACTGACCGACTAGTTCACAAACTAGTCGATCGGGGAGTCAACGTAGACCGAATAACTGTAAACAGTACTGAACAAGAAAAGATTAACTCAAACTAGTCGGTCCAAGAAGCTCTTCTGACCGACTAGATCACCATCTAGTCGGTCAGTACTTCTTCTTGTACCAACTAATATGCACAAACAAGTCCGAATCGAAGCGCGATGCTTCGAGGAAGTTAGAATGAACTTGTACTAAGATCCTAGAGCTACGATATAAGCGTTATGAAGATAGAATCGTAAGATATACTCAAGGCTTAACATTCTATAGATCGAAGCTAAAAGACTATAAATAAAACCTTAATGAACGGTCTTCGAGAGCTTCAATTAATTCTTCATGACTTCCAAAACAGCGCAAGAGCTTCAACGAAGCTTTAGGCATGAATACGAGCTTTGAGAAGTGTTGAGATGTCGCTTTGATTGTTCTCGTGAATTTGGCGACGATCTCCAATATTGCGCTCACAAATTGTTAGTTCATGAATTATTTATGTTTGCTCATTATCAAAACCAAATCCTGTGAGTCCAATATTCAACATTCTCCCCCTTTTTGGTGATGACAAACCAACATAAATAATAATCAAAAATAATGATTCAAATGTAAAATACTTACTCCCCCTGCATTGATGACACGTTAATTCCAAAATGAATATATATAAATTGCATCAATCAGACGAGTAAGATATATAACGAGAATCGATTTTTGAAATATCGGATTTTGAAAATCCTTATATATATCTTAACTCCACCTGAATGTAACACATCAAATTAGATTCTTGGAAATTGAGTTAAATTTTCATTTGACCTATTTATTATCATTATCTCTCCCCCTTTGGCATTATCCCAAAAACGGGGGGCATACAATGACAACAACTAGGAAATGGAAAATCCAACATCGGGAGTCGTAGACAATGACGATGGACCTAATTGACACCGAGGGAAAAGTGATGAAATCAAATCTAGGGGTGCCAAATTGTCCATTTATCAAAAAGCGATAATTATAATCATCAAAAATACCAAATATTTATTCATTTATTGAATAAAGAAACAAACTCTCCAATATTCAATATTCTTGGTTAAATTTGTGCATGGAAAACAATTCTATACAATCATAGAAATATAATCTATTTAACCAAGTTTTTAAGCGACGAGCGATGATTTCACATATCATAGACATTGAATGAAAATTAAATGTGCACGACGAAGTAAAACAAAGAGAACATCGATGTATATATATATGAATACGAAGAGTACATCCAAAAATCACATCGAATACATCATAAGAAGTTCAACATACCATCTATATCAACATCAAAAAGATACAACACAATCATCGATACACCATCATCAACACCCAAAATACATCAAATACAACACCGACATCCATAAAACCAAAATACATCAAAACAACTCCAACACTCCATCCTAACCCAAAAACTCTCAAAAAGATACATCATCCAAATATCACATGAGAGGCCTCGAAACAGATGATCACGAGGAAGTGGCAGGATCTGCAGTCTCCGGGGGTCCAGTCGAGGGAGTGGACTCAGGCTCTGCAGGGAGTAGAGGCGTGTGAACAGAAGGGATCGTCGGGGCAGGGGTGGAGACATCGACGACAGGCTCAACGGTTGGGGTCTCAACAGGAACAACAGCAGGCAACACTGGAGAAGGGTCGTCAGCAGGAGCAGCAGCAGCATCAGAAGGCTGATCCACTGGTGCAGAAGTCTCAGGAGCACCGGAAGAGGTGCCAGCATCAGGAGCAGATGTGGTAGCAGCAACAGCAGTGGCCTCATCGCCACGAGCCAAGGAGGTGACAAGATCATCAATATCATCATCGTCCATATCCTCATCCTCAGAAACAGAAGGAGGAAGCTCAATGCCCATCAAACGAGCCATACAGAAAACTACCTCCTCGGTACGTGCCAAACGCGACTCGTGCCGATGAAGCAACCGAACGACATCATCCAGAGAGGCGGAGGGAGGAGGGACTGAAGCAGCTGAAGGAGGGGCCTGAGATGCAGAAGGTGTCGACCGCTGCACGTGACGGAGTGCCGCAAGAGATTTCTTAACGGCCGTCGCGTTCAGAGGAGGACCAAGGGGACGCTCATCATCAGGGGGCAAGGGAACACCGAAACGACAGAAAACCAAGGTCAGGAGACATGGATATGGGATATGCGCATATTTAGTGGTCTTGCGAATACACTCGAAAGAATCCATCTTATCGAGTATAATGCGAGCCCAATTAATCTCGCTACCCATAAACAAAGCGTAAATCAATTTCAAAAATGGCTGAGATGGAAGAGATGAAGATCCATACTTGGGAAGAAGGCATGATTTCAAGATCAGGTTAATCACCCAAGCATTCGGCTTGAATGATTTCGAAGGTACTCCTATGAATGCAGGGGGGATAACCTGAAAGATTTTGCCTAGGGTCCGCTGATCGAGGGAGGAGATATCATCGACAGAGATGTCAGAAGGGAGGAGGCCACACGACGAGCAACCTATCAGCTCCCCCAAGATTTCTGCCGTGAGGACTATAGGAGTCCCCAAAACAGAAGTCTCGATGGAGTGAGACTCACCGTACTGGCCCCGGACACGCTTGACCAGGCGAGGATATGTTCGGGGGTTCGCCTTAGAGTCATATCTAAGATAGACCAATAGGCCACTATAGGAGAGTAGATCCGCAAGGCCAAGAAAATCAGAAAACTGAACGTAATGCTCCAACAACAGTGGGCAGTGCTCTATACGGTTGTACGCTGCGAGACACTGAGGGTCGTCGCGGCACAACGATATATCTACACCGCCGACTGGCATAGGATCTTTACCCTTAGCCTTACGGGGCTTAGGAGGAGGAGGAGGAGGGGGTGGAGTAGGAGCTTTCTCGGGATGTTCAGGAGTGTATTCGTCATCGGAATCATCCTCTGAATCACTTCTGAACGCTCACCGGGAGGAGTGGGAGCACGAAACTTTTTAGGTTTAGGTTTGGGCTTGGACGTTTGGCCGGTAGGTTTAGGCTTGGACGTCCTCTTCCTCTTCAACGGAGTTGAAGACGAAGAGGGGGGTCGAGTGGTCTTGGCCCTATGCTTAGGAGGGGTCGAAGCGGTAGCACCCTCTATGGTTATAGGGATGCCCCAGAAGATGTAATCGGGAGTCTCGTTCGTGCCATGATCGCGGCACAACGAGTACAATCAAGCGACGAAGATCAAGCACTCTAAGCTTAAACCTAAAACTGAGATCAATCAAGCACAAAACCCTAAATGTGAACTTTGAAACCCTAGAACCTAGAAGAGAAAACAAGATGAAGAACTAACCCTAGGGAAGCAAAACAAGATCTAGGAAGGGGGGATATACCTAGGGGAGTGGTCGACGGCGACGGGCGGCGGAGATGGCCGGAAAAGTGGCCGGAGACGACGGGAAGATGAAAGGTCTCGAGAGGGTTTAGGGGGTTTTCGAGCTGGAGTTTTGAAGAAGACCGACTAAAAAGAAAAACAACCGGATAGATTGGATATAAGTCGGTCGGGAATGCGAAAAGACGCGATTGCCCTAACGCACTTAGTCGGTCACAGTTCAAGCACTGACCGACTAGATTACGATCTAGTCGGTCGGTCAATGAGCTTAAACCGACTAAGTCGAAACAGAGGCAAACAGAAATTTCTAGGGCTAGAGTTAGTCGGTCATAGTATAATCAATGACCGACTAGTTTTCAATCTAGTCGGTCGGTAAGAGAACTGAGACCGACTAAAAGAAGTTAAAGATGAAAGAAGGTTAAAGCTTGAACTAGTCGGTCTGAGTTCACTAGCTGACCGACTAGATGAGCATCTAGTCGGTTGGCTGATGAACTGAAACCGACTAGAAGAGTCCAAAAGTGGATAAATGAGTTCTCTTCATAAACCACTTGGATGAAACATCTTAACCCTCTCATTAGTCATCTAAACTACCCCATAAAACATCGAAATCTTAAATACGACATTCAAATAAGAAATCGAGCAAAAATTCAAACATATCACATAAAATCCCCAAAAATCCAATAAATCTAGCATGAACGTAATATCGCGAAATATAATAGCATGCAAGATAATTGAATGAGACATGAATCCTATATCTCGGATTCACCCATAATCCCCAATTCTCGACGCAACCGCACAAAGGAGTCCTCCTTTAGGGGTTTCGTGAAAATATCGGCGATTTGCTTTTGGGTTTCAACGTACACTAATATGATGTCCTTTTTAGCAACATGATCATCTAAAAAATGGTGTCGGACATCTATGTGTTTAGATCAGGAATGGTGCACCAGATTCTTTGAAAGACAAATAGCACTTTGGTTATCCACCATGATAGGGCTAGTATCACAATGAATACCAAAATCCTTCAGTGTGTGTCTCATCCAAAGAACCTAGGCACAAGCGGCACCGGCGGTAATGTATTCCGCCTCGGTGGTTGAAAGTGATACGGAATTTTGCTTCTTGGAAAACCAAGAGACAAGGGAATTTCCTAGAAAATGGCAAGTGCCACTAGTACTTTTCCTGTCGGATTTGCATCCCGCATAATCGGCATCACTATATGAGACTAACTCATACGTGCTAGATTTTGGATAAAGTAATCCAAAATCAAGTGTATAACTTAGATAACGGAAAATACGTTTTACCGCTACCAAGTGAGACTCCTTAGGTTGAGACTGATAACGAGCACATACGCATACGACAAACATAATATCGGGCCTACTTGCGGTAAGATAAAGTAAACTACCTATCATACCTCGATATAGACGAACGTCTACATCCTTACCGCCCGTATCCTTGTCAAGATGCGTAGTCGTGCTCATTGGAGTCTTTTTCCTGGAAGCACTCTCCATTCCAAATCGCTTAAGCAACTCCACCGTATACTTCGTTTGGTGGATGAAGATTGCATCGTTCAATTGGTGAATTTGGAGACCTAAGAAATATTTGAGTTCGCCCATGTGGCTCATCTCAAATTGTTCCTTCATAACATTAGAAAACTCTTCGCAAAGAGTGAAGTTAGTAGCACCGAAAATGATATCATCAACATAAATTTGAACTAATAAAATATCATTATTCACATGCTTAACAAAAAGTGTAGAATCGGCTTCGCCCATTTTAAAATTCAAATCCAAAAGAAAATTCTTTAGGCGATCATACCAAGCTCGAGGAGCTTGTCTCAAACCATAAAGAGCTTTCTTTAGTTTAAAAACATGATTTGGAAATTTTTCATTTACGAAGCCTGGAGGTTGAGAAACGTAAAATTCCTCAACAACATCTCCGTTTAAAAATGCACTTTTAACATCCATTTGAAATAATTTAAAATTTTTATGGCATGCAAAAGACAATAATAGTCTAATTGATTCTAATCTAGCTACCGGAGCGGAGGATTCTTCGAAATCGATACCTTCCTCTTGGCGATAGCCTTGAGCAACTAACCGAGCTTTGTTCCGGACGACGACTTGGTTTTCGTCGGTTTTGTTCTTGAAGATCCACTTTGTCCCTATGATGGTGTGGTTCTTCGATGGCAAAGGAACAAGCTCCCATACCTCATTCCTCTCGAATTAAATGAGTTCCTCCTCCATGGCAAGGATCCAAGCACTATCTTCGCACGCTTCAACTATATTCTTTGGCTCTATCGATGAGGCAAAGGCACAATTAGCGAAGTGGTGGACTTGCGATCTCGTCTTGACACTATCATGAATATTGCCAATGACTTGCTCATGGGGAGGGTCGTGGACGGTATGAAGCCGCTTGGGAATACCTTGATCACTAGGCACATTCTCAACAACTTCATTAGTCGGGTTAGTATCAATAGAATCAATTGAATCAATAGACTTAGAATTTTCAAACGAATCACACAAAACATCCATAGAATCATCATCATTTGAAATTCTAGAAGTAGTAAAATTCTCATTAAAAGAGGCATGAAGTGATTCCTCGAGCGTAGAGGATCTTTTGTTGTATATCCGGTAGGCTTTGCTACGTGAGGAATACCCAACAAATATCCCCTCATCCGATCTCGGATCAAACTTGTCCAAATTATCATATGTGTTTTTAATAAAACATTTTGCGCCGAAAACACGAAAATGTTTAACTTGAGGCAATCTACCAAACAACAATTCTTAGCAAGTTTGTTTGATGCCGGGCCTCAAAAGTATTCTATTAAACACATAACAAGCGGTGTGTACCGCTTCCGCCCAAAATTGATAACCAAGTTGACTATCTTCGAGCATAGTGCGAGCACACTCCACAAGCGTTCTATTCTTCCTCTCAACTACACCATTTTGAGGAGGTGTGCGAGGGAAAGAAAACGTGTGAGTAATTCCAAGATCATCACAAAAATTTGAGAAAGACTCATTCTCAAATTCACCCCCATGATCACTACGAATAGTGACAATGGTGGTTCCGATGAGATTTTGTACTTTCTTCACAAATATTGTGAAGTTTTCAAAAGCTTCATTTTTATTACATAAGAAAAATACCTATGTAAATCTAGAATAATCATCGACGATGACAAGTCCATATCTTGCATTTCCTAAGGAAGCAACTCTAGTTGGCCCAAATAAATCTAGATGTAATAGCTCTAGTGGCCGTTTAGTAGAAATGCTTTTCTTAGGTTTAAATGAAGATTTAGGAAGCTTGCCACGTTGACAAGAATCACAAAAAATTTTCTTTTCAAAAACGAGCTTCGGAAAACCTTTAATGGAATTTAATTTTGAAATCTTATAAAGTGTTCCAAAGTTCACATGTCCAAATCGTCGATGCCATAAGTGTTGTTCACTTGTGTTGGCAACGAGACATTGCTCATATGACTTAGGAAGATCCAAAATATAAATATCTTTATGGCGTGTGCCGGAAAATAATAATTTATTATTATCATTTGAAATATGACATAATCCTTTCGCAAATCTAACTTTGTAACCTTTGTCACAAAGTTGGCTTATTGAAATAAGATTATGATTTAAACCATTAACTAGATAAACATCACTAATTAAGGGTTTAGACGGGTTACCCACTTTACCAACACCGACGATGGTTCCGCTCTCGTTGCCTCCAAATACGACGCGGTTTCCATTTGTAATGGGAACTACTCCGGAGAGCAATTGAGCGTCACCCGTCATGTGTTTTGAACACCCGCTATCGAGTATCCAATTCCCTTTGGAGCTAAATTTAAATTTGTTGCTCCTTTTCTTTTTCTTTTCCTTGAGTACCTAAAGATAGAAAATTTCATATCATTGTACCCAAGGTCATTGGGTCCTCAAAGGTTAGACCTTTGGAAGCCAAGTCCAATTGGACTTAGACTTCCCCACATAATTTCTACTATGCACAACATTCGAAAAATAAGCATTCATATACACTTGTTTCTCATCCATGCTTGTGTCCTTTGGGCTCCAAATAGTGAAAATCTTGGGAGCCCTCATCCTATTGGGTGCATGCATGCGTTGTTGGTTTCTACGTGATGCATGTCGTGGATAGGCATAAGGAACATGATTGAATGATGCACGACGAGAATTATTCATATGATGTGGTGGGTTAACATATGCATGTGTGGGAACACGTGCGTGAGGGTGTCTCACATGGTGTGCACGTGCCAGAGAATGTGTTGCATAAAAATCATCATATGTGTGAGACGGTGGAGTAGGACGTGTGTTCCTACGTGGCATGGTATTGGTGTACATATAAGCATGCCCCTTCTTTGGAGGTCCACCCAAAGTGGGTTTCTTTCCGAAAGAGGGTGTGGACGAGGTGGAAGCACCATTGGTAGATGAACTACCAATAGAGTGTTTGCTACCACTCGTAGAGTCACCGGAAGTTGGCCTAACAAAAGTAGTGGCCGCTTTGGATGGACATCCCATCGTATACCCCAAACCAATGTGGTGATTGGCCGGAAGTAAGTCACTTAGGATTTTATCCAAATGGTCCTTACCCTTATTGAATTTATTAATTCGGCCTAATGTGTTCTCATATTTCTCTTTGAGAGAACGCATAGAAGTATCCAAGTTGGATACTTGCGATGTGAGCACATAAACACGAGATTTAAGATTCTCGTTCTCAATACTCAAAGTCGAGTTTTGAGAAGTTAAATCCGCTATCCTATGTTCTTCCGGATCATCAATGCTAACATGTTCAAGTTTAGATTTGAGATTAACAATCTCATTTCTTAACTCTTCAACAACGGTGTCGTTGTTGGTGATGATAGTCTTAGGCGAGGTTTGAATGCTAGCTAGGTCATCTTTTACTTTAGTATATCTATTTACTAATTTAGTGTATTTAGACCATAAATGAGAGTTAGCATCCCTAAGATCATCCATAGTTACCTCATCGCCTTCGTCGTCGCTATCATCGGAGGAGGAAGATCCTTGATCATGCTCCTCTCTTGCCATGAAGCACATGTGCGCTTGCTCCACTTTCTCATCGTCCGACTCTCCGCTTGAGGAATCCTCGGAGTCGGTGAATGTTGCTCCGACAAGTCCCTTTTTGTACCCCTTTTTGTACTTCTTCGACTTGTCGAACTTCGACGCCTTCCACTTCTCCTTTTGCTTGTTTTGAGGACAATCCGCTTTGATGTGTCCTGTCTTATTGCATTTAAAGCACAAAGGTGGAGAGGCGTTAGTAGAAGTAAATTTAGATTTTTGTTTGAAGTTACCCTTTCGGAAGAAGCGATTGAACTTCTTTGCCATGAGTGCAATGGATTCCATGTCCATTTCTTCTTCCGAGTCCTCATCATCGGTAGAGGTGGATGAAGTCGCCTTGAATGCAATTGCCTTTTTCTTAGGCACGTCTTGGTTCAAATAGGACTTCATCTTTTCTTGTAACTTCACCTTGCTATCTTTGCATACCTCGTATGACATCAAAGTACCCATCAATTGAACTACGGTATACTTATTCATGTCATTACCTTCCTCGATGGCGAAGGTACGTTTCTCCCAAGAAGAAGGAAGTCCTTCGATAAGCTTTGAGCACTTCTCCTTTTGGGTGTAGGATTTGCCGAGGGCCTCTAACTCGTTTATTATGTCAACGAAACGAGCGTAATATTCCTTCATCTTCTCGCCCTGTTGCATATGAAACATTTCGTAATCTTTATTTACAACTACGAGTTTAGAGTCTCTTACCCTACTCGTCCCTTCATGTAGTATGAGGAGGGAGTTCCAAATTTGATATGCACTCTTACATGTGCATATCTTATTGAAGTCCTCGGGCTCCAATGCGCATTGCAAGGCGTTCATTGCCTTGGCATTGCTTACCTCCGCGGCGACCTCTGCGGTAGTCCATTTCTCAAAGTCTTCTTCTTCGGGCTCGATGTATTCCTTCATTGTGGTCCTCCATAGAGATGCACTCCGGAGGAAGGTTTCCATCTGGCATTTCCAGTACCCGTAGTTGGTACCGTTGAAGAATGGAGGCCTCGTAGAGGAATGTCCTTCCATCACCGAAGACGCTCCTTCACGGTTCTTGAAGGTGCCATAGTCGGAAGGTGGACGCACGGTCTTGTTGTCGTTGGCAGACATAGCTAAGTATCTGGCTCTGATACCAAATGTAATGCCCTACAAGCTACTGCATAAGTACTAGAGGGGGGGTGAATAGTACTTTAAAAATAACAAGGAGTATAATTCCAAATTATAGTGCAAACAACTACCAAATCAATTTGCGGAAGCTTAAATTGAATGACAACAACAAAATTAACAATGCTAACAAATGATGTTACTGGGTTCGGATCCACCCAAGTCTCCCCGACTTGTTCCCGGTGATCCTACGTCCCAACCACCCGGATCCCCTCCGGATACTTAGGTTAGAAACCCTAACCCAAGATTTCCACTATGATATCTTGTGAAAAACCTTCACAAGATCAAATCATACATGCAATGGCAATAGTGAATCCCACAACCCGGGATCACAACCTTCTCTCACAACCGAGAGAATCAACAACCAATATAAACAAGTTTATAATGAAATAAACAATCTTACCACAAAATCCTATACCTTGAGTTTTCTTACCAAATAGGTGCAAGGAGGGATTTGAGGAAGATGAATTCACCAAGACCTAGCACCAAGGAAATGACCAGCAATATGTGCCTAGGAGTGATTTGGAGACTTGAATCAAGCTAGAGCTTGAAGGGCTCACCAAGAACAAACTTCTCTCAAGATGGATTCTAGATCTAGAAAGTGAGAGAATGGATTTCTTGTGAGGAAGAGAGCTTAGGAAATGAGTGAGAATAGCTATCTCTTTCAATCTCAATGAATCTCTTAATGGCAGCTCTAACTTAGAGAGAAATGACCTAGGTTCGTATTTATAGGGTCCCATAAAAACAAGTTAGGTCAATTTCCAACGGATAGAAATCTGAGGCAACTAGTCGGTCAAAGAACAACCACTGACCGACTAGTTCATCAACTAGTCGGTCAGTCAAACAACATGGACCGACTAAGTGAAGAACTGAGAAGAGATAGAAATTCAGACCTAGAAATCTAGTCGGTCCAAGAAGACTTTCTGACCGACTAGTTTCACAACTAGTCGGTCAGTCAGTGAACGTAGACCGACTAAGAGGCAAAAACAAATAGGCTGAATACAAAATGACTTAGTCGGTCCAAGAACAAAAGTTGACCGACTAGATTATCAACTAGTCGGTCACCAAATGTTCTTAGACCGACTAACGATAAACAGTAGCTTAGGAGAATTTTGGCATGAACAGTAAATCTCAACTAGTCGGTCAAAGAAGCATCACTGACCGACTAGTTCACAAACTAGTCGATCGAGGAGTCAACGTAGACCGACTAACTGTAAACAGTACTGAACAAGAAAAGATTAACTCAAACTAGTCGGTCCAAGAAGCTCTTCTGACCGACTAGATCACCATCTAGTCGGTCAGTACTTCTTCTTGTACCAACTAATATGCACAAACAAGTCCGAATCGAAGCGCGATGCTTCGAGGAAGTTAGAATGAACTTGTACTAAGATCCTAGAGCTACGATATAAGTGTTATGAAGATAGAATCATAAGATATACTCAAGGCTTAACATTCTATAGATCGAAGCTAAAAGACTATAAATAAAACCTTAATGAACGGTCTTCGAGAGCTTCGATTAATTCTCCATGACTTCCAAAACGGCGCAAGAGCTTCAACGAAGCTTTAGGCATGAATACGAGCTTTGAGAAGTGTTGAGATGTCGCTTTGATTGTTCTCGTGAATTTGGCGACGATCTCCAATACTGCGCTCATAAATTGTTAGTTCATGAATTATTTATGTTTGCTCATCATCAAAACCAAATCCGGGGAGTCCAATATTCAACAAGCAGTTCCCAAATCTGGGATTTTGGTGGAAAACCCTTCGTGGGTTCTCCCTAATGCGTCCATAGGACTAGGATTTCGTTAGGGATTAGGAATTTAGATGGTTATGCGGGGTGTTTCATTGTCATCGACGGAAAAAGACCGCCTTTGACCGTAGGGCCAAGGGGGAATAAACTTGGCGGTTGACTCCCTAGCCACAGCTCACACCCTTAGCGTAGACATCAAATCCTAGCACGTGGGAACGACAGGATGAGATGTTGGGAGTTATCGTTGCGAGCTTAGTGCTCCCGGAGTCGGTCAGTGTTAATGGACATGGGAATGCCCACCGACCGAACCCGGGTAGTCCGGCGTATCATCCTGGGCACTGACCGGAATATCGGGCCCATATGACACTGGTATCACTCTTAGAGGAAACGTCTCACCACTAAAACCTAATTCCGATCGTATTCCTATCCGTCGGTCGTAATAGTGAGAACACATGATAGGGTGGAAACCGAAGTCCTAGGTTTCCTTTTATATTGTTTATCCCTCATATCTATATTTTGTGACAAACCATCGATCGATTCGGGCTAGCTCACCCAAAGGGTGAACCGATTCCTATTTGACATAAGCACAACCACGCCTCCCTGTGTTCGACCCCCAAGCCACACTACAACACCGTACACTTGCGGTATAAATATTTAAATCTGGTATCCCCAATCCTATTGCACTCTTGTATGCGCAAAATCGGGGGACGTCAACTACTCACTCATGGCGATATTGACGAATAAAAATACAATTTTTAGGGGAGAAAACATCATAGCAAATTGATAAAATGAAGATTGAGAAACTTACAGCGAGCAATAGATCTCAAGAAAGAATAAGATTCCAAAACACAATAGTAGCAATAGAACTCCCAAAAATTATCCAATAGTCTTCAAGAATTTTTTCTTGATCTAATAAGTATTTTTCTCTCTAATCTCCTCCCTAAAAATAATTCTAATTCAAAAACTAACAAAAAGAATTCGTCCCTCCAAAACACTGTCGCTGATCCCCACTTCACTCCCTCAAGCGTGCAACAGACGGCCCGAAAATATTTCCAAAAATGGCCCTCAGCATCATCGACCGAGTCAGTGAATCGGTCGAGCAGTAGGTTGCTCGGCCGACTGCTCGGTCCAAGCAGATGTATTGCTCGACCGAGCACGACAGTAAATCACGCTCCTCGAAAATCATCACTCTGTCTGCTCGGCCCGAGCAGCTCTGCTCGGTCGAGCAGACAGCTGACTTGGTCGCCAAATGGTCTGCTCGGGCCGTGCAAGGGATTAGTCAAGCGTCAGAATTAAGGGCTGCTCTACCGAGCACCATGAGTGCTCGGTCCGAGCACGCTGCGTATCGGCTCTTTTCTTCATTTTGCATCTGCTCGACGGAGCAGCTGCTCTTCTCGGTCGAGTCGCCTGGGAAACTCTTTGCTGAAGCTTCTGAAGCTTCTCCTCTTCTCTTACTCTCTCCTCCACTCCTCCCATGGCTACCAAAACTCGGCGAACTCCTGTAGAGCTTTGCCAACGAGCTCACGGGCGTGTCAGATGTGTCCATACCCAGATCGGGTCCCAAATCGCTCCAAATTCCCTGAAAATTCATAAAACACTACAAAACTCGAATATAACGTTAGAAATGTGATATCGTAGGAAAATACGGGATTTGAATGCGAAAATGGCATGGAATGCGATGTCATGATGCTATGAAAACGGTGTAAAATATGGACACAACAAAATCTCCCAAGCTTACCTCTTACTCGTCCTCGAGAAAGACGAATACTAGGTACATCGGGAGAGAAAACAAAAAGAAATAGAAACAAGAGTAAAAGAGAATGGAAATGGATGGAGGGTGCTAAGGTTGTTTAATCAGATCTCAGGCCTAAGCAGTATATCATGATGCTCCGAATAGTAAAAATACATGCTAATGGTATTTTCAAGTTTTAATGATCATATGTCTAGCATGCAATATAGACAAAAGATAGGGATCTACTAAAATAATGCCATCAAATCATATCAATCTCATGCAGTCCATAGTGTCTAGTATAAAAGGAGTTGGCGATAAACTTTTCAATCACAGATACACATGGAGCATATAGAAATCACGCAACATGCAGTAGAGAATGGAAAGAATCATGCTATTCAATTATTCATTTCGAGTCACAAAAAATCTCCAAAGGCTATAGTGTTTCGTAAAGTTTAAGTATTATCAAATCTCCCCGTTATGCACCACTGTCTCCACTCTAATGTTACACTCACTCAAATGATCAGTTGGTTCACCCCCCAAGCTTAGCTTGAGGCATCACATCTAGGAATATGATATGGAATTTTTTGTCTTTTTCCCAGTATATGTGATAGCTTCTAATGAAAAGATACAAAACGGTTTTATTCCTTTATTTTCATTCTTTTTCTTTTCTTTTTCACACACACACACACATATATATATCATTTCATTTCATTTAGAAGTTTTCATTTCATTTCATTTAGAAGCTATACTTTTTTTCTTTTTGGATTTTTGGGAAGTAAGATGCGGTAAGGGTAGCTGTAGGGGTGAAACCAACTGATATGTAGAGAACTATAAAGATATGTGGAGAAGGAAAATACTGAATCTCTCGGTTCACTCATAAGAGGTGCACAACAGTTTAATAAGATAATACTCTAACTAAACTCATAACTAGCATGGATATTTTCATTCATCTAGATGAACACTAAAAAAGCATGCAGTAATAAGCACAATGACATCAAGCATGCAAATAGAAGTGTGTAAGATATAAAGCAGATGCTCCAAGTGTTTTAGTGATGCGTGACCCTAGGTGCATTACCCAACATAGCGCATACTAGATACTATTTCATGCATTTGATTTTCAATTCATTTCAGGCATTAAATCAGATAGATCAGCAAAATAATATGCATGCATATAGAAAGTAAAACTGAAACTACCCTAATAGCATGTCATCAGATAGTAAGTATCGTGAATAACTACTAAGGCTACGAGAAGTATCATCATACATAACATCCTTAGAATAAAAAGAAAAAGGGCGGAGAAAATAGCAAAGTAAAAAGAGGGATGCATGCATGGCAAAAAGCAGAAAACATGATGCAGAATGAGAAAAAGGATAAAAAAGTGAAAACGGGGTTGAAAATTAAACTAAAAAGCTGAAAAAAGAGAGGGAAATATAAAATAAAAAAGAAAAAAATAAATCCGTAGCGCTCATCCCAAGCTAAACCCAGTAGTGTCCTCACTGCTGAGAAAATGCTAGTAGGCGGAAGATGATGCTAAATAGGGTGGGTGGGTGGGGGAATATAAAATAAAAACTGTACAAAAAGAAGTAAGAACATGACATGATGCAATGATGAAGAAAAATGATGCATGTGTGGGTCCTCCCCCAAGCTATCTAAGATCAGGTCCCCGAACAGACAGATGGGCACGATAAAATATGAGGGAGGCAAAGATGGCTAGGGACAACATCAAGCAGAGGCACCACCCTCTGGGGGTGGTAGTGGGTCCATCTGCTGTGGACCTGGAGATGTGGGTGGTGACTGTGGCTCGATAGATGGGTCAGTTCACCAATGCCTAACTAGGTTACAGAGGCGTGGGAGGTCCTGTTCAACGGACTGTCTGGTAATGCCGCCTCCCTGACCTATGAGTAGGAGCATGGCCATGAACTGATTGCCCTGGTCAGTGTCACGGAAGGTTATGTCATATAATGCGTCGCCTATCTGAAGAGGCTCAGGGGGAGTGGGGCGGTGGATGGTAGAGGTGAAGCGGTGGAAGATTCGCCAATAGTGTGGTTACGTGTGGGCGAGCGTGTACGACGGGTACGCCGAGTAGGCCTAAGGTTTGGTGTGCCGGTGTTGGTGGGTCTAGCATGACGTGGAGACATTTTGCTGGCGTAATAAAAGTGTGTGGTGGTGCGTAAAGTGTATAGGGGGAAGAAAGTACCGACAAGAATGAGACGGCGTTGCGATCGGTCACTTGGCTGCTGCTGATCTGGAGTGTCCCCCAAGCTGCTCCTAGAAACGCCATTCTTTGTGGACGCCGTGTACCTGAAATGATGGAAAGAATGTCAGGCAAGGAGAATTAATGTGAAGAGATCTACTGGGCATTAGTCTTGCTCGGTTGATGTTAGGAGCGGTCGGGGGCGGTGGCTGGGAAAGGTGGCGGTGATGGGGGCAGAAGAACTGAGGAACAAGGAGAGAGAAAAAGATTTAGTTTTGTTTTAGAGAGAGGGGGAAAGAGGTTAACCAGATTTGGTGGGAGGCGGCGGCGGCCGTGAGTTACTCAGGAGGAGGAAGAGGCGGCTATGTATTGTTAACTGGGTCGAGTGGAAGGGGTAGGTCGGGAGATGATTAGGGTAGGGAGACATAGGGTAGGGGTTAAAGGGCGGGTTAGGTTGAATAAACAGCTTGAACCCGGCTTAAAAAATAAACCGTGTGAACAACCACAGCCGACTCGGACTGAGCAATCTGATTGCTCGGTAGAGCTAGCTACAAGATAAAGTGAGATATAATTCAAACACTTTCTTCAGCCTGCTCGGTTGAGCTGGCTGTTACTCGGTCGAGCAGGAAACCGCTCGGACCGAGCTGATGCTGCTCAGACCGTGTGGGCAGAACGCCATTTTCTCAAAGTTTTGATGAGCCTGTTCTACTCGACCGAGCAGTTGGCTGCTCGGTCGGGTCGATGTCTTCTCGGGCCAGGTAAATGCTGCTCGGGCCATGTACACAGAGTGATGATTCTCCTTTGCTTGGGCGACCCTGTGCTGTGCGACCGAGCAGTCGAATGCTCGGTCGAGTCGATATCTACTCGGACCGAGCTGATGCTGCTCGGGCCGTGCAGGCTGAGCGATGTTTTGTCCCTCTTTTTCGTGTCTGCGCTGCTCGATCGAGCAGAGTGATTGCTCGATCGAGTCTCATGCATCCCCTTTTAGCTCCTGTTCTTTGATTTTCTCTTCAAATATGCTGCCCTTCTTCGGCTCTCTTCCGTTTAAAACGTCGAGTTGCGTGCCCCTTCATGTTCAACCTGTAAAGAGGAAGAACCCATCAAATTTTTGTGTTTTTAAGAGGGATGACTATCCCTTTTATTCGGTTTTCTTAGATAAAAAGAGTAAAAAATAGGAAGTTGAAAAAGAAAATCTAAGGTATAAGAGATTGAGTTGCCTCCCAATAAGCGCTTGTTTTGAGTCATGAGCTCGACTCCCTCAAGTTTTTCAACAGTCTGTGGGGGATCCCTCTAGGAAGTATATCTCCTCTTGCCCTATTGGTTCTCTTGATCTATACGGTTTAATCCTCTGGCCGTTTACTTTGAAATTTCCGTTTTTTCCTTCGAGCTCAACGGCACCCCCTGGAGATAAACCTACTTTCTTGTAAGGGCCGGACCACTTTGACTTTAATTTCCCGGGGAAGAGGCATAATATTGAATTGTAGAGGAGTACCTGGTCACCAACATCATGGCAAACCACCGTGATGTTCCTGTCATGATAGACCTTGGTTCGCTCCTTATATATCCTTGCATTCTCATAAGCGTGTCACCGAATTTCGTCAAGCTCATTGCTGTGTAAGGCTCGTCTCGTGGTGGCACTTTGGTAGTCGAAGTTCATTTTCTTTACTGCCCAATACGCTCTGTGTTCCAATTCTACCAGAAGGTGGCAAGCTTTTCCATACACTAGTCTGTAGGGTATTGTGCCGATAGGAGTTTTGAAGGCGGTGCGATATGCCCAAAGGGTGTCGCCCAACTTGTGTTACCAATCCTTCTTCAAGGCGCTAACTGTCTTCTCTAGGATGCTTTTGATTTTCCTGTTGGATACCTCCACTTGGCCACTAGTCTGAGGGTGATAAGCAAGAGCGACCTTGTGATGAACTCCATATTTTTTCAGCATTGTCTCGAACTTCTTCTCGATGAAATGGCTCCCTCCATCACTTATGATCGTCCGGGGGACTCCAAAACGAGGAAAGATGGTATTCTTGAAGAACTGGGCTACTACCCTCGCATCGTTTATCGGGGTGGTCATGGCCTCCACCCACTTTGAGACGTAATCAACGGCGACCAAGACGTACTTATTGCCGTTACTCGATGGAAAAGGTCCCATGAAGTTAATGCCCCAACATTCAAATAGTTCTATCTCCAAGATGCCATGAAGGGGTGTTTCATTCTTCTTTGTGATATTTCCCGTCCTTTGGCATCTATCACATTTCTTGATGTATTCATTCGCGTCTCTAAATACAGTGGGCCAATAGAAATCACTTTGGAGGATTTTCACCGTGGTTTTGGTGACAGCTGCATTTCCGTCGCATGGTTGATCATGGAAATGTGATATGATGGAGGTTGCCTCTTCCTTTGGGATACATCGTTTGATGATCCCATCAGCGCATGTTCTGAACAAGTATGCGTCGTCCCAGAAGTAGCTCTTGGCATCGTGTAAGAACTTCCTCCTCGAGTAGGTCGCCAACCCGTGCGGGACTATGCTGCTTACCAGGTAGTTCACTATATCTGCGTACCAGGGGGCTTCAGAGGAATTCGCTGCAAATAATTGTTCACTGGTGAAAGAATCATCGATTGGAAAGATGTCATCCTCGTGCTTTTGAATTAACCGCGCCAGGTGGTCTGCTACTACATTCTCCGCTCCTTTCTTGTCTTTGATCTCAATATCAAATTCTTGGAGCCGGAGGATCCACCGTATCAAACGCGGTTTAGCATCCTTCTTTCTCAGTAGGTATTTCAATGCCGCGTGGTCAGTGTGGATAATCACTTTGGACCCCAAGAGGTATGACCTGAACTTCTCGATAGAATAAACCACGGCTAGCAGCTCTTTCTCTGTAGTGGTGTAGTTCTTTTGAGCATCATCCAAGGTCTTACTAGCATAGTATATATCATGAAGCTTTCCTTCTTTCCTTTGGCCAAGAACAACTCCCACTGCTTGGTCACTAGCATCACACATCAGCTCAAATGATAGGTTCCAATCTGGGGGCTGTATAATCGGGGCTGAGATGAGAGCTTCATTTAACCTGTTAAAGGCTAGCAAACATGCGTCAGTAAACACAAAAGGAGCGTCCTTGGCGAGGTTCTCCATGAGAGGGCGAGCAATATTAGAAAAATCCTTTATAAAGCGGTGATAAAAACCTGCGTGTCCTAAGAAACCATGGATGCCCTTAAGGTTAGTGGGAGGCGGTAAACTCTTAATAACTTTGATCTTGTCTTTATCAACCTCAATTCTCTTGCGTTGATTAAGTAAAAATTAAGAAAACCCTCATTTGAGACTTAGGGAACAAAAGAAGGGTTTAAATTTCGCGAAGAATTTTATTACTTTATGTACAACAATATTAAACCACACTCTAGTATTGTCTGCCTTCCACAGGGATGCAACACTTGGTATCAGAGTGAGGATAACAGCGATGACATCAACATCACACCACTCTAAAGGACTCAATACCATGCGACCATCACTGTTCAATGGATGAGGATGCATCTACAATCCATAGATATTGATGCATGTACGATCACCAACGATCATACATACTACCTGCCGAGGTGGACACCGACAAATGGTCAGCCGATGAAAAGAAGAAAGGTAACTTAAATGCGAAAGCTATGAATACACTATTTGTGTAGTTACATGCACATAGTTCAACCATGTGTCCCAATGTGAGACCGAACACCAAATATGGCACACTCTCGAGGTAAGCCACAAAGGTACTGAAAAGGTAAAAGAGTCTAGAATTAATATGTTGCATTCTAAATTTGAAAGATTTAAAATGGAAGAAGGAGAGAGTACTAGCGATGTTAATACTCAATTTAATAATATCAGTAATGAGCTTGCAGGATTAGGCAAGAAAATTTCTGAATATGACCATGTAATGAAGATAGTTTAATTGATTCGACCATAATAGAAGGGAAAGACAACCGCCATTCGAGAAGCACACAATATGAAGACAATCACCTTGGAATGCTGATGGGAAATCGTATGGCTTATGAGATAGAACTAGAGGAATATAAACAGATTGAAGAAAAGCCAAAGATTAAAACATGGCAATCAAAGCCAATGAAGAGAGTTCAAACTCAGAATACTCTGAAAGGGACGAAAGTGAAATTGCGTTTATATCGAGGAAATTTATGAAATTCCATTGAGGTAAGTTCGAAAAATGAAGATCTCGTTCTACTAATGAAATTATTTATTTTGGATGTAACAAACCAGGACATATTCGGAGAGATTACCTGTCACGACCTGCTTCCCTAAAATGGAGGCGAGACGTGAAAAGGTCCGCACGAGAGTGGAGCTGTGAAGCCCCAAACCCGATAAGCGTCAATAAAACATAAGCAGGTCCCTGTAACCACAACGGAACAACAATAATAATTCAAGGAGAGACTGTAATAAAATCTCACATCTCATAAATTGTCCAACATGAAAATAAGTCCAACATCCAGAAAAGCCACCAGGCTAAAAGAAAGAGTCTAAAGGCCCAGAACAAGGCCAACAAAGCAACGACATAACAAAGTATAGGTGCTACGCACCGATAACAAAACAACTGTCTAAACAAAAGTAAAACACAATGAAGACACTAGGACTGGTCCCCAGTGTCCACGTACGCCCCGTCGAACACAAGCTCGGTCTCGGCGTCAGCAAACACCTCGTCCTCAACAAGGTACTCAGGCTCAGGATCTAACATGTGTCACCCAAAAGAGTAAATGGGCACATGTCAGCAAGTCTAAAAGACTTGGGCAAGGAAACTGAAAGTAAGGCAACTAGCAACCTAGTAGTTTAGTATGCATGACATGGTAGTTATAACATGAGTGCACAATTAAGACATGGCAAGACAATTTGTACAAGGGAACAATTATCGGGACAAGAAAAGAGTAGCCAAGCTACTATCAATCTCAATCAATTCACTATTCACGTTTCACGTTGTTTTGTAGATGTTTACACCCTTCAGCTGAATGGTACATCATTCACACCGATCGGCACTAAACACTACCCCACCCCAGAGTTTACGCCTTTCAACTGCAGTTGCTGATCAAGCAGACCCCCAGTTGACTTGCCGCTTAACCCTTACCCCATCCCACACGTAAATAAGCCAGGGTCCCTGCACATGAGCCCAGCAAGTGAGCCAGGGTTGCCCCGCACGGGAGCTTGTTTCTTAGTTCACATTTCAATATATCGAGCGTTGGGGTTAGCAACTCATTATGCTCGCTTCTGGTCACGAGCCAGGAAACACAAGTATTGTAGCGATGCTACGCAATCACGGGATCACCAAAAGAATGCAATGACATGAAATTTAATTTGCGTACCGTTAATGGAAAGTAAACATGTCATGGTAATTGTGCAACATGCTAAATGTCGGAACTAGCTTCGTTGTCAAACTAGTTCCCCAATTTGCGCCTAGGCGAGTATCATTTCGTCGCCTAGCCTCTTTTACGCCTACAACAAGCAAAATGGCCTAAAACATGGCCTAAACCCTATGTGGCAAGTTTCACTTGCCTAGCACCGGGGATGACGATCATGAAGGTTCGTCTCGCGGATGCTAATCTACGGGGAAAATCGCGGTTATGGGGAAACAATCATCAAACAACATGAAATTTCATTAGGGTTTCATAAAAATACAAATAGGATATAAAAACGTCAAGAGATCGATTTCTTACCGAGAGGAAGCGGAAGAAACACTCCGGAGAACCCTAGGATCAGATCTGGAAAAGATTGGAGAAGTTTGGAGAATTAGGGTTTTTGGGGGATTTTGGGGATTTGATGGAAATTTGGGGAAGATGAGAGGTAGAATGAGTTGATGGAGGGTTTAGATGATGAATCTAGGGCTTGGGATGAAGGAATAGGGCTTTGAGGAAGATGGGGGCTCAATGGGGGAGATTTTAGGGTTTTGGGTCGAGTGGAGGAAGAAGAAAACGTTTGGGAGGGGTATAAATAAGATGGGCTGGCGGCTGCCCAGAAATTAGGGTTTTAATACAGATTAGTCGGTCAAAGAGCAACCGCTGACCGACTAGTTTGGCAACTAGTCGGTCGGTCGACCAACGCAGACCGACTAGGTGCAAACAGTAACTTCTGAACGAAAATAGGATTTAGAATTAGTCGGTCCATGAACAAATACTGACCGACTAGTTTAGCATCTAGTCGGTCGATGAACGTTCTTAGACCGACTAAGATGGAACAGTATTGATACTAATATTAAGATGATGTGTTAGTCGGTTAAAGAAGCATTGCTGACCGACTAGTTTGCAACCTAGTCGGTCAACCAACGTTCTTAGACCGACTAACGATAAACAGTAACTCCTGAGAAATTTAGAAAGCCAACTAGTCGGTCCAAGAAGGCTTGCCGACCGACTGGATCGTCATCTAGTCGGTCGGTGCCCCTTCTTATACCGGCTAATAAGCACCAAAAGTTTCGATACGGAGCGCGGGGCCCCGGGATCGATTCCTAAGACCCCTAGGCTTGATCTAATAGTAAGATACGACCGTTATGAAGTCCGTCACGAATGACATACTTCGAAATCGACAATCCTAAGGAAGAAACGATAAAATACGATGAATCGATCGGAAATGAAAGCTACGGAGACGAAAACCACACAAGAGGAGAAAATCTACCAAAACATATATTATATTATAATAAATCCAGATACATGAAAAGCAGTCGTTACATCCTCCCCAACTTAAGAAAAATTCTGTCCTCGGAATTTCCAAATACTCACGAGTCCGGAAACAAAAGTGGGAAACGCTCTCGCATCTCATCCTCATTCTCCCAAGTAGACTCTCCAGGTGAGCCGTGTCGCCACATCACCCTCACAAGATTGACAATCTTGTTCCGAAGCGATTTCTGACGCCTGTCCAGAATCTGCACTGGATGCTGGTCATACGTCATATCGGGGCGAACGGTAATCTCCGAAAAATCCACAGCATGAGATGGATCGCTAATGTATCGATGAAGCTGCGACACATGGAAAACATTGTGAACTCCTTCCAGAGATGGCGGCAAGGCCAAGCGATAAGCTACCTCGCCAACCCTCTCCAAAACGTCAAACGGTCCAATGTATCGCGGGCTCAACTTCCCTCGCTTCCCAAAACGAATCACACCGCGATTCAGGGAAATCTTCAAGAACACATGGTTGCCCGGCTGAAACTCCAAAGGACGACGTTTAGCATCCGCCCAATGCTTAAAACGGTCCTGAGCAATCCTCAACCTCTCCCGAATATTCCTGACGATATCCACGGCCTCCACGATCATCTCAGGTCCCAACAACTCCCGATCACCAACGTCATCCCAACTCAATGGCGATCGACATTTCCTCCCATAAAGAGCGGCGAAAGGCGCCATGCCAATACTCGCCTGGAAGCTGTTGTTGTAAGAGAACTCCACCAAATGCAGATGGTCCTCCCACGAACCCTTGAAATCCAACATGCACGCCCTCAGCATGTCTTCCAGAATCTGAATCGTCCTCTCGGACTGGCCATCCGTCTACGGATGGTACGCCGTGCTGAAACTCAGATGCGTACCCAAGCTCTTCTGCAAACTCTGCCAGAACTGAGATGTGAACCTCGTGTCTCTGTCAGACACGATACTCACAGGGACTCCATGAAGTCGCACGACCTCCTACACGATTCACGTTACATCACTATCCAAACTAGGAAAAGGAAATAATACGGAGAGTAAAAGAATTTTACCTCCATATATCTCCTCGCTAGCGCCTCAGTGGACTGTCCCACTCGGAACGGAATAAAGTGCGCGGATTTGGTCAATCGATCTACGATCACCCAAATCGCGTCATTCTGCTTCGGACTCCGAGGTAGTCCAGTCACGAAATCCATAGTGATGTGTTGCCACTTCCACTCTGGAATCGGAAGCGGTTGTAGCAACCCGGCTGTACGCTGATGCTCCGCCTTCACTTGTTGGCAAACCAAGCACTTGGCTACACTCCGAGCCACACTCCTCTTCATACCATGCCACCAATAATTCAGACGAAGATCCTGGTACATCTTTGTGCCACCAGGATGCACAGAATACGGCGAACTGTGTGCCTCCACCATCAATTCCTCTCTGATATCCCCAGCTGGCACACACAGCCTGGCTCCAAACCTCAGCGAGCCATCCTCATGAATCAAAAAGTCAGTCCGCAGACCGGCTTCCACCTGCTCCCGAATCTTCACTAGCTTTGGATCCTCAGCCTGGCCAGCCTTAATCCGATCCACGATCGTCGACTGTACCTGCATGTACATCAACGACAAAGCCTCCCCAGGAAGAACAATCTGCACACCAGACTCGCAAAAATCCTGCTGCAATCTCCATTGCGAGGTCAAAATCATCACCGCTGGAAGCCTACTCAAAGCATCCGGAACCACATTCACATTGCCAGGGTGAAACTGCAAATCAATCTCATAATCCGCCATAAGCTCCAACCACCGACGCTGTCGCATGTTGAGCTCCTTCTGAGTGAAAATATACTTCAAGCTTTTGTGATCGGTGAAAATCTTCACTTTCTCACTCAGCAGGAAGTGCCTCCAAATCTTAAGAGCAAACACAACGGCAGCCAACTCCAAATCATGCGTCGGGTAATTCTTCTCATGAACCTTAAGCTGACGAGACGCATACGCCACAACGTGTCCATGCTGATGCAACACACAACCGAGACCCTTGCCAGAAGCATCGCAAAAGATCTCAAATCCACCGCTGCGATCAGGCACAACAAGAACATGGGCAGTCGTCAACCTCTCCTTCAGAATACCAAAAGCACTCTCACAATCACCCGACCAAGCAAAAGCAACATCCTTCCGCGTCAACCTGGTCATCGGCTCAGCGATACGAGAAAAGTCCTTAATGAATCGCCGATAATAACCGGCAAGTCCAAGGAAACTCCGAATCTCAGACGCCGACGACGGAACGGGCCACTCCCTGATGGCCCTAATCTTCTCGGGATCCACTGAAATACCATCTCCAGTCACCACATGCCCGAGAAAAGCAACTCTATCCAGCCAGAACTCGCACTTCGAAAACTTAGCATACAAACGATGCTTCCTCAAAATCTCCAACACCGTCCTCAAGTGCGAGGCATGCTCTTTCTCCGACTTCGAATAGATCAGAATGTCGTCAATGAAGATAACGATAAACTTATCCAAAAAGTCGTAGAAAATCAGGTTCATCAGATTCATGAAAACTGCGGGCGCGTTAGTTACGCCGAAAGGCGTAACCACAAACTCATAGTGTCCATACTTCGTCCTGAACGCTGTCTTCGGAACATCATCCTTCTTCACCTTCAACTGATGGTAACCACTCCTCAAATCCAATTTAGAAAACACCCTCGAACCTCCAAGCTGATCAAAAATATCATCGATGCGAGGCAACGGGTATTTATTCTTGATGATCACCGCATTCAACTCCCGATAGTCCACGCACATGCGACGCGAACCATCCTTCTTCTTCACCAGCAACACCGGTGCTCCCCACGGAGACACGCTAGGATTAATATAACCCTTCTGCAAAAGCTCATCCAACTACTTTCGCAACTCTTCCAACTCTGCAGGTGCCATACGATACGGCGCCTTCGAAATCGGCTGCGCACCTGGAACACGATCAATAGAAAATTCCAAAGCCCGATCAGGTGGCAAACCAGACATCTCCTCGGGGAAGACGTCGCCAAAATCTCGCACCACAGCTGGCCACTCCAACTCCATCTGCATAGCCACAGCCTCCACCGGCCTGGCCCGAAATCTGACAGGACCAAGCGAACTGCTACCACGACTGAACTCAAATGCTGGATGTCCAGGAATCTCGAACACCACCTTCTTTCTCCGACAGTCGATCGTAGCATAGAGGCTCGCAAGCCAGTCCATCCCAAGAACTGCATCATAGTTGATGATGTCGTGGACAATGAAATCAGCGAAAAGCTCATGTCCACAAACCACCAACGAGCAAGAATTGCAACCACGATGCACCGAGACCACGCCATTCCCTGTAAAGATATTCCAACTCTTGGGAAGATGGGACGTCGACAAGGAATGCCTCTCCACGAAGCTCCGAGAAATAATGCACATCGACGTACCGGAGTCAAAGAGGACCCGTGCAGGAAATGTGCAAACCAAAACCACACCTAACAATCAATTAACAATCAAACCCTAGTCTAGCAAACAACCATGTTCAAGCAAACAACACAATCTAACAATCAAAACCAGCTAGGAAAGTAACAGCTAGATTGAGGATTACCTGCGATAACCTCATCCACAGCCTCGCTCTCCGCAGCGGTCATCAGAAAAGCCTGCCTCCTCGGCGGAACAGCCTGCTGAAAAGCCTGCCTCTGCGGAACAAGAGCTGCTCCACGACCAGCAGGAACAGACGCTCGCTGCTGCAACGGCTGAGCTGCAACAGGTGCCCTCCGTAGCTGACCCGCATGCCGACAATCCTTCGCGACATGAGAAGCATCACTGCAAACCAGACACTGGCCCAAAAACTTCCGACACTGATCCTTGATATGGCCAGGCTTGCCGCAGAAATGGCAAGTCTTCAGAATAGGCCCTCCTGGCCTCTTAAACTGAGCAGACTGATTAGGCCTGAATCCAGGTCTAACCACAGCTCTCGCCTGTTCCACAGGCCTCTTCCCAGCACCAACAACAGACCCCCTCCTCCGGTTCACGAGCAGCTCCTGCCTCTTGGCTGCTACTAGAACCTTCTGATAAGACTCCCGGTCATAAGAGGTCACAAAACTCTGGAGCTCCGAAGCAAGTCCCTGCAGGAACCTCTGAGCTCTCTCCTCAGCGTCCTGCACCATCTTCGGTGCAAACCAACTCAGCCTCATGAACTCTTGGTGATATAGGTCCACCGACGAGTTCCCTTGCTTCAAATCGATAAAACGCTGCAGCATCTCCTCCCTGGCAGCTTTCGGGAAGAACTTACCCTCAAATCTGGCCTTGAAGGTAGCCCAAGCTATCGGCTCCACCAACATCTTCTCTTCCGCATCCCACCAATTCCGAGCATTATCCTTGAGTTGCCTCTTCGCCAAATCAACCCATCCAGCCGGGGTGATCTTGGCCATCTTCAGATTGTCCTCGATGTTCCGAATCCATTCATTGGCAGCCAGAGGACCCTCAGAACCATCAAAATATGCGGGACCCAGCTCCCGGAATTGCTTCGCTCCTGGCTCAGAGCGAGGGGCATCCGGAAGAGCCCCGGCAGCTCGAGAAAGTGGAGCATTCTGGACTTGCAGGAGCACGCCCTGCTGCACTTGCATCATCTGCAGCATCATCCGCATCATCTCCTCGTTGGTGGGTTCCCGCTCAGGCTCCTCATCATGAGGGATCGCACCACTATCCCCACCACGGGTGAAACGTCTTCCTGCCATCTAGTGACACAGAAAACGAATCAGATTAGACTCATAGCTTATGACATCGGACGTCGAACTTAATTTATTGGACATTCTAATATTATTATCGTCATTCCAAACATCGCAGTTACAGAAGGACCTGCATGGGCCACCAACAAAACCTGTCACGACCCGCTTCCCTAAAATGGAGGCGAGACGTGAAAAGGTTCGCACAAGAGTGGAGCTGTGAAGCCCCAAACCCGATAAGCGTCAATAAAACATAAGCAGGTCCATGTAACCACAATGGAACAACAATAATAATTCAAGGAGAGACTGTAATAAAATCTCACATCTCATAAATTGTCCAACATGAAAATAAGTCCAACATCCAGAAAAGCCACCAGGCTAAAAGAAAGAGTCTAAAGGCCCAAAACAAGGCCAACAAAAGCAACGACATAACAAAGTATAGGTGCTACGCACCGATAACAAAACAACTGTCTAAACAAAAGTAAAACACAACGAAGACACTAGGACTGGTCCCCAGTGTCCACGTACTCCCCGTCGAACACAAGCTCGGGCTCGGCGTCAGCAAACACCTCGTCCTCAACAAGGTACTCAGGCTCAGGATCTAACATGTGTCACCCAAAAGAGTAAAGGGGCACATGTCAGCAAGTCTAAAAGACTTGGGCAAGGAAACTGAAAGTAAGGCAACTAGCAACCTAGCAGTTTAGTATGCATGACATGGCAGTTATAACATGAGTGCACAATTAAGACATGGCAAGACAATTTGTACAAGGGAACAATTATCGGGACAAGACAAGAGTAGCCAAGATACTATCAATCTCAATCAATTCACTATTCACGTTTCACGTTGTTTTGTAGATGTTTACGCCCTTCAGCTGAATGGTACATCATTCACACCGATCGGCACTAAACACTACCCCACCCCAGAGTTTACGCCTTTCAACTGCAGTTGCTGATCAAGCAGACCCCCAGTTGACTTGCCGCTTAACCCTTACCCCATCCCACACGTAAACAAGCCAGGGTCCCTGCACATGAGCCCAGCAAGTGAGCCAGGGTTGCCCCGCACGGGAGCTTGTTTCTTAGTTCACATTTCAATATATCGAGCGTTGGGGTTAGCAACTCATTATGCTCGCTTCTGGTCACGAGCCAGGAAACACAAGTATTGTAGCGATGCTACGCAATCACGGGATCACCAAAAGAATGCAATGACATGACATTTAATTTGCGTACCGTTAATGGAAAGTAAACATGTCATGGTAATTGTGCAACATGATAAATGTCGGAACTAGCTTCGTTGTCAAACTAGTTCCCCAATTTGCGCCTAGGCGAGTATCATTTCGTCGCCTAGCCTCTTTTACGCCTACAACAAGCAAAATGGCCTAAAACATGGCCTAAACCCTAAGTGGCAAGTTTCACTTGCCTAGCACCGGGGATGACGATCACGAAGGTTCGTCTCGCGGATGCTAATCTACGGGGAAAATCGCTGTTATGGGGAAACAATCATCAAACAACATGAAATTTCATTAGGGTTTCATAAAAATACAAATATGATATAAAAACGTCAAGAGATCGATTTCTTACCGAGAGGAAACGGAAGAAACACTCCGGAGAACCCTAGGATCAGATCTGGAAAAGATTGGAGAAGTTTGGAGAATTAGGGTTTTTGGGGGATTTTGGGGATTTGATGGAAATTTGGGGAAGATGAGAGGTAGAATGAGTTGATGGAGGGTTTAGATGATGAATCTAGGGCTTGGGATGAAGGAATAGGGCTTGGAGGAAGATTGGGGCTCAATGGGGGAGATTTTAGGGTTTTGGGTCGAGTGGAGGAAGAAGAAAACGTTTGGGAGGGGTATAAATAGGATGGGCTGGCGGCTGCCCAGAAATTAGGGTTTTAACACAGATTAGTCGGTCAAAGAGCAACCGCTGACCGACTAGTTTGGCAACTAGTCGGTCGGTCGACCAACGCAGACCGACTAAGTGCAAACAGTAACTTCTGAACGAAAATAGGATTTAGAATTAGTCGGTCCATGAACAAATACTGACCGACTAGTTTAGCATCTAGTCGGTCGATGAACGTTCTTAGACCGACTAAGAGGGAACAGTATTGATACTAAGATTAAGATGATGTGTTAGTCGGTTAAAGAAGCATTGCTGACCGACTAGTTTGCAACCTAGTCGGTCAACCAACGTTCTTAGACCGACTAACGATAAACAGTAACTCCTGAGAAATTTAGAAAGCCAACTAGTCGGTCCAAGAAGGTTTGCCGACCGACTGGATCGTCATCTAGTCGGTCGGTGCCCCTTCTTATACCGGCTAATAAGAACCAAAAGTTCCGATACGGAGCGCGGGGCCCCGGGATCGATTCCTAAGACCCCTAGGCTTGATCTAATAGTAAGATACGACCGTTATGAAGTCCGTCACGAATGACATACTTCGAAATCGACAATCCTAAGGAAGAAACGATAAAATACGACGACTCGATCGGAAATGAAAGCTACGGAGACGAAAACCACACAAGAGGAGAAAATCCACCAAAACATATATTATATTATAATAAATCCAGATACATGAAAAGCAGTCGTTACATTACCCGTAGAGAAGAATCGCGACCAAGGAAAAGGCAAAGAAAAGAAGAAAGATAGAAGACGTAACCGTAAGGACAAAAGGTTCGTGAAGCCAAATAAAAAGGCATTTACGGCCTTTGACCAAAGCGATGTGTCGAGTTCCGATGAATCGTTGACATTATCCGACAAAGAAGAACAACGGGAAGAACCGCACACATATGTTTCATGGCGTCAACATCTTCGAAGGCAAGTAACCCTACACCTCCTCCGCATCGCTATAGCGACATCGATCTCATTAGTAGTAGTGATAGCGATGATGATAGTGATAGTGATTATGAATTTGATATTAAAGGTGCTTATAAAAAACTATGTAATGCTCATAATAAACTTATTAAAGGGCATCATCAATTGAATAAGAAGTTTAGAATATGCACTAAAAGAAAAGAAGAAATTCAAAAGAAAAATGAAGAATTAATCAGTAAGAACATATCTCTTTTGGATGTGGTCAATTGGATGAAAAACTAGGATAAATGATCTAGATAATATAGTGACCATCGTAAAAATAAAATTTGATGATCTATCTAAAATTCAATAAAGGAAAATGAAAGCTCGATGAAATAATTGACAAGCAAAAATCATCGTGGAATAGAACCGGCTTAGGTTATGAAAAATCCAACCCTAAGCATGTAGAAAAGCATTTTAAGGGTGGTAACGTGAAAAGCAGGTACATCAAGATGTTGATACCAAAAGATGGAATGAACAAAGCAAACGAATGGTATGTTAGTGATTTTATGCGCAAAGTTCATTTTAATAAATTTTTTTATATTCATGACGAAAGGACTAAACCGCATTGGGTTTGGCTTCCATCAAAATGAGATTTTATCTCATTTAATCCCTTGAACCCAAAAGAAAAGGGTACCAAAAAATTTCTGCTTATTTTTCAGGTACCAACAGATGCGTAGATCAGCAAAATAGTTAATCTCAAGAATCGTTTGCATGTATGATTGAAGAGAAGCTAAATAGGAAAAAATCAGTGAGTAAATTATTTTAAATTAGTATAAAAATAAATTAATATGCTCAAATACATTTTTTATGCATTAGAACTATTTTTGAACGATTAAAAAATTAGTAGAAATTTGTTTAACACATTTTTATTGAATTCAAAAATCAATGTTAATCATACTAGCAGATATCCGACTATCTGGGTGGATAACCAACTATCTTGGTATTTTAAGTATCTGAAAACAGTCGACTATTGGGTTTTTGATTTCGGGTTTTGGGACATCTTAATGGATCTTTACTGCTAAGGAAAAAAGATCCTCACCATTGGTTACTTTCTAAGGCTAGGATCACTTGATGAAAGAGTAAAATCCTAGACTTTACCCTCTTTCACCTCATCTCATAGCCGACTATTTTCATCTCCCACTCAAAAGTTTGCAACTTTCAGAACTCTCTCAAGAAGGTCAAGGTTTTGGAGAAGGGATTCTTGATGGAAGACTCTTCTACACCTTAGGTATACCATCTTTCTAAAAAACTTCAACTTTTTAAGTTTCAATCTCTAAAATCTTAGAACCATGGTTAGGGAAACTCAAATTAAGAAGAAAATGATGGAAGCTTCTTCATCCCAAACCCAATCAGAAAGGAAACTTATCACTCCTTGCCTTCTTAAGCTCGATTTAATCTCAACCTTTGACCCTAAATGCTCATAGGGCTATCCTCTAAGAGAGGTATGTCAAGATTAAAGATTTGGCTAACTATGGAATTGACTCCATATTTAAATTCCAAAGGCTAACCGACTTGTTCTCACATAACAACAAGTATAGATGTTATTCTAGGTTAATAAACCTATTTTTACACAAATGTGATTGTGAACACCGCCACTTCCACATGAACCCCTAGGATGTCCACCAAAGTTTTGGACTCCACCATTGTTATAGACATGGATAGTTTGAGACTAAGACTTGGTATTCCAAGCATGGTGACACCTCTCTGTGAGATAATAATGAATGACAAAGATGTTCTCAGACTCATCTATCAGGAAGGCAAATACAACTGGCCTAGTTTGCCTACCAGCAACTTCACTTCCATTGCATGAATTCTCGCCATCATTCTTTCTTATAACATCAACCGAAAGGGAGGAAGCCGAGCCGTATTATCTTTGAACCAAGCCAAATGTGTGTATGCCATGTTGACTAAAATCAAAGTAAATTGGGGTCATTATCTCATATACATATTCATATCCGTCGGAATAGACATAGATAAGGAATCCCACTTCATAGAGCCTATGCCTAGGTTCGACTGCAGTGCATAAAATAGGATGGGACTCAATGCGAATGTTCGCAAAAATGTTGTCGAAGAAGAAAGTGAAGAAGAAGAAGAAGAGAAGAAGCTGAAGAAGAAGCAAAGGAAAGAGAACCAATAGAGGAAGGCCAAGCTTCATTTTCTGAAGACATTCCACCATACATGCTCGCTTTTCAAAAAGCCATATGTGCAATGCTTAAAAAGATGGAACTTCAAGTGAGCAATGTTGGAAAGGACATGATCCAAAGAATGGGAAAATTGAAGGAAACAATGACGCAGAAGCATGACATCACGAACACCATGTTTGAGGAAATCAAAGAAGAGTTTATCGAAATCAAGAAGGAAATTCAATGTGGATGAGGGATGTCTTGCTTGTGCTAGCTTGGACTCTTGTTTCTGTTTGCTTGGACTTTCATCATGAACTCTATGCGTGTTATTTGCAAAACTATTTGGTTATGCTACTATAGTTTAATTCTCACCAAATTTTATTTTATTGTGTGAGAATAATTATGTAATAGTTTGTAATATTTTCTTGGAACCCATGAAACTTTACGTTGTAATAGTTTGATTCTCCTCACAAATTTTGTTTACTTATGTGAGGATATTATATGCGATATGTGTTTGCTAAAAATTGTGTTCTCAATTCATATGAATATTGCATATGTGTAGAAATTGCAACTTTATCTTTTATGCAAAATCTTTAATGGATATCGTGTTAAGACTTTTTTCATCACCTAAATAAGTTCAATAATGCAAATTTTTTTTGATGTCATGATCATTAATTGAATATCATAAACTTGGTACTATATTGCATTAAGTATGCCTTTCTCGTATTCCAAATGTTATCTTGTGCATGCTTATTATAGATTCATAACACTTGGTACATTACATTTAAATGTCATGATTTTTTACCCATGTCACAATTTTACTACATGTTTATATTAATTTTTGATGTGACAAAGGGGGAGAAAGATTACAATGCATATAAAATAATAACACATGGTTAACACTTGAATTAGAACATAATATGAATCATGCATATCTCATCTTATTGCTAACTAGCTTTGGTGCAGGGGGAGTAAATTCTCCATAGCAATCATGCATCTCTGCATGGGGAGTGTAAGTATTTTTTGATATCATATTATGTTTTCCATATTTTATATCATTTGTTGTCATCATCAAAAAGGGGAAGAGTGTTGAGATATTAAGACCCACCTCAATGGAATTTGATGATGTGCATAAGTGATATATGCATATGTTTACGTCAAGTGTATATAGAATATTTTATAGACACGAAGATTATATCGCAAAGTGAAGCAAATTGAAGTACTTAGAAATCGCGATCAGAAGTCTACTTTCGAGCCCCAAATTAAAGCATATGAAGGCTCAGACTTATAAACCACAAGAAAACTTAAGATCAAGATGAGATGGCTTAAGTCAAAGATTGAAGAACAAGAGCTAGTGATGTATGTCTAAGTAAGTTATATGCTTAGAATGTACAAGCCAAAGTATATCTCATACGCACACACATAATTTCATGAAAAATCATTTTAAAATATCCTATATCATATAATACTTTAATATAATTTTTATAGATTATTTTTTCAAGTATTTTTATGTAGAAAAATTCCAGTATCCAGAAATAGCCGACTATCTAAGTCAGATAGCTGACTACTGGGAGGCAGATTTTGCCTACAACTCTATGTAAAAATACTAGCCGACTATTATTGAAAATAACCGACTATCTGGGTAAGATAGCCGATATCATCAGAATAGCAGACTATCTGGGTCAACCCTTGACAGATTTGGCAGTTTCGTTTGATTTGTGCTAGACGTTAACTAACCGTTGGAGATGACTTTTTGAGCAGATTTTAAGCTACTTTTTACTCAATAAATAGCAGAGATTTCAGAGGTTTAAACATAATAATTTCAGATCAAAAGAAAAACTCTCTCTTCGCTCAAAGTGCTCAAAGATCTAAATTTGTTCTTCATTATTTTCAAACGGCTACTATTTTTAAATTCTCTTACACTCAAACTTCTCAGTTATTTTCAGTAAATTTTTATCCTTTGAAAAACTTGTTTTGATTTCCAAGCTTAAAGCTTTTTCTATTGAGATTCAAAATACAAGTTTCTTTTAATCTTTGTGTTTTAAAGTTATACTCTTTTCAAAGATTGAAACTTTATCTTTGATCTCTGAAGCCCAAGTGCATATTTTAGAGAATCAATTTTCAAGATAAACCATTTGATCACATTGTGCTAATTTATAACAGATCATTTGATAAATTATTTTTCGCTTTCTTAAGCCACGTTTTTTCACTTATATACTCATGGTTTTAGGAATTCTTGTACTTATTTTCAGAGCAATTGTAAAGTCTTTGAAGAAGACTTTGTGTTTGTAATTCCCATGTTTAGGGAAGATCTTATTTGTAAATCCTAGTTGGTTGAAACTAGGTCAGTGTGTTGGAAATTTCTAGCGAGAGAAGCTAGGTGGTTGTATTACAGTTTGCAATAGTGGATTAAATTGGAAGCGAGGTTGGGACTGGACGTACCAAGGGTGGGGAACCAGGATAAATTACCATGTCTGCACTGTGCATATATTTTCTATCTCTCACCATGTTATTTCTTGTAACTTTCTAAAACCAAAGTGATTACAATATTCATTTCATTACAAGCTTAATAATATTTGCGTTGATTAAGTACAAATTGAGGAAACTTGCATTTTAGACTTAGGCAATAAAAGAAGGGTTTAAATTTCGCGAAGAATTTTATTACTTTATGTACAACACTATTCAATCCCTTTCTAGTGTTGTCTTCCATCTACAGGGATCCAACAGATGATGTGCATAAAAATCATCATGTGTAGGAGCATGATGTGTATGTGCTCTCCAACATAAGTGTGTTCTTATGTACATGTAAGCATTACCCTTCCATGGAGGTTTACCTTTGGTGGGTTTTTCCAAAAGAGGGTGGTGTCGAAATGGAGCTTTTCTTTGAAGATGAACTATCCAATGTGTTACTGGCGACACTCAGGAATGCACAGGAGTTTGGCCTCACAAATTCTATAGTGGCTCCACTATAGGATGTCACACCCCCGCTCTCCCAAATACAGACGATGCGTAGCAGACAAAGCCGCAGTGGTATTTAGACACTGGGCCTCGAGCACATAACGTCCAAATAATAATATGCATTGGTTGAATCATTGGGTCAGCATTCAAGATAACTCGGTCGACAGATGATTATGGCCCATAAGGCCCACCAAAGAAGCCCGACACCGACTCAGTCAAATCCCAATGCTCAGTCGACCGTTGGGTCCGCCTCACTCGAACGTAGGATTAAAGGCGGACTCGTAAATCGCTGGGACATGCGTAACATTTATTCCTATTAAAGGGGGAAGATCGTGTCCATATTATTGGTGGCTGTTATCACCCCAACGTCTCCAAAGGGACCCTGAACGCCTATAAATAGAGGGATGGGTCCCATTCCCAAGGAATGAGGTCCAATACATAGATCTCTACCTTCTAAGCTAATACTACTTATACATTCGAGCTTGCGTCGCTAGTCTTGAGATGAACCTCTGTGGGTCGATCTCAGCTGCACCAAGCTCACTCTCTCCCTTAAGTTCCCATATTAACTTAATCATCGGAGGGGATTTGGATCGGAACCAAGATCTGACCCCCCTAATGTGTCCTTGTGGTGCAGATCGACGGTAATCATCTAGCGTCGAGGGTCGTCATCGAGCTTCCTATCCTTGAAGGATCAACGCATCTTCCGCTAGAATGTCAATCGAGCACATCATCTACTACCATCACTCGACCCAGGTTCTTCCAACCAGGGTCCCACTCCAACCGCTGACGAGGCCCTGACTCAGCATCTCGAGTCTATGTCAGCTAGACAACTTTCTCGGTCAATTTTGGCCTTAACAGTTTTGTGTCCTCATCGGAATCATCAAATGTGCCGACAAGTCCCTTCTTTTGGTTCTTGAAATTGGACTTGCCTTTCTAATGCTTCTTCCCTTTGCATTTGTAAGTCTCTTTGTCGGGCTTGGAAGGGCATTTGGTAGAAATATGACCTTTTCCTCTACAATTGAAACAAATAGAATTGTTAGACTTGGAGGCAAACTTCGACAAAGATTTACCTTGCGTGCCTTTGAGGAATGCCTTGAATTGCTTGAATTGCTTGACAAGCTCGATGTAATCATCATCGCTAACATCATCTTCACTCGGAGCTTCCAGATGGAATTTCTTTCTCCATTCAATTGGCTCCTTCTCAGCATGGACTGCAACCCCCTTTTGCTTCTCCTGCTTCTCGGGCTTGGATGGTTGAATCTCCTTCTTGTGTTGAAGATTTACTTCATATGCCATGAGATTTCTAATGCACTCCTCAACGGTGTATATGGACATGTCATAAGACTCCAAAATACCGTTGGCTTTTGACTCCTATTGAGATGTGAGCGAGTCAAGGATCTTCTCCACTTGATCCTCTTGGGAAATCACCTTCCCAAGTCCTTCCAAAGCGTCCACGATTTCTGTGAACCTTGTGAACATCTCCGAGATGTTTTCACCTTCCTGCATCTTAAACAACTCATATTTAGATCTAAATACGCATTGTTTAGATTTCTTTACCTTCGAAGTCCGTTCATGCGTAATCTCTAATGTATGCCAAATTTTGTTGGCTGTTTTGCACATGGAGATGCGGTTGAACTCATTTGAGGTGAGGGTACAATGGAATGCATTTATAGACCTCACATTAAATTTGATCGAGTCCTTCTCCGCTTTTTTCTCGAAGCCGCGGGTGTAATAGGCTTCTCAAATGGCGACTCTGTGATGTCCCAAAGGTCTTGACCCTCCAAGTAGATCATCATCTTGATCTTCCAACTTGGGTAGTTGGTTTCGTTGAAGAGCGGGGGTCGAAGGGTTGATAGACCGTCTTCATGAGACATGGAAGAAGCGTTGTATGTCATCGTTGTTGTATGCTTCAACCTCGCTCTAATGCCAATTGTAATCACCGTCTACCTTGCAATACTACCAACAAACACTATAGAGGGGTTGAATAGAGTAATGTCAATAAATTGTGTAATTAAAATTAATGTTGCAAATGCGGAATAATAAGTGCAAGAGGAATTAATCAACACAATCAATCCAAACGCAAACACAAGAATGTCCCTGGTTCCCCAAACTTGGGTACGTCCAACGACACCAATATCCACTATAATTCTAACACAGAGAAGTGAATACAATCTCACACAGAGATAACTCATACAGAGGATTTGGATTCTCACACAGAGAAATCCTCACTCACACTCAGAGAGACCTCACACTGAGGATTTAGGATTCTCACACAGAGAAATCCTTGCTTTCACACAGAAAAACTTATGCTCTCACACAGAGAGACTCAAACTCTCATACAGAGAAATCTCAACCAACCCTCACATAGAAGGTTATACTCTCACACAGAGAGTAACTAACTCACACACAAAAAGCTAGGGTTTCAATGAAATAAAAAAGTAAAACAAATACTCTTACCTATGCCTTATGATGTACTTACTCATAAATAAATGCAAGACATGGAAGAGAATCTCCAAATGATGAGAGTTGCGTGAAAGCACTTGGATGATTTTCCTTGAGCTTGACTTCAATGCAAGAAGGAGAGAATGAGCTCTAAGAGGGAAATGAGAGAGTTTGAGAGTGGCTTATTTAATCTCTAAAGATTTTCAATAGCATCAAGAAGTTCATATGAACTCAGCCAACTCATATATATTGGAACCCTATATCAACTTTCAAAACCCAAGAAAATAGCCAAAAACAAAAGGCTGTAACGACTAGTTTCTGGGCAGAAACGTCATTGACAGTCGACTGATGAATAAATGAAAGTCGACTGTCCAACGGCTAAATAAATCCCAACAGCTATAATCTGAGCCAAGACAGTCGACTGATGAAGACGATACAGTCGACTGTAAACAGGACAGGCGCCTGTTAAACCTTCAGCAGGCGACTGTTGCAGGGGATGGAATAAAACAAAGAGTTGCACTCTTTCTCCCAATAAGCATACATGCGACTGATGACAAGAATAATTGTTACGCCTATTTGGCCGAGGCCCGAAAGACACGAGCCCAGAAACCCGACCTCCGGTCAAGAGCCCATCTGCGCACTCAGGCCCACTCGATAAGGCCCTATGGGGGACTCCCCCAAATGTCGATCCGACCCGACCCCGGTAACACACTGGTCACTCACCCACTCCTGCGATAACCGCTCCCTCGATCCCGCTACCACTTAATGGCAGTTATGGGGAGATGCTGGCGTGGCGCAGGGAGCGGCGACGGGGGGGCGGATTGAGGGGGCACGATTGAGGGCGGACGAGCGACGTGGGTCGGGGGCAATCACGGCGGAGGTCTATAAAGGGGCTAGGAGGACGACAGGAGAAGGGACCGCATCTCAGGTATCCAAAGCCTAAGGTACTCCATCAACGACCTAGTTCCCCCATTTCTCCTCCTTCCTCCCCCGCTCGCGCCGTGAGACGCCGTACCGATCTCCTCTCGAGTCGTACCGTCTCCGCCGGGCCTCCTCTTTCAGATCACTGTCTGACTTAGGCATCGGAGGGATTTTGGCCGGAACCAAGGTCCGGCCCCCTGACGAGTGTTCTCGTCTACGCAGGAGGATATCCAATCCACGGGCCGAGGCTTCCCCTCCGCCCCTCGCCGTTCACGCAACCAGCTGGACGATTGTCACGCCCCGCTTCCCAAAAATATGGAGGCGAAGCGTGAGAAGGTCCGCTCAGACTTGAAGCTACAAAGCCGCAAGTCCGATGAGCGTCAATTACTTTAAAACTGCAGGTCCTTGCAACGCGAAACGAAACAAAAATAATAATAACGAAAGAGACAAAAGAAACATCTCAAAATATCCATAATAATAAATCTCAACAACGCAGAAAAGCCACCAGGTTACAAATAAAAGAGTCTAGAGGCCCAAACATGGCCAACAAAAGTACAAAGTACAAACGACGGTGCTACGCACCAAAAACTAACAAAAGGCTTAAAACAAAATAAAGCTCAACAAAGACTCAAAGCATGGTCACCGGTGTCCACCAAAATCCTCCTGGGCAATCATGGATTCAGACTCAGCGTCAGCAACACATCACGTACTCAGCAACGTCTGTCTCTGGCTCAGGGTCTAACATGTGACACCCAAAAGAGCAAGGGTCACATGTCAGCAAGTCTACAAGAGACTTGTGCAAGTGAAACTGAAAGTACAAGTAAAAGCAACCTAAAAGTTCTAGCATGATGCAAATGACATGGCAGTTAAAGTAAGAGTGCACAGGTAAAGTAAAGCGAGTAAAAGTACGAGCATGGCATGACATTCACAAGACAAGTACAGGACAAGAAAAGTAAGCACCTCGTGCACAGAGTTCACGCCTTACAGCTAAAGAGGCTGTACGGGCACACTTTTACGCTGAGTGGTCGCTCAACCCTACCCCTCCACGTGTGTCGAGCCAGGGCCTTACCCCCGAACGGTAATGCTCGCTTCTGGATCACGAGCCAGGAAGTGTCTTTAACAAGTATGGCATAGGGGTGCACCTAGCCCGGGACAAGCAAGTACAAGTATGTAGCGTGTGCTACGAATGCAACATTCAATGCATGGATGACATGACATGGCAGTTAAAGTAAAGCGTACAGGTAAGGAAAGTAAACGTGACATTTTAGCATGCATGAACAACAATTTTAAGGGGTTGGATCTAGCTTCGTTGTCAAGCTAGATCATTTAGGTGACGGATCTAGTTTCGTTGTCAAACTAGATCAAGTAGGCGCCTAGCCAGCTATCATTTCACTGACTAGTCTCTTTTACGCTAAAAACAAGTAAGTGGCCTAAAAACATGGCCCTACACAAGAGTTGGCAAGTTTCACTTGCCTGCAATTATCACGTCAAGAAAACACCGTCCAACGAGTCCAAAGTCACGATTCCTACGTGCACAAGTCCACCGGCCTACATCCGTTTTATTAATCTTGATTAGTGATTTCTAAAACATTTAAAATACTTTAAAATACTGATTTTTAGTCTTTATTAGCATGCAATTGGGTTGGGGGTCCTAGGGGTGCAAAATGTTACCTCAACACGACGCGAAAGCTACACCGGCGTCGGGTAGCGACGCCGGGGGTTGGAATAATAGAACGCGCTCCAAGTCCTGATTCCAATATAGTTTCCTTGCTGGAAGGTTCAGAGCATCAACCCGGGCGACGATTCCAGATTCCTAAGCTCGCACGTGCGACGACGGGCTACGACGTGCGACGACGTCGTACGCGACGAATCCTCGAAGAGCAAGCACCTTGGTGGGGCCCACAGTACTCCTAGGGGCCTTTGGGGGACCCACAATAACTCTGGAGAACTTGGGGGGCCCACGGTGGCAAGCGGTGCGACGGGTGCGGGGTTGCGACAAGTGGCCGTCGGTCGTACACAGCCAATGCGGGGGCTTGGCTCGGTCAGACACGGGGGCGGCGCTGTTGCAACGTTGGGGGTCGGTCGCAGCAGCGGGGGCGGTCGTTTCCTTCGGTCAGACCGATGGAGATCCTCGGTCGTTCGCTTGGAAGCGGGCGGGACAGCGTTGCAACGCTGCAGCGCTCGGGCGCTCGGTCACAGCGGGCGGGGCCTTCGGTCGGGCACGGAGCGGAGCGGAGCGGGGCGACAGAGCGGCACGGCAGCGGGTCGGTGCGGTGCGGATGGTCGGGCGGGTCTCTCGGTCTGACCGAGAGGCCCTATCGGTCAAGCGGGGGAGCGGGCGGGGTTGGTGCTGTGGTGCGGAGCGACGAGAATGCGGGCGGGGCGGCCGGTCAGAGCGGGTGGATGCGGGGGATTTCCTCGGTCGTGCGGGGTGCTGAACGTCGCAACGTTGCGACGATTCGTCGCAACGTCCAAAATGAGTTTGGAAGAGGCTAGGGCTAATTTCTTTGGAAAATAGGACTTGCTAGGGGTTGCTTATATAGTATAGGTGGGTTGACTTGGTCTAGGGCTAAATTTAATAGGATTAGAATTCAAAAAGATTTGAAATTTGAATTTAAACTTCTCCAACCCATTCTAGGATTTGACCTGGTCCAAATGAGCTGGAAATTGGCTCAAAAATTCTTTAAAACGTTTAAAACTCAAATAAATTTTATTTGGCCGAAATTAATTTAAAAATAAATTATTAAAAATATTATAAAACTTGTAAAAATTATAAAAGTGGTCAAATGAACTCCAAAAATTATAAAATAAATATCGGGGTGATCGTGACGACGAATGTGAGCTAACTAAGAAGACGGATCTCAAATTCGACGTCGGACGACGAAACTAAAAATAGAAACGTCTCCCGTCAAAAGTGAAAGTCGTCACGTCTCATCGAGTAAGTTTAAATTGTGGAAAAACGACTCGAGAAGTGTCGTTTCAAGATAGTGCCACTATTTAATACTCTCAGAGTCGTTCGCAGCGGCATATCACACAAAAGTGTTCACAAACAAATAAAGTCTAAAGCAAACACGTGCACGGCCAAAAGCACGTGCACGAACAACGTACGACGAAAAAGTGGTCGTTACATCCTCCCCACCTTAGAATAAAGTCCGTCCTCGGACTTTCTAATATAGCTAGTCGCTCTAGTAACTACCCCAAATCAAGTCACATTATATTTCAAACCAAGTATAGTCATTATCAATGCTCATATATGCACTAGGTAGTCAAACATTATTACTACCAACACGTATATATATATATACACATTCACGTACGTATACACTTATACCTATTATAGTCAGTCAGACTCATACACGTATTTCAATCATATATATAAGCATGCATCCCTTATATAGCTACTACCTACCTAATCACAAAACAATATTTCAGATACTTATATAATGATAGTTTCACGCTTAGCCATTACAATCATCGCTCTTCCTCTATGTAGCTACCTATGCACAACCATCAAGGGTACACTACCCTCTAATATTCATCCAATACCAAACATCTCAGCACATATAGTCACACCAGACCATTATTAAATCAAGTTCACTATATCTAATATACATTCACCACTACTATAATTTCACAATATATAGTCATTCAATACATGCAAATAGTTCACCATATATTCACATCACGTACGGTCCTATAACTATATTTACGGCACGCCACATATACCATAGTCACCATTACCTATAACTAAGCACATACTTACCCGTGCATGGTGCACACCCATACACGCTAACATTTCATTTACATACACCAATCATGCCATTGTATAACTAGCACACATACACACCTAGTTTTAGCTAGCGCACAAGCAAGTCCTTAGTAATTAGCTATACCACAAGACCAACACCTATAACTATATACTGGCGTAGCGACCCACAATCATGTGCGTAGCACAACCAGGCACAAACACTCCTATCACTATACATACATCAAGCATTGCTATATTCAAACTACAACATACATTCAATATACTTAGAGTATACTCACTCAAGCTTGAGTGAGACTCAATACACATATCAGAATATCCCATATACGTAGCATGACATTCATACATACACCAATACCACTCTAATATTTATATATATGTCTACCAATATAACCATATACATTCCATAGATCAATCACACTTAATATTTAGTCCGGTAATACTTACATAGTTCAATCATTTTATACACCATAATAATAGTAATACAGACATCAGCACACATATATTTATAATACCCACCCTAGCACAAACATAGCTTTACCAATTATTTTATTTCAACCATTATAAGTATCTCTAACTAATACACTCCATTAGATATTTCAACGCTAGCTCTGATATACACCGGCATCCCTAGTATAGTATAGCTATCCACACAAAAATCTATAATTACTAACGCACAACAACTTCATACTATCACGAATAACTCCGAGTATATATATATATATACCACACAATAGGCAAGCACCAATATACTATGGGAATTCTCATTCGAGCTCACGTACCCAGCTTAGGCACGTGCACTACGACACCTCACAGGGGTCCAAGGGCCTACTAAAAACTTAGGGTGGACATAGGCATTGACGGGCACTAAAGCCTAAACAACTTAGAGAGAGGTCAAGGTCAAAGTGTGACGAGGGAAGGATCGGTAAGCACGAGTTCGGATAGGACGAATACAAGGAGACGGCTTGGTTAGACGAAACATTGACTCATTGGTGATGTTTAGGTTGAGGGAAAAGGGGATGTGGAGATGCTTAAATAGGATACAGAAAAGCAAGTAGGGTGAATAGCATAAGCTAAAATACGCAAGATTGAAAACGGTTGTACTTTAAAATCCTCATCTGAGAAGAAATGTTTGGGGATCGATAAAACGAGTTGTTCAAAATAAATCTGAGTCGAATATTTAAAATAATAGAAAATGGCCTATTGGTTTTAAAAATCATTTTAAAAGGAAGTAAAATCATTTACACGAATATTAAGGACATGGTTTGGAAAATCTATAAGTCAGTAATTTAATATAATATGTTGTCAAAAGTTTTGGAAGGTCGAGAATGAAATCAAGTAACGGAAGAATTTAAACTCATATTAAATGCTTTCTAAACTTTTAGGCTATGGAAGATTTAAAATAATCAATTTTGAAACTTCTTTAGAAAACCATGGTTTGCCAAAAATGAGAAACTGATTTACAAAAGGTTCTTAATATACGAGCACAACAAGTCTGACAAGGATATAAAAATAATTGAAATTCAATTTGGTTTAGAAATTTCTTCTAAAAGCGTGTATGGTGAGCGGAAAGAAAATAGTAGTATCTTAGCATAAGAATTATCAGGATTGAATAGCAAATCTTTAAAATCAAATCAGGGAGGGTCTAAATCAGGAAGTGGTTATGAAAATAGTACTTTTGCAAAAGTCTGAAGTAGCGAAAACGACGAGTCAAAAACCAACTTGCTGAAATCTGAAATTCCATGTGACTTGGAAAGTATATTAAAAGTAAACACGAAGTATTATTCAAATGGCATAAATAAGAGGGAAAATTATAAATCGAACTGAGCAAAATAAAAGTACGGTTCAGAATAAAACTTAATATATGAAAAGACGACATGAGTACGAAAACATAAGCTAGGAAAAATATTATCAGCTAGAGTTCAAAATTCCGACAAACGTTTTAAAAAATTTAAATCAACGAAGTAGTATGGGAAAGAGGAACTCGAAGAATACTTTCAGAAGATTCAGGTTTGTAACGGAGAGGGTCGAAAATTGACGACGATTGTCATGAGGCGATCTCGTGAATCGAGGGAAGGAAATTGGTCAGATGATCAAAACATTCATACGCCTAGGATATGAATCAGAAGAGGCTACGGGGAAACTCCTACGGTCGACCAACTAAAGATTAGGAACTAGGCGCTAAGACTTCTAAAGGTTAGACGGTAAAGAAATGCGTTCAGCTTGGTCCGAAATCGATGAACCCAAGAGCGAACGACTAAAGGGAATTCTAGAAGTCTAATATGGTCAGGGGTAGACATGAACCACTAAGGTAACTCCTACGACGATTAAATCAATTGCCAGAAAGGGGGTCTAACTATCAATCAGAGGCCTCTAACTAGCAAGCACAGACATCTAACTAAGTCTTCTCATCACCTAGTGTCCTAAAAACGACTAAACTCAGGGCTTCTGATTCGGATGTTGCAATTTATTTAATGGACATTCCGTTATTATCGTTGTTCCGTTAATTCGCAATTGCAAGATTGGACCTGCATGGGCCACCAACAAAACCTGTCACGCCCCGCTTCCCAAAAATATGGAGGCGAAGCGTGAGAAGGTCCGCTCAGACTTGAAGCTACAAAGCCGCAAGTCCGATGAGCGTCAATTACTTTAAAACTGCAGGTCCTTGCAACGCGAAACGAAACAAAAATAATAATAACGAAAGAGACAAAAGAAACATCTCAAAATATCCATAATAATAAATCTCAACAACGCAGAAAAGCCACCAGGTTACAAATAAAAGAGTCTAGAGGCCCAAACATGGCCAACAAAAGTACAAAGTACAAACGACGGTGCTACGCACCAAAAACTAACAAAAGGCTTAAAACAAAATAAAGCTCAACAAAGACTCAAAGCATGGTCACCGGTGTCCACCAAAATCCTCCTGGGCAATCATGGATTCAGACTCAGCATCAGCAACACATCACGTACTCAGCAACGTCTGTCTCTGGCTCAGGGTCTAACATGTGACACCCAAAAGAGCAAGGGGCACATGTCAGCAAGTCTACAAGAGACTTGTGCAAGTGAAACTGAAAGTACAAGTAAAAGCAACCTAAAAGTTCTAGCATGATGCAAATGACATGGCAGTTAAAGTAAGAGTGCACAGGTAAAGTAAAGCGAGTAAAAGTACGAGCATGGCATGACATTCACAAGACAAGTACAGGACAAGAAAAGTAAGCACCTCGTGCACAGAGTTCACGCCTTACAGCTAAAGAGGCTGTACGGGCACACTTTTACGCTGAGTGGTCGCTCAACCCTACCCCTCCACGTGTGTCGAGCCAGGGCCTTACCCCCGAACGGTAATGCTCGCTTCTGGATCACGAGCCAGGAAGTGTCTTTAACAAGTATGGCATAGGGGTGCACCTAGCCCGGGACAAGCAAGTACAAGTATGTAGCGTGTGCTACGAATGCAACATTCAATGCATGGATGACATGACATGGCAGTTAAAGTAAAGCGTACAGGTAAGGAAAGTAAACGTGACATTTTAGCATGCATGAACAAAAATTTTAAGGGGTTGGATCTAGCTTCGTTGTCAAGCTAGATCATTTAGGTGACGGATCTAGTTTCGTTGTCAAACTAGATCAAGTAGGCGCCTAGCCAGCTATCATTTCACTGACTAGTCTCTTTTACGCTAAAAACAAGTAAGTGGCCTAAAAACATGGCCCTACATAAGAGTTGGCAAGTTTCACTTGCCTGCAATTATCACGTCAAGAAAACACCGTCCAACGAGTCCAAAGTCACGATTCCTACGTGCACAAGTCCACCGGCCTACATCCGTTTTATTAATCTTGATTAGTGATTTCTAAAACATTTAAAATACTTTAAAATACTGATTTTTAGTCTTTATTAGCATGCAATTGGGTTGGGGGTCCTAGGGGTGCAAAATGTTACCTCAACACGACGCGAAAGCTACACCGGCGTCGGGTAGCGACGCCGGGGGTTGGAATAATAGAACGCGCTCCAAGTCCTGATTCCAATATAGTTTCCTTGCTGGAAGGTTCAGAGCATCAACCCGGGCGACGATTCCAGATTCCTAAGCTCGCACGTGCGACGACGGGCTACGACGTGCGACGACGTCGTACGCGACGAATCCTCGAAGAGCAAGCACCTTGGTGGGGCCCACAGTACTCCTAGGGGCCTTTGGGGGACCCACAATAACTCTGGAGAACTTGGGGGGCCCACGGTGGCAAGCGGTGCGACGGGTGCGGGGTTGCGACAAGTGGCCGTCGGTCGTACACAGCCAATGCGGGGGCTTGGCTCGGTCAGACACGGGGGCGGCGCTGTTGCAACGTTGGGGGTCGGTCGCAGCAGCGGGGGCGGTCGTTTCCTTCGGTCAGACCGATGGAGATCCTCGGTCGTTCGCTTGGAAGCGGGCGGGACAGCGTTGCAACGCTGCAGCGCTCGGGCGCTCGGTCACAGCGGGCGGGGCCTTCGGTCGGGCACGGAGCGGAGCGGGGCGACAGAGCGGCACGGCAGCGGGTCGGTGCGGTGCGGATGGTCGGGCGGGTCTCTCGGTCTGACTGAGAGGCCCTATCGGTCAAGCGGGGGAGCGGGCGGGGTTGGTGCTGTGGTGCGGAGCGACGAGAATGCGGGCGGGGCGGCCGGTCAGAGCGGGTGGATGCGGGGAATTTCCTCGGTCGTGCGGGGTGCTGAACGTCGCAACGTTGCGACGATTCGTCGCAACGTCCAAAATGAGTTTGGAAGAGGCTAGGGCTAATTTCTTTGGAAAATAGGACTTGCTAGGGGTTGCTTATATAGTATAGGTGGGTTGACTTGGTCTAGGGCTAAATCTAATAGGATTAGAATTCAAAAAGATTTGAAATTTGAATTTAAACTTCTCCAACCCATTCTAGGATTTGACCTGGTCCAAATGAGCTGGAAATTGGCTCAAAAATTCTTTAAAACGTTTAAAACTCAAATAAATTTTATTTGGCCGAAATTAATTTAAAAATAAATTATTAAAAATATTATAAAACTTGTAAAAATTATAAAAGTGGTCAAATGAACTCCAAAAATTATAAAATAAATATCGGGGTGATCGTGACGACGAATGTGAGCTAACTAAGAATACGGATCTCAAATTCGACGTCGGACGACGAAACTAAAAATAGAAACGTCTCCCGTCAAAAGTGAAAGTCGTCACGTCTCATCGAGTAAGTTTAAATTGTGGAAAAACGACTCGAGAAGTGTCGTTTCAAGATAGTGCCACTATTTAATACTCTCAGAGTCGTTCGCAGCGGCATATCACACAAAAGTGTTCACAAACAAATAAAGTCTAAAGCAAACACGTGCACGGCCAAAAGCACGTGCACGAACAACGTACGACGAAAAAGTGGTCGTTACAACGATCGAGGCTTCCCCTCGTCGTCGACCACCGAGGCTGAGCGTCTCAACCCAGGCCGAGGCTTCCCCTCGCCCTACCAACGACCGAGGACCCCGATTCGACCCAGCCGACGAGCTCCACGTCGTCTGCAGATCCGACTCGAGCCTCGTCTGCACCAACTCGACTCACCTGAGGGACCCAAGCGGGCCCCTTGACCACGTTGACCGGGTTGTCCACGGTCAACGCTTTTGTAGTGAGAAAACACTCTGAAACATCAGTCAACTGTAAAATAGATATGCGACTGTAAATCCTTCATTAGTTGACTGCTGCAAGAGATGGAGAAAAACATAGATAAGCAATTTTTGCACTTACGCCTTTCAGACGACTGTTGACCATTTCATAGGCGACTGTAAATATATAGGCGACTGTAAATAAGTCATCAGTCGACTGATGCAAAAAGCTCAAGTAGAGTCAATAATAAGTTGACTTGAGCAGTGCACCATAGTCGACTGTAGAAGGCTCGACAGGCGACTGGAATCACACAGTCGACTGTGAATCCTTTAACAGGCGATTGTAGGAAAGCCAGAGACTCCAAATGAGTCTTTGGTCAATATGAACCTATTGGGTAGGATTCTATGATAATCCTAAGGCTCACTAAGATGGTTAAATGCATATTCATGTATGAGTAGACCATCTATCAAGGCATTACATTAAACCTAGACTCAAAAAGAGAGAAAGCAATAAATGAAATATTACATGGATTACATTGCTTTTTCTTAGAGTCTATGGCTTCAATCTTGATACCTTGATGCTCTTCATCATCTCCAAGCTTTGGCACTCCTTGAGTCCAAGCTTTAGCCATTCTCCACTTGATGTCCATCCTTGCACCAAGTGTTTAGTCTCCAAAAATGATATTCTTGAAGAGTAATATGAGACTAAAATAAGAGAGTCATTAGCAACAACATAATGTTGTGATCATCATAAAAATAACATTGGTATGAAACACCAATACTCAACAAGACTAAGGGTAGTTGGATCCCTCTCCCACTAAATTTTATTAATGAATTCATTCATTATTATGGCTTAAGATGATCACTAAAATAGTGGGAGGATATGGTTAGTTAAAAACCATTCTACCCATATTAAATTGAACCTATGCTAAACTAGGATAATACTATGTTTTACGGAATGGAATCCAAATCAAATATCCTAAATGAATAGGCTAACTGGCCAAATTTATTGATTAATCAAATCAAAACCAATTTGTTAGACTAAACTGTATTCTCACTAACCCCTCCCGTAGAGTGTCCTTATTAGCGCTGACTTAAGGACAATGATTTCCTTGAGCTCTAAGGTCTAGCATAATAAAAGCATGCTACTTGACACTCTCCTTTATGAGTTATGTGATCATGGGGTAGCTTGAACATACTGATGTTTAAAGCATGTTTCTCCTCGCAACTTGTTGAGTATCCTCAAGGTTGTATGGAAAACAGTTTCAATCTGCAAATTTTGAAACTTCGTGCAAACTATTTGGCTCGAAGATGAGTGCATGAGCAGTGCAAAACAATGTATCTAAATTAGATCTTGAGTCGAACAACTTGTTGAGCACATTCGTGGTTGTAAAGCTCAAGTGTTTGGATGTATGATATGCTTGCATAGCTAATATTTGTGTTGGAATGTGTAATGTCTAAATGTGATTTAGAAAAGAAGAATGCATTCAAGAAAGTCGGTTGAGAAAGAAAGTTTTGTCTATCATAAGAAAAGGCAAAAGTAGGAGGAATTGAAAATGGGACATTTTGATGCCAGAATTATTGTTATACATAAGGAAAAGATTGTCCTACGTGTTGGAAAAGGATCAAATGTTGTTTCTGGGACCATATGAGACGTCTAACACATTTTGGCAAATGTCGTCACCTTGCTGCTGAAGTAATGTTTCGCTGTGATTATTTTGTATAACGATATTATATTAAAAGTTAATGCATGAATGCACAAGTTACAAAAAACTTATCTATGGCAAAATAGACTAGGCCGAACAGAAGAGAACAGACTGCACAAGTCACATAAAGTGGGGTCTCTGACCTCTCGTATTATGAGTCGAAAGACACTTGTGAGTCTTGTCTCAAATGTATGATAGCCAAAACTCCTTCTGTACGACAATGAGAGAATGATTTGGAAAACTCGTGGGCTCGTACATATGAACGTATCTCGACCTAAGTCTAAATTAGCCAAGATATTGTATTCTTATTTTATTACGACTGACGTCCCCTAATTTGAATGCATATGGGTGCAATATGATTGGGGATACCAGATTTAAATATTTATACCGCAAGCGCTCGGTGTTGTAGTGTGGCTTGGGGGTCGAACACAGGGCGGTGTAGTTGTGCTTGTGTCAAAGAGGAACTGGTTCACACTACGGGTCAGCTAGCCCGAATCGATCGATGGTTTGTCATAAAATATAGATACGAGGGATACACAACATAAAAGGAAATCGAGAACTTCGGTTTCCACACTATCATGTGTTCTCACTATTACGGCCGACGGATAGGATTACGATTGGATTTAGGGTTTAATGGTGAGACGTTGCCTTTAAGAGTGATAGCGGCGTCCCATGGGCCCGATATTTCGGTCGGTGCCCAGGATGATATGCCGGACTACCCGGGTTCAGTCAGTGGGCATTCCCATGTCCATTAACACCGACCGACTTTGGGAGCACTAAGCTCGCAATGATAACTCCCAACATCTCATCCTGCCATTCCCACGCGCTAGGATTCAATGTCTACGCTAAGGGCATGAGCTATGGCTAGGGAGTCAACTGTCAAGTTTATTCCCCATTGGCCCTACGGTCAAAGGCGGTATTTTTCCCACCAATGACAATGAAACACCCTGCATAAACATCTAAATTCCTAATCCCTATCGAAATTCTAGTCCTATGGACGCATTAGGGAGAATCCATGAAGGGGTTTCCACCAAAATCCCAGATTTGGGAACTACTCATAAATCATGGTTAAAAAGCTATCTAAATGACAATCAACCGTAGAAATCATGATCAGGCAATTGCAATGAAGTAGTAGCAATGCTATTAAGACAATATCAAAGTTTCATAAAGATCAGAAGACTTACAAAAACAGTAAAATTCCAGCCGTCACAAATAGAGAAAAAAGACAGAAAAATAACAACTCTCGTTTTCAGAAACCTAAGGCAACTATATATAGAAATTGACGTCACCCGATCGGGTGACGCATCAACCGATCAGGTGAGCTGCTTGATGCTTCGGCCATCGGCTTCGGGAACTTCACCCGGGCGCTGAGGAGAGCGGGAGGAGCGAGCGGGTCGTCGATTTGAAGAGATTCAGCATCAGGTCAACCGATCGGTTGAATATTCAATCGATCGGTTGGAATTGTCGACAAAAAATACTGAGAAGTCTGTCGATTTGGTACGGTCAGCGAACTGTCGGTTGAGCTATCCGGGTCGTCGCTTGGAAAATCAGCTACAGATGGGCCGATCGGGTGAGATGTCACCCGATCGGTTGGAATTCAGCTCCAAATGGCCGAGAACTCTGCTGTGTTCAACCGGTTGACGAACCGGTCAGTTGGGCTGCACTTCGCTTCAGCTTCCATCCAGGTCAGACACGCGTGCACCACCCGATCGGTTGGCTATGTCCAACCGATCGGTTGAGGGCTGAAAAATGGCGGTATTCGTCGTTTGACCGCTGGATCACGCGTGTCTCCTCACGTTGCTCCGGGGACTCATGATATCTTCGTTATATGTCCCCTACGCTGGCAATCTCCTGCAAACACACAAAAACACAACGAAGTAAAAGAAAACTAGAAATCACAAGAAAATGGATACGGGACGACGGAAAACAACGGAAAAACACAAAGAAGACGTACATGAATATATAAAATATAAACACACGTCAAAATCCCCCAAGCTGAACCCTTCCTCGTCCTCGAGGAAGACGAGTGAGAGAAGGAGCTCGGAGGGAGAAAATAGAGAGAAAGAGAAAGAAAGATAAATCAATATCCTTAATCGCCCGTCAGGGCCAACGAAATGAAACACGCCACACCAAGCAAGCAAGCGACAAATCTCATAACTAAACCTAGGAATACGAGTCCAAACATGTGTCGTGAGGCCACGCAGTGAAGCGCGAGTGAGTATGGTCGTGTGCTAGCAGACGGTATCACTATCTACAGTGTGCAATAAGCTCCATATACACAAATCCAAGGAAAGACCCAAATATCGATTCGATTCGAAATAAGCGGTGAATAGATAGCTCAAGCATGCATGAGAACAAAGTAAGAATCAAAACGTATCATGTGTCAGGGACTCTACAGCTAGGGACTAGGAAATCACCACACTATCGCCTAGATAATAGCTAGAAAGTCCCTATTCCAAGTGTTTTCGGAAACGATAGAGGTTGAGAAGGTGTGGAGTAGAACACTCGGTGCAAACTATCGCATTCCCTTTATTCTCGGTAGGTAGGAAAATATTCACACATTTTTTGAGTTTTGGGCATTTGAATTTTTTTTGGATTTTTTTGGCATATACATAATTTTTTTCTTTTTTTCTCTTTTCTTTTCTTTTTTGGGTTTTTCTTTTCTCTTTTTTTTGGATTTTTGGATTTTGGGATACATACATGTGTGTACTCTCCCAAGTGGGAAAACGGTACACGACGAGGGGAATTGCACCAAGTAAAATAAAAAAGAAATCGGATTCTAAACACTTGGGCAAATGAGATTTTTTTCGCTAATCAGAGCATAGGCTAAATGGGTTATCCTAGTCCTAATTGTGGAATCCCGACACATGCGAATTGAAGTATACGATATAAATATACTCATGCATATAGAAGCAGACAGGAGAAGCAAATACCGCATATTCAAATCGAAGCATGATAATCTAGGGGTCATCCTAGGACAGGTATATAAATCAAAATCACAAAGTAGAAGCACACTATAAGCTAGTCACGACACACGACTCACATAAAAGCTAAGTGGACCCATGATGCATGAAATGCAAGAGGACTCGGCTTCCTAGGGTTAGTGAACGTGATAATCGTGGCTATGCTAGGTGTGTGTGAGAGATTCTGTGGCAATTCATCATATGGGGTCATCTCTAGGAGAAAGAGAACAAAAGATGAGAAGAAAAAAGAAAAACACGAAGAAAAACGACTCAAAAGCAAAGAAAAAGACGCAAATGACGCACAAAGTGCGACTCCCCCAAGATGAAACTTGCATTGCCCTCAATGCAATAGAAGTAAATACGGGAGGGCAATGAAAATGGAGAGGAATACGCACCGACTCAAAGAGAAATGAAAAACAAGAAAAACACACTTACGAAACTGAAAAATAAAGAAGGAGGACAAAGAAATACAGAAAATAAAAGATATAAAATCACACCACACGACATATATAAACAAGCACACCATAAAAACATCACACGAAAACACACATAAACAAAACGACTTCCCCCAAGCTAGACATGACAATGCTAGCGATATGATATGCTAATAATGATGCAAAAATAATGCTAGGGGGAAGTGATCACCCGCCCTGAACACACACCCAGGACGGGGGACTCGCTAGTCTTACCTCAAGCGCACGGTGTAGCGTCGAGCTGGTATCAAACACGAGGAGGGAAAATGACGGTGTCTTCTTCAATCCACCTGGCTATAAGAACAGTCGAGAAATATTCGTAATAAAGCGGTCACAGTTGTTCAACTGTATAAAGAAAAAATCAAATTAATAAAAACGCCTAGGGATAGGGAATCCCCGCTACAAACCGTATCTCGTCATTGTGATTCGTAGGTTTCACAATTGCTAGACTTGCAATTCAGGTGAACTAGTTGCAACTAAATATAGAACCAAGCTCACGCTCTCGCGCTATTGCTGGTCTATAGCAAACCTAGGGTAGGGTCCAATCTCTTGCAAACCCTAACCTAGGCAAGCTAGCGTGAAGAACAACATCATCGTCCAATCGTATCTCGAGCCCACTCTCGTGCAAACTCGAGCTACGACCTAGGTTGGGATAGTTCCTACCCGTCCAATCTCTTGCAAACGGGTATTGGTATAGAATCGCAATCGAAAACCCTAGTTTCGGTCCAATCTCTTGCAAACCGATTCCAGAGAAACCCAATTGTAACCCGATTCGAATTTCTAGGGCTTCCTATCGATTTGGGATCCAATCTCTTGCAAATCCCAATCGGTATGAATCCCTGGCTATTCGTATTAAATCAATCCCAAACTAACCCTAATCAATTCTAGCAAGAATTTCACCAATTCGTCACAAATTAGAAATAGGGTTCATAGGGTTCATCCCTACGCCCTAAGACGATAAAACTACTCACAATTCATAATGCAAATCATTGGGAATTCAATAGAAATATCAATAGAATTTATTGCAATAGAAAATATATCAATAAAAATGAGGTTTTTGATAGAAAGAGAGACAAACCAATGAAGTTTCAATAGCATCCAACAAAATAACACTTTTATCTCTCTCCAAAGAACTAAATCTAATTTCCTAAAAAGTATTCTAAAAAGGCTGACAAAAGTATGAGAAAAAGCTCTCTAAACTAGGTTAACAACTGTGGTTAAATACCCTCCAAAATCGCCCAAAAAACTGTGACAAAATTGCCCCTGTGCAGCTTGAAAATCGTACTTTACGCTACAGGCAGCGTGGCTCACTCTGCCGAGTGACAAATGTCGCTCGGCCGAGTGACAGACCCTGACGGATTCCAGTAACTTCGGACTTTTGGGGGTCGTCTCCTCGGGAGTCACTCGGTCGAGTGACTTTCCTCACCCGGCCGATGTGATTTCTTCATTCGGCCGAGTCGGCACTCGGGAGTTGACTGACGGATTACAGTAAGTCTGGGATTTTTTCTTGCCGTCGTCGTGATGCCACTCGGGCAAGTGGTGTCTCCATGCTCGGTCGAGTGGTCTGGCGATGCTCGGCCGAGTGCACGCTGATATTCAATCTGCTGCGTGTCCGATCTGGCTGGCCGAGCGGGCTGTCGATGGTCGGCCGAGTGACTCCTTCACTCGGCAGAGTGGCATGATGAAAATGCCCAATCTTCGTATATTTGCTTCCTTGTCGCTCCTACGACGTTCTTTCTTCTTCCACTCCTCTCCAATCGTAGAATTCCCCTCAAAAGAGTCACGTGTGACACTCTGGAGTGGGCACATCTCAGAATCACTCCAAATCGCTCCAAATCTCCTGAAATACGACAAAAACAAGAAATCGTGAAAAGCATCGCAATATTGTCGAATAATCGTGAAAAACGCGATATGGGCGATCTAAATGGCATGCAAACAAGCAGAAAAAATGTGTAAAATATGGAGTGATCAGGAAGATCGAAGAAGAAAAATAAATCAAAAAGCAGGAGAGGAACTGTCCTCGTCCTCCTCGGTAGAAGATGTGGGGGGAGTGGACGGGAGAGGTGACGGGTGTGTGGAGAAGTGGGGAGAGGGTCGAGGTGATGGATGGGTGGGTGCGGAGGAGGTGTGAACAATGGGTGGTGTGGTGGTGATGATGGTGAGTGGTAGTGAAATGGTGACCAATGCGGTGGTGGATGGGAGACGTACGGGGGTAGGAGATGATGGTGGGGGAAGTTATCTCGATCGCACCTGCAATTTCTTGCCGCACGCGTATGTGGTGATGGAAGTGGATGGTGATGAATCTGTGGGGTCGACGACAGCCGTCGTGAGTGGAGATGAAGTGGAGGTAATGGAAACGGTGTGTGTAGAGGAAGTGATGGGAATGAAAGAGGGAGAGAGAGGAATCGATGGAGAGAGATTGCGGATGTGGGAATATCGATTGAGGGGGATTGGTGGCCAGTTGAGGGAGCAAGGTGGCCGGTTTGAGGCTTGGAGAAGTCGAAACAGCGGAAGAGATTTCGAAATCGGGTGAAGAAAATGAATCGGCTGAAGTGGGGAGTATTTATAGGGTTTTAGGCCAACCGATCGGGTGAGTTTCACCCGATCGGTTGGGCTAACTTTCGAAAAATTTGGTGAAAAGTGGCTACAGATGAACCGATCAGTTGAGATTTCAACCGATCGGTTGGCCGCCTCAGGATTTTCCCGAGAGTTCTGTGCACTTCACCCGGTCAGCGACACGACCACTGCTTCATATCAACCAATCGGTTAATTTAATCCAAAAAAGTTCGAGAGTTCTGCTCTTCTCACACGATCTGCCACCCGGTCTCACTTGCTCCACCCAAGTGGTTCGCTGATGAACAGATATAGGTCACTTTCTGATACGTCCCACCCGATCGATTGAGGGATCAACCGATCGGTTGGGGGCTTGTTTCCTGCAAAAGTTCAAAAATATCCTAAGTCTCTAGACGAAAGTTCCCGTTGCTGAATTTCTTCATCGAAATAAGAAAAATAATCCTAAAAATAATCCTAAAAACAAAGACGAGGGTTTAGAACATGGGTTGCCTTCCATGAAGCGCTGCTGTTTAACGTCGTTTGCTCGACGCCCGGTAGATGATTTCAAGGAGGACGGGGGTGATGCCCAAAGTTTGGCATCCCTTCAGATTTTGGAGCGGTGGTCTTCGATGATGACAGCGGCGATAAATAGACACACTCGATGACCCCTCCGCTGGTGGAGTCCGGGGCTTCTCCCTCATATTGGCGTCGACCGCCACTTTTCTCAAGATCCGGATCTCATCAGCAGTGAGCCCCATGAGCTCTTTTCCATTTCTCCTTCTCGGAGCAACTTTTTGGAATCCAGGAGGGATCGTAAGTGGGACACCTGGTTCCCGAGCAACGTCTTCCTTCTTAAAACCGACATGCTCTTCAAGGTCCCCCAAGCTGTCGGGAGGGGGGGAAGGGGGGGTTCCTTGAGAGAATTTCCCAGGCCCCAACTTCTACGGCTCTTTCCTCCTCAACGTCCAGCATATTGCAACCAGGTTCATTCAGGGGGTGCTTCATAGATAACCCCAAGTCAAATACGACCTTCTGGTCGCCAACGTTAAGGGATAACTTCCCTTTCTTCACACCTATCAGCACGCCAGCGGTGGCCATGAAGGGCCGTCCAAGGATGATGGGTGTATGAGTCTCTTCGGGCATGTTATTCACCACGAAGTCAACCGGCACATGCACTCCGCTGACGTTAACATGCAGGTCATCTACAATTCCCACCGGATATTTGACCGATCTATCAGCTAGTTGAAGGGTCATACCCGTGGGCTCCTGGTCTCCCATCCCTATCCTCCTGTATAGTGACAGGGGTATCAGACTGACGCTCGCTCCCAAATCCACAAGCGCCCGATGGATCTTCACTTCCCCAATCGAACAAGGAATATAGAAGCTTCTTGGGTATTTAAGATTGGGCGGATTCGCTCGCTGAATGAGAGCGCTGCATTCTGCCGTAAGAACGACCTTTTCCTTCCTGGAACCCCTCGTCACCAAATCCTTTAAGAATTTCACATAGGAAGGAATTGTCTCTATGGCTTTGAGGAAAGGGATCTGCAAGCTCAAATCCTTGACCATAGCGAAGAACTTGCCATATTTTTCATCAATCTTAGCTTGGGCAAGTCGTTGTGGAAAAGGCACAATGGGCTTAAATACTCTCAGGTTCCCCTCCTCGTCCTTCTTCTTCTCTTCTTCTGAGACTCCCTCCGGAGTCGTAGCCTTTGGTGACAAAGATCCATTGTCATTTGATTTTTCAATTGGTCGCTCTACGACCAACGGTGCTTCAGGTTCCTTAACGGGCACTCTTAAATACTCTCAGGTTCCCCTCCTCGTCCTTCTTCTTCTCTTCTTCAGAGACTCCCTCCAGAGTCGTAGCCTTTGGTGACAAAGCTCCGTTGTCATTTGATTTTTCAATTGGTCGCTTTACGACCAACGGTGCTTCAGGTTCCTTAACGGGCACTCTTGGTCAAAATTTGTGTCCCACTTCTTAAGAGGATAGCAGACACATTCGCATGATCATATGTTAGTGCCAAAGTCTGATTTTCTCCCCTCGGATTTACTTCCGGTTAACCCGGCAATTGGTTTTGCGCCCTTTGACGGTTCGCCACCTGAAACCCCAGCTGGGTTACTTGGTCGGTGAGTGCCCTCTGCCCATCTCCAGCTTCAAGTTGATCTTCTCCTGGTTCATAATATACTGGGTTAAGAGGGACTCGACCGGGGAGATAACTCGATGCTGGCCATATGGCTGCTGCTGCTGCTGCATGGGTTGCTGGTTCCTGGGGGATACTGTTGGTACATTTGTGGGGGCTGCTGCTGCTGTTGCCTAGGCGGATGATATACTTGCTGCTGCTGAGGCTGCTGATAAGGTGCCCGGTAGCTCAGATTTGGGTGGTTCTAGTTATTGGGAGAATAAACCGGATTCGAGCTGGTCCTTGGTGGATACGGTGCATTACCCGTCGGGTTGAAGAAAAGTGCGCTAGCTTGATCCACCGGTGGTGAAATATCACCACCCTCAAAGTCTCCTAGGACTTCCGCTTCCACCGCCGATACTTGTTGGGTGCTGGCACCACCAGCTCCTACCATAAGCGCTGAGATCTGGGTCGATAGAAAATCGAATTTACTAGACAACTTGTCGACGTCCTCGACTCTATGAATGCCTCCAGATTTGGGCATGGTATGCTCATCGCATCACCGCTTATTGTTTGATGCCATGTTTTCTAAAATGTTGCCGGCATATTCTTCACTTCTCGACATAAAGGACCCCCAGCCGTGGTGTACATCAAAGATTTTAGGTCATCCCTTCAATCCTTTATAGAACAGATTAATTATCTACCACTTGGGAAGCTCGTGATGGAGGCATCTCCACTGCATCTCTTTGTATCTCATCCAAGCTTCGTGGAGGGACTCGTGGCTGGCTTGGGAGAAGGAGGAGATCTCACTCCTCAGCTTCATAGTCTTCCCCGGGGGAAAGAACTTAGTCAAGAATGCGTTCAAGAGCTTCTCTCAAGTATTGAAGGTGTTCGGGTCCTTTCCCCTAAGCCATTACTTGGCCTTATCCCACAGAGAGAAGGTGAATAGCTTCAGTCGGATAGCTTTAGTCGTGACACCATTAATCCAGAATGTGTCACACTTCTCAAGGAAGGAGTCCAGATGTTCAATAGGGCTCTCCATGGGTGCCCCAGAAAATTGATCTTGCTGGATCCACGTCACTAACGACGGCTTAAGCTCGAAGATCTGTGCCGTAATAGCTGGAGGTTGGATTGAGGAGGTGGACCCGATGGATGGCATCGAGTATTCCAGCAGGGACTTCTGGGGAGGAGTGTTCTCTCCCATGGCTTCAGACTCTTCTCTTCTTCTCTTCTCTGCGTTCAGACGCCTCTTGGTGGCGTTGATCTCTGGGTCAATAGGAATCAAGTCGTCGAGACTCCTTGTATTCATGTGCATGAAAAATCGCAAACACCCCGTGAAGCAAGTATGGGATAGAAACATATAAAAATAGAAAATAAAAATTAGAAAATAAAAATGAAAAAGTAGCATGCGAAAATTATCGCGAGATAGGGATATGAGCTAGACTCAAGGGTTCAATAGGTCCTAAAATTAACAAGCACGTTGCCTCCCCGGCAACGGCGCCATAAAGCTTGACGTCCCCTAATTTGAACGCATATGGGTGCAATATGATTGGGGATACCAGATTTAAATATTTATACCACAAGTGCACGGTGTGGTAGTGTGGCTTGGGGGTCGAACACATGGAGGCGTGGTTCTGCTTGTGTCAAATAGGAACCGGTTCACACTACTGGTGAGCTAGCCCGAATCGATCGATGGTTTGTCACAAAATATAGATACAAGGGATAAAAAATATAAAAGGAAACCCAGGACTTTGGTTTCCACCTTATCATGTGTTCTCACTATTACGGCCGACGGATAGGATTATGATTGGATTTAGGGTTTAGTGGTGAGACGTTGCCTTTAAGAGTGATACCGACGTCCCATGGGCCCGATATTCCGGTCGGTGCCCAAGATGATACGCCGGACTACCCGGGTTCGGTCAGTGGGCATTCCCATGTCCATTAACACCGACCGACTCCGGGAGCACTAAGCTCGCAACGATAACTCCCAACATCTCATCCTATCGTTCCCACGCACTAGGATTCAATGTCTACGCTAAGGGCATGAGCTATGGCTAGGGAGTCAACCGCCAAGTTTATTTCCCCTTTGGCCATACTGTCAAAGGCGGTCTTTTCCCACCGATGACAATGAAACACCCAACGTAACAATCTAAATTCCTAATCCCTATCGAAATCCTAGTCCTATGGACGCATTAGGGAGAACCCACGAAGGGGTTTCCACCAAAATCCCAGATTTGGGAACTACTCACAAATCATGGTTAAAAAGTGATCTAAATGAAAATCAACCGTAGAAATCATGATCAGGCAGTTGAAATGAAGTAGTAGCAATGCTATTAAGACAATATCAATGTTTCACAAAGATCAGAAGATTTACAAAAACAGTAAAATTCCAGCCGTCACAAATAGAGAAAAAAGACAGAAAAATAACAACTCTCATTTTCAGAAACCTAGGGAAACTATATATAGAAATCGACGTCACTCGATCAGTTGAAGCATCAACCGATCGGGTGAGCTGCTTGATGCTTCGGCCGTCGGCTTCGGGAACTTCACCCGGGCGCTGAGGAGAGCGGGAGGAGTGAGCGGGTCATCGATTTGAAGAGATTCAGTATCATGTCAACCGATCGGTTGGTATTGTCGACAAAAAAACAGAGAAGTCTGTCGATTTGGCATGGTCAACAAACCGTCGGTTGAGCTCTCCGGGTCATCGCTTAGAAAATCAGCTACAGATGAACCGATCAGGTGAGATGTCAACCGATCGATTGGAATTCAGCTCTAAATGGCCGAGAACTCTGCTGTGTTCAACCGGTCAGCGAACCGGTCGGTTGGGCTGCACTTCGCTTCAGCTTCCGTCTGGGTCGGACACGCGTGCACCACCCAATTGGTTGGCTGTGTCCAACCGATTGGTTGAAGGCTGAAAAATGGCGATCTTCATCGTTTGACCCCATGGATCGCGCGTGATTCCTTCCGTTGCTTCGGGGACCCATGATATGTTCGTTATATTTCCCCTACGCTGGCAATCTCCTACAAACACACAAAAACACAAAGAAGTAAAAGAAAACTAGAAATCACAAGAAAGTGGATACGGGACGATGGAAAACATAGGAAAAACACAAAGAAGAAGTGCATGAATATATAAAATATAAACACACGTAAACGACACATGTTCTTGATGAAAATCAAGTCTGGTGAACTAGAAAAATTATGGCAAAAGTATTTGAACTATTTTGATCAGATCAAAGAGGAAAATATTTAGCTATGTAGTTCTTGCATAGTTAAAAGAAAATGTGTTTTTCTATCAGGTCAAGTCTCACAACTCACCGATATATTGTTTGATACATGGCCGGTAACTCTGAGTTATAATCCTCCCTCTGGGTTGAGCTCCAGATACTAATGCCTAAGTTCTTAATATGATTACTTGAAGACACATCTGTCAGAACCAGTAAATATGATATTTCTCACATCAATCGTAAGGAAGTCACAGGATTACTTGAGTCTTGTGAGACAAAGGAGTCGAATAAAACATCATAGTTGATGATGGCCTAGTAAACTTTCAAGGTGCCATTCGGAGTGGAGACTATGGGAAATGGCTTGATGCAATCCGTGAAGGTCCTTGCACGTGAATAATGTATGGAACATAGCAGACATGCCCAAGGGAAAGTTCACGTTGGGTACAAGTGAATTTTCAAGCCAAAAGATTAGTGCAAATGAAAAATAGAGAAGTGCAGGTTAAGCTGGTTGAGAAAGATTATAATCAGAACTCCTATAAATAGATTATAATGAAACATTCTCACCAACAGCCGTGTACTAATCTATTCGGATCAGACTCGCTGTCAATGCTCATTATGACCATAACATTTGGCATATGCTTGTAAAGTCTGTTTTGCTAAATATGATTTAGTAGAATGAATTTACATGAATCAGCCAGAAAGTTTTCAAGGTCAGTGGGAGAGAATAAAAGGCATGTGAGGCATTAAGGAGCCGAAACATATGTTTTAACAAAGTGGTCAAATAGTTTAACACTTTAATAGAAATGATTTTGAACCGTGCAGATGACCGATGACTATTTTGGATCATTCTCGTATGGTACGTAAATGATATTGTTTTAAGTCTCAACTGAGGACGATGAGCAGGATGAGATCCAGGCAAGACAAATGTTATGGATTCCGAAAGACCATGGAAATAATTTGGATGAGATTCAAATGCATGGTCAATCATTAACATAGAAACTCCTTAAGTCTTTACTAAAGATGGATTAGCATATTCACTCACGAAGACTCTACCATATGAAGTCTAAAGAGACTTATGTGTAAATACTGTATGAGATACTATGATAAGTGGGCCTGACTGCAAGTGGGAGATGTTGGAAGATGTGTATGCACTCGAGGAAAATTTATCTTTGTGTATCTATACAAACATCTTTTTCGAAATAACAATAAGCTGTTTGGCAAGAATTTACCTGTGTAAAAAATAATGTAGTCTTCATTAGAACTTAGGTAAAGTCCTGAGACTTAATGCGAGGTCAAACAAGTATCGAGATGAAGATCTCGATCATGGAGAATTGCTTGACTATTTATGCGAGGTCAAATCGTTCTTGGTCATATATATTTTGAGAAAAGGATATTGACACATCAGATAGACCATTATGAAAAAAACCCTAGAGGTTGTGAATAGGGTGTATGACACAAATTAAAAATCAATCACACTCACAGAGATAATTAGACAGAAATATTTTTAACAGAGTGGCTCCCCGCCAAAACTTCGACCCCAAAACCAATGTGGATTTTGTTGTTTTTTAAAAGTGCTGAAAAATCCCTATGTTTGCATAATCCTAAGGGCCCAAACCCTGTTGGGTTGTTGGGGTTTTTAATGGGCAGCCAGCCCTTCCCCTTGACTGACGGACAGAGGCAAAATTGAAGCTGGCTCTCTTTTTTTTCCAGAGAACAAAAAGAAGAGGCTGATGCCCTTGTTTTTAGTGGGGGAAAAGGAAATCCGGGGAGAGCCAAAAGGAGCTTGGATCTGAGATTGAAGGAGAGCAAAGCTAGGGGGTTTAGAGAGCTAAGAAGCTTGCTTTTGAGGTCCATGGTGAGTGTCTTCATGTCTTCTTCCTTATTTGAGATCTAGAGTCCCTTGGGGAGTGTCCTAGATTTTGGGAACTCTATTACCAAGGAGTGATCTCTATTGGTGTGGGATTGGTCCATTGAGGAGCTTTACGTGTTGTAGAGGCTTTGTTATCAAGGATTCCCACTTGGTTGAGAGTGCGTCAGCTTGGTGAGAGATCTAGGGTTAGGTCTTGTTGCTTGGAGCTTGTCTCTCAATGTAGAGGAAGAAGATGATGGGGTCGGTGTATAGTTTGCTTGATCGGTAGTAGAACCGGGTGCATTGGATGCTGGATGTAGGTTGTTCGTAACCGAACCAGGGTAAATCTCCGTCTCTTTTGCGTTTGTTCTTACTTTCATATTATATGCATGTGCAAACATATATCTGTCACAAGATCGTTAAGAGGGTTGTTTGTTGGTGACAACTTTCTTTTATGCCCGTGAGGTGTTTGGTTTTGGGCCAAGGTGACATCTCGGTGGAATTCGGGCTTGGGACCATTTTGTGGCACAATGTGTACCTAGCCTAAGTGTTGGGGGAGCTGCACGAGGACCCAACAAGTGGTATCAGCGCTTCTGGTTTGCGAAGAAGTGTAGTGCCGTGATGGCGTCTTGCTCATGTGAGGAGACGGCCGGGTGTTCATACGAAGTAGAGAGGCTTAAAGGCCGGGACAACTATGGTCCGTGGCGACAAAAGATGGTGGCTTTGTTAAAGCACCATGGAGTTTACAGTGCCGTATGTGATACAGACATGCCATGTAAGGCAACGATGTATGATAAGCGAATGATGGAGCTTAAAGCCCTCGGTGAGATATTGCAATCCTTGGAGGATGAGATCCTTCGGCAATTTGCCGATGTGGAGGTCGTGAGCGACCTATGGAGGATGCTTAAAGCTTGGTACTCGACCAAGACACCAATTGGACGAAGGTTGCAATTGTGGCAACGCTTCTATACTCACAGGATGAAAAGGGGAACCTCGTTGTGGAACCATGTTGGTGAGATGGACCGTATAGTAATGGACCTACGGGAATTGGAGAGTGTGATAGAGGATGAGCAACATGCTATGGCGCTACTGTGTTCTCTTGCTCCGGTATATTCCAAGTTTGTTGGCTCGATGTTGAATGGCCGAGACTCACTCACATTGGATGAGGTGAAGTTTGCATTGAATACGGAGCATCTCCAAAGTTTGGTATTAGGTGACACTGATGGTTGTGAGGTACCCAATGTCATCCGGGGTCGCCAAGAGGGCGGACCCACTCCAAGATCCAAGACAGGCCGTTCTAAAAGTTGGAATCGGCGGCAGCGGCAGAGGTCCAAGTCAAGGGGCCGTGGTGACAACAAATGCTTTCTATGCATGGAAGCGGGCATTGGAAGAGGGATTCTCCGAGGTTGAAAGAGAGAATGTCGATTGGCATTGTGGAAGATGTTGTTCAGAGTTCGACTCTTGTTGGAGTACGAGACAGGATGTTTTCTGGCGAGGATGATTGCTCGGTGTTTGCGGCATACTCTGTGAGAGAAGCGCAATGTTCGTGGCTATTGGACTCGGGGTGTTCATTCCATATGACTCCGGATCGGAGTGCGTTCGACTCATACATTCCATGCATTGGAGAGTGGATTCTCATGGGGAATGGTATGGAGTGCGAGCAGGTTGGGAGTGGCACGGTCAGAGTCAGGATGCACGATGGCATCGTCCGTGTATTTGATGGCATCAGACATGTTCCTGATCTTCACAGTGGCCTGATATCAATAGGAGCTTTGACCGGGATGGGCTATAGGGCAGTGATCGAGGAGGATCGACTGTGTATTTCCCGAGGATGCCTGGTTGTCATGAGGGGAAAGAAGCATGGCAACTTGTATGCGCTCGATGGGCACACGGTAGTGGGCGAGATTGGTAGATCACAGGAGTCTGAGAGTAGAGATCCAGCGAGACAGTGGCATCTCAGATTGGGGCATGATGATGAGCAGAGCCTTGACATTCTTCAGAGGAGGAGTGTGTTCAGAGGTGATCGTGGGCTTGAGTCTTGTAATGACTGTGGTGTAGAGCGGCTGAGGCAAGTACAGTTTGGGACAGCTGTCAGACACAGTAGTGAGCCCCTAGAGTTCGTCTACGCCGGCGTATGGGGTCCATGTCCAGTTCCTTCCCTGGAAGGCACGAGGTACTTTGTGGCCTTCATAGATGACTTCTCGAGGAGAGTCATGGTTACTCTCATGGGATCTTAGGAGGAGATCCATGAGAAGGTGCGACTATGGAGGAGCATAGTCGAGAGGCAGTTGGGTAGACCCGTAGGAGAGATTCGTACTAATGACATAGAGATACAGGATGTTTGCAAGTCAGAGGGGATCACGTGCCGATACTCCATTTCTGATGGAGACCCGCACGGTGGCGTAGCAGACAGCATGATCAGGATGTTGGTAGAGAAGACACGGGGGCTATTGAGACCACCTGGCCTTCCTAGGGAATTATGGGCGAAGACCCTTGCTACTGCGGTATACCTCATCAACTGAACACCGTCACTAGCCACAGGTAGTTCTATTCTCGGGGAGTTATGGACGGGCAGAGTCGTTGACTTCTCGCACTTGCGTACTTTTGGATGTCCTGTGTGGCCACACGAGACGGACGATGTCGAGGTAGGACAATGTGCAAATGATTGTGTCTTACTCGGATATGCTGGTGGAGGTGCGAGAGGGTACAGGTTATGGTGTCCTAGTACTTGTGAGGTGATTGTCAGACGATACGTCATGATTGACAAGTCTACAGTGCTTAGGGCAAAGTAGACTCTTGACGGTGTGCATAGAGCAGAGGAGGGCCCGGTCCATAGAGAAGATGATGTGATTCAGATTCAGACTCAGGCAGATGATCAGACACATATGCAGACGGACAGGGTGCAGAGTTCATCCGATGTGGTCAGTGTCAGTGATCAGTAGGTATCTCACGATGTAGCTCCAGATTCAGTTTAGTTGGAGGTGCAGAGGACAGCGGTTTACGAGGAGGTGTTGCAGTCGGTCGTCGTATCGATGCAGTTAGTTGCAGTGTGTGAGGAGACTGAGGTCTCTCACAGTTCCAGCATGCATGTTGTGGGTGCTCTTGAGGAGACCCAGCATGCTGAGGTGTGCAGCTTTAGCTTCGAGGTAGAGTCGACGATCTACGGAGGAGTAGGGCAGTTGGTTTCCGCACCGATGCCAGAGGTTGCAGTGGGTGAGGAGATAGAGGTCTCTTACGTTTCAAGCATGCATGAGTTGGTTGCTTCTGAGTAGGACCAGCGTGTTGAGTTGTGTAGCTATAGCTTCAGGGTAGAGAGGTCTTTGAGGAGCTTGACATCATGGTAGAGCATTCGCTGTGCATGGTAGAGCAGTCTTCACGGTATGGGCACAGGGGATATGGCTCTCGTTTGGCTAGGGGCAATTTATCAGGCGCATCTTCTGATACTTCAAAGGCCAGACTAGTGGAGATGCAGAGGAGCAGGGAATCTGATAGCGTGGTGGAGCATGGAGACTCCCACGCCATTATGGAGACTGTGATAGTGGTCCCAGGTGGATTTGTTGTAATGCCCTGATAGCTACTGCACAAGTATTAGAGGGGGGTGAATAGTACTTTAAAATAATCAAGAGTATAATTCCTAATTATCTTGCAAACTCAACCAACAATGCGGAATGAAAATATGACAAAAAAGAAATGACAATTGCAAACAAACGATTTAACGGGTTCAGATCCACCCAAGTCTCCCCGACTTGTTCCCGGTGATCCTATGTCCCAAACACCTGGATCCCCTCCAGCTACTTGAGTTAGAATCCTCTAACTCAAATTTACACTATGAAATTCTTGTAGAAAACCTCCATAAGATCAAATCATACACAAATGAAAACGTGACTCCCACAAACTGGGATCACACACTTCTCCCACAACCAAGAGATAAACTTGAAATATCAAAGTAAATGAAACAATAAACACTTACCAACAAAATCCTATGCCTTGAGTAAACTTACTGATTTTAGGGCAAGGAAGAATCTGAGGAAGAAGATGACACCAAACCCTAGCTCCACCAAGATGACCAGCAATAGATGGCTAGGGTGGGATTGGTGACTTTGAATCAAGCTCTTAGCTTGAGAAGCTCACAATGAAGAGAATCTCTCTTGAGGAAATTTCTTGAGGAAATTAGGGCTTAAGGAGTTTGGAGAGATTCTTGTGAGAATGAGGAAGCTTTAGAAATGGAGTTGAATGCTTTCTCTATGATCTCTAAATCACAATAAATGGTAGCCTTGAATGCTAGGAAGAAGCATCACAAGTATATATAGGATAGAGAGAAGAGAGAGGCAAAAATCGTAGCATTAAATGCTCCAACGGCTCTATTCTGAAGCAGTCTAATCGGTCTAAGAAGGATCACTGATCGATTAGTTTTGCAACTAGTCAGTCGGTGATTCTTCTTGGACCGACTAAAAGGTTGACAGCCAATATAAAAATTTCAGGAGATAGAGAACTAGTCGGTCTAAGAAGACTTGCTAACTGACTAGTTTGACAACTAGTCGGTCGGTGAGTGCTCTTTGACCGACTAAGCAGTTGAAACCAATAGGCTGAAAACAAGGAGAACTAGTCGGTCTAAGAACAAATTACAACCGACTAGTTTCACAACTAGTCGGTCGATGGTTGTTCTTGGACCGACTAACTAGTCAACAGTAGCTTAGATTGGAAAGATGAAAGAATAACTAGTCGGTCTAAGAAGGATTCCAAACCGACTAGTTGACAACTAGTCGGTCGGTGAACCTTCTTGGACCGACTAATTGGTCAACAGTGAAGATGCTGAATTTAGCAAGGAGATCTAGTCGGTTCAAGTAGGATTCTTAACCGACTAGATGACAATCTAGTCGGTTGGTTCTTCTTCTTGAACCAACTAAGATGCACTAGAAGCCGCAAAATGAAGCGTGAAGCTTCGGGAAAGTTTCTATGGGCTTCTAAGATAATCCTAGCTCTAAGATATGAGCGTTAAGAAGATTATAATGTAAGACCTACTCAAGGCTTAACATTCTACGAAAATAAGCTAGAAGACTATAAAATAAAGTAGACGAACTGTCTTCAAAGCTTCAATCCGAATCTCTTGACTTCAATAAAGGTCCTTGAGCTTCAACGAAGCTTCAGGCACACGATCACGCGCTTTGAGAAGTCTCGAGACGTCGCTTTTGATGTACGTAGAAATTTGGCGACGATCTCCATAACTGCGCTCACAAAGAGTTAGTTCACGATATTTATGTTTGTTCATCATCAAAACCAAATCCGGTGAATCAATACTCAACATTCTTCCCCTTTTTGGTGATGACAAACCAACATAAATAATAATCAATAATAATGAGTCAAAAGGAATTTACTTACTCCCCCTGCATTGATGACACATTAGTTCCGTATTAAATAATAATCATATGCATCAAGCAGACGATGAAAGTATAAAATATGAATCCAATTATTGAAATTTAGGATCTAAATCCAGTTTTATATCTTAACACCCCCTGAATCTAACATATCAAATTAGATTCACGGTAAATTGCTTTAAATTATAATTTAGCACATCGTCATTAGTAATTCTCTCCCCCTTTGTCATTAGCAAAAAGAGCGGGAGGAGATCAACGAAAACACCAATGGCTAAAAATAAAAGCACAAGAGTCGTAGAATACGACCACGATTCAAATGACACCAAAGTAAAATCGCGAAGAAAATCAAAGTGTGCCAACGAAACCATAGTCGATAATCAAAAAATGAAATAATCAAAACTCAAATCAATTTCACATATTTAGTAATGGAACATACTCTCCAATATCAACATTCTTAATGAATTTAGTGCATGGAAAACAATTCTATGTTTTCATAGAAAGATTTCTATTTAATCAATATAATCGTCGAGCGACGAAATCAACATCAGAGACAAAAAGAATATAATGTGCACAATGAAGTAAATGTCAACATGGTGTGTGTGTGTGTGTGTGTGTATATATAATTTTCCAAAAAAATCATGAGTGATTCACGGAGAGGTGAGCGAGGCGACTCCGGTGTTCTTAGGGCTTCATCCGACAGGGCGGCGACCAATCAAGGATCGGGATCCTCAGGGACTTCTCTTAGAGGGACCGTTGATTCTGATGCAGGTAAAGTACAGGATGAGCAATGGCAGGTGGATAAAAGGCGGAAGGAGAATCGGGAGAATCTGCGGGTTCGGGGGCTTTCTCGTCCGCAACATTTCATTCATCGTCGCCCTGCGTGGGTAACTGGGAAAGAGCACATGAGGCGCGTGGGATCTGATTACTATAAGATTGGGTCTAGGAACCCAATTTTGGGAGGTGATGATATGGTGTTTGACGGATTGCCGCTGAGGCATCCGACCCTGCCTCAGCAAATTTCGATTAACCCAGCAGCTGCGAAGCTGAGTTGGTCGGAGGTTTGCTCCAATAAATGCACTTACGGTGAGAATATTGGCATGAAATTTGTTCAACATATGCTCAGGAGCGACGGTACCTGTGTCGCTCGTGTTCCTAATGATCTTCTTGAGAAGGGGGCTGAACATTGGAAGTCCATGCTGGTGGGATATGTTCTTGGGGACACCCCTACGTACGGGCAGATCCAGGCTTGGATGGAGAGGCTCTGGAAGCCCATGAAGGGGGTACATGTATATGGAAAGGACAACGGCTTCTTCTATTTCAGGTTTGAGTCCAAGGATGAATGTGATAGGATTCTTCATGGTGGTCCTTGGCTCTTTGACGGGCGTTTGGTAGTGCTCAAATTATGGAATTCTGGGCTTCGACATGACCGAGATATCCTCTCTACTGTTCCCGTTTGGGTGCAAATGCATAGAGTGCCTGTTAATATGTGGAATATGGAGGCACTCAATATCCCGGCCTCTGTAGTGGGAAATCCATTGTGTCTGGATCGTGCAACTGCGAAATTGGAGAGAATCACCTATGCGAGATGTTTGGTGGAGGTTGATGCAATGAAGGCGTTACCTAAAACAGTTGAAGCCGAACTTGATGATGGGTCTATATTAACATTTGAGGCAAAATATGAAGTGGAACCCCCCCCCCCCGTTGCAGTCAGTGTGTCTGCTTCGGACATTCTGACTCACAATGACCCAAACTCAACAAACAAACGAAGACACTCGATAGGGGGAAAGGGATTATGCGTATTTTGCAGCACAGCGAGGATGCATCTTCTTCTCAGCTTTATGTGGAAGAATCTATACATGATAGTAATATTTGTGACAAACCACAGACTAAGACCAGTATGCACGCAGCCTGTACGTCTAAAGGGGGTAACATGCCGTAGACAAGTGCAGGTCCTAGCCTCCCTCATTCAACAGGAATGGTGTTTAAATTTCGTAAGCTTGTCAATACTTTGAGGTGCATTCACATTCTGAATTCTTCCCCTCAGGGCACAGTTTCTAAAGGAACACTGATCATTGATGGGAGCCGTTGTAGTGATGCGGCTTTCCCCCTACTAGTCCGATTCTCTTTGATGCCTTGGAGGGCGATGTTATTGGTGAAGCAGGAACCTCTGATGCTCTACCACATGACCCATTGTATGATAACCCAGATTGGGTTGAGGAGCGGCTAGAATTACTAAATGAAGCTGAATTAATAAAAAAGAGGAAACAGGGAGCCCTAAGTGCTGGCCCAGCAACCAGAAGGAGCAGCAGGCTGAAGTAAGGTGCCTACCGTTATCTCCCATTACAAATCTCTACTATGTCTATATTGATTTGGAATACGCACCGTTTAAACAATGCTGTGAGTCGTAGGGACCTTCGTGATAGAATAAAGTTCCTAAATCCATCAATTATTGTTCTTTTGGAGACTAAATTATGGGTGGATACTATCTGTAGTAAGTCTTACATCCCCAAGAATTGGAGGGTGGTGGATAACTTCACATCTCATGGAGGAGGACATATTTTACTGGGTTTTAATCCCATGGTGTGGCAAATAAGTGTGCTTTCTATGTCTATGGAACACGTTACTGTCCGGTGTATCAATTCTGGGGGCTTCTCATTTTCCCTATCTGCTGTCTATCGAAGCAACTACTCTAATGAAAGGAAGCAACTCTGGAGTCAGTTAAAAGGGGATGCGGCTATCTTGGGCAATGATGTGTGGCTTGTAGGCGGAGATTTTAATTGTATTTTGTCCACTAAAGATAATATGGGAGGGCGTAGGGTTGAGCCCAGCAAGTTATATGATTTCAACAATTGTCTTATTGACTGCCGTTTGCAGACCCTCAAACATACTAGGTCGCGGCTTAGTTGGTTTAATAAACGTATGGGATCTAGGCGTATCGCTGCTCAGTTGGATCGGGTCTTATGCAATGATGTGTGGATTACCAAGCTCCCTGACTCTTTCTATGGCTATTTGGACCCCCATACCAGCGAGCACTCCCCCATGGTTGTCAATCTCCACCCTCAGGTACTCACTGATCCAAAGCCGTTTAAATTCTTCAATCACTGGATTAATTTGCCAGGTTTCTATGATATTATAAATTCATCCTGGGAGCAAATAGTCCGTGGACCTAGTATGTACCGTATGGCTAGTAAATTGCGGCGGGTTAAAATGGAGCTCAAATCCTGGGCAAAATTTCACCAAGCTAACAAATCTATCCTTGATTGCCGAACTCAGTTGGAGACTATTAGGTCCAAGAGTTCTCTTCATTATGATCGTAGTCTTCAGGAAAGAGAACAAAAATTGGCCAATGATCTTGCTGCTCTTTTGAGTATGGAAGAGGAGATGTACCGTCAGAGAAGTAGACATGATTGGTTGGATCTTGGTGACAGAAATACCAGTTTCTTCTATAATGCTATGAAATCTCGACAAAGCCGAAATAACTTAAGGCACTTAGTGGATGTGAATGGTGTCCAGAGTAAAACTTATGAGGACATTAAATCTGAAGCGACTGATTTCTATGAGTCCCTATTCAATCAAAGCAACTATAGGAATGTCTTCTCGAAGCTTGTGCCTAAGAAGAAGATCAAACGGGAAACTGCTATATGGTTTGAAAGAAACGTGAATGCTGATGAAATCAAAGAAGCGGCCTTCAGTATTGGCCCTTCCAAAGCTCCTGGACCAAATGGGTTCAACGGTTTTTTCTACCAACATAATTGGAACATTATTGGATCTGATGTTATTGCTGCAGTGCAATCTTTCTTTAGATCAAGCTCCATGCTGAGGCAGATAAATCACACGTTCCTTACTCTGTCCCCAAAAAGCTCTAATGCAACTTCTCTGTGTGATTACAGGCCTATTGCCTGTTGCAACGTTATTTACAAGATTATTAGCAAAATAATTTGCAACAGGCTTCAGAGATTTATACATGATCTTATTTCTCCGAATCAATCAGCTTTCTTACAGGGGAGATTGATTTCAGACTGTGCTCTATTGGCTCATGAGCAAATCAGAGATTTAGCAACACTATGGGGGCCAGAGCATGCTTAAAAATTGATCTCAGAAAGGCGTTCGATAGTGTAAACAATGAGTTTGTGTATTTCCACGGTCACCTTCTCTGTTATGGTCAATGGATCTCCTGTGGGACACTTTGGAGGGAACAAAGGGCTAAGGCAAGGTGATCCTCTCTCCCTATATCTTTTTTTCATTATAATGGAATGCTTCACCCTTCTGCTTACCAAGGCACTAACTAAAGGGAGCATCCAACCTTTGTGACGAGCTGGTTCTATTTCTCACCTACTATTCGCTGACGATTTACTGGTTTTCTGCCGTGCTAACCAGAAATCCTTCAGGGGCCTTAAAATTCTTCTAGAAGATTTCAGGAACTTTACAGGTCTTCAAATCAATTGGGATAAGACCACTTCTATGTTTAGCAAAGGAGTTAAAAATCCAGGTGAACTTGCTAATTATCTTGGAGTTAAGCATGCACATGCTATCACTACTTACTTGGGTCTCCCCTTGTCGCCCAAATACCCCAAGGCTCAGATGTATAGCAGGCTCATTGATAAGTGCAGAAAGCGGATGAGTGGTTGGACTTCTGCGACTTTATCGATAGCTGGACGAATTGAGTTGGTAAGATCTATTATTTATGGCATGATAATGTTCTGGGTGCAAGTGTATAGATTTCCTACTACTGTTTTGCGTACCCTAACTTCTATGTGTAGAAAGTTCATTTGGGGTCCTACAAAATCTTGGACTTGGAGCGACTCTTGTAGGCCTAAGGAGGAAGGGTGGATTGGGCTTAGACTGTTGACTGACCTGAACCTTGCTGTTGGTATTAAGGTAACATGGAGATTACTCAAGTCTAGAGGGCTTTGGGTGGGGTACATGTGGAACAAATATAAGGATTCTTCATCTTTCTATGAAGCTACAGGAACTGCCACACAATCTGGAACCTGGAAGTTCTTACTTCATTTCAGAGGCCTTTCGCAGAAGATAATTGTGAGGAAGATTGGAGATGGGAAAGATACCCTATTTTGGCATGATAATTGGCTTCCGTGTGGACCCATAAAATTGCAATATAGTATTCCTGAGGGGGCTAGCAGAAAGCGGGTATCCGACTACTGGGACAGAAGTAGGTGGAGCGATTGTCCTGACATCCAAAATCTCAAACCACTTCTACAGCATAAGATATTAACGGCGGGAACTGATTATTGGGCTTGGAAAAATGATGGAGCTTTTCGGTTTAAGGAAGCCTGGGATGCTGTGCGTAACAAATTTGTTCCATTCCCTTTTCATAATCTCATTTGGCACAGCAAGCACACTCGAAAATTCTCTATAACCCTCTTGCGAGCTTTCAAAGACAAACTTCCAACCAAAGTCCGCATGGAGAATTTGCTGGAGATGGCTCCTAACAAGTGCGAGCTGTGCTTGGGAGGACCTGAGACATGCGAACACATTTATTTCCTTTGTCCTTATTCTAATTATGTCATCTGCAGAGCTTTTCTCAAGCTGGGATATATGGGACCGGATCATCTAAGTCTGCCTTTCATTGGTAACTTTTTTATGGAGAAATTCAAGAAGAAGGGGCCGCTGGGTATTCTAGCCAGAACTGTGCTCGCCGCGGTTGTTTGGCATCTTTGGCGTGAGCGCAATAGACGGGTGTTTGAGAATAAAAGTAAACCCAAGACTGCTCTGTTCGACGATATAGCTGCGGATGTATGAGTTGTACTATGCAATACAGATGAGATAGGTGATGAGGCTACAGACGCATTTGATAACTGAGATATCTATGGCATTGGTTGACTCGGCCTCTACAGATTGCTCGTTCTGATTGGTTGTATCTTGTATTGTTTTCGGTTTTGTTCTTGTGGTTCTGGGAATGGATTCTTGGCCAATTGATCTAGGGTGACGACGCTTGTGTCCGCTCCCCTAGTCACTTTGGTTAGGAACCTGGTACCAAACCACGTTGTAAATATATTTGCCTTTAATATAAATTCATACTTACCTTGCATATATATATACTAGTCATAACCCGTGCCCGCGGGCACGGTTCATTTAAGATTTTCACCCGCGAAATCTTTGTTCCACAAAAAATTATTTCCACAGCCAAAATTGCGCGGAACAACAAATTAGCGTAAAATTATTTATCGACACGGACGCCTTCGGCGCGGAACAACAAATTCGACATGCGCGCCTTCGGCTCGAAACAAATTTTGCCTAGAAGAACAAATTTGTCGCGGGCCTCTTCGGCGCAGAACAACAAATTTGGCGCGGGTGACTTCGGCGCGGGACAACAAATTCGACGTAGAACAACAAATTCGGTGCGGACGCTTTAGGCGCGGAACAACAAATTAGCGTAAAATAATTTAGTGCGAAGGCACGGGCGCCTTCGGTGCGGGCAATTATTCTCATATTGTTGACTCAAGCGTCAAAAAGATGGTGTGCCCAGTGTTGAGGGAGATATCATTCAATCTGCAGCAGCATTCGATCTGCAACATTAAGTGATAGTTAAATTTTTTTTTCACAAATGCATTAATTGTGTGCACGTAGGGCACATTTCATTCAAAATAGTCAGAATAGTCATAACCCGTGCCTATAGGGTATCACATAGGTTCAGAATAGTCATAACCCGTGCCCGTAGGACACAGTTCATTCAAAATATCCCCCTCAAAATATTATTTCCCCGAAAATTAAAGCACAATGATTGTCATTTAGTTCCCATAAAAATTTTAGTTCCACCAAAATTTATTTTCCCTAAGAATTTTGTTCCTCCAAAAATTTTAGTCATCCCCCACAATTTTAGTCATCTCCTATTGAAATTAACATATCGCCTATCCTGTTAAATCCTTAACCATCATCGTAATTCCAAAGCTTGGATAAAGCCAACAATCATATCCTTATCCATATTGTTATGCCATGGCTGCAATCTGCATAATTTTGCTTTGTTGTACTATTGTGACAGGGAAAGCTAACACCATTACAAATTCTCTATTTCCATTACAAATTCAGAAAAAAATACATATATCAATCCTGTAGGCATGACTTTTTACACCAATTAATTCAAAAAAAATTAGCAAGTGTTGCCCAGCTAGCTTCTACTAATATTTTGTTGTCCTGCACGACTGTAAGAGCGATTCGTATGAAACAAATACCAGAAACTTCATGCCAATAATGATCTAAATCCTTTTGCATAGTTCCTACAACAGAGTACACCCAAAGATCTCCAACATCTGCAGAGAGATTGGAAATTTGGAAGGCTCTGCATGTGCCGAAGCTTGGTGCGCAGGTTGTTGTCGAGCTCTTGGAGTGAGGTGTGGTTGGCAAACCAACTCTCTAACTCTTTTGGCAAACGAACTTTCGTGAGCTGATGTTGTCAATGCAGAGTTCTTCGAGAGCCGACAATATCGCCTCTTCCTCTGACTATGGATCAGCACCCTGCACCGAAGTTTATATCAGTAGAATGCAGCAAACTATGTAAAGCTGCTTCTTTGCGACCATAAATAAATTAAAAACAAAAAAAGATTTCACCTGACACTTCTATATTTCCCAGTTTGTGAAGGTACATATATTTCCAAAAATAAATCCAAAAAAATACAATCAGTGAATAAACACACAAACCAATCAGTGTTCCATGCCAAAAAAATACCATTCATAGCTCATATCTAGATCATTTAATGACTCAAGATCTAAATGAGTGTGTAACATATTTCCCCATTTACACAAAAAACACTTAGAAATAATACCATACGCAAAGCTCTCCAAATCACACATATATGCTTAAGTTACATTTCCATTCGATTACGATTATTTACCTACACAAGTGCACATCCAATTTCATGATCAGATCCAACATAGGGTATCTGCTTAAATACATATGTTCCAATAAATTAGCCCTAGTCACCCAGGATGACGATGTATGCCCATGGAATCATTGGCTTAGAATGCCATGTGTGAGATGAATCTACAAAACAGAGATGATGATTTATTAGGTTCTAGAATGATGAACATCAATCGAACAGAATATATGGAAAGAATTTAAATGCAATGAACTTGATGTGTTATTTTTAAATAAGTCAAGAAAATAACACGCTTGCATGTATCATCAACATTGACAGATGGCAGTAACAAAGGCAATGACATTTTTGGGGTTGTGGAAAGATGGCACTAACAGAGGAAATGTTAATTTGATCATGTCAATGGTTTGCAAGTTGCACCAAATTAAATGTACATTTTTATGAACCAAATTAACATTGAATATCAATAGTAGATCAAAAAATTAGCAGATATATGCCATAATTTAACAATCGTTTGTGCAAGTTGCAAAATTTAGCATACATAACAGGATGAAAACATGAGAACTTGCATAATTTAACATGAATTTTGCACAATATTCAATGTAAATTTGGTTAATAAAAATGTACAGTTAATTGCAACTTGCACCAAATTAACCTTTTTTGCAGGATCAAGTTTTGCAACATTCATGTGGCAGGATCAACATGCTACATGGTCTTATTAACTTGATCCTGCCATTTGTTGAAGTAAACCAAAAAATAGGAGAGGAAACTGAACCAAGCATGCATTATCAAGTGAATAAATTAACGAAATAGAATTTCGTTTAAACAGCAATAGATCAACAATGCCATAACGTAATCAAAACCAAGAGGGAAACTGAGATTTTTGTTACAACCTAAGCAATTCTGAATGGACTACTGAAGCGGTGCATACGTTTTTCCTCCGATGATGTACTCTTTGTGCATCCTCTCTAAAGAGCGAGTCACAAACCCACCAGCAGGCCCCTGCCATCTTGAGCTCCTTATTTCTGCAAGATCTGCCTGCAAAAATTTCAAAGAGATGATCATTGTATTTATCGCGCTCTGAAAAGATCAGGGCAATATTGAGAAATTAGAAGCAAATTGAAGAAACAAATAAAGGAAGAAAAAAGGAGATTGAGTTCAAAAGAAAAAACAAAGCATAGCAACTTAGATCTGATAGGAGCACACCTCAAACTTGTGAGAGATGAGAGGATATGATTATGATTATTATTGCTAGTTTAGATCCAAATAAAAACATTAAAAAATTACTTGCAACCGTATCCTTATCCCATTCTGGGAAGAGATTACCAATCGAAGCCACATATGTAGCTATCATAGATGAAACTTGCATAAGTATTCAATATTAACAAAATAAAAACTTCTAATAAAGCAAAATTATGAAAAAGAGAAACTAAGCATTATCAATTCACTAATTCTTTCAATTCAGGCATCATTAATTCTCTATTTGCATCATCAATTCTCGTCACACAACTATCAAAACTTAAAATAGATATCTCAAAAAGAATATATTCCACATTATACAAGATGACAACTCCAAACTCAAGAACAAAATTAAAACCTGAAAAAAACTAACAATCTTCCAAATTCCAAGCAAAATAAACTAAACTAAATTCTCAATTCTCAAAGAAACTTCACTTTGCTTCTGATGCCCATCCGAGAATTTGTGGCTGTGATCGCTCATTCTAGTGCGATCTCTGAGCAGCTATTGTGACCAGCACAGCTCTCGTCTTCTCTTTTCTTCGATAGAATTCAATAATTCCTCACAACTAAATCAACCTTTAGAATAACTTTCAAAAACCAACAACATCAGGTTTCAGATTTTCAGAACAATCTTTTACTTGGTTCCTACAGGAACCCACAATACCCAATTAAAAAACAGAAACTTGCAAAATAAGGAAAAAGCGGGTACCTTTCGTTGCAAAATTCACTCTCTAGAAAGCCCAGAACACGAAGAACCAATCAATCGAGCTGATGGTTCGGCGACTACGATCATCTGGAAAACCCAAAGGCAAGTGAAGCATCAAACTCGATGGAATCTCGACAAAGTTAATAAAAAGATGGATTACATTCAAATTCATAAACCTAAACAATAAGCATTCAAACTATTGAACACAAAAAATGGGTTGCATTTCCCAAACCGCAGAACCTGAATATGCTCTTTACACCCCATTGCTAGAATTTGAGGTCCGAGTCGATGCGGCCTTAGCGAGGAAGAAGATCGACATTCAAGATTCCCTGAAAACACATCCCTCGTTGCAGAGATCGACACAAATCACTAAATGCATCAGCAAACAAAAGCAACATCCAACTTACTTGAAAAGAATCAAAGAATTCCCTAATCCAATGAAACAAAGATACAATCTTTATTGATATCCATCAAATAAAAACCCGAATACATAAAAAAGAACTGAAATCAATACAAAAAATGGGTTAAATTATCTTTTCTTCTTTAAGAAATCTCTGCAAACACTTAGAGGACAGCAGGACAACAGGACATATAGGCCATAGCGTTAACCCCTACCCGCTGATCACTGAAAGCCAATTTTTTGCGAGACCAGTTAGAAGAGGAGAGAATTTCTTGCTGGATCTTATTGCAGACAAAAACAAAACCTGCAGACGAAAAACAATTCCGCCCTCAAATAAATAAACTCAAAACCCCAAGTAAACGATGATGCCAGCAAGAAGTTAAACCCTGAATGATATGAGGCTAGAAGGAGACACATAAGCTTAGTGCTATGACCAGCAATTTGAGATTTGGATTAACTTAACTTAAGATATGAATACTGCTAGTATGTAAATAACTATAGAATTGAGCGAATTTTGGCCACAAACATATGCTGTTGTAAATAGAATTGTGGACCACAATTGACATGACAACAGAGGAAGAACGGAGATAAAGAATGAGGTACACCACTTTCACAACCTAATTGTAATGATCAAATAAATTCTATTTCTATATAACAAATTACCAAAATTTTTTGCTAGTGATATCGGGCCATCAATTCTTCAATGCACATCTCCAACTCATTGATCCTTTTGATCCACTCGCTGCGAACACTAATCGATTGGACATTGTTGTAATCGAAATCAACTTCGGCCTTACCTTCACCTCTTTCGTTACATCTCACCATCTTTTGTTTATCATCAATCTTCGTCATCTTCTTCTTCTTGAGGGCGGTAATTCTCTGCATAGCCAGCAGGATGTCAGATCCTCTGAGAGCATATCCATCCTTTGCATGATCTGAGCCAATAATAATTCGTGGCTTTGGGTTTGGGGTTGCGTGATCTGAGCCAATGGTGTTGGTGGTGCTCCAACGACGGTTCAACAGAGGAAGGATTGTTCAGAAACAATGATCCGGCGTTAGCTTGGTGTGGCCTTCAATCACCGTCGTCTCCCTCTTCGATCTCCGTCGTCTCCCTCTTTGATCACCGTCGTCTTCCTCAGATCTGAGTCCTTCTTCCTCAGATCTAAGTCCTTCTTCTTCTGATCCGTCGGACATCGTCGTCCAGCCCTTATCACGGTCGTCTCCGATCTGATTTCATCGTCGGCGTGATATGATTTCATCATCGTCCTGCTCTTAACATCGTCGTCCTGCTCTCCAATCATTGTCGGCTTGATCCATTGCTTTATTACCGAGCATCGTGGGCTTGATCTGACTTGGGATATCTGGTCTGAGTCCTGCTGCAAATTAGATTTCCGATGTGAGAGGGTCTAGAGAGAGAGAACATAGGGAGAGAGAGAGAGAGAACGGAGTGGGTGAAGATGAGAAGCGTATTTGGGAGGGCTGCAGGATATGTTCCCCTTAAAATTTAAATCATTTAGTTTTCCCCCCAACATTTAGTTTTCCCTCCAACAAAGAGTTTCCCTCCCAATATATCAAGATTCGATCTCATCCCTTCATTTTTTTATCCAAGTCATCTTTATCCTAGTCAGCATCATCTTATCCTAGTCAGCTTGTCCTACTGGGACAAAATTCAAAATCTTCATCAAATATAGAATAGATATATATATATATATATATATATATGAAAAGTAGCGGGTCTTTATTGTTGAATGTACACAAATTACATCATATAGTTATGTAGGCTAGAGTGTCTAAAGAGGGAGGATAGGGCACAAGCGCCGTCACTCCCTACTAGAGATAACCCAACCTACAAAGAACTATAAATTATACATGCAAAACAACCAAAAGGAAACAAATATGCCGGATTCAACCCTTGTCTCTGAACTCCCAATTTGATAACGCCTTAGCCTCCTCATTGTCCGCTGGGTCTTGGTCTCACATTGCTAGTCTGATGTCAGCCGCAATCCCCTCAAACAGGATAGTTTTACTTTTCTTTTTGTCATCAAAAATTCTCATGTTCCGTTCACGCCAAATGTGCCAAACAATGGCTGCAAGGGTGGTTTTTCCTAAAAAAACAGAGGATGTTCTTTTTTGCTGAACTGAGCAAGGAAGTGTTTCCCTACTTCAGCTAGATTTGGCTCAATCTGAATTTTGACCCCCAACTTCAGGAGCGCCCGTTGTAAAATGTATTTGGAGTAGTTGCATTCGAAAAATAAGTGGCCCACACTCTCTATGATGCTGCCATCACATAAAACACAGCTTATCGGGGTGTTCAGACCCCATTTGCTCATCATATCCCTGGTGAGTAATTTCCCTCTAAAAGCTCTCAGTAAAGTTAGTGACATCTTTGGTATATGGTTGCTGTACCAGACAAGTTTGTGAAAAAGGAACGGTATACCTTGTTTGCGGACTCCTTCACATGCCTGGCTGAACTTGAAGCCCTCCTCTATCTGGCCTAATTGATCATCACCTGTAGCCGGATGTTGAGGGGCATCCCCAGCCGAATTTGAGGCTCCAGGTCCCGCCTGAAGGACTGGAGATGGAGCGGGAAAAGGCCCTGCAGACGCATCCGTAGCCGTAGCAAGTGGAGAAGGACCAGCATCTGAAGCCGTGGTTGCCCCGTGTTGGTTCGCAGTGCTGCTCTGTCCCGATGCCGCGTGTAGTTGTCTCTGTTTCGGAGCCCATGCCCAGAAGTCAGTGCCAGGCCTCAAGCCGATATTTTTGAGCAAGGGTAATATTTGGGTGATCTCAGGTTCGTTACTCCACGTGCTTCCATTCCAATTCTCACTGACTTTCTTAAGAGATGATGCATACGTGACGTCAAATAGCGCATTTAGCGGTCCGCATTCTAGCCAGTTGTCGTGCCAGAATAAAGTTGTGGATCCATCTTTAACCCTCCTCTTTATCAATTTTTGTGATATGCTTCTACAAGCAAGCATACGCTTCCATGCACCAGATTGCGTTACCGACCCCTTAGCCGCATAGAACCCCCTCCCTCCGCATACTTATGTCTCATTTGCTTTGCCCAAAGGGTATTGGAGGTGAGGAATCTCCAAGTTAGTCCGATACCTGCCGCAACATTAAGATCTTCAAAAAGCCTGATGCTTACCCCTCCTTCAGTTTTTGGGGTGCAAACATCCTCCAAAGGCCACACTCGAGAAGTACCCCAGATGAACCGCCTACAAGCGACGGAGATGGTCCTCAGAATGGAAAGGGGAATATGGAACGCCTACATCCAGAAGGAGACCATACCATAGATTACCGTTTTAACGAGCTCAATTTGCCCCGCAATTGATAGCATAGAAGAGGACCATCCCATCAGGCGCTTCTTACACATATCAACAAGCTTGCTGTACATAGGGGATTTGGGGTATTTAGATGATAGGGGAAGTCACAGGTAGGTGGAGATGGTGGATGCGAGCTTGATACCTAAACATTCCACTAAGCCTGACTTCTGCTTAGTGCCCTTGCTAAATAAGGCGCTGCTCTTATCCCAGTTTACATGTAAACCTGTATATTTAGAGAACTCACCTAGGAGATCCTTGATTCCCAGAAAGGACTTCTTATTTGCCCGACAAAACAGCAGGAGGTCGTCTGCGAAGAGAAGATGGGAGATGGTGCCTGTGCGCCGCATCGGCTGAATGGAGCCTCTTGCAAGTGCTTTCGCAATCAAAATAGAGAATGCTTCCATTACTATAACAAACAAATAGGGGGAAAGCGGGTCCCCTTGTCGAATACCCATGTTACCTCCAAAGCACCCAACAGGAGTTCCATTAACCATGACAGAGAAAGTGGCCGTAGATATACATTCCTTTATCCACTCTATAAAAATATTTGGGAATCCCATCTGGCTGAGGAAATAGTAAATAAATTCCCGGTTTACGCTATCGAAGGCTTTCTTTAGATCCAGTTTTAAACAGGCCCTCCCTCCCATAGGGTTACTATAGTCTCTGATCTGCTCGTGGGCAATGAGTGTGGAGTCAGAAAGAAGGCGACCTTTAAGGAATGCCGCTTGATTAGGGGATATTAGCTCATGAATGACCTCCTTGATTCTATTGCAAATGATTTTGCTGATTATTTTATAAGCAACATTACAGCAGGCAATGGGCCTATAATCGGTCAGGTTCGATGCATTTGAATTTTTGGGGACTAAAGTAAGATTGGTGTGGTTCACTTGCCTCAGAATTTTACCAGACCTGAAAAATGATCTCACCGCATTTGAAACATCTTCTCCAATTAGGTGCCAACTGTACTGGAAAAAGAAGCCATTGAACCCATCTGGTCCCGGTGCTTTGTCTGCCCCTATCTGGAAGACCGCATCTTTGATCTCTTCCTTAGAAATCCTTCTTATTAGCCAAGTAGAAGCCTCGATAGTTAGAATACGCTTTGGAGTGAGTGCCAGGAAAGTAGTCGCATAGTGATTCTGAGTATATAAGTCTTCTTAGAAGGCTGGGGCTTGGTTCTTAAGATCTTCATAGGATCTGTTCTGGAGGCCGGCCGCATTTACTAAGTGGCTCAAGTTGTTGCGGGTCTCCCTGGCCTTCATAGCATTGTAGAAATATTTTGTGTTTCTATCCCCCAAAGACAACCAGTCTTGCTGACTCTTTTGACGATACATCTCCTCTTCCAGCCCCATAGCTTTTGCCAAAGCCTTCATAGACAGTAGTTCTGCGGCCTGAGGGTGTAGATAACATGGTACATCAAAAAGTATACATCCGCCAACACAAAAATACACGATCATCAGATCGGTGCACAACATACAACACATGTCTCAACAGACATCAAAACGAACATACATTAAAATGTATCACCAATACATCCAAAAATGCATCAAAAATACATAACCACCCAACTATCCTACCCCACTCTCTCACGACAAAATATATCATCCAAGTGCACATGGGAGAGTCCTCCAACACAAGCTCAGGAGGTGGAGGCAGGATCAGTAGCAGCAGCAGGTTGTGCAGGAGGGGTGGTGGTCTCTGGGTCGACAGGAGTGTCCACCGAAGGTATGGTGGCAGCAGGAGTACTCTCAGCAGGAGTGCTCTCGGGAGCACGAGTACACAAAGCAGCAGCAGACGTACCCTCTAGGGGCACAAACAGGAGAAGCATCTCGCTCCACATCCTCATCAACATCCAGGAGTTCCTCATCAGAAAGCGTCGGAGGAACATCAATATCCAGATACTCGCAGATGCGAGCCAGCATCTCCTCACAACGAGAAATACGAGACTCCTGACGTCTCAAGGAAACAGAAAACTTAGAGAGTGAAGGAGGAGGTGGAGGAGGAGCTGAAGCTGAAGGGGTAGTCCTTTGAACGTGACGCAATGCCGCCAGAGACTTCTTGACGGCAGTTGCGTTTAGGGGAGGACCCAAAGGACGATGATCATCTGGAGGGAGAGGGACGCCAAAATGATGGAATACAAGAGTCAATAGGCAAGGATAAGGAATGTGAGCAGACTTGGTGGATTTCCTTATGCACTCAAAGGAATCCATCTTGTTAAGGATAATACGAGCCCAATTTATCTCGCTCCCTATAAAAAGAGCGTAGATAAGCTTGAGAAATGGCTGAGAGGGCAAGCTAGAAGAGCCGTACTTCGGTAGAAGACACGACTTCAGAATCAAATTTAAGACCCACACATTAGGCTTAAAAGATTTGGAGGGAACGCCAATCATGGCAGGAGGGATGACGTGGAACATCTCAGCAAGCATGGTCTGGTCAAGATCATGGATATTATCCACTGAGATATCATAAGGAAGCAGGCCAGAGGATGAGACACCAATCAACTACCCTAAAATCTCTGTCGTGAGGACAATAGGTGTCCCCAAGACAGTGGTCTCAATGCAATGAGTGTCATCATACTCACCCCGTACTCGATTGGCATAAAAAAATTTGACGAGTCTAGGGTACAGGTGAGGATTCACCTTGGGATCATGGAGAAGATAATCTAATAGGCCGCTTTAGGAGAGGAGATCTGCAAGCTGTGGAAAATCAGAAAACTGAACGAAGTGCTCCAGAATCAAAGGACAATGCTCAATACGATTGTATGCCGCTAGACACATCGGGTCATCGCGACATAACGAGATATCCACACCACCTGAAGGCATGGGAGACTGCCCCTTAGACTGATGAGAGGAAGTATGAGGAGGAGGAGTAGGAGCCTGCTCGGTAGGTGTAACGGTCGCTTTCCAACCTTATGGATTTTCTGCGTGCACGTGCTTTATCGTGCACGTGTTTTATTTGGCTATTTCTGGATTCCGATATATGCGATGTGATATACCGTTGTAATCGTTTGGGAGTGAGGATTTTATAGTAATTTTTGGGAACGTCATTTCACGGCTCGTTTTCTCGCAAAACGACTAGGAATGATTGGGGCGTTTTAGTCATTTGTCTCAAATCGCCGTTTCCAATTTTGCGTAAATCTTTGGTAGGCATTACACATGATCAGGCTCCATAGGTCTGTGTGTCTCGTCTCCATGATCGCCACGGTATTTTCGGATTATTTTTCTGACGCCCAAAGCGAAAGATATTACCCGGATTAATCTCGACCGTTGATTTGCCCTATTCAAATTCGAATTTCGAAATTGTGATCAAATCTTAGTAAATCTCATACATATTGGGGATATGATTTTAGCTTTTATCCGCACCTACCCTTTCCCCAATTTGCACTCTCTCTATCTCTCTCTCTCTCTCTCCCCCACACTTAATACATATCCTATTTCTATATATCAATCTTAATATTTTTAAAAACCCCAACCCTAACTTCTTTTTCTTTCACGTGAACAAGCTTGGCTGTGCTCATTTCGTAGCCACCACAAACCAAGAAAAAAACCCGAGCCCTCTCATCTCTCTCTCCCTCGTCTCCCTCTCGCAGCGCCTCAACCCACGCCGACGACGTTCCCGACTGTCACTGCTCCTCCGACGCCGGCCACCCCCCTCGCGAGACCACCGTAACACCACCCGAGGCCGCCTGAATGCCCGACGCCGACAATCTTCCATAGCAGAGATGACCACAGTGGCAACCGCCGCTGCCGCTGTTTTTCCGATTGCCGCGGACTCCCTCGTCGACTCCCGATCGCCGCTGAAGCCCCACGCGACCGTCGTGCTGCTGTTCTGACGTCAGGGAGCACCGAAAAGGTTGCTTGCTGCATTTTTTGCCGCCGTGCGTGCTGTTTTGACCGTCGCAGCACTCCTCGACCGTTGGAGGTCCTGCACACCGCCGCTGTCGCTCATAGCGCTGACAAAACCCCCTTCGACATCCCTAGGCCGGCGACAAAACCCTTCGACTGCTTCCCCTGGCCGGACAGCACAACGGACAGCTTTCCGACGACATCGTAACGACGTTACGCCTCCTTTGCTCGTTGTCTTGACCCCTGGCCGGTGTTCCCCTTTTGCTCGCTACCCCGCGGTTCCTCGATGCCGACTACACCACCTATGGACCGCTACCGGGCCCATCTCGCTGTCCGTGTTTTTCGAAGCCACTAGACGTCTCCCAGACGTTACCTTGCTCGATGTATTTGCTGTCGGACTGACCGTGCTCGCTGCCCGCACTTCGTCCGCTACCAGAGCGTTCCCGGCTACGCTACCCGTAGTCGAGATGCCTCAAGAAGACGTTCCGTAGCCGTGCCATTCAGATCAGTCGCCGTTCAGACTTTACTTCCCATTCGCGCCAAACACCAAAGAGGTTGGTCCCCCGAACTCATAGCAAACCCACACCGTAGCAAAACGGAACCCTAACTAAAATCGGACAACTATAACTAAATTTACTTTTCCAGCACCAGTAAAACGATATCACCGTAGAAATCGACTGTCGGACAATTTTTTCAGTGCATATAGGGTAGTGGTCGATTTAGGTTGAATGAAACACCAAAACGTGACGTTGACGAATAGGATAGCCCCGATAACCTAGAAACAAACCCTAATAGGACTTGATGAAAATCGCGACCTGGCACCGTCGCCGTGACACTGTTTCAGACGGACTACCGCGGACGCGACTCCTGGACGAGACGCCCTGGACGGACGACACACTCGCCACCGCAGGCAAGTATACTCACTTGCGCTTTTGGCCGTGCCTTGGTCTTAAACTGCTAGAACTATTAGACTGTGAACAAATAGAACCAGATGTGAAATGATAGCGTCCGGGACGCCCTGACGACTTAGACTTGACGACGAAGTCTAAGCGTAACAACAACAACTTTTGACAATGTAGGGTTATCTTGTGTGTGCATGCGTATGGACCCCCTAGAAGAACTATCCCTGTCGTGTCACGTCGTGTCTTGTTTTGCATAGCCTGCGGGTAATAGGGCACTCTCTGAGTGATCCCTTGTATGGATTCACAGCCTGCGGGCAATAGGGCACTCTCCGAGTGATCCCTTGTATGGATTCACAGCCTGCGGGCAATAGGGCACTCTCCGAGTGATCCCTTGTACGGATACACAGCCTGCGGGTAATAGGGCACTCTATGAGTGATCCCTTGTATTGATACACAGCCTAAGGGCAATATGGCACTCTCCGAGTGATCCCTTGTACGGACTTGTCTTGAGCACTTGGGTTGGGGTACGGTTGAGCGTGCGCACAGAAAGAGGGTCTGATCCCCCTCGAACCGTAAGGTGTGAACCCTTCGAGTCACACGTGTCTTGTCTTGTCGTGTCCTGTCATGTCTTGCTGGTCTTGTCACGTCTTGTCACGACCCCTTTAGGTTAGTCCTGTAGTCTGTAGCACGCGCTACGACTACTACTTGCTACGCTTTACTTTCCTGCTGCGTTACTTCCTTTTTGTTACATTGTTATAACCCCAGCATGCTAATCAACCAGTAAACTGATGTTTAATAGTTTGGTACACTTGCAGTAGAGTCTGACCTCTTTTGTAGACTTTAACTGACGTACAGTTCCCTTCTTTTGGTGCTGTACGTCAGGTGTGGAGCTAGAGTACGTCGACGAGGCAGAGCTACCCGAGGACGTAGAGCCGGAGGACGTCGATCCTGAGTATGTGCCCGAGGAGGACCAGAGTTAGAGATCTTCGTGTTGCCGATTCAGAGGTTCCACCGTAGTTTTGTTGGGTGTGTAGCACCGTTTACTTTCTGTCTAGGATGGGTGCTTGCACCAGTAGTTTACTTTTTCTGTCGTTGTTGCCGACTCAGGATTTTGTTAGACTCTCTGTACTCTGGATTGATAAATTTGGAATAAAATGAATGTTTTCTATTTCAGTACTTTTATTGTTCTGTACTAACATGCAGGGACCTGTACCTTCGTCTTGGAGTACCACACAGACGCTTATTGGGTCGAGCTTCTCAGCTCCGGCCTAAGCGAGCCTTAGTCACGCTTCATCTTCGTTGTTTTGGGAAGCGGGGCGTGACAGGTTTTAGTGGTGGCCCATGCAGGTCCCATTCTTTCTGCAAGTACGGAACAATAGGAGTATTGACATTCATTTTATTGCTATCCAGTAATTGTACGAGACTAATCTCTGTATCTCTTGACAATAGGATGGCAGGACGAAGCGTCACCCGATCCGGGAACTCAGGCGATGGAGTTCCGGAAGACCAGGGCGGAGAGTTTCGCCAGTTTCTGGGTGTGATGAAAGAGATGCTGGACGTGTAGCACCAGTTGGTTCAGCAGTCCCATCGTGCTGCCCATGCTCCTCCAGTAACACCACCACCGCCTCCGCCTGCCCCTCGAGCTGCTCCAGGAGTGAAGCAGTTCAATGAGCTTCTGCCGAAGACATTTTCTGGGAAGGAAGGACCATTGGCTGCTGATGAGTGGATTCTGAGTACTGAGGAGAAGTTGATTGCTACGAAGATTCCTGATGATTCCCAAGTTGAGATAGCGAAGATGTAGCTAACAGAGAATGCTAGGAACTGGTGGCACATTGAGGAAAGGCGCCTGTAGAAGCCAGTGGAGTGGAGGACCTTCTGCTCGATGTTCAAGGAGAAGTACTTCACCAAGGCTGTTAGGAGGGAGCTGTTGAGCAGATTTGTAGATCTGAAGCTGTGGGATATGACCGTCGACGAGTACGAGGCAGAGTACGAGATACTGAGTCGGTTTGCCCCACATATGGTGAGGAAGGAGGAGAAACGAGCTGATCGTTTTCGTCAGGGACTACGTCTGAAGATTCAGGCTTCGATGTCTTCGGCAGATTTCACGGCCATGGGAGCGGTGCTGAATGCCGTGAGGAACCATGAGACCATTTCGCATCTACCTGACCCTCCAGCTGATAGAGGGAAGCGTCCCATGGAGCAGTACCAGCCACCTGCTAGGCCGGTGATGAGGCCAGTTCAGACAGTGCCTTTCAAGAGGCCAGGAGCACCTATGCAGATTCAAAATAAGGGACCATGCCACTTCTGCGGCAAGCCAGGACATGTTCAGACCAATTTTAGGAGGAAGCTGGGATTGTGCTTGGTTTGTGGAGATTCTTCACATGCAGCTAAGGATTGTCCGAGAGCACGTCATGCCATGGTCGGAGCACCAGCCCCGCTACAGAGTAAAGCACCTGCCCCGGTTCAGAGAGGAGCTGCTGTACGTGGACCACCCTTAGCACCACAGAGGCAGATGTTTCAGCGGGCAGTGCAACCCCAGAGGCTGGCTTACACCATGACTGCTGTTGAGACCGAGGAGCTGGATGGAGTTATTGCAGGTATATTTCGAATCTAGACTTTCATTTCATAGTGTAGATCTTAATGTTAGCTATGTTTGTTTGCCTTTTTTGTTAGAGTAGCTTGGTTTGACCGTAGTTCTTTCGTATCCTAGGCACCATTCTAGGGTCCTCTCACCCTGCCTTGGCTTTGTTCGACTCCGGTGCATCCATGTGCAACTTATCCCGGAGATTTGTAACAAGGCACTCCATTCCCACCCATACACTACCTAAATGTTGGGATATCACCACAGGGAACGGAGTGGTGACTGTGAATTTGGGTTGTCGATCGATTCCCTTGGTGGTCAGTGGACACGAACTATTTGCAAATTTCATCATCCATGATCTACCGCATTTTGATGTCGTTCTTGGCATCGATTGGTGATCGCTCCATATTTTACACCTTTTTTCTGCTTGTTTGCATGCCATTTAGATCGCCCATATCGTGTTTTTCACGATTATTCGACAATATTGCGATGCTTTTCACGATTTCTTGTTTTTGTTGAATTTCAGGAGATTTGGAGCGATTTGGAGTGATTCTGAGATGCACCCACTCCGGAGTGTCACCCGTGACTCTTTTGAGGGGAATTCTGTGATTGGAGAGGAGTGTAAGAAGAAAGAACGTTGTAAGAGCGACGAGGAAGAAAAAATACGAAGATTGGGCATTTTCAGCATGCCACTCGACCGAGTGAAGGAGTCACTCGGCCGACCATCGACAGCCCGCTCGGCTGGCCAGATCGGACACGCAGTAGATTGAATATCAGCGTGCACTCGGCCGAGCATCGCCAGACCACTCGGCCGAGCACGAAGACACCACTTGCCCGAGTGGCATCACGACGACGGCAAGCAAAAATCCCAGACTTACTGTAATCCGTCAGTCAACTCCCGAGTTCCGACTCGGCCGAATGAAGAAATCACATCGGCCGAGTGAGGAAAGTCACTCGGCCGAGTGACTCCCGAGGAGACGACCCCCAAAAGTCCGAAGTTACTGGAATCCGTCAGGGTCTATCACTCGGCCGAGCGACATTTGTCACTCGGCCGAGTGAGCCGCGCTGCCTGTAGCGTAAAGTGCGATTTTCAAGCTGCGCAGGGGCAATTTTGTCAAAGTTTTTTGGGCGATTTTGGGGGATATTTAACCCCAGTATTTAACCTAGTTTAGGGAGCTTTTTCTCATACTTTTGGCAGCCTTTTTAGAATACTTTTTAGGAGATTAGATTTAGTTCTTTGGAGAGAGATAAAAGTGTTATTTTGTTGGATGCTATTGAAACTTCATTGGTTTGTCTCTCTTTCTATCAAAAACCTCATTTTTATTGATATATTTTCTATTGCAATGAATTCTATTGATATTTCTATTGAATTCCCAATGATTTGCATTATGAATTGTGAGTAGTTTTATCGTCTTAAGGCGTAGGGATGAACCCTACGAATCCTATTTCTAATTTGTGATGAATAGGTAAAATTATTGCTAGAATTGATTAGGGTTAGTTTGGGATTGATTTAATACGAATAGCTAGGAATTCATACCGATTGGGATTTGCAAGAGATTGGATCCCAAATCGATAGGAAGCCCTAGAAATTCGAATCGGGTTACAATTGGGTTTCTCTGGAATCGGTTTGCAAGAGATTGGATCGAAACTAGGGTTTTCGATTGCAATTCTATACCAATACCCATTTGCAAGAGATTGGACGGGTAGGAACTCTCCCAACCTATGTCGTAGCTCGAGTTTGCACGAGAGTGGACTCGAGATACGATTGAACGATGATTTTGTTCTTCACGCTAGCTTGCGTAAGTTAGGGTTTGCAAGAGATTGGACCTTACCCTAGGTTTGCTATAGACCGGAAATAGCGCGAGAGCGTGAGCTTGGTTCTACATTTAGTTGCAACTAGTTCACCTGAATTGCAAGTCTAGCAATTGTGAAACCTACAAATCACAATGACGAGATACGGTTTGTAGCGGAGATTCCCTATCCCTAGGCGTTTTTATTAATTTGATATCTTCTTTATACGATTGAACGACTGTGACCGCTTTATTGCGAATATTTCTCGACTGTTCTTATAGCCAGGTGAATTGAAGAAGACACCGTCATTTGCCCTCCTCGTGTTCGATACCCGCTCGCCGCTACACCGTGCGCTTGCTGTAAGACTAGCGAGTCCCCCGTCCCGGGTGTGTGTTCGGGGCGGGCGATCAAGTTTGGCGCCGTTTTCGGGGAGGCAATATTGTTTGATTCTACCCACCTAGCTATTTTTCTTTTTTTTTACTATTTCTATTTTATTTTGCCCTTCCTTTGTGCTAACTATTTCTTTGAAACTCTGTTTTTCCTTGCATGTACACGAGATCCACAACGGACCCCGAAGAAATACTATACGATCCGGAGATCGATCGTACATTGAGGAGGATCAGAGCGGAGAGGAGACTCGATACAGAAGGGAATTTTATGACCCATCCTGAGACACCCGAAGAATTGGCGGCACGAATGGCGAGGATCATTTCCATTAGAGATAGGCTTCGGCCTAAGACTTCCTCCACGACCTCGTCCATAGCTATGCCGGAGTTGGCGGCCGATAAAAATTTCGAGTTGAAGACTGGATTGGTAGTTCTAATGCAGCAAGACCCTTTTCATGGGAATTCACATGAAAACCCGCATTACCACATCCAGCACTTTTTATCAAAATGTGCCACCTTCCAAATGCCGGGCGTCTCCATAGATGCTATCAGACTACGCCTCTTCCCCTTCACACTCAAGGACAAAGCCTTATATTGGTTGAGGACGCAGGCTGAAGGAATCTTCACCACTTGGGATGAATTGGCGAGTGCTTTCGTCGACAAATTTTACTCGCCCTCCAAGACGGTAAAGATAAGAAGTGCTCTCATGTCCTTCAAGCAAGGACCTCAGGAGACTCTCTATGAGGCATGTGAGTGCTTCAAGGACTTGCAGCATCAATGCCTCCATCACAGCATATAGGATTGGTAGCTTGTCCACAGTTTCTACAATGGACTCCAACCGGGCACAAAACAGATGATTGATGCTACCGCCAACGGAGCCATTTTGTCAAAGACCCCCGATGAATCTATGGCCTTGCTAGAGGATATGGCCTCTAACAACCAACAGTGGGGCGACGAGCGAGGACATTATTCGTCCTCCTTGAAGCCCACGAGTATTTATGAGGCCAAGGCTGTGGCGGAGCTTGCTAGCAAATTTGACTCTCTCCACAAGGTAGTGGAGAGATTGTAGAAATACATTACCGAGCCGCATGGAGCTCCTTCTACATCCGCACCGACAAACCATATGAGTGATTGGCATGACCAATCCCAAGCCATGTATATAGGAGGAGAGCATGGAGAAGGAGCTTTGGAGCAAATTCAGTATGTTGCGGGGAATTCTGGATATTGGGCCAACCCGGCCGCTAGAAACCATCCGGGTTTTTCCTATGCTAATAATGATGGTGCCTTGAACCCCCCCACCACAACAACCTCCTCAAGCTCGGGCTCCACCACCACAACCGAATTATCAACCAAGGGGGCCACCGCAACAAAACTTCCCACCTTGGCAACAAGTGGGACCTTATAGGCCACCCGGGTAAAATCAAGGTTGGAGAAATCCCAACCCTCCGCAAGCTCAACCACGTTCGGATTTTGAAGCTAAGGTGGAGGAGTTTATGGTGGAGTAGAGAAATATTAACGCCACGTTGAAGGCGGGACAAGATTCTCTTACCACCATCGTCGCTCAAATTGGGGAGCAACTTGCGTTGCTTAATAGGAACAACCAACAATTGCCGGCTCAACCCGAGCCAAATCCACGGGGCAACACCGGCCATATCAATGTGGTTGTTGCAATTACGACAAGGGGTGGGAAGGAAACCACTCCCCCCATGACTGAAGTCAAGGAACCCGTGGTGGAGATTCTAGAAGAGAGCGAGCTGGTGATTGAGGTGGAAAAAGAGAAGGAGCTGTAAGAAGGAGCAAAATCTAGAGTGGAGGAACCTATTGATGACCGCCGATTCATGCCATCGGTGCCTTTTCCTCAACGGCTAGCTAGAGCCAAGATCGAGAAGAGGCTAGCCAAGTTCCTCGAATACTTGAGAGGGGTGTGCCTCAATATCCCTTTCCTTGATGCCATAGTGGAAATCCCATCCTACACGATGTTCTTAAAGGACTTGATTATGGGAAAAAAAAGGAAAGAGAAGTTCATGCTCGCGGAACAAGGGACTTGGTTCACTAGGAAGGAAAAGGAGCCCGCCAAATTTAAAGATCCTGAGAGTTTTCGGATTCATTGCACACTCGGAGGCGTCCCCTTACAAAAAGCTTTGGTTGATTTGGGCGCTAGTGTGAGCCTCATGCCTCTCACCATGTTCCGGAAGTTGAATACCGGCACGGATTTAAAGCCAACCGACATGAGGATTCAACTCGCGGATGGTCGGATTACAAGGCCGGTTGGGATCGCGGAGAACATCCCACTCCAAGTTCTGGGAGGCATATGCTTGCCTTGTGATTTTGTGATCATGGACATCAAGGAGGAGGGTGACACATCGCTCATACTTGGACGCCCATTCCTTGCCACCGCCGGTGTAATCGTCGATGTGCGGGAAGGGACTCTTACCTTGAATGTCGGCAACATTGAAGTAGAGCTCCATATACCAAAGTCTATGAAGCACATGCCATACCATGAGGATATAGATTATGTGGACCTCCTTGATGAGGTCATTGAAGAGGCTATCCCCTACTCCATCGGTGCACTCCATGATGACGTGCACTCCATGATGACGGCTTTGAAGAAAGCCAAGATTTGGTCGAAGAAGAGAAGATGGAGGACTTTCCCAATAGCTCCACGGTGAATGATGATGGCGACGCTGATGTCACGAGAATACGGGAGCTTTGCAAGCTCTTGACATTGAAGAGTCCAAAGAAAGCTCCACCGACTCGAAGATCGGTGTCACCGGTGAAGTCAAAGACCGGAACAAGCTCAAGCTAGGGGGAGCCATCCCCCAACATTGCCCAAGATGAGAGGGCACTGAGGAAGGCCACGCACCACCACGATCCAAATCTGAGCGGTCTTCCCGACAAGTTCGACGGGTGCATCTCATATGCACCCAACATCCCGTGCTAAATTGAAAATCCAAAGGGTTTGAGCTCAAGACCTTAAACGAGCGCTTCTCGAGAGGCAAACCGACGGTCTTTGCATTATTTTCATTTTCATTTTCATTTGATTTTCATTTTTGGTTTAGACTTTTATTAGTGTTTAGAGTCTTTTACCCATAAAAATCGTGACAACGGGTCCTATTTTTCATAACAGGAGAAGGAAAGAAGGAGATCAATCATAAGAGGACGATAGAGGCAAGGAAGAGCGCTCCAGGAATGCGTTCAGGCCTTAGGAGGAGGAAGAAACAAACTGGAGGAAGAAAAAAACAGAGAGTAGAGCAAAAACGGAGCCCCGAAGCAGAAAACAGCACGTCACTCGGCCGAGTATCATATGTGACTCGGCCGAGCAAAGGACCCCATTCGGCCGAGTGGGGCACCAACCTGGGAAGTCTGTGAAACCAACTCTCTGTCTTTTTTGTGCATTTCAGTACTAACAACCACTCGGCCGAGTGCAGAAATCCCATCGGTCGAGTGAAACAGATACCCTCCTAACCTAAAAATTATCGAGTGGCAGTGCCACTCGGCCGAAGGAGTTTTCTCCCTTAGGCCGAGTGAACAAAATCCACACGGCCGAGTCGTAAGTGGGAACGAGATTTTCAAATTTTCTTTTATTTACGCACTCGGCCAAGTGACATTTCCACTCGGCCGAGTCGTAACAATTTATATATAAGGTCGGGCACGGGCGCGATTTTCTAAAACCGACCTCCCCTCCTCGCGCCGATCGTTGACCGCCTTCCACCTCGCCGGCGCCGCCTCGGTTTACCCCCTATCGCCTCGGTTTGCCCCGATATCCTATTTTCTCCTTGTTTCTCTCGATCCGCAGACCCGTTGAGCCCAAAAAAGAAATTAATTCTTTTATCTATCTATTATACCCCATCTTCCCCATGTATTTCGAATATTATCCGCTGATTTCATTGTTTGATTTGCTGGCTATCTTGGGGGAGCTTTGGGGAGCTTTTGGACGCACTTTTGGCTTCGCGGAGGCGGCGCTCTTCGCCCGCACTTGCTGATTTGCTCTCGTGGCATGTTCAGGTACACTCGTTCCTTTTATTGAGCATGCCACGTTATATTTTTGTTGAGTGAGCACTCGCGGCACACATGCCGCCCCGTACTAGTCCACGCACACGGGGATCCGCCCCAAGCAGAGGCGGACCGATGACCCCGGTCCCTCTCACGCTAGGGAGGACTCCCCTCCACCTAGCCTGCCACAGCCACCACCACCCACACAGCCACTTCCTGCCGATCCCATCCACGCACAGCCACCACCGGCTCCCGCCGTCGGGCCGCTGGGGATCACGTTCAGAGACGACACACAACGCGTCTGATTTGAGCGTATCGCCCAGCGCTCGATAGTGCCCTCTAGGTTTGCACACTTAGCAGACCTTGACCGCCTAGGGGTACTAGAGGGGATGCTCACATTGTACGACAACGTGGGTTGGCGCGACTTCTTGTCTGTGTCGGCAGACACCTACGTCCGTCCGACACTTGAGGTTCTTAGCTCGATAGCCCGGACCCCTGGAGGATGCACATTTTGCCTGATGGATCGAGAGTGCGAGGTCACTCTTGACATGCTTTGTGCATTCTTCCAGTGGCCCGATGTCCCTGTCCCCGACCGAGCCTACACACCCATGCACATCCCACCACCGTCGTTCGACACCTCCACATTCTGGACACGGATCATGGGCTCCCATCTTGGCTTTGACCCTAGTAGGGCCAAGGCCTCAGCCATCCTGTACCCCTGCCTCCGCATAGCACAACGCCTCATGGCGACTGATCGCTCCGGAATGCAACCCAAGAGCGCGACCAAAAACTTGGTCGGCCCCGGATGTACACCCGGAGAACGATTGTAGTTTTACCGCAAGCGCACGGCAAAGTGGCGAGCGGGTTATCGAACACGAGGAGGTGGTGTTGTGCCCCAATCTATCCTAGGTTGGCTGGACTACGAACGTTTTATTGGTGGAGATGATTATGGAGTGATATAATGGAAATGGTGGTGGATGTCGGTGTCGGTGATAAAGATGTTGGGTAAATATCGATTCAAATACAATATAATAAAAGAGGGAATTTGCCTTGCGGTGATCCTGTCACAATCGTCGGGCAAAGTATGGGGATATAAAATCAAATAAAGACGTCTAGGGCTAGGGAATTCCCACTACGGATCGTCATACATCATTGTAAATAGCGAATCTCAATATTACTAGACTTGCGTTGAGGTGAACTAGTCGTAACTGAATAGAGAACCAAGCTCACGCTCTCGCGCTATTGCCGGTCTATAGCAAACCTAGGTTAGGGCCCAATCTCTTGCAAACCCTAACCTACGCCGCTAGCATTAGGATCGACATCATTGTCCAATCGCTTCTCGAGCCCACTCTCGTGCAAACTCGAGTCACGATCTAGGTTGTGATAGTTCGTATTCGTCCAATCTCTTGCAAACGAATATGTGTATAGATTTACAATTAAAAATCCTAGCTTTGGCTTAATCTCTTGCAAACCAAATCTAGAGAAATCCAATTGTCAATCTAAATCGAATTTCTAGGGCTTCCCATCGATTGGAATCCAATCTCTTGCAAACCCCGAATCGATGGAAATCCCTAGCTATCCGTAATAAATCAATCACAACCTAACCTCCTAGCAATTCTAGCAATTTAGAGATTCATTCATCACAAACATGAAATTAGATCCATATGGTTCATCCCTAAACCCTAGAACAACAAATCTACTCTAGCATAGCAATAAGGATATGAGAATCAATAGAAATCATTGCTTGCATACAAAAAGATAGAAAAACAAAGATTCAAATAAAAAGAAGAAAATACTTAGCTTGATGAAGATCTTCAATCCAAAATACAAGCTTTTTGATCCAAGAGGGGGCCTAGGGCATGGCCTAACCTCTAAAATAATCCTAAGAAAAACATATATGGGGGCTAAGAAAACATAATGGGGATCCTCTCTAATGGTGGCTACAAACCCCTTAAATACTCTCCCAAAAACCCTAGCAAAACTGCCTAAAAAGCCCCTGAAAATCGGGCCCAAAACTGAATCTGCGCGTGCCCAGAAATCTGCGCCAGTTACGACTCGGCCGAGTGGAAATCTCACTCGGTCGAGTGGAAATCTCACTCGGTCGAGTGGACAGCTCACTCGGTCGAGTGGAAATCTCACTCGGTCGAGTGAGCTTTCCTGCAGAAACTCCAGAAAACAGCACTCTGTCAAAACTGTCAAAAACTTTCAAAAACTGGTCACTCGGCCGAGTGGAAATGTCACTCGGCCGAGTGACACTGACATGCAAATTCCAGCACTGCAGCATCGACTTGCAGAAATTCCCCAGATTTCATCCGACCTCCGATTGACGCGTTCTTGGTGGCGTTGGAATCGTCATGAAGCCTACTATCCATAAAAAATATGAGAAAAATACTTGACCCACTGGAATGATAGCAGATTTCAAAAGAATGGGAGGGTGTCTGAAAATCTGGGCGCTTCGTGTCCTCGGCATCACTCGGCCGAGTGGCAAATGTCACTCGGCCGAGGGGCTTTTGGTACTCGGCCGAGTCGGAGCTCGTAGTCGACTGACGGATTACAGAGAGTTGGACATTTGGGCTTGCCGTCGTCTGGGTGCCACTCGGGCGGACGGAGTCTCCGCACTCGGCCGAGTGGGCGTGTGATGCTCGGCCGAGTGCACACTGATACATCTCTGTTGCGTGTCCGATCTGGCCGGCCGAGCGGGGTCTCAATGCTCGGCTGAGTGACTCCTTCACTCGGCCGAGTGGCATGCTGAAAATGCCCAATCTCCATCTTTTCGCTTCCTCGTCGCTCCTACGACGTTCTTTCTTCTTCCACTCGTCTTCCGTTACAGAATAACCCTCAAAAGGGCCATGGTTGACACTCCGGAGTGGGTGCAAATCCTTTAAGCTCATTTTTTCTCCCGATCGCTCCATATTTCCTGAAATCCGACAAAAACATGAAATAGTGAAAAACATCGCAATATTGTAGAATAATCTTGAAAAGCGTGATATGAGCAATTGAAATGACGTGAAAACATGCGGAAAAAAGGTGTAAAATATGGAGTGATCAAAATCCCCCAAGCTTACCTCTTACTCGTCCTCGAGGAAGACAAGTAGAAGGTGAACCCGAAGGGTAAAAATAAGGAAAAAATGAAAAAGAATACGAAGTGGAAGGGGTCGCTAGATTATTCTCTCAGATCTCAAGCCATAAGGTACACATCACGATAACTTGGGAAATACGAATCACATGCAATAAAGATTTCATATCTTACTTAAACATGGTACTTGCAAGCTTTTAAGAACAAAGGTAGGGACTCCCTAAATTCATGCAATCAACTCATATCCACATCATGCATTTCATAGAATTTAATATACGAATGTTGGCGATGCACTTTTCAATCAAAAGTTATAAATGAAGCATATAAGATACACACCAAACATGCAATAGAGAATAGAATAAGAGTCATGGCATTCACATATTTATTTCAAATCATGAAAAATCTCCATATCTAATATATTTTGCTAAGTTTCAGCATTATCAAACTTTCCCATTCGTGCACCTCTCCACTCTAATGTCGTGCTCACTCATATGGTCAAACGAGTTCACCCCCCCAAGCTTAGCTTGAGGCATCGCATCTAAAAGAATATGATAGTGGAAAATGGGATTTTGCCTTGGTTTTCCCAAGATTTTGTGGCTCCAATAATGAGATAGAGAAATATCTTTCTTTTTCTTTTTGAACATTTTGTTTCTCATTTTTCTTTTCGGATTTTTGTAGGAGCTATATGATTTGTATTTTTTTTTTGGTTTTTGGCTCCTTTTTGGCTTTTTGGACTTTTTTTTCTTTTTCTTTGGAGCTAAAATTTTCTTTTGTGGGGATTTTTGGGAAATAGATGCGATATAAGTAGCTTTAGGAGGTGAACTCAAGTGACATGTAGAGAATAAAAAGATATATGTGGAGAAGGAAGTAATATAACACTCGGTTCACTCTAAGATGTGCACGAACGGTTCAATAAGATAATACATCATCTAAAACTCATATGTAAGCATGGATATTCTCAATCATTTCAATAAATAGTGAAGTCAAGCAGTAAAGCGCACAATCATATCAAGCATGCAACAGAAGGTGAATAAGATAATAAGGCAGATGCTTCCGTTATACAATTGATGCGTGAATCTTGGAGCACTTCCAACAAAAGCATACCAAACACTAATCCATACATTTAGTTTCAATTAATATCACGCATTCATGTAGAGGAATCATCAAAAGAAATATATTTGCAAGCACATGTAAACAACAAGACTATGGAATACTCAAAGTAGCATGGCATGGAATAATAAGCATCGTGATGGTTGCTAAAAAAATAAGAGATATCATCATACGAAATTCATCTTGCGGAAGAAGAGAAAAGAAAAATAAAGAAATAAAAATAAAAGAGAGGAAAGAAATGAAAAACAAGCACACAACATGATGCATGAACACACATAAAAGGAAAATAAGATGGAAAATTCAAAAAGATGATGCAAAATTTTGAAAAATTTTAAAAGCCCTAAAATAAAGTAAAAATGCAACTAATGCATCTAAATGGCATGGAAATGCACTCCCCCAAGCTTAAACTTCACATTGTCCTCAATGTGATCATAATGAAAGAATATGAGGAACAACGATAATAATAAGGAGGTGAATGAAATATGATGAAATGAATGACATGAAATCCTAATGTAACTACATGCACATACAATGATGCATGAGAGCGCCTTCCCCCAGGCTTATACCAAACAATCCTATTCAAATGACTTGACCAAAAATGTCATGGCTTTGCAAAGCGTGATCAAGTCAAACGAATAAGAAAGTAAGGTTTCACGTGAAAGAAATGCTCGAATGTGGTGAGCAAAAGGATGTGACACATCAAAATATGGAGAGGGCAATTAATATATATAATGGGTTTGGGGTGTAAAAATTTTTGTTGCCGTCATATGAGGTGATATTTATTCAAGCAAATCTATACGGTCCTCTCGCTGTCGAGAGGATTCATGTTTATTCAAAGCATAAAAATTTCTACACTACTGGATTGATATCACCTATAGCAAAAGGCGGATCCAGTATCTTTGCTGGTGCATGCAATTGCTCCAACTGCTCCTTCCGTGGCTCTGCCAGGCGCACATGTCCACGGACTCCATCAGATTCCAGCAATGCGGCTCCCAGCATCTCTCCAAGGACTCCACCTGTACCCTGCAAGAGATAAGCCGCATCAATCTGATGTGGATAATTCTTCCCCAAAATAAATGTATTCCAAAGAGGGTCATCAACATAAGTATTTAAAATTAAAAATGGTTGACAACACTTCCCTGGAAATAAATCTCTACTCTCGTGTACCACATCGATCAACTCCACATTGTTCGCCTCAGGTTGTTCAGGTAGCTCGGGCATATAAGCGTAGGTCTCATCAGGCAGCTCCTCATCATCGTCAGACTTATCCCATCGCACCTCCTGATCATAATTAATAGCATCCATGGGTGCTAACTCCTCGCTCTCCTCCTTGTATACGTCCCATCGTACCTCTTGATCGTATGTACATGATTCCTGCAAAAGGTGCAATGAATCGTCAAAATCTGAATCATAGCAAGCATCATATATGGGAGGGGAATCAAATGTAAAGGGCGAGGGAGTAAAGAGATCCCCCTGAAGGGGAGCCATAAGCTCTGTGGGATTGTCCTCGGCGTCAGTAGAAGGGTGGTCCTCTGAGGGATGCTCAGCCTCTGTAGAAAGTAGAGGCGGCTGCGGTAGCTCAAAAGGAGGAGGGTAATGCTCGGGATCCTCATGAATGGATGTGTGCACATCCCAATGCACGGCCTCCCTGGTGACAAGCTCTGGCTCAGCATGTAAGGCCTCCTCAACAGCAAGCTCTGGCTCATGTGGGTGACAAGGGGGAGCGACGATGGCACAAGATGACTCTCCCCCAAGCTGAATGTGGACATCCTCCTCAGGCTCCTCAGGTAAGGCAATGTAAACGTCATCATCTCCTTTTCATGCCTCCTTCTTTGTTTCTTTCCTGGAGCTCGAGTCACCCGATTGCATGGCTTGGCCTCCTCACTAGTAGGTGCAGGTGGCTCTATGGGCTCATGTATCTTGACCGTGGTATAAAAGTGGGTCTTGTGCCCCTCAATTAGAGCGTAGACTCCATCATCAATTGTGCCTGTGGAAGAGATACAATGAGTAATAAAGTTTTGAAATTCAAGCTCAAAAGGATCACCTGTCGTTATTGTCAATGGACCGGAAATTCAAACTATGTCGACAATGTTTCTCAATAGGTCCGTGTACGTGTCCTCCTTTGGCAACTCAGATGTCTCTATTTGTGGAGTGTTGATGGTATAAAGGTGGATATGACCACCTTCAAGTGAAGCATACACTCCATCTATGATGGTACCTGCACTAGAGACATTAGCCATAACAAAATCGATGAATACTTGGTCGTATGGTTTACTTACCGTAACGGTTAGTGAACCGGTAGATCGAGCATCATCTATCATTTGCTCCAAGGCTGCTGCCAACTGTAGATCACTGAACTTTCCCACTTGCATCCTCTTCAAAAATTCACGTGAGGGTCCCTTTAGCCTTCTAGTGAAGATATCAAATAGCGTGGAGTCATTCCACTCATGGTCTGACCCCGTCTGGAACATTTCTAACATTCCTTCAAACCTAGACAAGGCTTCCCCGAAGGATTCTCCATCAGCCTGATAGAATGCAGCGAGATATATGTAGGATTGTATAGAGCCCGCTCGCATTTTCTTTGGAAGCACCATCGCTGCAACAACTGTACCTGATCAATCAAAGTAAACAACCTGGAAAAGACGTCAGTGGTACAAAGAGAGATAAAGATAATAATAGTAGGTGGTGGGGAAAAAACTCTCTCAATGTTTTTTTTTGATTTTTTTTTCAATGTAATCTAATCAACCTAATTGTGACAATTGGCACCCAACGAGAAACACCTCCCCGGCAACGGCGCCAAAAACTTGATCGCTCCGGAATGCAACCCAAGAGCGCGACCAAAAACTTGGTCGGCCCCGGATGTACACCCGGAGAACGATTGTAGTTTTACCGCAAGCGCACGGCAAAGTGGCGAGCGGGTTATCGAACACGAGGAGGTGGTGTTGTGCTCCAATCTATCCTAGGTTGGCTGGACTACGAACGTTTTATTGGTGGAGATGATTATGGAATGATATAATGGAAATGGTGGTGGATGTCGGTGTCGGTGATAAAGATGTTGGGTAAATATCGATTCAAATACAATATAATAAAAGAGGGAATTTGCCTTGCGGTGATCCTGTCACAATCGTCGGGCAAAGTATGGGGATATAAAATCAAATAAAGACGTCTAGGGCTAGGGAATTCCCACTACGGATCGTCATACATCATTGTAAATAGTGAATCTCAATATTACTAGACTTGCGTTGAGGTGAACTAGTCGTAACTGAATAGAGAACCAAGCTCACGCTCTCGCGCTATTGCCGGTCTATAGCAAACCTAGGTTAGGGCCCAATCTCTTGCAAACCCTAACCTACGCCGCTAGCATTAGGATCGACATCATTGTCCAATCGCTTCTCGAGCCCACTCTCGTGCAAACTCGAGTCACGATCTAGGTTGTGATAGTTCGTATTCGTCCAATCTCTTGCAAACGAATATGTGTATAGATTTACAATTAAAAATCCTAGCTTTGGCCCAATCTCTTGCAAACCAAATCTAGAGAAATCCAATTGTCAATCTAAATCGAATTTCTAGGGCTTCCCATCGATTGGAATCCAATCTCTTGCAAACCCCGAAACGATGGAAATCCCTAGCTATCCGTAATAAATCAATCACAACCTAACCTCCTAGCAATTCTAGCAATTTAGAGATTCATTCATCACAAACATGAAATTAGATCCATATGGTTCATCCCTAAACCCTAGAACAACAAATCTACTCTAGCATAGCAATAAGGATATGAGAATCAATAGAAATCATTGCTTGCATACAAAAAGATAGAAAAACAAAGATTCAAATAAAAAGAAGAAAATACTTAGCTAGATGAAGATCTTCAATCCAAAATACAAGCTTTTTGATCCAAGAGGGGGCCTAGGGCATGGCCTAACCTCTAAAATAATCCTAAGAAAAACATATATGGGGGCTAAGAAAACATAATGGGGATTCTCTCTAATGGTGGCTACAAACCCCTTAAATACTCTCCCAAAAACCCTAGCAAAACTGCCTAAAAAGCCCCTGAAAATCGGGCCCAAAACTGAATCTGCGCGTGCCCAGAAATCTGCGCCAGTTACGACTCGGCCGAGTGGAAATCTCACTCGGTCGAGTGGAAATCTCACTCGGTCGAGTGAGCTTTCCTGCAGAAACTCCAAAAAACAGCACTCTGTCAAAACTGTCAAAAACTGTCAAAAACTGGTCACTCGGCCGAGTGGAAATGTCACTCGGCCGAGTGACACTGACATGCAAATTCCAGCACTGCAGCATCGACTTGCAGAAATTACCCAGATTTCATCCGACCTCCGATTGACGCGTTCTTGGCGGCGTTGGAATCGTCATGAAGCCTACTATCCATAAAAAATATGAGAAAAATACTTTACCCACTGGAATGATAGCAGATTTCAAAAGAATGGGAGGGTGTCTGAAAATCTGGGCGCTTCGTGTCCTCGGCATCACTCGGCCGAGTGGCAAATGTCACTCGGCCGAGGGGCTTTTGGTACTCGGCCGAGTCGGAGCTCGTAGTCGACTGACGGATTACAGAGAGTTGGACATTTGGGCTTGCCGTCGTCTGGGTGCCACTCGGGCGGACGGAGTCTCCGCACTCGGCCGAGTGGGCGTGTGATGCTCGGCCGAGTGCACGCTGATACATCTCTGTTGCGTGTCCGATCTAGCCGGCCGAGCGGGGTCTCAATGCTCGGCCGAGTGACTCCTTCACTCGGCCGAGTGGCATGCTGAAAATGCCCAATCTCCATCTTTTCGCTTCCTCGTCGCTCCTACGACGTTCTTTCTTCTTCCACTCGTCTTCCGTTACAGAATAACCCTCAAAAGGGCCATGGTTGACACTCCGGAGTGGGTGCAAATCCTTTAAGCTCATTTTTGCTCCCGATCGCTCCATATTTCCTGAAATCCGACAAAAACATGAAATAGTGAAAAACATCGCAATATTGTCGAATAATCTTGAAAAGCGTGATATGAGCAATTGAAATGACGTGAAAACATGCGGAAAAAAGGTGTAAAATATGGAGTGATCAGCGACCACCTTCCGTGTGAGGCACGAGCCTGGGACGATGTCTACGCCTGAGCTCTACATGCTCTACGCGATGACTCGCCCCAGAGTTCTGGATAGGGGTAGCGACGACCTGGTCCCCGTCGTTGAGATTGATATTGCTAGCTGGTTTTTAGACCGCATCATCATTTCGGTGGGCGCTCGCTCACCTATTTGCTGCGACGGTCTGATCACACTACTAGCCCTGATGACCGGTGTGGACCTACCCGACGACCTGCGACGAGCCCCGGGCCCCACTGCACTTTCGATAGACGTTATGGCCCAGATGAAGATGCTTCGTTCCCACGGTCAGCGGCACTGGGTGCGGTTGCACGGTCCCTTTAGTGCCGATTACATGGTTCTCCTGAGCCCCGCTCGGACACATATAGGACCGGCACACGTGGACTGGCTTCCGACGATGGATCTCCTGATCCCCGTCGCCTACGTGATGGAGGCTGAGGGAGCTGAGCAGGCACCGCCTGCACCCGTCGACCATGTGATCCCTCAGCCTGAGCCTGCACTGTCTGCACCTCCCGGCACTTCTGTCCCCACTTCTGTCAGTGTCGGGAGTACCCTTGCTGAGTCGTCCACCACGTCCACCACCACCACCACTGATGTGGCTATCTCGGTTGAGCCTATTTCCTCACTTCTTCCCGAGCGTCACCTACTATCCTTGAGAGCAGAGAACCTTCCTTCCCTGCTGTTGTGCAGACCCTATCCAGCTTGTTGTCCGCTGTGGTGTCACCTTTTGGTCCTTACACTTCCTCCCTAGTGGTCGACCCTTCTTTCTCCACCTCAGCCATCCTATCCTAGAGTGTCGTGACGTCTGTCCTCACACCTGTGTCACTGACCTCTCTTGCTTCCTCGTCGCCAATTTTATCTTCCACCACCGCTGTTGCTGCTCCGTCCTAGCCTGCGTCCCAGCCTCACACTGAGGCTGGGCATTCACTAGTGAGCACAGCACCCTTCCCGCACTTTCCTGTTGGCCCCATACTATACACCACCCGTGTGAGGCAACCCCGTCCTTCACATCCTAGACCTGTGCGTCCCCCTCCTCCACCACCCCCTGACACTCTACTTCAGAGCCTCCATGCTCTTGAAGGGGCGGTGAGTGGACTCAGAGACGATTTTAGGGCTCTCTCTGCCATGGTCAGTTCCGTGGAGTCCCGCGTCACCATGCTTCCTGATATTCAGCCTTGCTTGAATCAGATCCTGGCACGACTCCCTCCTCTACACCCACCACCCAGTAGACACCTCGACCACCACCTCGACCACCACCTCCGCCACAGGACGGAGATGGTGCAGCACCTCCAGCTTAGGCACACTCTTGATGCCATTGATATTTCTGTCGTTACGCTGCCCATTCTCTGCTGGTCCTGGAGATTTTTGCCCCCACCTCCTCCCCTCACTATTTTGGTCCCTGTTCTGATCACATCATTTTGTATCTTTTTTTGGGAGAGATGGAGAGTATTTTTGGTGACACATTACCTGCATCACTCTGATCTTTGCATGCATCATTCATATCCACATCATATTTTCTATTTGTTTATTTTTCTTTTTTTATCATGCATGCATCCTCACCCACCCCGCCCATTTCACGTCTCTCAGTGTGCCACACTTTGCACATTGAGGACACTGTGCACTTTAGCTTAGGGGAGTGAGTTCTCACACTTTTTGCTTTTATCGCCTTTATTTTTAGTTTTTTCACGCTTTTTCCGCTTTTGCACCCATTTTCATCACTATTTCATTTTTTACCATGCATCACGTTTTTCTTATTTTCTTTGTGTGCTGCATTGTAAATAGTTCTGTTTTCTTTTATCTTTATTTCTTTCATCTTTTGCTAGAGATGATTTTTCTGTGATGACGATGACGTGGTGTTGGCTTTTCTCTATATGCATGCTAATTTTGTCATGTCGTAGCTTTTGTTTCTGATATCATATGCTATGTTCTGCTTTGCATTTAGAAATAGTAACCCACTTCTTTTTCCGTATGAAAATGGATGAAATTCTATTATTAGCTGATGTCTATTGATTCATATGTATGCTATCGTAGAAAACACACCAAGATTCACGCATTGTTTGCTTATATCTGGAGTACTGCTTTCTTTTCTCATATCACTTCTTATTGCATGATTTGTACGCTTCACTTCAGGTTGATTAAATGTATGCTAGCATTGATATATCTGGACTAGTTTGCTTTTTGAGATTAAACTGAGTAGATTAAATTACCCTGCTGAAGTTGTCATGCACGTCCTATAGAGTGAACCGAGAGATACATTTATTTCTTTCTCCACATATCTTGAACATTATTTCTCTATTTTAAATTCATTGGTGAATCTCCCCTTAGCAATTCTATTATTGGCATCCCCCCGCTATTATATCCCATGCTCCAAATTCCCCAAAACCAAAAAGAAAAAAAATACTTGTATATCCTTCTCTTTTGATTTGGGATCATTTGTGTATATATTCTATGAAAAAAGGAAAAAAATGAGAAAAAGAAAAAAGATTTGAGAAAAAGAAAAGAAAAGAGAAAAGAAGTTCGAAAACGATCCCATCTCATACCCTTTCTATCTTTCTTCCCTCTTTTTGCTTTTATTTTTATTTCTTTTACTTTTGGAGCTTCAAAAGAAATGGGGAATGTAAATATTGTTTTGTTTATGCCACCATGCTTATGGATAAGCTTGGGAGAGAGAATCCAATGAAGTGTGAGAGAGTGACTACTTGACGATGCATGACAACCTAGGCTAAGTAATATTTTATACTCGGTGAGATTGCTAAAAGTTTCACGAAATCCAAAAATCTGTGCTTAGCATTCATACCATGAAAACCACACTTTTCTATTCTTACTACTCTATTGTGTGATATCTCTTATACTCCTTATAGAAAGCATTAAATTGAAAAGTGTGTGATCTACGATTTTGTATACCGCTTTAGATGCTTCAGACGATGTTAATTCTAGAATTATTCCATTGTTCACGCTATATTGATATTCTTGGGTTTTCTATTTCAAATGCACCATTATACTATGATATCGAGATAAAAGTCTTTGACATGTGTTTTATATTCGATGCGTGCTATATGAGTAAGCAAAACCCATGTCCTGAGAAAAATGATCTAGCAGCTTCCTACTTCGTTTTCTATTTTGTTTTTCATTTTTCATTTTCCATTTTTCCATCGTCTCCATTATCTTTATCCACCGGGTTCGCTTTTTACTCATCTTCCTCGAGGACGAGTAAGAGGTAAGCTTGGGGGATTTTGATCACTCCATATTTTACACCTTTTTTCTGCTTGTTTGCATGCCATTTAGATCGCCCATATCATGTTTTTCACGATTATTCGACAATATTGCGATGCTTTTCACGATTTCTAGTTTTTGTCGAATTTCAGGAGATTTGGAGCGATTTGGAGTGATTCTGAGATGCAACCATTCTGGAGTATCACCCGTGACTCTTTTGAGGGAAATAATGTGATTGGAGAGGAGTAGAAGAAGAAAGAATGTCGTAGGAGCGACGAGGAAGCAAAAATACGAAGATTGTGCATTTTCAGCATGCCACTCGGCCGAGTGAAGGAGTCACTCGGCCGACCATCGACAGCCCGCTCGGCCGGCCAGATCGGACACGCAGCAGATTGAATATCAGTGTGCACTCAGTCGAGCATCGCCAGACCATTCGGTCGAGCACGGAGACACCACTCGCTCGAGTGGCATCACGACGACGGCAAGCAAAAATCCCAGACTTACTGTAATCCGTCAGTCAACTCCCGAGTTCCGACTCGGCCGAATGAAGAAATCACATCGGCCGAGTGAGTAAAGTCACTCGGCCGAGTGACTCCCGAGGAGACAACCCCCAAAAGTCCGAAGTTACTGGAATCCGTCAGGGTCTGTCACTCGGCCGAGCGACATTTGTCACTCGGCCGAGTGAGCCGCGCTGCCTGGAGCGTAAAGTGCGATTTTCAAGCTGTGCAGGGGCAATTTTGTCAAAGTTTTTTGGGCGATTTTGGGGGTTATTTAACCCCAGTTTTTAACCCAGTTTAGGGAGCTTTTTCTCATATTTTTGGCAGCCTTTTTAGAATACTTTTTAGGAGATTATATTTAGTTCTTTGGAGAGAGATAAAAGTGTTATTTTGTTGGATGCTATTGAAACTTCATTGGTTTGTCTCTCTTTCTATCAAAAATCTCATTTTTATTGATATATTTTCTATTGCAATGAATTCTATTGATATTCCTATTGAATTCCCAATGATTTGCATTATGAATTGTGAGTAGTTTTATCGTCTTAGGGCGTAGGGACGAACCCTATTTCTAATTTGTGATTAATTGGTGAAATTATTGCTAGAATTGATTAGGGTTAGTTTGGGATTGATTTAATACAAATAGCTAGGGATTCATACCGATTGGGATTTGCAAGAGATTGGATCCCAAATCGATAGGAAGCCCTAGAAATTCGAATTGGGTTACAATTGGGTTTCTCTGGAATCGGTTTGCAAGATATTGGACCGAAACTAGGGTTTTCGATTGCAATTCTATACCAATACCCGTTTGCAAGAGATTGGACGGGTATGAACTCTCCCAACCTATGTCGTAGCTCGAGTTTGCACGAGAGTGGGATTGAGATACGATTGAACGATGATGTTGTTCTTCACGCTAGCTTGCCTAGGTTAGGGTTTGCAAGAGATTGGACCCTACCCTAGGTTTGCTATAGACTGGCAATAGCCCGAGAGCGTGAGCTTGGTTCTACTTTAGTTGCAACTAGTTCACCTGAATTACAAGTCTAGCAATTGTGAAACCTACGAATCACAATGACGAGATACGGTTTGTAGCGGGGATTCCCTATCTCTAGGCGTTTTTATTAATTTGATATCTTCTTTATACGATTGAACGACTGTGACCGCTTTATTGCGAATATTTCTCGACTGTTCTTATAGCCAGGTGAATTGAAGAAGACACCGTCATTTGCCCTCCTCGTGTTCGATACCCGCTCGCCGCTACACCGTGAGCTTGCGGTAAGACTAGCGAGTCCCCCGTCCCGGGTGTGTGCTTGGGGCGGGCGATCAATTGGCTTGGAGACTTTCATGCGTCGATCAAATGCCACAGCAAGAGGGTGGTATTCTGGATTCCAGGCTATCTGGAGTTCGAGTTCTGTAGCAGAGATGAGTCGCTTGGGCCCATCAGATTTCGGGCCATGCCGGAGATGCCGATTATCACAGCTATGCAGATGGAGATCGACCGAACAATAGTCTTCAGAGACTTCGACGACGTCTTTCCGGAGGATATCTCGGGTTTGCCACCCGACCGAGCTCTAAAATTTGGTATTGATCTTATACCGGGAGCGCAGCCAATATCGAAGGCGCCGTATCGGATGGCTCCTGCTGAGCTTGAGGAGCTGCGAAAGCAGTTAGATGAGTTGCTGCAGAAGGGTTTCATCCACCCTAGTGTGTCACTGTGGGGTGCACCCGTATTGCTCGTGAAGAAGAAGGATGGGTCCCGCAGGATGTGCGTGGACTATCGAGGACTGAATGCTGTCACAGTGAAGAATAAGTATCCACTGCCGCGTATCGACGATATTTTTGATCAGCTGGGAGGTTTGAGAGTTTTCTCGAAGTTTGACTTAAGGAGCGCATATCATCAGCTGAAAGTGAAGAAGGACGACATTCCGAAGACAACTTTCTGGACGAATTACGGACATTATGAGTTCGTGGCTATGCCCTTCGGTGTGACCAATGCTCTAGCTGTGTTCATGAATTTGATGAATTTGATATTCTACGACTTCCTGGATAAGTTTGTCGTTATCTTCATAGATGACATTCTTATTTACTCGAAGTCTGAGGAGGAGCACAGCTATCATCTGAGGACAGTGCTGGAGACGCTGAGGCGACATAAGCTATTTGCCAAGTATAGTAAGTGTGAGTTCTGGCTGGACAGAGTCGCATTCCTGGGACACGTGGTGTCCGATGATGGCATATCTGTGGATCCGAAGAAGGTCAGAGAAGTCAAAGATTGGCCGACTCCGTAGTCAGCGTCGGATATCAGGAGCTTTCTTTGATTAGCAGGCTATTATCGACGATTCATCAAGGACTTCTCGAAGATTGCAGAGCCGATGAAGAAGCTGACGAGGAAGGATGTGGAGTTCCTTTGGACAGATGCTTGTGAGGAGGCCTTCAATATCTTGAAGGCGAGGTTGACCACAACACCAGTTTTGGCTGTACCGGATTGGAGCGAAGGCTTCGAAGTATATTGTGATGCATCAGGAAAGGGCCTAGGATGCATCTTGCATCAGCATGGCCACGTGGTCGCGTACGCCTCTCGTCAGTTGAGGACTCATGAGAAGAATTACCCGACGCACGATCTGGAGTTGGCAGCGGTGATATTTGCACTGAAGATCTGGAGGCACTTCTTGCTGAGTGAGAGCGTGAAGATTTTCACCGATCACAAGAGCTTGAAGTAATATTTACACAGAAGGAGCTCAACATGCGTCAGAGACGATGGTTAGAGCTCATGGATGACTATGAGATAGACTTGCAGTATCACCCAGGGAAGGTGAATATGGTACCTGATGCGTTGAGTAGATTTCCTACTGCGATGATGCATACTGCCGACTGGAGGATACAGCAGGAGCTGAGAGAGATGGACCTAGAGGTCGTCCTACCTGGTGTGGTTCATTCATTCATGAATTTGCAGATTCAGTCCATGATCGTGGATCGGATCAAGGCAGCACAGGCAGGAGATCCGAAGCTACAGAGGATCAAGAGGCCGGTTGAAGCTGGACTACAGACGGAGTTTGTGATTCATGAGGATGGTTCGCTGCGGTATGACAGCAGACTCTGCGTACCTGTAGGTGATGTTCGTGAGGAGCTTTTGAGCGAGGCTCATAGCTCGTCATATTCTATACATCCTGGAGGCACCAAGATGTATAAGGACCTCCATCTGAATTACTGGTGGATTGGCAAGAAGAGGAGTGTGGCACGGAGCGTTGCCAAGTAATTGATATGCCAACAGGTGAAGGCTGAGCACCATTGTACGACTGGATTGCTACAACCGCTTCCTATTCCGGAGTGGAAGTGGCAACATATTACGATGGATTTTGTGACTGGTTTGCCTCGGACCCCAAAGCAGAACGACGCAGTCTGGATAATCGTTAATCAGTTAACTAAGTCTGCGCATTGCATCCCCTTCCGAGTGGGCCAGTCTACGAAAGTGTTGGCAAGGAAATATCTAGAGGTAAAATTTCGTTCTTACTCCTCTTTTAAATTTTCCTCTTGGAAATAGTTGTGACATAGACCGTGTACGTGCAGGAGATCGTACGCTTACACGGAGTCCTCGTGAGCATCGTGTCTGACAGAGACTCGAGGTTCACATCTCAGTTTTGGAGAAGTCTGCAGGAGAATTTGGGTACGATTCTGAGTTTCAGCACGACGTACCACCCGCAGACCAATGGCCAGTCCGAGAGGACAATTCAGATTCTAGAGGATATGCTGCGAGCTTTTACGCTCGATTTGAAGGGATCTTAGGAGGACCATCTTCACTTGGTGGAGTTTTCATATAACAACAGCTACCAGGCGAGCATTGGCATGGCGCCGTTTGCTGCCTTATATGGAAGGAAATGTCGATCGCCACTGAGCTGGGATGACATCAGAGATCTGGAGCTGTTGGGTCCAGAGATGATAGTGAAAGCTGTGGATGTCATGAGAGACATCAGGGAGAAGCTCAGGGTTGCGTAGGATCATTTCAAGCATTGGGCTGATGCTAAGAGAAGACCTTTGGAGTTCCAGCCAGGAGATCACGTCTTCCTGAAGATTTCTCCGAACCGCGGAGTTATTCGTTTCGGGAAGAAGGTAAAGCTGAGTTCGAGGTATATTGGACCATTCGATGTGCTGGAGCATGTGGGAGCAGTGGCCTACCGCCTTGCCCTGCCACCATCTTTGGAGGGTGTTCATGACGTTTTCCACGTTTCACAGTTACGTCGGTACGTCAGTGATCTTTTGCACACAGTTGATTTCTCAGAGATTTGGGTCCGCCCGGACCTGACGTATGACCAGTAGCCTGTGCAGATTTTGGACCGTCGACAGAAGCAATTGAGGAATAAGGTAGTCGAGCTGGTGAGAGTGATGTGGCGTCACGGATCACCTGAAGAGTATACTTGGGAGCGCGAGGAGGAGATGAGGGAGCGCTTCCCATTTTTGTTTGCTGATTAGAGATGTCGATTCCAAGGACGGAATCTTTATTTTAATGGGGTAGAATGTAACAGTCGCTTTCCGACCTCATGGATTTTCTGCGTGCACGTGCTTTATTGTGCACATGTTTTATTTGGCTATTTCTGGATTCCGATATATGCGCTGTGATATGCCGTTGTGATCGTTTGGGAGTGTGGAATTTTAGAGTAATTTTTGGGAACGTCATTTCACGGCTCGTTTTCTCGCAAAACGACTAGGAATGATAGGGGCGTTTTAGTCATTTGTTTCAAATCACCGTTTCCAATTTTACGTAAATCTTTGGTAGGCGTTACGCACGATCAGGCTCTGTAGATCTATGTGTCTCGTCTCCATGATCGCCCCTGTATTTTCGGATTATTTTTCTGACGCCCGTAGCGAAAGATATCACCCGGATTAATCTCGACCGTTGATTTACCCCAATCAAATTCGAATTTCGAAATTGTGATCAAATCTTAGCAAATCCCATACGTATTGGGGATATGATTTCAACTTTTATCCGCACCTATCCTTTCCCCAATTTGCACTCTCTCAATCTCTCTATCTCTCTCCCACACTTAACACATATCCTATTTCTATATATCAATCTTAATATTTTAAAAAACCCCAACCCTAACTTCTTTTTCTTTGACATGAATAAGCTTGGCTGTGCTCATTTCGCAGCCGCTACAAACCAAGAAAAAAACCCGAGCCCTCTCATCTCTATCTCCCTCGTCTCCCTCTCGCAGCGCCTCAACCCACGCCGACGGCGTTCCCGACTGCTACTGCTCCTCAGACGACGGCCACCCCCCTCGCGAGACCGCCATGACACCGCCCGAGGCCGCTTGAACGCCCGATGCTGGCAATCTTTCGCAGTAGAGACGACCACAACGGCAACCGTCGCTGCTGCTGCTTTTCCAATCGCCGTGGCCTCCCTCGTCGACTCCCGATCGCCGCTGAAGCCCCACGCGACTGCCGTGATGCTGTTCCGATGTCGGGGAGCACCGAACAGGCCGCCTGCTGCTTTTTTCACCATCGCATGTGCTGTTTTGATCGTCACAACACTCCCCAACCGCCGGAGGTCCTGCACACCGTCGCTTTCGCTCCCAGCGCCGCCAAAACCCCCTTTGACAGCCCTAGGCCGGAGACAGAACCCTTCGACTGCTTCCCCTGGCCGGCCAGGGCAACAGACAGCTTTCCAACGACGTCGTAACGATGTTACTCCTCCTTTGCTCGCTGTCTTGACCCCTGGCCCGTGTTCCCCTTTTGCTCGATGCCCCGCGGTTTCTCGACGCTGACTACACCACATACGGACTGCGACCGGGCCCGTCTCGCTGTCTGTGTTTTCCGAAGCCACTAGACGTCTCCCAGACGTTACCTTGCTCGCTGTATTTGCCGTCGGACTGACCGTGCTCGCTGCCCGCACTTCGTCTGCTACCAGAGCGTTCCCGGCTACGCTACCCATAGCCGAGACGCCTCAAGAAAATGTTCCGTAGCAGTGCCGTTACGATCGGTCGTCGTTCAGACTCTACTTCCCATTCGCACCAAACACCGGAGAGGTTGGTCCCCCGAACTCATAGCAAACCCACACCATAGCAAAACTGAACCCTAACTAAAATCAGACAACTATAACTAAATTTACTTTTCCAGCACCAGTAAAACGATATCACCATAGAAATCGATCGTCGGACAATTTTTTATGTGCATATAGGGTAGTGGTCGATTTAGGCTGAATGAAACACCAAAACGTGACGTGGACAAATAGGATATCCCCGATAACTTAGAAACAAACCCTAATAGGACTTGATGAAAATCGCGACCTGACACCATCGCCGTGACACTGTTTCAGACGGACTACCGCGGACGCGACGCCTGGACGAGACGCCACGGACGGACTACACACTCGCCACCGTAGGCAAGTGTACTCACTTGCACTTTTGGCCGTGCCTTGGTCTTAAAATGCAAGAACTATTAGACTGTGAACAAATAGAACCGGACGTGAAATGATAGCATCCGGGACGCCCTGACGACTTAGACTTGACGACGAAGTCTAAGCGTAACAAAAACAACTTTTGACACCGTAGGGTTATCTTGTGTGTGCGTGCATGTGGACCCCCTAGAAGAACTATCCCTATCGTGTCACGTCGTGTCTTGTTTTGCACAGCCTGCGGGCAATAGGGCACTCTCCGAGTGATCCCTTGTACGGATACACAGCCTGCGGGCAATAGGGCACTCTCCGAGTGATCCCTTGTACGGATACATAGCCTACGGGCAATAGGGCACTCTCTGAGTGATCCCTTGTACTGATACACAGCCTGTGGGCAATAGGGCACTCTCTGAGTGATCCCTTGTACGGACTTGTCTTGAGCACTTGAGTTGGGGTGGGGTTGAGCGTGCGCACGGCAAGAGGGTCTGATCCCCCTCGAACCGTAGGGCGTGAACCCTTCTAGTCACACGTGTCTTGTCTTGTCGTGTCCTGTCCTGTCTTGCTGGTCTTGCCACGTCTTGTCACGACCCCTTTTGGTTAGTCCCATAGTCTTTAGCTGTAACGACCGGTTTTTATCGTTACGTTATCGGTAATTTCTCTCGTGTATTATTTTCTCCGTATCCATTGTAAGGCGTTTCTGTCTCCGTACCCGTACCCATACCTGTATCCATTTCTTCTCATACTTATTATTATTATTATCATTTCTAGTAAATTATTTTAAAAGTCTCTTCTTAAAAATTTTATTTTAAAATTTTCAATTCAAAACTCTATTTTTTTTAAAATTTAAAATTCAAAAGAAAACTTCACGTATTAAATCCTAATAAAACCAATTAATTCCATGTTTGAAATCTTCCTATTATAAACCCATTTAAATCAAATTGATTAGCTATTATTCCCTATTATAACATATTAATTAGCATCCCATCATTAATATTTCAAAACCTAATTATATTTCTAATAAATTCCTTTTAAGTTATAACACTAAGCCCTAGCCTACCTTGAAGACCCCCTAGGTCGTACCCACCTGTTACTCACGCACTCCACGTTTAACACACAAAAAGAAAAAAAAACAAAAGAGTGGAAACAATAGAAAACTTAGAAACAAACCTAAACCTAGCTTCACGTGGTGCTATCCTAAACAAACCACACACAAAAAAGAAACTGATATAATAAGGAAACCTAGCTCATGTTGTTCATTTATTCACCCTCACGTGCTCCCTATAGGACCCTATATTTTCTTTATATAGTAACCTTAAAGAAACCCTAGGATATCTCTCTAACCCTACCCTCAATACACAGCAGCCGCCCCATATATTCACCTTTTTCTTCCCGCAGCAACAAACCAACGCGAGCATACGTCGTAGCCTTCTTCCACCCTCGCACAACGCCCAGATCCGTCCAAACCGCAGCCGCCCTGTCTTTGCGAAGTCTCCACGCAAACGATCAGCTCTCGCCCAGCAACCCAGCGAGCGGCCTCCCCTTCCTCCTCCTTCATCCACGCACGGGCGGCATCACACACAAGCCCGAGCAGCTCTCTTCTCCACGGCACTCTCCCTCTCTTCTCCAGTCTGTAGCCCGCACGCCAGGGACAATGGCCTCTTCGCTCTCGCAAGATCTCTCTCCGCCTGCCCATCCTCCCCTCACCAGAGCTCTGGCACCCCGCCACCCCCGTCTGCGGCCTCCTCCCCATGTCTGAGCGCCCTAAGCCCCTACCATATCTCTTCTCCTCCCCACCACGCAGTGGCCGCCCCCTGTCCTCTTCTCTCCATCCCCATGCACGCGAGCGGCCTCCTCCCCAATCAGTGAGCACGACACCCCCTCGCTTCTCATCTCCACCATGCCATCACAAAGATCCGCAGCCCCTCTTCTTCAAGCAACGCACCCGCCATTGCCCTACCCTCTTCTTCATGCACGCAGATGAGCAGAACTCTTCCACTCAAACAAACAGCTCACGCCCAGCACACACGAACCCGTGGCCTTCTTCTCCACGCCGCATGACTGCCATCCTCTCTCCGCCTACACCCACAACGGCCTCCTCGCTTCATCCAGCCTCACACACAACACCGGAGCATGCATGGCATCCCCTCGCTCAGAACAGCTGCACGACGTCCTCTCCTTGCTGCTACCACATCCAGAACAGTTGGGAATACTCCCCAGGCCTTGCTGACAGCCGTACGGACCCGACGTTGCCGCCTCGCCCTCCTCATGAGGCTCAACATCGCTGTTTCGGAGCCGTACATGTCGCTGCTGCCCATTGCTGCGTTCCAATCCTCCTCTACACTACCGGTTAGTAGATCTACCCTTAACAACTCATAACCCACACCGTAATGTAGAGAGCTTAATAAAACCGGTTGATTAGACGTCGTAGGAACTCGTTATAAAGCTGTTTTGATCGAAAAATGCCTATTCTGATTTTATGTTTTGTCAAACCATTGAACCGTCTTCTCCGTAGCGTAGTACTCGTCGAGACGTTTCCAACGACACCAAGAACGTCAACAACATGCAAGTATACTAATTGATATGAATTTTTGAAGTCGCGGGACTTTTATGTCGCTTTCATGTATTGTTCTGTAACCTAAAAATTAGACGTGAAATGACGTGAGAAAATGACACCATAACGATCAGGACAAAATTTGTGATCCAACGGTATATCATACGATATATCCAATTTTAAACAATAAGAGAAAAGATTAATTTCTGTAGCAAGTTCAATATAAAGGACGTGTTCGTCATTAATTCAAACTGTGGTAAAAGTTGTTCAACCCACTTCTGTCTTGTAGAACTGTCACGATAATGTTAAAATAGTGTTAAGAATAACTTTCTGAGAGTCTTGACATACCTAACAAAAATGGACATCGTGAAAATCGTGCGCCTCGAAGGCAGTATCGTGATATCGTGATGTCGTGTGAGTCGACTAGGCCGGCTCGTGTTTCGGTAAAATTTTTGGTGGGGTTAGGGCTGAGCGGCCACTGGGCGTATGAAGGGTACTCTCCTCAAGAGCACCACCTGCACGCGGTAGGTGATCGCGCCCGGGCGTACACCCTAAAGAGCGACCGTGTAGTTTTACCGCAAGCGCACGGTGTAGTGGCGAGCGGGTATCGAACACAGGGAGGACGTATGATAGTGCCTTCTCTGAACAACCTGGCTATAGGGACAGAAAAGTAGGAAATTGCCTTTCGGCGGTGTTGTCACAATCGTCAAACAATGTAAAGAGATATAAAATCAAATAAAGACGCCTAGGGAATAGGGAATCCCCGCTACTCACCGCATCTCGTCATTGTGATTCATCGGTTTCACAATTGCTAGGGTAGAATGTCGGGTGAACTAGTTGCAACTGAATGTAAAACCTAGCTCACGCTCTCACGCTGTTGTCGGTCTATAGCAAACCTAGGCTCGGGTCCAATCTCTTGCAAACCCTAGCCTAGGCAAGCTAGCATTAGGATCAACGTCATCGTTCAATCGCATCCTGAGCCCACTCTCATGCAAACTCGGGCTACGACCTAGGTTGGGATAGTTCCTACCCGTCCAATCTCTTGTAAACGGGTATCGATATAGAATTGCAACTGAGAATCATAGTATCGGTCCAATCTCTTGCAAACCGGTACTACGGAAACTCAATTTCAACCCAATTCGGATTTCTAGGGTTTCCTATCGAATTGGGATCTAATCTCTTGCAAATCCCAATCAATATGAACACCTAGCTATCCGTATTATATCAATCCCAAACTAACCCTAATCAATTCTAGCAATGGTTCTACCAAATCGTCACAAATCGGAAATTGGGCTCGTAGGGTTCATCCCCACGCCCAAAGACGTTAAGACTACTCACAAATCATATTGCTAATGGAAGAATAATCAATAGAAACAACAATGGAATTCATAGCAATATTCAAAATAGCAATAAAAATAGGATTTTTAATAGAGAGGGAGACAAACCAATGTAGCTTTCCCAGAATCCAACAAAATAGCACTTTTCTCTCCTCTCCAATCACAAGAATTAAACTCTAAAAAATCTAATCTAAAAAGGCTGCCAAAAGCAATAGAAAAAAGCTCTCTAAACTAGGTTAGAATCTGGGGTTAAATACCCCCCAAAACTGCCCAAAAATTCGTGACCAAACTGCCCCTGCGTAGCTCCAAAATCGTGATTTCCGCAACAGGCAGCGCTGCTCACTCGGCCGAGTGACAAAAGTCGCTCGGCCGAGTGATAGACCCTGATCATTTCCAGTAAGTCTGGGGTCTTGGGGGTCGTCACTTGGGGCGTCACTCGGCCGAGTGAGTTGTCGTCACTCGGCCGATGGGCTTATCTTCACTCGGGCGGACAGCAATTGCCACTCGGCCGAGTCGGGCTTCTGCTGCTCAGACTGACGAAAAACAGTAACTTCGATGTTTTTGATGGGCGTCGTCTGGGTGCCACTCGGGTGGACGGGATACGTCACTCGGCCGAGTCAGCTTCTGATGCTCGGCCGAGTGCACGCTGATATGCTGCTTGGAGCGTGTCCGACCTGGCCGGCCGAGCGGTGTCTCGATGCTCGGCCGAGTGACTCCTTCACTTGGCCGAGTGAGATGCTAAAATGCCCAATCTGAATGTTCTTGCCTCCTCGTCGCTCCTACGACGTTCTTTCTTCTTCTGCTCCTCTCCAATAGCAAAATACCCTCGGGGAAGTCGTCGGTGACACTCCGGAGTGGGTGTATCTCGGAATCACTCCAAATCGCTCCAAATCTCCAGAAATACGACAAAAACAACAAATCGTGAAAAGTATCGCAATGTTGTCGATAAATCGTGAAAAACGTGATTTGATCGATTCGAATGGCATGCAAACATGCGAGAAAAAGTTGTAAAATATGGAGTGATCAAAATCCCCCAAGCTTACCTCTTACTCGTCCTCGAGGATGATAAGTAAAAGGCGAACCTGGTGGATTTAGAAAATGAAAACGATGGAAAAAACGGAAAATGAAAAATGAAGAAGAAAGAAGAATGCGAAGAGGGAAGCTGCTAGATCATTTTTCTCAGGACGTGGGTTTTGCTTACTCATATAGCATGCATCGAATGTAAAACACATGTCAAAGATTTTTATTTCAATATCATAGTATAATAATGCAAATAGAGATAGAAAACCCAAGAATATTGATATAGCATGAAAAATGGAATAATTCTAAGATTAACATTGTCTGAATCATCTAAAACGGTATACAATATCGCAGATCACACACTTTTCAATTGAATGCTTTCTATGAGGAGTATAAGAATATCACGCAATAGAATAGAAAGAATAGAAAAGCGTGGATTTCATGTGCTAGGCGTAGATTTCTGGATTTCGTGAAGCTAAAACAATCTCACCGAGTATAGAATATTACTTAGCCTAGGTTGTCATGCACCGTCAGGTAGTCACTCACACACACACCATTGGATTCTCTCCCCCAAGCTTATCTATAAATGTGGTGGCATATATAAAACGATATTTACGTCCCCATTTTTATGAAGCTCCAAAAGTGAAAGAAAATAAAAATAAAAACAATAAGAGGGAAGAAAGAGAGAAGGGGTATGAGATGGGATCGTTTTGAGCTTCCTTTCTCTTTTCTTTTCTTATTCTCAAATCTTTTTCTTTTTCTTTTCTTTCTTTTCTCCTTTTTTTATAGCATATATACACAAATGATCCCAAATCAAAAGAGAGAGAAGGATATAAAAGAATTTTTCTTTTTCTTTTTGGTTTTGGGAAATTTGGAGCTAGGAATTTAATAACAGGGGAAATGCCAAATATTAGATTCGCTAAGGGGAGATTCACCAATGATTTTAAAATAGAGAATTAATGTTCAAGATATGTGGAGAAAGAAATAAATGTATCTCTCAGTTCACTCTATAAGACGCGCATGACAACTTCAGCATGGTAATTTAATCTACTCGGTTTCGATCACAAAAAAGCAAACTAATCCAGATTTATCATAGCTAACATCATTCAATCATCCTGAAGTGAAGTGTACAAGTCATGCAGATAGAAGTGATATAGGAAAAGAAAACGGTACTCCAGATATAAGCATTCAATGCGTGAATCTTGGTGTGTTTTCTACGGTAGCATACATATGAATATTCAGACTCAGCTAATAATAGAATTTCATCCATTTTCATACGGAAAAAGTGTGGGTTACTATCTCTAAATACAAGGCAGATCATCGCATATGATATCAGAAATAAAAGCTAAGACATGACAAATATAGCATGCATATAGAGAAAGCTAACTCCACGTCATTATCATCACAGAAAAGTCATCTCTAGCATGAGATGAAAGAAATAAAGATAAAAAGGGAAAATAAAACTATTTACAATGCGGCACACGAAGAAAATGAGAAAAACGTGATGCATGGTAAAAGAAAAAAGAGAAAAGTGATGAAAAATGCGTGCAAATGCGGAAAATGGCGTGAAAAAACTAAAAATAAAGGTGGTAAATCAAAAAGCGTGAGAACTCACTCCCCCAAGCTCAAGTGCACAGTGTCCTCAATGTGCGAAGTGTGGCACACCGAGAGACGTGTACTGTGAGGGGTAGGTGAGGATGCGTGCATGATGAAAAAGAAATAAAAATAACAAAATGAAAATATGATGCGGACATGATGCATGCAGATATATGAGTGAATCAGATATAAGAGTGTCACACCAAAAAGACTCTCCCTCTCTCCCAAAAATGATATAGAAAGATATGATCAAAATGTGGACCCAAAAACAGTGAGGGGAGGGTGAGGTGGGCAAAAATCATCAGGACCAAGCAGAGACGGGCAGCATAACGACAAAAAATCGAAGGCATCAAGGGTGTGCCTAAGCTGGTGGTGCTGCGCCATCTCCGTCCTTAGGCGGAGGTGGGGGGTGGTGGTGGTGGACGTGGAACGGTCTGCTGGGCGGGTGGTGGTCGTGGCAGTCGCTCGAGAATCTGGGTCAAGCAATAGTGAATGTTAGGAAGTAGCTCGAGGCGGTGCTGCATGGCGGTGACTGTGGAAGACAAAGCCCTAAAATCGCCCGGGAGTCCACTCAACCCCCCCTCAAGAGCGCGAACGCTCTGAACTAAGGCGTCAGGGGGTGGTGGAGCGGAGGGACAGACAGGTCTAAGCTGAGCTGGTCGGGGGTGTCTAATACGGGCGGTGTAGGTGATCGGGACAGCAGGCATGGGTGGTACGTGTGCTGTGCTCACTAGTGGATGCCCAGCCTCAGGGCGAGGCTGGGACGCAGGCTGGTGGGAGGTGGAAGCAGCAGCAGAGGGAGTGAAAGGCACAATCGGTGACGAGGCTGCAAGAGAGGTCGGTGACACAGAAGTGGGGACAGACGTCACGACGCTCTCAGATAGAACGGCTACGGTGGAGATAGAAGTGTCAACCGCTGGGGAGGTAGTGTGGGGTCCGAAAGGTGAAATCCCAGCGAAGATCATACTGGCCATGGTCTCCACGACAGCAGCGAAAGAAGGCTCTCCGTTCTCAACAAAAGTAGGTGGGTGCTCGGGAAGCAGAGAAGTGAGTGGCTCAACCGACAAGGGCACAACAGTGGTGTTAGTGGTAGACGTGGTGGGCGATGGCTCAGCAAGTGTGCTCCCGACACCGGCAGAAGTGGGGACATAAGTGTCAGGAGCGACAGAAAGTGCAGGCTCAGGCTGAGGGAACACATGGTCAGCTGGCGGTGCAGGGTGTGCTGGTGGTGCAGGCTCAGCTCCCTCGACCTCTAGCACGTAGGCGGCGGGGATCATGAGATCCATCGCCAGAAGCCAGTTGTCGTGTGCTGGTCCTAAGTGTGTCTGAGCGGGGCTCGGAAGGATCATGTAGTCAGCACCGTATGGACCGTGCAACCATACCCAGTGCTGCTGACCGTGCAGACGAAGAATCTTCATCCGGGCCATGACGTCTATCGATAATGCAGTGGGGCCCGGGGCTCGTCGCAGGTCAGCAGGAAGGTCCTCGCCAGTCATCAGGGCTAGCAGAGTGATCAGACCGCCGCAACATATCGGGGAGCGAGCACCCACCGATACGATGATGTGGTCCAAAAACCAGCTAGCGATGTCGATCTCAACGGCGGGGACCAGCGTGACTCCATCCCTATCAAGAACTCTGGGGCGAGTCATCGCGTAGAGCATATAGAGCTCAGGCATCGACATCGTCCCAGGCTCGTACATCGCCAGAAAGGTGGTCGCCATAAGGCGCTATGCTATGCGGAGGCAGGGGTGGACAATGGCCGAGGCCTTGGCCCTACTAGGGTCAAAGGCCGGTGGTAAACCTGTGATCCGGGCCCAGAATGCGTGTGAATCGAAGGATGGGGGATGGATGTGTGTGGGGGCGTAGGCTCGGTCGGGTGTGGGGACAGCGAGCCACTGAAAGAATGCCCTAAGCATATCGAGAGTGATGTGACACTCTCGATCCATGAGTCGGAAGGAGCATCCCTCAGCGGTCCGGGCGATTGAGCTGAGGACCTCGAGTGTCGGACTAACGTAGGTGTCCACCGACACAGAAAGAAAGTCTCGCCAACCCACGTTGTCATACAACGTGAGTAATCCCTCGAGTACCCCCAGGCGGTCAAGGTCAGCAAGGTGTGTGAACCGGGAGGGCACTATCGAGCGCTGGGTGATACGCTCAAAAGCGACGCGATGTGCATCGTCTCGATACGTAATACCCAGCGGCCCGACATGTGGAGCCGGTGGTGGCTGTGGGTCGACTGGGAGTGAATGTGCGGGGTGAGCGGGGTCTGCGGGCTGTGGCTGTGTGGGGTGAGGTGGTGTAGGCGGAGGAGAGTCCTCCATCTCGTGGGAGGGGCCGGGCTCATCCGGCTGCTTCCGCTTGGCGGAAGCTCTCCTAGACCGTGGCCGTGTCCGGGGCGGCATGTGGGCCCCGGGTGCTCACCAAAAATTGAAAAAACGCGATGTGCAAAAATAAGTGGAACGAGTATACCGTAACACGCCGCGAGAGCAAAATAGTGGATGAGAGCGAAGACGCCGCCTCCACGAAGCCATAAACGCTCCCCGGAAGCTCCCCTAAGCTCCCCAAGATTACCTGCACATCAAACAACGATATCAGCGTGTAATATTCAAAATACATGGGGGGTTAGGGGTATAATGGATAGATAATGAAGTTAATTTGAATTAGGGGCTTGATTAGTGCACGGATCGTCAAAAAATACAAGAAAAAGGAGAAAATGGGTGATTTTGGGGTTACCAGAGCTCGGCCGGCGGTGAGGAGGTCGCCGACGACTCGGTCGGTGGTGCGGCGGTCGTCGTCGTCAGTGGTCGGCCGAGCGCCGCCGTCGGCGAGGCGGTCAGGCGAGTGGAGAGGTCACAGCGGGCCGATGGAGTTGAACAGTCGCAGCGATCAGGCGTTGGGATTTTTGGGCGTTTCGAAAAACGCGCCGACCCGCTGCGACTTATATAGGAAAAGTTACGACTCGGCCGAGTGACTATGTCGCTCGGCCAAGTGAACGTAACGGAAATATTTTCGAAAACTCCTCCCCACTTACGACTCGGCCGAGTGGCTTTGCCCCCCTCGGCCGAGTGGAGAAAGTCCATTCAGCCAAGTGGCACAAGCTACTCGGCAATACTCGCCCTATGAGCGTATCAGTTTCACTCGGCCGAGTGAAGATATATACTCGGCCGAGTGGCAAATATACTGAAATCAAGAAAAGAAACAGAGAGTTGGGTACAGTAGACTTCCCTCGTTTGTGCGCCGCTCGGGCGGACGAACTTATGTACTCGGCCGAGTAGAATATCCATTCGGCCGAGTGACCCCTGTTTTCTGCTGTTTGGCTCCGTTTGGGCTCTAATCTCTGTTTTCTTCCTCCAGTTGATTTCTTCCTCCTCCTAAGCATCGAGCGCATTCCTGAAGCGCTCTTTGTCGCCTTGTTCATCCTCCTAATGATAGATATCCCTTTCTCCTCTCCTGTCAAAGAAAAATAGGACCCGTTATCACGAATTTTTCAGGCTAACGACTCAAAACACTAATAATTTCTAAAACAAAATTAAAGAACAAAGTAAAAATAAAGCGATAACCGTCGGGTTGCCTCCCGACAAGCGCTCGTTTAAGGTCTTGAGCTCGACCCCCTTGGATTTTCAATTTAATGTGGGATATTGGGTGCATATGAGATGCACTCGTCGAATTTATCGGGAAGAACGCTCGGATTTGGATGTTGTGGCGGTGTGTTCTTCCACAGTGCTCCTTCGTCTCGGGTAGTGTTGGGGGGTGGCTCCCCCAAGCTAATGCTTGCTCCGGGCCTTGGCTTCACCGGTGACACCGATTTCCGTATCGGTGGAGCTTTCTTCGGAGTCTCATCTTTGAGAGCTTGCAGAGCTCTCGTATTCTTGCGACATCAGCGTCGCCTTCCTCAATTTCTACGGAGAGATCAGGGGAGTGCTCCATATTTTCTTCTTGGCCCAAGTCTAGGCCTTCTTCGAAGTCATCCTCGAATATTGCGCCGATGGAATGGGGGGTCGCCTCCTCAATGACCTCGTCAAGGAGGTCCATATAGTCGAGATCCTCATGATAAGGCATGTGTTTCATTGCCTTGGGTATATGAAGCTCCACTTCGATGTTGCCGACGTTAAATGTTAGAGTCCCTTCACGTACGTCGACAATGACACCGGCGGTGGCGAGGAATGGGCATCTAAGTATTAGCGACGTATTGCCCTCCTCCTTGACATCCATGACCACAAAGTCGCATGGCAAACATATGCCCCCCGGGACTTGTAACGGGATGTCCTCTGCGATCCCTACCGGCCTTGTGATCCGACCATCTACTAGTTGTATCCGCATGGCGGTAGGCTTCAAATCTGTGCCGGTGTTCAGTCTTCGGAACATAGAGAGAGGCATGAGGCTAACACTAGCCCCTAAGTCCACTAACGCCTTTTGTAGAGGGACGCCGCCTAAGGTGCAAGGAATTCGGAAACTCCCCGGATCTTTGAATTTGGTGGGCTCCTTCTCGTTCCTTGTGAACCAAGTCCCCTCCTCAGCGAGCATGATTTTCTCCTTCCTCTTTCTTCCCGTAATCAAATCTTTTAAGAACTTGGCGTATGTCGGGATTTCCACGATAGCGTCGAGGAAGGAGATATTGAGGCTTACCCCTCTCAAATACTCGAGAAACTTGGCTAGCCGTTTCTCCATCTTTGCTCTAGCTAGCCTCTGAGGGAATGGGATCGGTGGCATAAAACGGCGCTCCTCAATCTGCTGCTCCGTTCTGGACTTTTCTTCCCCTTGCGGCTCTTTCTCTCTCTCAACTTCAATGACCGGCTTGCTTGGCTCTACAATCTCCCCCACGGGCTCCTCTGTAGGAATCATGATGGGAGTGGTACTCTTCCCGCCTCTCGTAGTAACTGCAACCACAGCGTTGATATGGCCGGTGTTGCCCCGTGGATTTTGCTCGGGTTGAGCCGGCAACTGTTGACTGTTTCGGTTGAGCAACGCAAGTTGCTCCGCAATTTGTCCAACGACAGTTGTAAGAGAGTCTTGGCCCGCCTTCAAGGAAGCATTAATCTTATTCTTCTCGACCATAAACTCCTCCACCTTAGCTTCAAATTCAGATCGTTGTTGTGCTTGCGGAGGGTTTGGATTTCTCCACCCTTGATTATATCCGGGCGGCCTATATGGTCCCGCATGTTTCTTTGGTGGGAAATTTTGTTGCGGTGGCCCCCTTGGTGGATAATGTTGTTGTTGTTATGGTGGTGGTCGAGCTTGATGAGGTGGTTGTTGCGGGGGGTTCAATGCTCCATCATTGTTGGCATAGGAGAAACCGGGATGGTTTCTAGTGGCCGGATTGGCCCAATATCCTTGGTTACCCGCGACGTATTGAACTTGATCCAAGGATCCCTCTCCTTGTTCTCCTCCCAAATACATAGCTTGGGATTGGTCTTGCCAATCGTACATTTGACTTGTTGATGTGGATGTGGAAGGGGCTCCTTGGGGCTCCGTAATATATTTCTCCAGTCTCTCCACCACCTTGTGGAGAGAATCAAACTTGTTGGCAAGCTCCGCCACGGCCTTGGCCTCATAGATGCTAGATGGCTTCAAGGAGGACGAAGAGTGTCCTCGCTCGTCGCCCCACTGTTGATTGTTCGAGGCCATCTCCTCAAGTAAGGCCGTAGCTTCGTCGGGAGTCTTCGATAGGATGGCCCCATTTACCGTGGCATCAATAATCTGCTTGGTCCCCGGTTGGAGATCATTGTAGAAACTATGGACGAGGTCCCAATCTTCAATGCTATGGTGGGGGCACTGATGCTGCAGGTCTTTGAAGCGCTCCCATGCCTCGTAAAGTGTCTCTTGAGGTCCTTGCTTGAAGGACATGAGAGCACTCCTAATCTTTACCGTCTTGGAGGGCGGATAGAACTTGTCGATAAATGCGCTCGCCAACTCATCCCATGTGGTTAAGACTCCTTCAGCTTGCGTCCTCAACCAATAAAGAGCTTTATCCTTTAGTGTGAAGGGGAAGAGGCGTAGTCTGATGGCATCTAGGGTGACGCCCGGCATCTGGAAGGTGGCACACTTTGATAGGAAGAGCTGGATGTGGTAGTGGGGATTTTCATGGGGATTCCCATGAAAAGGATCCTGCTGCATAAGGACCACGAATCCGGTCTTCAACTCAAAATTCTTGTCGGCCGCCAACTCCGGCATGGCTATGGACGAGGTCGTGGAGGAAGTCTTAGGCCGGAGCCTATCTCGAATGGAAATAATCCTCGCCATTCTTGCCGCTAATTCTTCAGGCGTCTCCTCAACGTTCATAAACCTCCCTTTCGTATCGGGTCTCCTCTCCGCTCTGATTCTCCGCAATGTTCGCTCGATCTCAGGATCAAACAATATATCTACGGGGTCTGCAGTGGATCTCGTGTACATGCATGGGAAAACAAAGTTTCAAAGAAGTGATTAGCACAATGGAAGGGTTAGATAAAAAATGAAGAAATAAAACAAAAAGAAAGAAATAGCTAGGGTGGTAGGATCAAACACAACCGCCTCCCCGGCAACGGCGCCAAAAACTTGATCGCGCCCGGGCGTACACCCTAAAGAGAGACCGTGTAGTTTTACCGCAAGCGCACGATGTAGCGACGAGCTGGTATCGAACACATGGAGGACGTATGATAGTGCCTTCTCCTAACAACCTGGCTATAGGGACAGAAAAGTAGTGCCTTTCGGCGGTGTTGTCACAATCGTCAAACAATGTAAAGAGATATAAAATCAAATAAAGACGCCTAGGGAAGAGGGAATCCCCGCTACTCACCGTATCTCGTCATTGTGATTCATCGGTTTCACAATTGCTAGGGTAGAATGTCAGGTGAACTAGTTGCAACTGAATGTAAAACCTAGCTCACGCTCTCGCGCTGTTGCCGGTCTATAGCAAACCTAGGCTCGGGTCCAATCTCTTGCAAACCCTAGCCTAGGCAAGCTAGCATTAGGATCAACGTCATCGTTCAATCGCATCCCGAGCCCAATCTCGTGTAAACTCGGGCTACGACCTAGGTTGGGATAGTTTCTACCCGTCCAATCTCTTGCAAACGGGTATCGGTATAGAATTGCAACCGAGAATCCTAGTATCGGTCCAATCTCTTGCAAACCGATACTACGGAAACTCAATTTCAACCCAATTCGGATTTCTAGGGTTTCCTATCGAATTGGGATCCAATCTCTTGCAAATCCCAATCGATATGAACACCTAGCTATCCGTATTATATCAATCCCAAACTAACCCTAATCAATTCTAGCAATGGTTCTATCAAATCGTCACAAATCGGAAATTAGGCTCGTAGGGTTCATCCCCACGCCCTAAGACGTTAAGACTACTCACAAATCATATTGCTAATGGAAGAATAATCAATAGAAACAGCAATGGAATTCATAGCAATATTCAAAATAGCAATAAAAATAGGATTTTTAATAGAGAGGGAGATAAACCAATGTAGCTTTCCCAGAATCCAACAAAATAGCACTTTTTTCTCCTCTCCAATCACAAGAATTAAACTCTAAAAAATCTAATCTAAAAAGGCTGCCAAAAGCAATACTAAAAAGCTCTCTAAACTAGGTTAGAATCTGGGATTAAATACCCCCCAAAACTGCCGAAAAATTCGTTACCAAACTGCCCCTGCGTAGCTCCAAAATCGTGATTTCCGCTACAGGCAGCGCTGCTCACTCGGCTGAGTGACAAAAGTCGCTCGGTCGAGTGATAGACCCTGATGATTTCCAGTAAGTCTGGGGTCTTGGGGGTCGTCACTTGGGGCGTCACTCGGCCGAGTGAGTTGTCGTCTCTCGGCCGATGGGCTTATCTTCACTCGGGCGGACGGCAATTGCCACTCGGCCGAGTCGGGCTTCTACTGCTCAGACTGACGAAAAACAGTAACTTCGATGTTTTTGATGGGCGTCGTCTGGGTGCCACTCTGGCGGACGGGATACGTCACTCGGCCGAGTCAGCTTCTGATGCTCAGCTGAGTGCACGCTGATATGCTGCTTGGAGCGTGTTCGATCTGGCCGGCCGAGCGGTGTCTCGATGCTCGACCGAGTGACTCCTTCACTCGGTCGAGTGAGATGCTAAAAATGCACAATCTGAATGTTCTTGCCTCCTCGTCGCTCCTACGACGTTCTTTCTTCTTCCGCTCCTCTCCAATAGCAAAATACCCCTCGGGGAAGTCGTCGGTGACACTCCGGAGTGGGTGTATATCTGAATCACTCCAAATCGCTCCAAATCTCCTGAAATACGAAAAAAACCACAAATCGTGAAAAGTATCGCAATGTTGTCGATAAATCGTGAAAAACGTGATTTGAGCGATTCGAATGGCATGCAAACATGCGAGAAAAAGGTGTAAAATATGGAGTGATCAGTAGGTTAGTGTAAATCACGGTAAGCCACCGTGAGAGGAACGACCTTCTCATCACGACCTAAAGGCGAGAACCCTAGTTTAGATGTAAACTCTTGACATGAAAACTTGAAATGCTAACTTGGTCTCATGAGGATTTGATATGCTATTGAACTCAGAGAAAAACCTTACTTTAATTCTTGCAACTGCTTAGAACTACATGCTAGGGATGTTTACTTTTCGTTTCAGTATAAATGTCTTGTTAAATTGCTGCAGTCACTTCATTAAAACATTTAATGCTTTTAAAATTCATATCTGTCGTATATCTTGTCTTGGGATGCTAACTCTTTCTTGCAGACCTCTAGCTGACATACATTCATGTTTTTGGATGTATGTCAGATTCAGAGCTTGAGTACTCGGAGGATCCGTACGTGACGCTAGATTTGGAGAGCCGGGAGTTTGCCCCCGACGTAATGCCTCTCCCAGCGGAGGACTAGTGGACCCTAACACTTTACAGCTTTATTAGTTTTCCTTTCAGACGTTGTAGTTGTGGTGTACGTTTCATTTCCTGTTGCTACTTTAGCCCAGTTGTGGCTTGTTGATTAATTTCGTGTACGAACATTATAACTCTGGATGTGGATTTATTTTTCTGAAATGTTCTAATTGTTCTGATATGCAAATGCAAGGACCTCCCCTGTGTTCTTATCACAGACGCTTATTGAACTCGGGCTTCACCGCTCCAGTTCAAGCGGACCGCATAACGTCTTCGCTTCCGGTGTCTTTTGGGAATCGGGGCGTTACAGGTTTTAGTGGTGGCCCATGCAGGTCCTGCAACTGCGAAATTCAGAACAATGAGAACACTTTTCATTAGCCAAAACATTCAGAATAGTTCGCACGCAAAATTACTCGAATACCTTGTCTCAGCATGATAGGAAACCCAATACCAGGATAATAGGAATAGATAGACGCTTCTGCTCGTTAGTTAGACACCCCTGCCACAAATTAGTACTATCATCTTAGTAGTCACTCTATCGATTGATCATCCAGCTCTGACCTTATTAGACTTTTGAGTAAGTTAGTCGTTCGCTTAGATTTATCGAATCTAGGGCCCAACCGAACGTAGCGATCGTCGCATCCATGCAAATCGAACCTGAGACACCTGCGAGGAGTAGGCTTCGAAGTGTAGGATATTCCAGATCTATAGATAAGATCCCGATCTCGATCCCCAACGAATCCTTACCTCGGCTTTCCTATCACAGTCTAGTCCGTTGAAGAATCTTAGTACTAAAGCTTAGTTGACCCAATGATTATTTCCCCCTGATTTTACTATTTCCTAATCATTACACTCCCATGTTAATGATCGTAGAAAGCCATCATAGCATATTCACGGAATTACTTCTTAGTCGTACTTACGTTTCGATCGTCGAACCTAGTCATTGTCCTCGATTCACATAAACTCTTCAGGTCCGCCATCTTTAACCTTGAACCTCCCCATTGCAAATCCAGGGTCCTTTAAAAAGTATTTTCGACATTTCTTTTATTTGAATTCTTCTCTAAGTTTAAAATCCTTTCGAAAACTTTTACTTAGTTTTTCTACACTTCAGTCCAACCTTGATTACGAAACCTTCTGACACGATCTTTAGTTACTATCTTATAACAATTTTCCAACATACATCTTCTATGCTTCTACTTCATATAACCTTGTATAGCTACTCTATTTTCCCCAGGAAATGAACTTTTTTAAAAAACTTTATTTCTAATTCGCTAGTTCAAATGTCACCTCCTTTTCTTACTAATGTATTTCGAAATGGTCATTGATACATACTTTTAAAATACTTTCCTAAGTTAAATAGAACTTCAAAAATCATGTGTGTTAGTTTTATAATCATTGTCTTCAGATATTTTACGAAAGGAAAAATTTTCTTTTTACAAACCTATTTTCCATTTGTAAAACAAGCACTACATCACTATGCTCATATTACTCTTCACCTATTCTTTGATTAATCAAATTTTTACGTTTTAACTTCCACCATATGCTCGCTATTTTACGTAAGTTATAACGATGTTATTATTTTATCTCACCCAACCAACTAACCCCTTATCCATCTCGCATTCGGGACCGTCCATCACAACATTAACTCGTTGCCTCATTCAACTCTGAATCATACCATATTACTTAGTTACCACATTAGTGCTTATCCTTGCTTATGTCAGCTTTAGTTTAAGTATAGTGAGACCAATAGCTTGATTGTGGTGTTGTGGTGCATGTATATAGATAGTGAGTGTGGACCCGCGTATGCTAATCTCTATATACCACCCATGTTTGAGCATGCTTATCCTGAGTATATTAGTATAGTCTGATTATCTATTGTGTCGTATGTGCATGTATGTACGGTAATTTGTGATATATATGTATATAGTCGAGTGTAGAGTAGTAAGTGTTATATTTATACTTAGGCGAGTGTTTAGCCATATCATTATAGGAATATCAGAGCGTATTAGATTGAGTATTGGCTAATTACTAGGAGTATATATACCTTAGTCGTACTTGTTAATGGTTGTAATTGTATGCCAGTACAGTATTATGCAAGTTAGGCGTATGATAATAGGTGTACGTATAGTTGTGTGTGCAAATTTATTATTTGATCTACAGGTTAGCATGTCTGGCGTGTGCCGTGTGTATATATGAATGTGATTAGTTATAAGTGTGTGTGTGTGTGTGTGTGTGTGTATATATATATAGTATGAATATGCGTGTTTTATGTGTAGTAAGATAATAATATTTCTCCTACGAGATGATGTATGAGCTTGTGTATACCAGGAAGTATGCTTAGTCGTATGTTTGTGACTACGTATATATGGATGTATGTAATAATATACTAGCCCTATGTATGCAAATTACCATGGTTGCGTGTACTGGTGTGTGTATATGTATGTTCTATGTAGATACAAGATAGGCGTGTAGTAGTTACTATGTATATGTATGTAAGCTAAACGTACGTATAGGTATTTGAAAGTGTGTGATATATGAGTAAGTGTATGTATATGGATGTATATGGTTTCATTAGGATGTATGTATGACTGGGATAGAACGACCTTAATGTCTAATTCCGTTCGCCCCTATGTCGGCCTATTTAAGGAAGTCTGAGGACGGACTTGATCTTAAGGTGGGTAGATTATGATGACCCTATTGCTATGAGTAAGGCTTATATAAATCTGTGTATGGTGTAAGGTATTATGTGCATGTATATACATGTAGTGATATGTATTATAATGTGTACATAGTAATATGTGGTATGTAAAAGTGATTGTACGATTGAAGTGTTAATAGACTACGAATTATCGTATTTATGTGTTAGTGATATGTTTGAGTGGCATGTAGTGCTATATCATTATAGATTGTGAGTGTGTAAGATATATGGTAATGCGTTGTGTATTAATAATAATGTGAGTGTACAGGGTGATAGCACACTTACAGCCAGCAAATTGATGGGGTTGTGTAATAAGTGCGACTTTTCGCCGAGTAGGATATTGGTTGGATTGTAATTGTAGGAAGGTATTGGTAAACGTGTCATGTTAATACGTAATTAGTAATGTGTGTATATGTATCGTTACTACTATTAGCATGGACTTTGGTTAGTATCATCAGCGGTAATACTATTAGTGTGGATGTTAGTATTAGAAATAATATTTGGTTACGACATGATGGTTATTTATGGTGTGTATGCTTTAGAAGAGGAGATGCGAGCGTTACCGTCACGTTTTCCCCGTGTCTTAGCCGGTAAGATTCCGAGGACGGAATCGTTTTAAGGTGGGTAGGATGTAACGACCGGTTTTTATCGTTACGTTATCGGTAATTTCTCTCGTGTATTATTTTCTCCGTATCCGTTGTAAGACGTTTCTGTCTCCGTACCTGTACCCGTACCCGTATCCATTTCTTCTCATACTTATTATTATTATTATCATTTCTAGTAAATTATTTTAAAAGTCTCTTCTTAAAAATTTTATTTTAAAATTTTAAATTCAAAACTCTATTTTTTTTAAACTTTAAAATTCAAATGAAAACTTCCCATATTAAGTCCTAATAAAACCTATTAATTCCATGTTTGAAATCTTCCTATTATAAACCCATTTAAATCAAATTGATTAGCTATTATTCCCTATTATAACATATTAATTAGCATCACATCATTAATATTTCAAAACCTAATTATATTTCTAATAAATTCCTTTTTAAGTTATAACACTAAGTCCTAACCTACCTTGAAGACCCCCTAGGCCGTACCCACCTCTTACTCACGCACTCCACGTTTAACACACAAAAAGAAAAAAAAAACAAAAGAGTGGAAACAATAGAAAACTTAGAAACAAACATAAACCTAACTTCACGTGCTGCTATCCTAAACCAACCCCACACAAAAAAAGAAACTGATATAATAAGGAAACCTAGCGCATGCTGCTCATTTATTCACCCTCACGTGCTCCCTATAGGACCATATATTTTCTTTATATTGTAACCTTAAAGAAACCCTAGGATATCTCTCTAACCCTACCCTCAATACACAGCAGCTGCCCCATATATTCTCATTTTTCTTCATGCAACAACAAACCAACGCGAGCACACGTCGCAGCCTTCTACCACCCTCGCACAACTCCCAGCTCCGTCCAAACCGCAGCCGCCCTGTCTTTGCGAAGTCTCCATGCAAACGAGCAGCTCTCGCCCAGCAACCCCGCGAGCGTCATCCCCTTCCTCCTTCTTCATCCACGCACGGGTGGCATCACACACAAGCCCTAGCAGCTCTCTTCTCCACGCAAACGCCGTACTCTCCCTCTCTTCTCCAGTCCGTAGCCCACACGCCAGGGACAACAGCCTCTTCGCTCTCGCAAGATCTCTCTCCGCCTGCCCATCATCCCCTCACCAGAGCTCCGGCACCCCGCCACCCCGTCTGCGGCCTCCTCCCCATGTCCGAGCGCCCTAAGCCCCTACCCTATCTCTTCTCCTCCCCACCATGCAGTGGCCGGCCCATGTAATCTTCTCTCCATCCACACGCATGCGAGCGGCCTCCTCCCCAGTCAGTGAGCACGACACCCCCTCTCTTCTCATCTCCACCACGCCATCACACAGATCTGCAGCCCCTCTTCTTCAAGAAATGCACCCGCCATTGCCCTACCCTCTTCTTCATGCACGCAGGCGAGCGGAACTCTTCCACGCAAACGAACAGCTCATGCCCAGCACACACGAACCTGCGGCCTTCTTCTCCACACCGCACGACTGCCATCTTCTCTCCGCCTACACCCACAGCGGCCTCCTCGCTTCATCCAGCCTCACACGCAACACCGGAGCGTGCACAACATCCCCTCGCTCAGAACAGCCGCACGACGTCCTCTCCTCACTGCTACCACATCCAGAACAGTTGGGAATACTCCCCATGCCTCGCTGACAGCCGCACAGACCCGACGCCGCCCCCTCGCCCTCCTCCTGAGGCTCAACATCGCTGTTTCGGAGCCGTACGCGTCACCGCTGTCCATCACCGCATTTCGATCCTCTTCTGCACTACCGGTTAGTAGATCTACCCTTAACAACTCATAACCCACACCGTAATGTAGAGAACTTAATAAAACCGGTTGATTAGACGTCGTAGGAACTCGTTATAAAGCTGTTTTGATCGAAAAATGCCTATTCTGATTTTACGTTTTGTCAAACCAGCGAACCGTCTTCTCCGTAGCGTAGTACTCGTCGAGACATTTCCAGCGACACCAAGAACGTCAAAAACAGGAAAGTATACTAATTGATATGAAATTTTGAAGTCGCAGGACTTTTATGTCGCTTTCATGTATTGTTCTGTAACCTGAAAATTAGACGTGAAATGACGCGAGAAAATGACACCATAACGATCAGGACAAAATTTGTGATCCAACGGTAAATCATACGATATATTCCAATTTTAAACAATAAGAGAAAAGATTAATTTCTGTAGCAAGTTCAATATGAAGGATGTGTTCGTCATTAATTCTGTAGGGAATTGGGCGTTCCCTTAGGGCATAAAAACTCTAGTCCCGTCCTAAGTCGGACGGAACATAGACAGGAAAATCAAAAGCAGCGGAAGAAAAACAGTTAATCTAAATTAACCTGCAAGTTAAAACAATTTTAACTTGGCCCTAAGGTCCAAGACCCTATGCCAAGATCTATGCCGACTTGGGATGGGTCTGACCATCCCAAGAAGGATCTAGCCTACTGCGATTAAACTAAACTAATGCTAAAAATACTTTAACCACATACCCGGAATCTCAGCCCTGGGGCAGGCGAGATGTTCCGCGCCGTCTTCCGAGCTGCTCCCGTCCCACGCCGAGCCGCTCCTTTGAACCGCTCCCCGAACCGCTCCTCGAACCGCTCCGCATCCCGAGGCGATCAATCCCCGTGCCGCCGAGCCAACCAACCGCCGAAGAAAGTTTCACGCGAGTGAAACCTCCGCCAAGATTTCGGATCCAGAATCCGAACTCCTTTGTGGCTTTGCTAGAGCCCGCAGGAGTAAGGCAGAATTTTAGGGAGATAGAGAAATATTTATTTAAGCTTAGATCCGAGCGTGCTCCAACATTTACGAGAGCCGCTCAGATCTAGAGCTTGGGACGAGTTTTGAGAAAGGGGGGAGACCCCTATTTATATAGGCGGCGGACTCTCCCCTTTTCTCAAAATCCGATGTGGGACTAAATAATGGGTTAATTAAAATCAAGTTAGTTTGCACTTCACAAAGTGCAAACTTCCGTGAATTTTAACTCACTCACCGTTGAGCTTCAAGATCGATACAACCTATCAATACGACAAGCGTTCAACGGTGAACGCATAGGAAAAAACGGTTCGTCAATCGGAGTTCGTTTGACCCTCCAATTGAGTGTCCAAAGATCAGCCCTAGGCTAGTTTTTCGCAAAAACTGAGCCGTCATTTGATTCAGCACACTTAGGGTTCAAAACCCTAGAGGTGGGGCCCATGGGTGGGCCCCACGCAAGCCAAAACTGCCCAAATCGCGCCTGGGCAGAGCCCTGGTCGCGCCTGGGCTCGCCCAGCCGCCTGGGCGAGCCCAGGTCCGCGCCTGGGCTCGCCCAGGCGGCCTGGGCGAGCCCAGGCCCGCACCTGGGCTAGCCCAGGCCCGCGCCTGGGCTTAGCCCAGGCTTGTGCCTGGCTAGCCCAGGCCGAGCCTGGGCTTAGCCCAGGCAGCGCCTGGGCTAGCCCAGGCAGCCTGTTCTGCCTGGGTCTGGCCTGGTGTGATATTTTGGGCTGTTTTGGCTTTTTCTTGATCATCCGGCGTCCGATTTGGACGCCGTTCGAACCTGGGTTTAGACCGGGACATTCCCGTCTTACCCGTGAACTTTTTCTTGCGTTTATTTTATTAAATATTGTATTAAACAATTTAATACATATTTAATTGCCTTTGCATCAATTGCAAAATAGTCCCTATCTAAGCTTAAATTATCATATTGCATCAAATGCAATTATCTCTTCTTTTGCATCAAATGCAAATATTCTCCCTAACTAATTTCTACCTATTACTAGACGAAGCGTTGCACTCTGTGTGAGACCCTACAGCCTGACCCTTACAACAGGTTGGGCTCGAAGCCCTATACGGCAGTGACCACGAGCAGTGGTTGCCGTCCCTGCTTCAGGAATCATCATTATGTGGTTAACTCATTGACATGAGTATTGTCAGGACCACCTGACTGTTTCCGTGATGAATTCCGCAGTTATAGTCTCTTCGTCTTAAATGTGTCGTTCGGATCAAGTCTGGGGTACGGTCAAACTGTCAACCCCAATAACTTGACTCCGGTTAGTTTCGATCAATCTTTAGTCAACTAATGTTGGACTTCTTCCAACATACTCTGCGCAGAGTTTTTACTAAAGACCGAACTAACTCTACGACACTAACTCCTATTGACCGGGAGAGACGAATCCTCTCTTGGTCATTACTCGCCTCGTACGTTTCAAGTGACACCCAATCAAAAGACCTTTCGACAGGCCTTGCCTCGAAGCTAGGTCAATTGATCTAAGTGGCACCGTTCACGCACAGGTCCGTCAAAATGACCTCAAGTCAAAAGACCAACTATCCTATCATCACTCAGAGTTATCACTGACAGATTGGTCAATATAACCATATGATAACTCTAGTGGATCGTTCAGTGAACTCATTCTAATGAGCACCTGTGTCTCGTCTTCGACTTCGCCAAGTCAAGCGATCATGAGATCATCGCCACCGCTAAACGGTGAAGACTAAGACACAATGGTCTATCCGATGTTTCGATATCCTTGTCTCGAAACATCTACGACCATGAACCATCTCAGACTTATGCTACAGACGGTCAAATGTTTCTCCATGATCGAGATACTCATCTCGATACCTGTTTGACCTTGCATAAAGTCTCAGGACTTTACCTAAGTTGATATCTAATGTTAACTACATTACAATATAGCTTAGATAAATTATTACCAAACAGCTTACTGTTATTTCGAACAAGATGTTTGTGCTATTCACACAGGAATAAATGGCCTCGAGGGCACCATATTCCTACATCTCCCACTTGCACTCAGGCCCATTTATCTCGGTATCTTATATCGTTTTTACACATAAGTTTTCCCGACTTCATGTGGTAGAGCCTTCGTGAGTGGATCTGCTAAAACCTTCTACACTATAGACTTAAGGGGTTTCTATGTTTGTGTTAGACCAACCATTTGAATCTCATTCAAATACTTCATTTGGTCTGTCGGAATCCATAATACTGTATTTCCCTGGATCTTATCCAGTTCATCGTTTCTTACGATAATAATTTCAAATTAGTTATTGGTCATTTCAAATGGTTCATATCCATTTCTGATAAAGTATCAAACTCTTTGATTACTTAATCAAAATATATGTTCCATCTCTTTGATGTCTCGCATGTAATTTACACGCTCCCACTGACCTTGAAAACTATCTGGCTAATTCATATAAGTTGGTTCGTCTAAATCATATTTAGAAAAACGAACTTATAAGTGAATGCTCCAATTTTCGTGGTCAATTTAAGCGTTTTACATCGGCTTTGGTCCGAGTAGATCTGTACACATCTGTTGGCGAAACCGGTTTCATCATAATCCGTTTTAAAGAAATTAGGATGAAAACCGTTCCCGTTTAACATTATTGTACTTCACTATTTTCTTTTCTGCACCAATCTTTCAACTTAAAGATTTACTTGCAGAAAGTGAGGAAACATTTTCCTTGGGTACGTAAACTAAATTCTCAATTTATTTGCGCACACGGACCTGCATCAAGTTTTAAATCGGAGTTACTACTCCGGATTTCATCCTAGAGGTTGACTAAGTCATCATCAGGTATGATGTCTTAACTCGACTTTTCGTCTTTCGAAATTCGAGTAAATATACAACTTCCTGATGATTGATTTAACGAATATCTTATTGATAATGTTCTCATAGAACTTTATCAAAACCTAGGCATTACTATTTGGGACTTAACCCAGAGGGAGGACTTAACTCAGAGTCACTTACAATGGATCACACTAAATCTAATTAGGTGTGATTCATACCTTTTAACACACCGATGTGTTAACAGACTTGATCTGAGAGAAAATCACATTTTCTTTTAATTACACAAGATTTTATTTAGCTAAGTATTTGACCATTCGATCTAATCGAATCAGTTTAAATACTTTGGTCACTTCGTTCTTTATTTTATCAGACTTGCGTTTCATCAAGAACACGTGTCTTAGTAAAATATACGAATAACTTATTTTGTTAAAAATAGACTCGGGTACATCAGTATGTAAGAGACTGAGTTCGACAACTCATTCTCCCACTGTCTTACAGATGGGTTTTGGCCATTGTATCTAAGAGGCTAAGACTCACAAGTGTCCGTAGACTTCATAATACGAGAGGTCAGACCCCTCTTTATGTGACTTGTGAAGCTTAATCTCTAGATACGGCCTAGTCTAATTTTACCATATAAGTTTGCTACTATCTTGTGTATTTATATATTAACATTTAATATATATTTAGTTATTTACAAATTACTTAACACATAACATTACTTCAGAAGCAATGTGACGACATTCGTCAAAATGTGTTAAACGTCTTTTGTATAACAATTTATTCTGAAATCGTGACATCAAAATATGTCACGTTTTCATTCCCTCCTACTTATGCCTTTACTAATGATAAATTAAACTAACTTTCTCTATTGACTTTCCGAAGTGCCTTCTTCCTTTTCTAAATCACATTTAGATATCAACATAAATAAATAGATATGCAAGCAACTTATGTATCCAAACGCTTGAGCTTTGCAATCTTGAGTGTAGCTCAAGAAGTTGCTTGTCTCAAGATCCGGTTGGGATACATAGTCTTGCACCGCTCATGCACTCGTATTCGACTCAAACGGTTTAATCGAATTCTCGAACTTTGCGGATCAAAATTGTTTGTTCATACAACCTTGAGGGTAGCTCGACAGGTTGTAGGGAGAAACATACTTTGAATGTCCTATATGTTCAAGCTGCCTCATATAGAGACGAGTGACATGTAGCTTTAATTTATTTGTTGGACCCAAAACTTAATGAAATCATATTTCTTAAGTCTGTTCTTTAGAAGGTCATTTAATGTCAATGAGAATATAGTTTGATTACATCAATTAGAATTTAACTTGATATTCAATTAATCAACTTTATGACCAATTAACTAATTTCAATATTATCAATTGATTCTTTCGGTAAACATATTCTTGCCCTAGATTTAGCATATGTTCAATATTAAATATAGGTAGATTGGCTTTTATCTATCTATATCCTCCCACTATTTTTACGAACGTTTTAAAGCTTAATAACGAACGATTTAATCGAATTAAAAATAATGGGTAAGAGTTCCAATCACCTTGAGTCTAAACAACCTTGAGTGTAGCTCAACAAGTTGATTGACTCTGCGATCGGAAGATGACTCTTCATCGATCATATCGGATATGACTCTCTTAATCGGTTTTTGCCCCTAGCCATTTGTGATCATGAGTGTGCTCATCCAAATCACAATGTCTAGTCTAGTCGGACCCTTGTTTTCATGTCTAGCCTGACTTGCCCTCAGCTCGGTGTATGCACGACACGTTGGTTTGGGTCAGGTCTTAGACTACATCTAGGCAGACTACATCGTTGACTTAACTTACGCCGGCGCTCGGGGTACGAGACGACGGTTAGGGTTAGTCAAGATTTCATCTTATGTATTTAAGGAGTTGGTTTCTACAAGATTGCCAGGTTACAGCTTGAGTGTATCTCAACAACTATAACGCGGGTCCTATAGTTACTAACCCCTAAAACAAGGAGGGCTACGGCTAATCTTGAAAAAGATCATTAACGTATTTGACTTAGATATAGTCCAGGGTGTCATACAATCATGATTCGCGACATTGCGGTCCAGCGGAACTCTGCCAGGGAATTGACTAAGCCAGGATCACTACCCCTTGGACTAGCAAGGGTTGACCCAGAACTCTTAGCCAAGCACATTGACTGGATCATGGTCCATTGAATGAAGCTTGTCATTTTTGTATGTATGCCATAGACTAAACAGCTTTTAATAACAACTAATTAATCCTATCAACTAGTTGAATCCTTAAATTCAAAATTTTTAGGATTTGTTTAATAACTTTTATTAAGTCCTTATCAACTATAAGGTTCACGTGCTACCCTAATCGTTATTAGGATTTTAATAAATTATTAACAACGCTAGAAGCGAAGTCCTTTAATGAAAATTAATTATAACAATTAGAATTTGAAAATTCATTTAAAGGACTACCCTAATCAGGAATTAGGTCTTTAATATTGTTGTTAATGATTTATCAAAGCATAGCATGTCATTAAAATTCAAGTAATAAATTTTAATCATTTTTAATGGCTAACCTAAGAGGTTGTCTTGTGTTATCAAAGAAGGGACAAGATTAACAAGCCATTAAAACTACACTAATTTATCGCATAAAGATAGTGCACAACTATTTAACAATTAAATAAACTAAGTTTATCGCATAAACTATTTTTGCATGCAAACATAAATTTAACAATTAAATTTAAAATATGATTTTGAAATTATTTTATTTTTATCTCATAAAAAAAAACTTAATTTTAAAATCACTAACTTTGCATGCTATTTAAAAAAAATTTATCGCATAAAAATTTTAATCTTTAAAATCAGTTTTAAAATTATCTCATAAAATTAAAACACCATTTTAAAGACTTTCATGCTTAAAAATTTATCAAATAAAAAATTTTAGGCATCCAAAATTAATTTAAACTTTTAATGATTTAAAATTAGTTTTAAAATTATCACATAAATTTTAAAACGTCATTTAAAAAAAATTTCCATGTTCAAAAATTTCATAAAAAAAAAAAATTTTAGAACATCTAAAACATTTTTAAAATTTATCTCATAATTTTAAAAACATTTTACAAGTATTTAAAAGCATTCTTAAGTTTAAAATTAATCGCAGTACCTAGATCGCTACGCAAACCTAGGCTCTGATACCACTGTAGGGAATTGGGCGTTTCCTTAGGGCATAAAAACTCTAGTCTCGTCCTAAGTCGGACGGAACATAGACAGGAAAATCAAAAGCAGCGGAAGAAAAACAGTTAATCTAAATTAACTTGCAAGTTAAAACAATTTTAACTTGGCCCTAAGGTCCAAGACCCTATGCCAAGATCTATGCCGACTTGGGATGGGTCTGACCATCCCAAGAAGGATCTAGCCTACTGCGATTAAACTAAACTAATGCTAAAAATACTTTAACCACATACCCGGAATCTCAGCCCTGGGGCAGGCGAGATGTTCCGCGCCGTCTTCCGAGCTGCTCCCGTCCCACGCCGAGCCGCTCCTTTGAACCGCTCCCCGAACCGTTCCTCGAACCGCTCCGCATCCCGAGGCGATCAATCCCCGTGCCGCCGAGCCAACCAACCGCCGAAGAAAGTTTCACGCGAGTGAAACCTCCGCCAAGATTTCGGATCCAGAATCCGAACTCCTTTGTGGCTTTGCTAGAGCCCGCAGGAGTAAGGCAGAATTTTAGGGAGATAGAGAAATATTTATTTAAGCTTAGATCCGAGCGTGCTCCAACATTTACGAGAGCCGCTCAGATCTAGAGCTTGGGACGAGTTTTGAGAAAGGGGGGAGACCCCTATTTATATAGGCGGCGGACTCTCCCCTTTTCTCAAAATCCGATGTGGGACTAAATAATGGGTTAATTAAAATCAAGTTAGTTTGCACTTCACAAAGTGCAAACTTCCGTGAATTTTAACTCACTCACCGTTGAGCTTCAAGATCGATACAACCTATCAATACGACAAGCGTTCAACGGTGAACGCATAGGAAAAAACGGTTCGTCAATCGGAGTTCGTTTGACCCTCCAATTGAGTGTCCAAAGATCAGCCCTAGGCTAGTTTTTCGCAAAAACTGAGCCGTCATTTGATTCAGCACACTTAGGGTTCAAAATCCTAGAGGTGGGGCCCATGGGTGGGCCCCACGCAAGCCAAAACTGCCCAAATCGCGCCTGGGCAGAGCCCTGGTCGCGCCTGGGCTCGCCCAGCCGCCTGGGCGAGCCCAGGTCCGCGCCTGGGCGAGCCCAGGTCCGCGCCTGGGCTCTGCCCAGGCGCTGGGCAGAGCCCAGGCGGGCCTGGGCTTGCCCAGGCCCGCGCCTGGGCAGAGCCCAGGCGCGCCTGGGCTAGCCCAGGCCCGCGCCTGGGCTTAGCCCAGGCTTGTGCCTGGCTAGCCCAGGCCGAGCCTGGGCTTAGCCCAGGCAGCGCCTGGGCTAGCCCAGGCAGCCTGTTCTGCCTGGGTCTGGCCTGGTCTGATATTTTGGGCTGTTTTGGCTTTTTCTTGATCATCCGGCGTCCGATTTGGACGCCGTTCGAACCTGGGTTTAGACCGGGACATTCCCGTCTTACCCGTGAACTTTTTCTTGCGTTTATTTTATTAAATATTGTATTAAACAATTTAATACATATTTAATTGCCTTTGCATCAAATGCAAAATAGTCCCTATCTAAGCTTAAATTATCATATTGCATCAAATGCAATTATCTCTTCTTTTGCATCAAATGCAAATATTCTCCCTAACTAATTTCTACCTATTACTAGACGAAGCGTTGCACTCTGTGTGAGACCCTACAGCCTGACCCTTACAACAGGTTGGGCTCGAAGCCCTATACGGCAGTAACCACGAGCAGTGGTTGCCGTCCCTGCTTCAGGAATCATCATTATGTGGTTAACTCATTGACATGAGTATTGTCGGGACCACCTGACTGTTTCCGTGATGAATTCCGCAGTTATAGTCTCTTCGTCTTAAATGTGTCGTTCGGATCAAGTCTGGGGTACGGTCAAACTGTCAACCCCAATAACTTGACTCCGGTTAGTTTCGATCAATCTTTAGTCAACTAATGTTGGACTTCTTCCAACATACTCTGCGCAGAGTTTTTACTAAAGACCGAACTAACTCTACGACACTAACTCCCATTGACCGGGAGAGACGAATCCTCTCTTGGTCATTACTCGCCTCGTACGTTTCAAGTGACACCCAATCAAAAGACCTTTCGACAGGCCTTGCCTCGAAGCTAGGTCAATTGATCTAAGTGGCACCGTTCACGCACAGGTCCGTCAAAATGACCTCAAGTCAAAAGACCAACTATCCTATCATCACTCAGAGTTATCACTGACAGATTGGTCAATATAACCATATGATAACTCTAGTGGATCGTTCAGTGAACTCATTCTAATGAGCACCTGTGTCTCGTCTTCGACTTCGCCAAGTCAAGCGATCATGAGATCATCGCCACCGCTAAACGGTGAAGACTAAGACACAATGGTCTATCCGATGTTTCGATATCCTTGTCTCGAAACATCTACGACCATGAACCATCTCAGACTTATGCTACAGACGGTCAAATGTTTCTCCATGATCGAGATACTCATCTCGATACCTGTTTGACCTTGCATAAAGTCTCAGGACTTTACCTAAGTTGATATCTAATGTTAACTACATTACAATATAGCTTAGATAAATTATTACCAAACAGCTTACTGTTATTTCGAACAAGATGTTTGTGCTATTCACACAGGAATAAATGGCCTCGAGGGCACCATATTCCTACAAATTCAAACTGTGGTAAAAGTTGTTCAACCCACTTCTGCCTTGTAGAACTGTCATGATAATGTTAAAATATTGTTAACAATAACTTTCTGAGAGTCTTGACATACCTAACAAAAATGGACATCGTGAAAATCGTGCGCCTCGAAGGCGGTATCGTGATATCGTGATGTCGTGTGAGTCGACTAGGCCGGCTCGTGTTCTGGCAAACTTTTGGGTGGGGTTAGGGTTGAGCGGCCACTGGGCGTATGAAAGGTACTCTCCTCAAGAGCACCACACGCACGCGGTGGGTTAGTGTCAATCACGGTAAGCCCCGTGAGAGGAACGACCTTCTCATCACGACCTAAAGGCGAGAACCCTAGTTTAGATGTGAACTCTTGACTTGAAAACTTGAAATGCTAACTTGGTCTCATGAGGATTTGATATGCTATTGAACTCAGAGAAAAACCTTACTTTAATTCTTGCAACTGCTTAGAACTACATGCTAGGAATGTTTACTTTTCGTTTCAATATAAATGTCTTGTTAAATTGCTGCAGTCACTTCATTAAAACATTTAATGCTTCTTAAATTCATATCTGTCGTATATCTTGTCTTGGGATGCTAACTCTTTCTTGCAGACCTCTAGCTGACATACATTCATGTTTTTGGATGTATGTCAGATTCAGAGCTTGAGTACTCGGAGGATCCGTACGTGACGCCAGATTTGGAGAGCCAGGAGTTTGCCCCCGACGCAGTGCCTCTCCCAGCGGAGGACTAGTGGACCCCTACACTTTACAGCTTTCTTAGTTTTCCTTTCAGACGTTGTAGTTGTGGTGTACGTTTCATTTCCTATTGCTACTTTAGCCCAGCTGTGGCTTGTTGATTAATTTCGTGTACGAACATTATAACTCTGGATGTGGCTTTATTTTTCTGAAATGGTCTGATTGTTCTGATATGCAAATGCAAGGACCTCCCCTGTGTTCTTATCACAGACGCTTATTGAATTCAGGCTTCACCGCTCCAGTTCAAGCAGACCGCGTAACGTCTTCGCTTCCGGTGTCTTTTGGGAATCGGGGCGTTACAGTAGCACACGCTACGACTACTACTTGCTACGCTTTACTTTCCTGCTGCGTTTCTTCATTTTTGTTACACTGTTATAACCCCAGCATGCTAATCAACTAGTAAACTGATGTTTAATAGTTCGGTACACTTGCAGTAGAGTCTGAACTCTTTTGTAGACTTTACCTGACGTACAGTTCCCTTCTTTTGGTGCTGTACGTCAGGTGTAGAGCCAGAGTACGTCGACGAGGCAGAGCTACCCGAGGACGTAGAGCCGAAGGACGTCAATCCTAAGTACGTGCCCGAGGAGGACCAGAGTTAGAGATCTTCATGTTGTCGATTCAGAGGTTCCACCGTAGTTGTGTTGGGTGCATAGCACCGTTTACTTTCTGTCTAGGTTGGGTGCTTGCACCAGTAGTTTACTATTTCTGTCGTTGTTGCCGACTCAGGCTTTTGTTAGACTCTCAGTACTCTGGATTGATAAATTTGGAATAAAATGAATGTTTTCTTTTTCAGTACTTTTATTATTCTGTACTAACATGCAGAGACATGTACCATCATCTTGGAGTACCACACAGACGCTTATTGGGTCGAGCTTCTCAGCTCCGGCCTAAGCGAGCCTTAGTCACTCTTCGTCTCCGTTGTTTTGGGAAGCGGGGCGTGACATTAGGCTCAGACTCAGGAATATACTCTTCGTCGGAGTCAGAAGCAGGAGGAGTGGGAGCACGGAATGAGCTTGGAGACACTGTCTTCTTCTTAGGCTGGGGCTTGGGCTTGGGTTGAGATGTGGGTTTAGGTTTGGCAATGGTAGTTCTCTTCTTCTTAAGAGGAGGCGAGGAAGAGGATGGATGAGTCGATTTGGCACGGCGTTTGGGTTGAGGATTAGGGCCGGTTGACGGCTCGACTGTCATGGGAGACGGAGTGGTAGGGCGGACGGGGATGCATGTTCTCGCCATAATTGAGACGAGATGACACACAACAACGCACGAGATCAAACGAAATCGAACAAAAACCCTAATACGAACCCTAAAGCAAACGATCGGAAACTAGAGGAAATCGGGCCTTAAAACTTAAAGAGATATAGGAGATATACCCTGGAATCCCGAGGACAGAGGAGAGATGGTCGGCGACGGCTGTCGGCATCCGGAAACAGCGACACACGTCGGAGGGAGGAGAGGGAGACGAAGGGTTAGGGCTGAGGAGAAGTTACGCACCGATTAGAATGAGTTCTAATTGGTGCGGGTGAGTTAAAAATCGATTCGGGATGCCAAAAGACACAGATGCCCCTACGCAACTAGTCGGTCTGAGTTCAAGTGCTGACCGACTAGAATGCAAACTAGTCGGTCAGCCAATGAGTTTGGACCGACTAAGTGCAAACAGCAGCCGAAGTCTTTAAATAGGGCAAGATTTAGTCGGTCTGAGTTCAAACACTAACCGACTAGAATCGAATCTAGTCGGTCGGCTGATGAACTGGGACCGACTAATAGAGTTCCAAAAATTTGAAAATTTGAAATTTGAGTTCTCTCCAACAAACACTTGGACGAAACATCTAAATACTCTCATACGATCTTATATTACCCCGTAAAACTTGAAAAATATAAATTCAACGCGCAAATCGAAAAACCAATCATTAATCTCAAATATCACAACAAATCTAGCATGAACATATAAGAATAACAGTATCATGCGGGATAATCGAAAATATGAATCCTAAATCTCGGATTCACCCATAATCCCCAATTCTCGACGTAACCGCACAAAGGAGTCCTCCTTGAGTGGTTTCATGAAAATATCAGCGATTTGCTTCTGGGTTTCAACATACACTAAAATGATGTCCTTTTTAGCAACATGATCATCTAAGAAATGGTGACGGACATCTATGTGTTTGGAACGGGAATGGTGTACCGGATTCTTAGAGAGACATATTGCACTTTGGTTATCCACCATGATAGTGCAAGTATCACAGTTTATACTGAAGTCTTTAAGTGTGTGTCTCATCCAAAGAACCTGAGCACACGCAGCACCGGCGGCAATATATTCCGCCTCGGTGGTTGAAAGTGATACGGAATTCTGCTTCTTGGAAAACGAAGAGACAAGAGAATTTCCTATAAAATGGCAAGTGCCACTAGTACTTTTCCTGTCGGATTTGCATCCAGCATAATCTAGTCACTATATGAGATTAACTCATATGTGCTAGACTTTGGATAATATAATCCGTAGTCGAGTGTGTAACTTAAATAACAGAAAATACGTTTAACCACTACTAAGTGAGATTCCTTAGGTTGAGACTGATAACGAGCACATACACATACAACAAACATAATCAACATAATCAACCGAAAATGATATCATCAACATAAATTTAAACTAAAATAATATCATGATTCGAATACTTAACATATAGTCTAGAATCAACTTCACCCATTTTAAAACCCAAATCCAAAATAAAGTTCTTTACACGGTCATACCAAGCTCTAGGAGCTTGTCTCAAACCATAAAGTGCTTTCTGAAGTTTGAAAACGTGATTTGGAAATTTTTCATTTATAAAATCGGGAGGTTGAGAAACATAAACTTCCTCAACGACATCTCCGTTTAAAAACACACTTTTTACATCCATTTGAAAGAAGAGTTTAAAATCTTTATGGCATGCAAAAGATAACAACAACCTAATAGATTCTAATCTAGCTACAGGAGCAACGGATTCTTCAAAATCTATACCTTCCTCTTGCATGTAGCCTTGAGCAACTAACCGAGCCTTGTTCCGGACGACGTTTTGGTTCTCGTCGGTCTTATTCTTGAAGATCCACTTCGTTCCTATAACTGTGTGGTTCTTCGAAGGCAATGGAACTGTTGGATATGGACGACATAAATACACCCATGAGGGGATGTATGAGGGTATATGGACCTCAGATGTCGCGTGCACGAAGGCGTGCACGAAGGGAACCTTTTCTCGTGTGAAAAGGACCACTCGATAAGTGGAAAAAGCCACTCGATAAGTGGAAAAAGCCACTTTATAAGTGCAAAATGGCACTTGATAAGTGGAAAAGAAGAAGATAAATGAATGTGCTAATATAGGCTAATAAGCTTATATTTAGTTATTTCCTACAATAACTACCCCTAAAGCCTATAAATAGGACCCAAGGGTAAGGCATTCATTCACACTTTCCATGCCATAAGTTTGCATAAGGCATCCTTATGTTCTTCTTCTCCCTTCCATTAAAATCCTCTTCTAGTTAGGGATTTAGGCGGTGAAACTCTGCTTCGATCCTCCGTGATGAAGTATCGACTGTTGTGGCGAATCCGATGGCGAAGTTCCGAGATTACGGTGCCGCATACGCAAGCGTAAGTCTCAACTTCATTTATCGATCCTAACGTTGTTTTGACAGGATCCTACATTGGTATCAGAGCCATACGGGTTCGCCCCGGTCAAATCGCCGCCCCGTCGAACCGATGAACGAGGAATTGTCTTTTCACGAATGGGTATCCTACCATTACGGATATGGTAGGAACGCTTTGTGACGGAGAGAACACAGTGGTTGTTCTTTTCACGTTAGGGTCTCCTACCATTACGGATATGGTAGGAACTCTCCGTGACAGGAAGAACCGACCGTTCATATCGTCAAGCTCGCTCTCTTCATGGATGCTGAGTCTCCATTCATAGGGAATGTGAACTCTCTTCATGTGGAGCGCATAGTTTACGAATTTTAAAGTATGTTAATTTTTCATTTTTGCACACGGCCATTAGAGAATAACTACTTTCTCGACGAACGGGTGCTTCATCGACGAACGGGTGCTTCATCGAGGAAGAAGATGGTAGTTATTCTCATCGGGGAAGATAACTTTTGGTGCATGATCACCATGGACAAATGGGCTATGGAGGCAACGCATCCCACCTCCTCATGTGGAGGGGGTTGGCTACGGCCAATAACCACCACGGCCACCCCTCCGGCGGGGTGTGTGGCAACCCCATACAAGGGGGTGGCCGGCCATGGCCATATGGGCCAATGCCGGCCAAGGCCAAAGGGCCAAGGCCGGCCATGGCCAGGCCGACACTGGCCGGCCACGGCCAGGCCGGCACTGGCCGGCCACGGCCAGGGCCAGGGGGCCCTGGCCGTGGCCAGGCCAGGGCCAGAGGGCTTTGGCCAGGCCAGGGCCGGCCCTGTCCGGCCTTGTCCAGGGCCAGAGGGCCCTGGCCATGGCCAGGCCATGGCCTGGCCGGCCCTGGCCCGAGGCCAGGGCCCTGCCGGCCCTGGCAGAAGCCAGGGCCGGCGCCCTGGCCTCAGGCCAGGGCCTGGCCAAGGACCAGGGCCATGGCCGGCCCTGGCAGAGGCCAGGGCCAGGCCCTGGCCGAGGGGCCATGGCTGGCCCTGGCAGAGGCCAGGGCCAGGCCCTGGCCGAGGGGCCAGGGCCCCTGGCCGGCCAGGGCAGAGGCCCTTGGCCGGCCCTTGGCCCGCCTCGGCCAGGGCAGAGGCCCTGGTCGGGAGTAGTGCAGATCATTGGTTGGTCGACCAATCCGGCAAAAGGCCTTGGTCGATCACGAATGTGCCGACTAGCCCATACGGGGCTAAAGACAGTCGTCTGCGGCAAAATTCTCCCTTACGGGGGGAAGCGCCTGGATCCATATGGGAACCGGTGACAATGGCTTGCAGAAAAATCCCCTCAGGGGGATCCGGCCTTGGCATGGCTACGGCTCATTCCCGGCAACTGGCCATGAAGTGCCAAATATTTTGCTAGTATCATAAGGGTACTAAGTCGAAATATACAATTTTGAAAAATACGTTTTCATACGTTTTGAAAAATACGTTTTTAAAAACGCTTTTCCGCTGCGAAGTACTATAAGAGTACTAACATTTGATAAAGTGATGGGGAAATATTTAAAGTTACTCTAGATGGTGATTGGAAACGAAGTGACCTTTCTGATTCTAGGGTAACATCTTCAGTATTTTTCGAAAGTAACTTATCAAATTATAAATGTCGTTCCAAGTGGGAGTTGAAATTAGAACTATCCAAATGGGATATTCTATTATCACTTCAAGTGGGAATTATATTTTAAGAATTTTTCAATGCAATGTTTTTGATCAAACCTTCGGTTTTGTGTCTTTTGCATCATTTTAAAAGTAAAATGTCTTCCGCTTCAAAGAATATCGTCGCTGAGTTAAACAGAGGTGAAAAACTCAATGGCGATAATTACAAACTTTGGTCCATCAAGATACAATACGTTTTAGAGGAGCAAGAAGTGCTCGAAACTCTACAGAACATAATGATTGAACCCGAGTTGGGCACTACGGCCCAATACAGACAAGACAAGGAAGCTTTTGATGCTTGGTCTCGGAAGAATAAGATAGCCCGCATTACGTTATTGAGCAGTATGGCCGATGACATAATGCGCAACTTTCGAGAGCATGACCTAGCCATGGACATATGGTCCAAGCTAGAGGAGAAGTTTGGTGGCACATCGGTGTCCAAACTTCGCGCCTTAACTATAAGATTTGATTCATACAAGAAACATCCAGATCATTCCATGGGGAAACATCTGCGACATATGTCAAATCAAATCTCAGAGTTAAAGGACGCAGGTCATGTGCTCACTGATGAGCAACAAATCCAAGCAGTCATACGTTCCCTACCAAATGGGTGGGACCAAATGAAGATGCATCTCACTCACAATGAGAGCATCAAGACCTTCATCGATGTTTCCAAGCACCTCGAATTAGAGGAAGAGCGGCTTGCGGCTGCCAAGCCTAGTGCAGAAGTGCACATGGTTGCTAGTTCCTCACACGGGGGAAAGAAACGGAAAGATCGTTCGAAGTCTACAAATGAACGTAATAAGCAACCTGAGTCTACCAAGAAACCCAAACATAAGGGTGGGCACAAGAAATGGCACAAGAAGAAAGACTTGAAGAGGATCAAGTGTTTCAAGTGCAACATGCTCGGTCACTATGCTCGTTCGTGTACGAGTGGAGGCGACGAGGTAACTTGTAAATATACTAGTTACATATGTGTTTCTAGTTCAATATTTCTTGTGGAATCTAATCCATTTTGGATAATTGATTCAGGTGCCACCGACCACATAGCAAGGGACAGACGGTCCTTCGTGGAGTATCACCGGATACCCCAAGGAACGAAGTGGATCTATGTAGGAAACAACACACGTGTTGAAGTGAAAGGCGTTGGGACTTGCAAGCTAGTCTTGGACAACGGCCGCACTCTCCTACTTCATGATGTCCTCTTCGCTCCAGATATTCGAAGGAATATAATTTCTGTGGTCGTGTTAATGGGTCTTGGCTATAACTGGTTTTTTCATGATTGTAATGTGGACTTAAGTTGTAATAATACTCTTATTAGTACTGGGTTTGTATTTAAAGGATTTATTGTAATGAGTACAATGTATGATTCCTCATGTAATGAAAATTTCCTTATTGCAAATTCTAAGACTTATGAGTCTGATGTGATTTGTTGGCACACAAGGCTTGGTCATATTGGACCAACGCGTATGGATAGACTTGCCAAACGTGGCCTTCTATCCAATGTTTCAAAGGTTGAAATGTCGACCTGCGAACATTGCCTAGTGGGGAAATCTTGTCGCAAGCCGTTTGGAACCGGCATAAGGGCCGAGGTTCCATTACAGATTATCCATTCGGACATATATGGTCCGATGAATGTCAAGACAAGACGCGGGAAGTCCTATTTCATCACTTTTATTGATGATTTCACCCGATTCGGACATATCTATTTGATATCCCACAAAAGTGAAGCATTGGCTTGCTTTAAAAACTATATGAGTTTAGTGGAGAATCAATTAGATCGCAAGATTAAGGTCTTGCGAACCGATAGGGGCGGTGAATATCAATCAACAAGTTTTAAGGAACTTTGTGATGAAAAAGGCATAGTACATCAGGTAACTATGCCTTATACTCCTCAACAAAACGGTGTTGCAGAAAGGAGAAATAGGACTTTAATGGAAATGGTCCGTTCAATGATGGCGCAAGCTAACTTGCCAATCACCTTTTGGGGTGATGCATTATTGACGGCCGCTTTCATTTTAAACTGCGTACCCTCGAAATCAGTTAGCTCCACTCCTTATGAGTTATGGAACCAAAGGTCTCCTGACTTAAACATTTTGAAACCTTGGGGTTGTGCATCCTACGCACATATTTCCTCCCATAAGTATGGCAAACTTGGGCCATGGGGAAGGAAATGTATCTTTATACGATACGCAGAAAACTCCAAAGGTTATGTTTTTGTTAGTCAGGAAGACAATGGTGGGCTAATTGAGTTTGAGTCGAGGGATGTCACTTTCTTGGAAAACGAGTTTCCAAGACAGGGCGAGATAAGTCAAGACTTATCTCTATTTGAGATTTATGATCAAGAAGGATTACCTCATTCGAGTGGGAGAATTCTTGGTGAAAACGAAAATACGTTTCAATCTTCACCAATGGATTGTACGAATGACGATTATCCTATTCCATACGGGAATAATGATCCAAGTGGGAGCAATTCTAACGACATTCCAAGTGGGAGTGATATTAGAATTGATCTAAATTCGAGTCAACAAGGACTTGAAGAATCTCAAATACGACGTAGTAGTCATACAAGGTTGGCTCCTCTAAGATTTGAGGATGAATTTCCGCAAACCTTTATGACTTTACTACAAGAAGATGACGAGCCTGCTACTTTCAAACAGGCCGTATCTTGCCCTGCTAAAGACAAATGGATGGAAGCGATGCAAGAGGAGTTAGAATCCATGAAAGTTAACCAAGTCTGGGACTTAGTTGACTTACCCAGAGGACGTAGAGCTATTGGGAACAAATGGGTTCTCAAGATCAAGCATAAGGCTGATGGCTCTATTGACAGATATAAAGCTCGCCTTGTCGCGAAAGGTTTTACGCAACAGGAAGGGATAGACTACGAAGAGACCTTCTCACCTGTTGTTCGTTTTACCTCGATTCGCATGATTCTGGCAATGGTAGCTTGCTTAGACCTCGAATTACATCAAATGGATGTAAAGACTGCCTTTCTCAATGGAGAATTGGACGAGGAGATCTATATGGAACAACCAACAGGGTTTGTAAAAGAAGGAAACGAACATAAAGTTTGTAAACTTCTTAAATCCATATATGGTCTTAAACAATCCTCGAGGCAATGGTATATACGATTTCAAGAAGTTGTCTTATCAAATGGTTTTACCATGCTTGATGAAGATAACTGCGTATATATCAAGAGGATTAAAAGCAAGTATGTTATCATGTCTCTATATGTAGATGGCATTTTAATAGCCGGAAATGACAAGGGCTTTATGATGGATATCAAGGCTTGGCTTTCATTAGTTTTTGAGATGAAAGACATGGGAGAAGCCACATATATCCTTGGAGTTAAGATTTCAAGGAATCGTTCGAAGAAACTTCTTTCTCTTTCACAGGAGACTTATATAAAGAAGGTTCTAGAACGATTTCATATACAGGACTGCAAGTCCATTGATACTCCTATAAGAAAAAGCGATAATTTATGTCTGAAATCATGTCCTAAGAACCAAAAGGAGAAAGAGATTATGGAAAAAGTTCCATATTCCAGTGCAGTAGGTAGTCTTATGTACGCTATAATGTGTACAAGACCAGACATCTGTTTTACCGTTGGAATGGTAAGTCGTTACCAATCCAACCCAGGGCAAGTACACTGGAAAGCGGTTAAGAGGATAATGCAGTATCTCAAAGGAACTGCAGACTTTGCTTTATGCTATCAAGGAGATGCCTTGAGGCTCGAAGGCTACACTGATGCTGATTGGGCGGGTGATCTCGATTAGCGACGATCGACCTCAAGATATGTTTTTCTACTCGGATCTGGTGCGATATCCTGGAGTAGCAAGAAACAATCCTGCATCGCACTTTCAACTATGGAAGCCGAGTTTGTAGCATTTAGCATGGCAGTCCAAGAGGCTGTTTGGCTTAGGAAGTTCTTAGACAGGCTAATTAATGCAAGTGACTCAAGTGTTGTACCTATACACAGCGACAGTCAAGCATCTATAGCCTATGTCAAAGATCCTAAATTCCATTGTAAGACCAAACACATTGATATCCGCTACAAATTTGCAAAAAGACTATGATAAGACCAAGAAGGTGGACATAAGGTACATATCTACGCATGAGATGATAGCGAATCCGCTCTCGAAGGCGATCCCCAGAGATGTGTTTTACAAATACTTATCATCCCAAGGATTGCGTAAGAGCTGAGTTGTACCAATGTAAATTCCCATGTCTGTAAATGATCAAATTTAATAAAAGAATATGTTCTTTTTCAACATTGCATATGAATTTCTTAAGAAATGTTTGTGTACATTTTTGAAACCTCAGCTGAATTTTAGTATGTCGGACAGATTAAGGTTGGCTTTCTCACATGAGCAACCGCCTTTATTTTATCAGACGGGTAAAATAAAGATGAGACCTGTTTAAAGTCAAAATCGTCAGACGGACGATTTAGAGTCATGACTTAAACAAAATGGTCGTATGAAAGATCTGCATCATATGGATGTTTTCAAAGATCTAAGAGGATCTTGAAATCCTATCTGTCTTATGCGGGATGTGAGTCCAGAAGATTATTTGAGTAGTAAAAGGGACTCAAAGTCAGACATTGTGGTGTCTGGTTATCATCCTTACAACATCATTAAGACATACACTCCCTAGGAAAGGAGTGATGTTGTAATACGTATTCATACTACGTATGCATTTTGACCATTAGGTTAGAATAGTAATTGTGTTTACTATTATGTGAGACCCCAAGACCACATGGGTCTTAACTCGTTACCCTTATGGACTCTAATTGGTTCCTTAAGATTTGACTGGGTGATTGCTATCTTAGCATGTTACTTATGGACTATAGTTAATTCGGTCCGGCAGGGCATGTTAGAAAAGCAAGTCAAGTCAAGATCAAAAGGATCGCAAGAAGAGGAAGATTAATTTCATATTCACATTTGGACTTTAGAGATTCAAAGCTGGCCAGCCAATTGTAATCCAGATGGGATTCAATTGTTGAATATAAAGTATAAGAAATGTGAAGAAATAATCTAGGGTAAATCATGCGTTGATCTACTCAACTTTGCACCTCGAGGAGTGTTGTGTATCTCTAACAAGTGCACAACAGCGGACTCTATACGCATGACGGTCACACGGCCTATTTCTCGGTATGATAAACAGAAGAGTTAGAGGAAAATAAGTTTCCTTACAATCCCCTCAAGTGTGAGTGGGAGATGTTGGATATGGACGACATAAACACACCCATGAGGGGATGTATGAGGGTATACGGACCTCAGATGTCACGAGCACGAAGGCGTGCACGAAGGGAACCTTTTCTCATGTGAAAAGGACCACTCAATAAGTGGAAAAAGCCACTCGATAAGTGGAAAAAGCCACTTTATAAGTGCAAAATGGCACTTGATAAGTGGATAAAGAAGAAGATAAATGAATGTGCTAATATAGGCTAATAAGCTTATATTTAGTTATTTCCTACAATAACTACCCCTAAAGCCTATAAATAGGACCCAAGGGTAAGGCATTCATTCCCACTTTCCATGCCATAAGTTTGCATAAGGCATCCTTATGTTCTTCTTCTCCCTTCCATTAAAATCCTCTTCTAGTTAGAGATTTAGGCGGTGAAACTCTGCTTCGATCCTCCGTGACGAAGTATCGACCGTTGTGGCGAATCCGAGGGCGAAGTTCCGAGATTACGGTGTCGCGTACACAAGCGTAAGTCTCAACTTCATTTATCGATCCTAACGTTGTTTTGACAGGATCCTACAGGAACTAGCTCCCAGACCTCATTCCTCTCAAACTGAATGAGCTCCTCCTCCATGGCTAGGATCCAAGCACTATCTTCCCACGCTTCGTTAATATTCTTTGGCTTAACTGAAGAGGCAAAGGCACAATGATCGAAGTAGTTGACTTGAGATCTCGTCTTGACACTATCAAGTATGTTGCCAATGACTTGCTCATGGGGATGGTCACGAACTGTATGAAGCTGTTTGGGAAGTCCCTGATCACTAGGAACATTCTCAAAAGTATCATCAGTAGGGTTAGTATCAATAGAATCAATAGAATTAGAATTACAAATAGAATCACAAATAACTTCCATGGTGTCATCATCATTGATAATTCTAGGAGGGACAAAATTTTCATTGAATGAAACATGAAGTGATTCCTCGATCGTTGAGGTTCTTTTGTTGTATATCCGGTAGGCTTTGCTGCGGGAGGAATATCCAACAAATATCCCCTCATTGGATCTTAGATCAAATTTGTCCAAACACCCATACGTGTTTTTGATAAAACATTTTGCACCGAAAACTCGAAAATGTTTAACTTGAGGCAATCTACCAAACAACAATTCATACCAAGTTTATTTGTTTCTGGGCCTCAAGAGTATCCTATTAAACACATAGCAAGCGGTATGTATCGCTTTCGACCAAAATTGATGGCCAAGTTGGCTATCATCAAGCATTGTGCAAGAACATTCCACTAGTGTCCTATTCTTTCTCTCAACAACACTATTTTGAGGGGGTGCGCGAGGGAAAGAAAAGGTGTGTGTAATATCAACTTCATCACAAAAAATTGAGAAATACTCATTCTCAAATTCCCCTCCATGATCACTACGAATAGTGACAATGGTGGTTCCAATGAGATTTTGTACTTTCTTAACAAATATTGTGAAGTTTTTAAAAGCATCATTTTTAGTAATTAAAGTAAATACCCAAGTAAATCTAGAAAAGTCATCAACGATGACAAGTCCATATCGAGCATTCCCTAATGAAGCAACTCTAGTTGGCCCAAAAAGATCTAGATGTAAAAGCTCTAGAGGACGTTTAGAGGATATGCTTTTCTTATGTTTAAATGACGATTTCGAAAGTTTGCCTCGTTGACACGAGTCACAAAAGCTTTTCTTTTGGAAAGTAAGCTTAGGAAATCCTTTAATAGAATTTAACTTGGATAGCTTAAAAAGTGTTCCAAAGTTCACTTGACCAAAACGTCGATGCCATAAGTGTTGTTCACTTGTATTGGCAATGTCACATTGTTCATGTGACTTGGGGATTCTAGGATATATATATCCTTATGAAGTGTGCCAGAAAATAACAAATCATTATTATCTTTTCTCAAAATATGACAAATTCCTTTCGCAAAGCTAACTTTGTAACCTTTGTCACAAAGTTGGCTTATTGAAATAAGATTGTTATTTAATCCTTTAACAAGATAAACATCACTTATAAGAGGTTTAGATGGGTTACAAACTTTACCAACACCATTGATGGTTCCGCTCTCGTTGCCTCCAAAGACTACTCGGTTCCTATTCTCAATGGGCACCACTCTGGAGAGCAATTGAGCTTCACCCGTCATGTGTTTTGAACACCCGCTATCGAGTATCCACTTATTCTTGGAGCTAAATTTGGATTTGTTGCTCCGTTTCTTTTTCTTGAGTACCTAAAGATAAAAATATCATTCCATGGTACCCAAGGTCATTGGGTCCTAAAAGATTAGACCTTTGGAAGCCAAGTCCAATTGGACTTAGACTTCCCAACATAATCATCATTGTGCACTACATTCATGAAATAAGAATTTATGTAAGCTTGTTTTTCATGCATGCTAGTGTCCTTCGGGCCCCAAATAGTGAATGTCTTGGGAGACCTATTCCTATTGGGAGCATGCATACATTGTTGATGTCTACGTGATGCATGTGGCCTATGAGGAGGTGGCCGAGGAAATGCATGTCGTGGATAAGCATATGGCACATGATGAAATGGTGGTGGCATCATATGATAAGGTGCATGATGGTAATTTTTTATATGATAGTGATGTGGATGAACATATGCATGTGGAGGAACACGTGCGTAAGTGTGTCTCACTAAGTGTGCACGTGCCCGTGGACGTGGATCATAGAAATCATCATACGTGTGAACATGTGGAGTAGGAGGTGTGTTCCTACGTGACATAGTATTGGTGTACATAAATGCATGACCCTTCTTTGGAGGTCCACCCAAAGTGGTTTTCTTTCCAAACGGTGGTGGGTACGAAGTGGAAGCACAATTGGTAGATGAACTACCAATGGGGTGTTTGCTCCCATTAGTTGAGGCATCGGAAGTTGGCCTAACAAAGGTAGTGGACTATTTGGATGAATTTCCCATCTTATACCCCAAGCTAATATGATGATTGGCCGGAAGTAAGTCATTTAGGATTTTATCCAAATGATCATTACCTTTATTGAATTTATTAATTCGGACTAATGTGCACTCATACTTCTCGGTGAGAGAATGCATAGAAGCATCCAAGGTGGACACTTGCGATGTGAGTACATAAACACGAGATTTGAGATTCTCATTCTCAATACTCAAAGTTGAGTTTTGAGAAGTCAAATCCGCTATCCCGTGTTCATCCGATTTCTCAATGCGAACATGCTCAAGTTGAGATTTGAGATTTTCAATCTCATTTCTCAAGCCTTCAACAACGGTGTCGTTGTTGATGATGATAGGCTTATGCGAGGTTTGGAGACTAGTTAGCTCATCTTTAGTCTTAGTACATCTATTTACTAATTTAGAATATTTTGACCAAATTTGCTCGTTAGCTAATCTAAGGTCAGCCATCGTTACCTCATCGCCTTCATCCTCGCTTTCATCGAAGGAGGACTCTTGATCATGTTCCTCTCTAGCCATGAAGCACATGTGTGCTTGCTCCACTTGTTCATCATCTGACTCTCCACTTGAGGAGTCGTCTTCGGAGTCGGTGAATGTACCGACAAGTCCTTTCTTGTAACCTTTCTTGTACTTTCGAGACTTGTCGTACTTTGGTGCCTTCCACTTCTCCTTTTGTTTGTTTTGAGGACAATCCGCTTTGATGTGTCCTGGCTTGTTGCATTTAAAACACAAAGGAGCGGGGGCGTTTGTAGAACTAAATTTAGATTTGTTCTTGAAGTTACCTTTCCGGAAGAATCGGTTGAACTTCTTTGCCATAAGAGCAATGAATTCTAAGTCCAACTCGTCTTCTGATTGTTCATCATCGGTAGATGTAGATGGAGCGGCCTTGAACGCAATCGCCTTTTTCTTTGGCTCCTCTTGCTTCAAGTACGACTTCATCTTGTCCTGCATCTTTAGTTTATTGTCCATACGTACCTCATAGGACATCAAGGTACCCATTAGTTGTACGACAGTATACTTATTCATATCATTACCTTCCTCGAAGGCGAAGGTACACTTTTCCCAATAAGAAGGAAGTCCGTCAATAATCTTTGAGACTTTCTCCTTTTGGGTGTAAGTCTTTCCAAGAGCCTCCAACTCATTGGTAATGTCAACGAAGCGAGCATAGTACTCCTTCATCTTCTCACCCTGTTTCATGTGAAATAATTCGAAATCTTTATTTACAACAGTGAGTTTGGAGTCTCTTACCCTACTCGTTCCTTCATGCAAGATGAGGAGTGAGTTCCAGATTTGATATGCACTCTTACATGTGCATATCTTGTTGAAGTCTTCGGGCTCCAACGTACATTGCAAGGCATTCATTGCCTTGGCATTGTTTACCTCCGCAGTGACCTCTGCGGTAGTCCACTTCATGAAATCTTCTTCAGCGGGCTCGACATACTCCGTTAGCGTGGATCTCCATAGTTAAGTGCTCCAGAGGAACGTTTCCATCCGGTATTTCCAGTACCCATAATTGGTACCGTTTAAGTGAGGAGGCCTAGTTGAGGAGTGTCCTTCCATCACCGAAGAAGCTCCTTCACGGTTCTTGAAGGTGCTATAGTCTGAAGGTGGAGAACGGTCTTGTTGTCATTGGTAGACATAGCTATGAACTTGGCTTTGATACCAAATGTAATGCCCTAATAGCTACTGCACAAGTAATAGAGGAGGGGTGAATAGTACTTTAAAATAATCAAGAGTATAATTCCAAATTATCTTGCAAACTCAACCAACAATGCGGAATGAAAATATGACAACAAAGAAATGACAATTACAAACAAACAATTTAATGGGTTCGGATCCACCCAAGTCTCCCCGAATTGTTCCCGGTGATCCTACGTCTCAAACACCCGGATCCCCTCCGGCTACTTGAGATAGAATCCTCTAACTCAAATTTGCACTATGAAATTCTTGTAGAAAACCTCCACAAGATCAAATCATACACAAATGAAAATGTGACTCCCACAAAGCGGGATCACACACCTCTCTCACAACCGAGAGATAAACTTGAAATATCAAAGTAAATGAAACAATAAACACTTACTAACAAAATCCTATGCCTTGAATAAACTTACTGATTTTAGGGCAAGGAAGATTTTGAGGAAGAAGATGACACCAAACCCTAGCTCCACCAAGATGACCAGCAATAGATGGCTAGGGTGGGATTGGTGATTGTGAATCAAGCTCTTGGCTTGAGAATCTCACAATGAAGAGAATCTCTCTTGAGGAAATTAGGGCTCAAGGAGTTTGGAGAGATTCTTGTGAGAATGAGGAAGCTTTAGAAACGGAGTTGAATGCTTTCTCTATGATCTCTAAATCACAATAAATGGCAGCCTTGAATGCTAGGAAGAAGCATCACAAGTATACATAGGATAGAGAGAAGAGAGAGGCAAAAATCGTAGCATTAAATGCTCCAACGGCTCTATTCTGAAGCATTCTAATCGGTCTAAGAAGGATCACTGACTGATTAGTTTTGCAACTAGTCGGTCGGTTATTCTTCTTGGACCGACTAAAAGGTTGACAGCCAATATAGAAAGTTCAGGAGATAGAGAACTAGTCGGTCTAAGAAGACTTGCCAACCGACTAGTTTGACAACTAGTCGGTCGGTGAGTGTTCTTTGACCGACTAAGCAGTTGAAACAATTCGGATGAAAACAAGGAGAACTAGTCGGTCTAAGAACAAATTCCAACCGACTAGTTTCACAACTAGTCGGTCGATGGTTGTTCTTGGACCGACTAACTAGACAACAGTAGCTTAGACTGGAAAGATGAAAGAATAACTAGTCGGTCTAAGAAGGATTCCAAACCGACTAGTTTGACAACTAGTCGGTCGGTGAACCTTCTTGGACCGACTAATTGGTCAACAGTGAAGATGCTGAATTTAGCAAGGAGATCTAGTCGGTTCAAGAAGGATTCTTAACCGACTAGATGACAATCTAGTCGATTGGTTCTTCTTCTTGAACCAACTAAGATGCACTAGAAGCCGCGAAATAAAGTGTGAAGCTTCGGGAAAGTTTCTATGGGCTTCTAAGATAATCCTAGCTCTAAGATATGAGCGTTAAGAAGATTATAATGTAAGACCAACTCAAGGCTTAACATTCTACGAAAAGAAGCTAGAAGACTATAAAATAAACTAGACGAACCGTCTTCAAAGCTTCAATACGAATCTCTTGACTTCAATAAAGGTCCTTGAGCTTCAACGAAGCTTTAGGCACACGATCACGTGCTTTGAGAAGTCTCTAGACGTCGCTTTTGATGTACGTAGAAATTTGGCGACGATCTCCATAACTACGCTCACAAAGAGTTAGTTCACGATATTTATGTTTGTTCATCATCAAAACCAAATCCGGGGAATCAATACTCAATATTTGCCACTAGGGACATGACGCTGAGAGTTACGAGGCCACATATAGAGTGCATTCTCGCTCGATATAGGGAGGAGGTAGAGCCGAGAGGAACTCCTTCAGTGTGCACTCATATCTCACTTTCGGCGAGTTCATCATAGGGCATGGCAGGTGAGGACGATCTTCAGAGGCTAGATGTTGGTGCGACGGACAGTTTGGCGCTTGTGTGTGCGCATTCGTGTCTTGAGTCATTGGCACAGTCAATTGAGGCACAGAGCCGGTGGACGGCAAGTCTTGATGACAGGCATCAGCAGACAGAGTGGATACAGACGGTGTATCGATGTGACCCTGCTGGGGTCAGTCTGCAGAGCAGTGGGGATGACGACGTGTTTCTTATAAATATTGGCCATGGCGGGCATGAGTTGCTTGCGGACCCGTGGGGTGATGATAGGAATGTTCATGGATCGACAGAGGGCTATTTAGACACTGGCACGGTGTCATTTAGTTCATTCATGGAGTCCGAACTCGCAGGGTTATCCTCAGAGACAGATGGCTTCATCGCAGACATGGCGGTGGACGAGGCGAAGATGCGTGAGGCTAAGCTCAGACGACTTCTGAGCTTGGCATGTCTCAAGAAGGATTGAGGTGCCAGAGGGCGTGATTTCCGATGCACTTGATGGAGGTTTACATGTCTGATGGTCAAGGCAAGGTGAGGTCATACACGACAGGTACAGGTTGATGATGGAGCTGTGTGCTACAGAGTTTGTGGATTTATCAGCAGGGTAGAGTGTTGTTTTTTAAAAGTGCTGAAAAATCCCTATGTTTGCACAATCCTATGGGCCCAAACCATGTTGGGTTGTTGGGGTTTTTAATGGGCAGCCAGCCCTTCCCCTTGACTGACGGACAGAGGCAAAATTGAAGCTGGCTCTCATTTTTTTCCAGAGAACAAAAAGAAGAGGCTGATGCCCTTGTTTTCAGAGGGGAAAAAGGAAATCTGGGGAGAGCCAAAAGGAGCTTGGATCTGAGATTGAAGGAGAGCAAAGCTAGGGGTTTTGGAGAGCCAAGAATCTTGCTTTTGAGGTCCATGGTGAGTGTCTTCTGTCTTCTTCCTTATTTGAGATCTAGAGTCCCTTGGGGAGTGTCCTAGATTTTGGGAACTCTATTACCAAGGAGTGATCTCCATTGGTGTGGGATTGGTCCAGTGAGGAGCTCTATGTGTTGTAGAGGCTTTGTTATCAAGGATTCCCACTTGGTTGAGAGTGTGTGAGCTTGGTGAGAGATCTATGGTTAGGTCTTGTTGCTTGGAGCTTGTCTCTCAATGTGGAGGAAGAATATGATGGGGTCGGTGTATATTTTGCCTGATCGATAGTGGAACCAGGTGCATTGGATGCTGGATATAGGTTGTTCGCAACCGAACTCTCCGTCTCTTTTGTGTTTGCTCTTACTTTCATATTATATGCGTGTGCCTACATATATCTACCGCAAGATCGTTAAGAGGGTTGTTTGTTGGTGACAACTTTCTTTTGTGCCCGTGAAGTGTTTGGTTTTGTGCCAATGTGACATCTCGGTGGAATTTGGGCTTGGGACCGTTTTGTGGCACAGTGTGTACCTGGCCTAAGTGTTGGGGGAGCTGCACGGGGACCCAACAGATTTCACTCAACAATTTTGATCACACTTACGGGTAGTGATCTCTTCGTACAAAGATAGAGTTCAAAAGTTTAAGCGCATAGATAGCTTTAGAGTAAAATCTATTCACAATACAATCCCACAATAAAAACTGCTTCAAACCGTTTTAATACTGCAATTAAAAATAAGAGAGATATCACCGTGATGAAGTTTATGATATTGTGATCACATGGGCACAAACGATTCGCATATCCGATGTCTTGATTGGGAGATATAGTCTTCAGAAGATGACTGCATAAATCTGAATTTTGCAGTGGCTGTTCTGTGGAAAACGCCCATACTGGATCTGTTTTTAAGAACTGAGTAGAGGATGTCGACCACTGTTGAGAAGAATATGAAGATGTGGTCGGTGGGCATAGACGACGTGTCGATTCGACGTTTGGATCAGGAGATATGGGTGTACGAAGTCGAATGCGCGATGAAGACATGTTGTCGACATTGAAAGCTTCAACCTCCTTGGAGAATTCCTTGCCATGAGCACTCTCATGATCTTCAATTGAAGTTAAGAACTTGGAGAGAGACTTGGAGATATTAGTTGTGAGCAATGGATGATGAAGCATACAGCAAAACAATGTGGAGAATTACGGCAAGGCAATGGATGATGAGGATTTTTGCCCCTTACACAATGTTGAAGAAGAAGATTGCCTAGTTGTGAGTTTTATGTTGTTAGGCATTGTTTGTTGCAGCTACAAGAGATTTTTTATATGGGATTTTGTTATTAGGTGGCTGGCTAGGGTTTTTACCCTTTCCCCTTGTTTTTGGATGAGCATGGAATTTGAATTCGACTAAGAGACCAATCCCTTGAGAATCCAATCAAATCTCCACCTTTGACCAATTCAAATCTCCATCTTTTACCAATTCACATCTTCATCTTTGACCAATTTACATCTCCATCTTCAATATTGATGATGTTTGAATATTTTGAATTTCCTTTTTGCACCATTGTCCACATATAAACTTTCTTTTGCAAAGAAAGTTTCTTTTGCAAAGAAAGTTTCTTTTGCACGTTTACCCCTAAAATCACTTAATGCAAACATTAGGCCCACATGACATGTTTGTCACCATCAAAATTAAATCATATGACCTAGTTAGTGTGCTAACTAGGCCAACAATCCCCCCTTTTCATGATGGTAAACACGCCTAGAAAAAGATATGATATTTGAAGAGCAAGTCATATTGTGAATATGATTGTAAATCCCATATTTCATACGCTAAGTGGTTACTCCAACTATTATATTTCATGCGCATTGCTCAACAAACCCCCGGAATCCAGTTACTAGCCATCGGTATCAAATGTATCATAATTGAAAACGGTTTGCTAATTTTTTTCTTTGTGAAATGCTCATTGCACTTTTTTAATTACAATGTTGGTGTCTCAAAATAGTGACGCATGACGGCGTCGACATATTTGACTCCTACTATATAATTTTCCATAGAGAATTAAGCACCCAAAATTGTAAAGAAAAAATACTGATTCAAAATCTTTAGAATCTAAGCACCTCAAATTTTCTTCATATTTTATAAGACTCAATCAACCTATTTTGATTCGTACAATTTGGTATGCTAACAACTTTCACTTTTTCATTAATAATTCAAGCATGTGGATTTTACAAAAATAAGGCGCATCATCATCAAAATCAATTTAATGTTTCAAGGATGTCTAACATGGTTCATATCAAATATTCAACCAAAGTTAATAATATTCATGACGGACTTGCATGCACATACAATTAATGATCGAACCCAGTTTGACAGGAATTGGTATGCATTGTATATCGGTTAGATACAATGTTTAAGCGTGTGTGTGTGTGCATGGACAAGCGTGCTAATGCTTAATTAGTGACACAATCCCCAACTCCCTTCGAATGAAGCAAGATTATTTTTGGTTTAAGGGTTTGGTGAATATGTCAGCTAATTGTTTTTTGGTATCAATATATCCTAGAGAATCTTTCTTATCAATATGATCCCTAAGAAAGTGATGAAGAATATCAATATGTTTTTTTCCTCGAGTGTAGAATAGGATTTTTAGATAGATCCATAGCACTCTTGTTGTCACACCCAATGGTTGTAGGTTCGAAAGTAAAATTTTAATCTCTGAGGATTTATCTCATCCATAGAATTTGAGCACGACTACATCATGCCGAAACGTATTCGGCTTCGGTTGTACTCAATGCTATGGAGTTTTGCTTCTTGAAAACCCACGAAACTAGAGCTATACCTAGTAGTTGGCAAGTGCCCGTTGTACTCTTACGATCGGTCTTAAATCCCATAGAATCCGCATCACAATATCCTACAAGCTCAAATGATGTGGAACAAGGATACCATAAACCAAAATCTAAAGTTCCTTTAATATATCGAAGTATTTGTTTAACCAAATAAAGATGGGACTCTTTAGGACAAGATTGAAATCGAGCACATAAACATACACTAAACATTATATCGGGCATATTAGCTGTCAAATATAATAGGCTACCAATCATACCTCGATCCAATATTTCGTCCACTTTCTTTCCCTTTTCATCTTTATCCACTGTTGCCATCGTTGACATGGGTGTAGAGCATTCTTTAGCATTTTTCAAGTCCAAACTTCTTCACCAACTCCTTTGCATATTTTTCTTGATTGATGAAAATTCCATCCTCACATTGTTTGATTTGCAATCTAAGATGAATGTGACTTCTCCCATCAAGCTCATCTCAAATTCCCTAGACATACATGTAGCAAATTCCTCACAGAGTTGATTGTTAGTAGCAACAAAAATGATATCATCAACATATATTTGCACTATAAGTAGATCTTTATTTTGATGTTTAACAAATAAAGTTTTATCAGCATTTCCCATGGAAAAATTATTTTCAAGCAAAAACTTACAAAGTCGCTCATACCAAGCTCTAGGAGCTTGTTTGAGCCCATATACAGTATGTTTAATCTTGAAAACATAGTCCGGGTGTTGGAGTCTTCAAACACAGGAGGTTGTTTGACATAGACTTCCTCAGTTAAAATTCCATTCAGAAAAGCAATCTTAACGGCCACTTGGAAGAGTTTGAATTTCATGATACTTGCGAATGCTAAAAGCATCTGAATTGCTTCCAATTTAGCGACGGGAGCAAAGGTTTCATCAAAGTCAATCCCTTCCTCTTGGTTGTATCCTTGGGCTACTAATCTAGCTTTATCACACACAACATTGCCCCTTTCATCAAGTTTGTTTTTGAATACCCATTTAGTGCCTATGAATGTTTCATTTTTTGGTTTAGGAACAAGTTCCCAAACTTGATTCCTCTCAAATTGTGACAATTCATCCTGCATTGCCATAATCCAATATGAGTCTTCCAAAGCACTATCAATATTCTTAGGCTCTAAAATGGATATAAGAGCAAAGTGAACCATCAAATTAAAGCAACTTCTAGTGTGTATACCTTCTGACGTGTCTCCAAAGATTTAATGCTTTGGAAGGTCCTTCTTGAAGCGCCAATCCTTAGGGAGATCTTGTGATGACATAGTAGCTTCTCCTTCCTCTCTTGGTGCACCATCGTTGGTGTCCTCTTGCTCATTGGAATTGCTAGTACTTATCTTTATTCCATCTAAGCCACCTACAAAATCTGAAGATTCTACAGCACTAGAAGATTCGTTCATAGCACTTTTCTCATCAAATTTCACATGCACACTTTCTTGAATAGTAAGAGTTCTTTTGTTAAATACTCGATTAGATTTGCTATGTGGTGAGTATCCAAGAAAAATTCCCTGATCGGATTTTGCATCAAATTTATCCAGATTTTCGCCCAATTTCAAAATATAGCATATGCATCCAAATGGTTTCAAATGTGATAATGTCACGCCCCGCTTCCCAAAAAGGTCGGAGGCGAAGCATGACTAAGGCCCGCTTAGGCCGGGGCAGAGAGCCCAGACCCAATAAGCGTCTGTGGTATTCCAAAACGAAGGTATCAGGTCCCTGCAAGTTAGTACGAAACAATAAAAGTACTGAAAGAGATATCATTTCATTTTATTCCAAAATAAACATCCAAAAGTACTGAGAGTCTAAAACGCCCGAAGGGCTACAACTGCAGAAAAAGAAACTACTGGTGCAAGCACCCAACCTAGGCAAAAAGAACAATAGGTTCTACACACCTAAACTAAACTGGGACAGAACTCTGGATCAGCAACTGGAGGCCTCTAACTCTGGTCCTCCTCGGGGTCGTACTCCGGATCAACGTCCTCCGGCTCTCCGTCAGCTGGCAAGTCCGCCTCGTCGACGTACTCTGGCTTAACACCTGACGTACATCACCAAAAGAAGGAACTGTACGTCAGGTCAGGTCTACAAAAAGGGTTAGACCAAACTACAAATGTATCAACTTTTAAACAACGTTTTACTGGTTGATTAGCATGCTGGGGTTATAACTGAGTAACAAACAGAAGTAACGCAGCAGGAAAGTAAAGCGCAACAAGTAGTAGTTGTAGCGTGTGCTACCAACTACGGGACTAACCTACAGGTGTCAAGACAAGATGGGACGGGACGGGACCAGACAAGACAATACAAGTGAAACTCGAAAGGGTTCACGCCTTACGGTTCGAGGGGGATCAGACCCTCTTGCCGTGCGCACGCTCAACCCAACCCCAAACCCAGGAACTCAGAACAAGATTTACAGGGATCATTTCCTCTAGGGAAACATCCGAAACGCCCGAAGGCTTTTTGTGTAACAGGGATCACTTCCGCGGAGGAAAGCATCCGAAACGCCCGAAGGCTTTTGTATCACGGGGATCACTTCCGCTAGGGAAGCTTCCGAAACGCCCGAAGGCTTTTGTATAACAGTCACGGGGATCACCCTCGCATAGAGAGCATCCGAAACGCCCAAAGGCTTTTTTTTGTGTAACAGGACACGACATGACAAGTGTATGGAGTTGTTATTCTAGGGTGTCCACACGCACGCACACACATGATAGCCCTACAATATCAAAAGTTGTTGTTGTCAGGCTCAGACTTCGTCGTCAAGTCTGAGCCGTCAGGAGTCGTCCCGGACGCTATCATTTCACGTCCGGTTCTATTTGTTCACAATTATCAATTCTAATCAACTAGGGCCTAAGCACGGCCAAAAGTGCAAGTGGATACACTTGCCTGCGATGGCGAGTGCGTCGTCTGTCCGGGGCGTCTCGTCCAGTCGTCGCGTTCGCGGAAGTCCGTCTGAAACAGTGACACGGCGACGGTGTCAAGTCGCGATTTCAATAAATCCTATTTAGGTTTGTTTCTAGGTTGTATGTGACTACCCTAATTGTCACAAGTCAAAAGTATCCGTTCAGCCTATCTGACGATTCTATCCTATGTGCACAGTTCAAAAAAAGTCTGATCGTCAATTCTATTCTTCACAACATTTTAAGAGAGCAGAAAGTAAATTTAGTGTGTTAAGTTGCCGATTTTTTTAGTTAGGGTTCAGTTCTGGCTACGGGTGGGTTGCGCTACGAGTTCGGGAAAACCAACCTCTCCGGTGTCTAAAGTAATGCAGACGTGGCGTCCGAATGGTAGAAGATCTGCGTCGCCTACGACGTCTCGGCTACGGGTAGCGGAGCGAAACTCGTCTGAGTAGCGGACGAGTGTGGGCAGCGAGCGAAGATGGCAGACAGTGAAGGCGAGTCTGGTGGCAGGCCGTAGGAAAAGTGGGCGGCGACAAAGAGCCGCACAATAACGAGCACACGGGAGACGATGCCTAGTGCCCAAAACAGTGAACGACGAGGCAAAAAAACAGCGGCTCAACGTCGTTAGGGGTAGTCGGGGTGGTCGCACGAGGGTATACAGCAGCCTAGGGTGGCTGTCCGACGGTTCAGAAGCAGCGGGGGCTGCTGGAAAGGAAACGGGGACGGGACAGAGCTTGGCGACGGCAGCGCTCGAAGAGTGGCCGTAGGCAAACAGTTCCAACGACGTGGAGGGGGTTTTATTGACAGAGCTAGGTGGCGCTGGGAGGTTGGCCGGATCGGAGGGGTCACGGGGACGTCGGGTGGCCGGAAAACGGCCGAGAAAGGCAGCAGTTGCTGTCGTCGGCCTCTCTTGCGAGGAGTAGCCACCGGCTGGCTTTACCGTGGCGAGATCAGGCCACCAGAGGCTCCTATGAAGATGAGGGCGAGGGTGACGTGGCGGGGGTGGCCAGCGTCGAGTTGGCCGTGCCAGAGGCAAACGCAGCGCCGACGGGTTTGCACGCGGGGAGAGAGAAAACGGGAGGGATGAGAGATGCTGCTACGACTAAATGAAATTGGTGGCGGCTGTAAAAGTTCAGCCTAGGTTTGTGTAGCCTCGTGAATGAAAAGTAAGAGCTTAGGGTTTATAATAATCAATGGGTTTGATATATAACTATATGATTTTAGGTTAAGTGGGTTAGGGTATAGGGATGGAGGAGTGTACAAATTGGGGTAAGACTAGAGGTGATTAGCGAAGTAGTTTAGGAAAGGTTTAAAACGAATTAATAATCAGATATTATCAGATTTGGCAACAATTCGAATTTGAATTGATCGGAAAATCGACGGTCGAGATTTATCCGCGCGATATTTCTCAAACCGGGCGTCGGAAAAATAATCCGAAAATACCGGGGCGATCGTGGAGACGAGACACACAGATCTACGGAGTACGATCATGCGTAACGCCTACCAAAAATTTACGTAAAATTGGAAGCGGCGTTTGAGCCAATTGACTAAAACGCCCTCATCGTTCAAAGTCGTTTTGCGAGAAGACGAGCCGTGAAAAGACGTTTCCAAATATTACGATAAAATTTTTCACTCCCAAACGATCACAATGGCATGTCGCATCGCACAATTTGGATACCAGAAATAGCCAATTAAAATACGTGCACAAAAGCACGTGCACGAGGAAAAATCTCATAAAGTCGGAAAGCGACCGTTACATTCTACCCCACTAGAATAAAGATTCCGTCCTCGGAATCGACAACACTAATCAGGAAACAGGAAGGGATAACGCTCTCTCATCTCTTCCTCACGCTCCCAAGTGGACTCTCCAGGTGATCCATGATGCCACATCACTCTCACCAGGTCGACCACCTTATTCCTCAATTTCTTCTGTCGACGGTCCAAAATATGCACAGGCTGCTGGTCATATGTCAGGTCCGGTCGAACCATAATCTCCGAGAAATCAACCGTGTGTGACGGATCACTGACGTACCGACGTAACTGAGATACGTGGAATACGTCGTGAACACCCACCAAAGATGGTGGCAGAGCAAGGCGGTAGGCCACTGCTCTCACACGCTCTAGCACATCAAATGGCCCAATATACCTCGGACTCAGCTTTCCCTTCTTCCCGAAACGAATAACTCCGCGGTTCGGGGAAATCTTCAGGAAGACGTGATCTCCCGGCTGGAACTCCAAAGGTCTCCTCTTGGCATCTGCCCAATGCTTGAAGCAATCCTGTGCAACTCTAAGCTTCTCCCTGATGTCCCTCACGACATCCACAGCTTCCACTATCATCTCAGGGCCCAACAGCTCCCGATCTCCGATGTCATCCCAGCTCAGTGACGATCGACATTTCCTTCCATATAAGGCAGCAAACGGCGCCATGCCAATGCTCGCCTGGTAGCTGTTGTTATATGAAAACTCCACCAAGTGAAGATGGTCCTCCCATGATCCCTTCAAATCGAGCGTACAAGCTCGCAGCATATCCTCCAGAATCTGAATAGTCCTCTCGGACTGGCCATCAGTCTGCGGGTGGTACGCCGTGCTGAAACTCAGACTCGTACCCAAATGCTCCTGCAGACTTCTCCAGAACTGAGATGTGAACCTCGTGTCTCGGTCAGACACAATGCTCACGGGGACTCCATGCAAGCGTACAATCTCCTGCACGTACACGGTCTACGTCATGACTATTTCAAAGAGAAAATCAAAATAGAAGTAAAAGTAGAACGAAACTTTACCTCCAGATATTTCCTTGCCAAAGCTTCCGTAGACTGGCCCACTCGGAAAGGGATAAAGTGCGCAGACTTGGTCAGCCGATCCACGATCACCCAAACTGCGTCGTTCTGCCTCGGGGTCCGAGGTAAACCAGTCACGAAGTCCATCGTAATATGTTGCCACTTCCACTCCAGAATAGGAAGCGGTTGCAGCAACCCAGCAGTACGATGGTGCTCAGCCTTCACCTGTTGGCATATCAAACACTTGGCGAAGCTCCGTGCCACAGTCCTCTTCATGCCAATCCACAATAATTCAGACGGAGGTCCTTATACATCTTGGTGCCTCCAGGATGTATAGAATATGGCGAGCTATGAGCCTCGCTCAACAGCTCCTCGTGGACATCACCTGCAGGTACACAGAGTCTACTGCCGTACCGCAGCGAACCATCCTCATGAATCATGAACTCCGTCCGTAGTCCAGCCTCAACATGTCTCCTGATCCTCTGCTGCTTCGGATCTCCTGCCTGTGCTGCCTTGATCCGATCCATAATCGTGGACTGAATCTGTAAATTCATGAACGAATGAATCACACCAGATAGGACAACCTCCAAATCCATCTTCCTCAGCTCCTGCTGCATCCTCCAGTCGGCAGTAAGCATCATCGCAGTAGGAAGTCTACTCAAGGCATCCGGCACTACGTTCACCTTCCCCGGATGATACTGCAAATCAATCTCGTAGTCAGCCATGAGCTCTAACCATCGCCTCTGACGCATGTTGAGCTCTTTCTACGTAAAGATGTACTTCAAGCTCTTGTGATCGGTGAAAATCTTCACACTCTCACCTAGCAAGAAGTGCCTCCAAATCTTCAGTGCAAAAATCACTGATGCCAACTTCAGATCGTGCGTCGGGTAATTCTTCTCATGAGTCCTCAACTGACGAGAAGCGTACGTGACCATGTGGCCATGCTGATGCAAGACGCATCATAGACCCTTCCCTGATGCATCACAATAAACCTCGAAGCCTTCGCTTCGATCCGGTACTGCCAACACCGGTGCCGTGGTCAATCTCGCCTTCAAGATACTGAAGGCCTCCTCACAAGTATCTGACCAAAGAAACTCCTCGTCCTTCCTCATCAGCTTCGTCATCGGCTCTGTAATCTTCGAGAAATCTTTGATGAACCGCCGATAATAGCCTGCTAAGCCGAGAAATCTCCTGATGTCTGACGCTGACTGCAGAGTCGGCCAATCTCTGACTGCTCTGACCTTCTCCGGATCTACAGATATGCCATCACCAGACACCACGTGTCCCAAGAATGCGACTCTGTCCAGCCAGAACTCGCACTTGCTATACTTGGCATAAAGCTTGTGTCTCCTCAGCGTCTCTAGCACTGTCCTCAGATGACAGCTGTGCTCCTCCTCAGATTTCGAGTAAATAAGAATGTCATCAATGAAGATAACGACATACTTATCCAGGAAATCATATAATATTAAGTTCATCAAATTCATGAACACAGCTGGAGCACTGGTCACGCCAAACGGCATGACCACGAACTCATAATGTCCGTACTTCGTCCGGAAAGCCATCTTCTAAACATCGTCCTTCTTTACCATCAACTGATGGTATCCACTCCTCAAGTCCAACTTCGAGAAGACTCTCGAACCTCCAAGCTGGTCAAAGATATCGTCGATGCGCGGCAGCGGATACTTATTCTTCACGGGGACAACATTCAATCCTCGATAGTCCACACACATCCTGCGGGACCCATCCTTCTTCTTCACAAGTAAAACTGGTGCACCCCATGGTGACACACTAGGGTGGATGAAACCCTTCTGCAACAACTCATCCAACTGCTTCCGCAGCACCTCGAGCTCAGCAGGAGCCATACGGTACGGCGCCTTCGATATCGGCTGCGCTCCCGGCATAAGATCAATGCCAAATTCTAGAGCTCTGTCGGGTGGCAAACCTGAGATATCCTCCGAGAAGACGTCGTCGAAGTCTCTGACGACTGCTGGTCGCTCGATCTCCATCTCCATATGCATGGCTGCAATGATCGGCACCTCCGGCTTGGCCCGAAATTTGATGGGCCCAAGCGACTCATCTCTGCTGCGGAACTCGAACTCCGGATGACCTGGAATTCGAAACACCACCCTCTTGCTGTGACAGTCGATCGAGGCGTGAAAATCCCCCAACCAATCGATGCCAAGGACGACATCGAAGTGTGGCAGATTGTGGACAATGAAATCTGCGAAGAGCTCGTGTCCACTGACCACCAAAGAAATCGATCGACATCCCAAGTTCACTGTCACCACTCCGTTCCCTGTGGTGATGTCCCAACACTTAGGGAGTGTATGGGTGGGAATGTAGTGCTTTGTTACAAACCTCCGGGATATGATGCACATAGATGCACCGGAGTCGAACAAAGCCAAGGCTGGGTGAGAGGACACTAGAATGGTGCCTAAGATATAAGGGAAATACGGTCAAATCAAACTACTCTAACAAACAAGTCAAACAAGCAACACAAATAATAAGATCTAAACTATGAAATGAAAAACTAGGATCAAGAGTTACCTGCTATAACTCCATCCAGCTCCTCAGTCTCAACAGCAGTCATGGTATACGCCGGCCTCTGGGGCTGTGCTGCTCTCTGATACATCTGCCTCTGTGGCGGAAAAGGTGGTCCACGAGCAGCAGGTCCTCTATGAACTGGAGCAGGCGCTCTCATCTGCAGCGGAGCTGGCACTCCAACTACGACATGACGAGCTCTCGGACAATCCTTCGCAGCATGCGAGGCATCTCCACAAACTAAGCATAGCCCCATCTTCTTCCGGCAATCCTTCTGAACGTGTCCTAGCTTCCCGCAGTAATGGCATGGTCCCTTACTCTGAATCTGCAAAGGTGCTCCTGGCCTCTTGAATGGTACTGTCTAGACTGGCCTCATTGTCGGCCTAGCAGGTGACCGGTACTGCTCCATGGGACGCTTCCCCTTATCAGCTGGAGGGTCAGGCAGAAGAGCTATGAGCTCGTGGTTCTTCGCAGCATCAAGCACCTCCCTCATAGTCGAGAAACTTGCCAAAGACATAGAAGCCTGAATCTTCAGACACAGTCCCTGACGAAAGAAATCAGCTCACTTCTCCTCCTTCCTCACCATATGCGGGGCAAAACGGCTCAGCATCTCAAACTCAGCTTCATACTCCTCGACAGTCATATCTCCCTGCTTCAGGTCTATAAACTTGCTCAGCGGCTCCCTCCTAGCAGATTTGGTGAAATACTTATCCTTGAACATAGACCTGAAGGTCTTCCATCCCAATGGCTTCTCAAGACGCCTCTCCTCGATGCGCCACCAGTTCCTCGCATTCTCCGTCAGCTGCATCTTCGCTATCTCCACACGGGTATCATTAGGAATCTTCGCAGCAACTAACTTCTCCTCCGTGCTCTGGATCCACTCGTCAGCAGCTATGGGTCCCTCCTTCCCCGAAAATGTCCTCTGCTGGAGCTCATTGAACTGCTTCACTCCTGGAGCAGCTCGTGGGTCAGGCGGAGGTGGTGGTGGTGCAACTGGAACAGCCTGGGCAGCACGCTGGGACTGCTGAACCAACTGATGCTGAACATCCAGCATCTCCCTCATCACACCCAGAAACTGACGGAAGTCTCCGCTCTGGTCCTCCGGAACTCCATCGCCTAAGTTCCCCGATCGGGTAACACGTCGTCTGGCCATCCTATTGACAGAAACACAGAGGTTAGACTCGCACAATTACTAGATGATAATAAAATGAATTTCAATACTTCAATTGTTCCGTATTTGCAGGATAGAGAGGACCTGTATGGGCCACCACTAAAACCTGTCACGCCCCACTTCTTAAAAAGGTCGGAGGTGAAGCGTGACTAAGGCCCGCTTAGGCCGGGGCAGAGAGCCTAGACCCAATAAGCGTCTGTGGTATTCCAAAACGAAGGTATCAGGTCCCTGTAAGTTAGTACGAAACAATAAAAGTACTGAAAGAGATAGCATTTCATTTTATTCCAAAATAAACATCCAAAAGTACTGACAGTCTAAAACGCCCGAAGGGCTACAACTACAGTAAAAGGAACTACTGGTGCAAGCACCCAACCTAGGCAAGAAGAACAACAGGTGCTACACACCCAAACTAAACTGGGACAGAACTCTGGATCAGCAACTGGAGGCCTCTAACTCTGGTCCTCCTCGGGGTCGTACTCCGGATCAACGTCCTCCGGCTCTCCATTAGCTGGCAAGTCCGCCTCGTCGACGAACTCTGGCTCAACACCTGACGTACAGCACCAAAAGAAGGAACTGTACGTCAGGTCAGGTCTACAAAAAGGGTTAGACCAAACTACAAGTGTATCAACATTTAAACAATGTTTTACTGGTTGATTAGCATACTGGGGTTATAACTGAGTAACAAACATAAGTAACGTAGCAGGAAAGTAAAGCGCAACAAGTAGTAGTTGTAGCGTGTGCTACCAACTACGGGACTAACCTACAGGTGTCAAGACAAGACGGGACGTGACGGGACCAGACAAGACAAGACAAGTGAGACTCGAAAGGGTTCACGCCTTACGGTTCGAGGGGGATCAGACCCTCTTGCCGTGCGCATGCTCAACCCAACCGCAAACCCAGGAACTCAGAACAAGATTTACAGGGATCTTTTCCGCTAGGGAAACATCCGAAACGCCCGAAGGCTTTTTGTGTAACAAGGATCACTTCCACGGGGGAAAGCATCCAAAACGCCCGAAGGCTTTTGTATCATGGGGATCACTTCCGCTAGGGAAGCATCCGAAACGCCCGAAGGCTTTTATATAACAGTCACGGGGATCACCCTCGCATAGAGAGCATCTGAAACGTCCAAAGGCTTTTTTTTGTGTAACAGGACACGACATGACAAGTGTATGGAGTTGTTATCCTAGGGTGTCCACACGCACACACACACATGATAGCCCTACAATATCAAAAGTTGTTGTTGTCAGGCTCACACTTCGTCGTCAAGTCTGAGCCGTCAGGAGTCGTCCCGGACGCTATCATTTCACGTCCGGTTTTATTTGTTCACAATTATCAATTCTAATCACCTAGGGCCTAAGCACGGCCAAAAGTGCAGGTGGATACACTTGCCTGCGATGGCGAGTGCGTCGTCTGTCCGGGGCGTCTCGTCCAGTCGTCGCGTTCGCGGAAGTCCGTCTGAAACAGTGACACGGTGATGGTGTCAAGTCGCGATTTCAATAAATCCTATTTAGGTTCGTTTCTAGGTTGTACGTGACTACCCTAATTGTCACAAGTCAAAAGTATCCGTTCAGCCTATCTGACGATTCTATCCTATGTGCACAGTTCAAAAAAAGTCTGATCGTCAATTATATTCTTCACAACATTTTAAGAGAGCAGAAAGTAAATTTAGTGTGTTAAGTTGCCGATTTTTTTAGTTAGGGTTCAGTTCTGGCTACAGGTGGGTTGTGCTACGAGTTCGGGAAAACCAACCTCTCCGGTGTCTGAAGTAATGCAGACGTGGCGTCCGAATGGTAGAAGATCTGCGTCGCTTAGGCGTCTCGGCTACGGGTAGCGGAGAGAAACTCGTCCGAACAGCGGATGAGTGTGGGCAGCGAGCGAAGATGGCGGACAGTGAAGGCGAGTCAGGTGGCAGTCCGTAGGAAAAGTGGGCGGTGACAAAGAGCCGTGCAATAGCGAGCACACGGGAGACGATGCCTAGTGCCCAAAACAGTGAACGACGAGGCAAAAAAACAGCTGCTCAACGTCGTTAGGGGCAGTCGGGGTGGTCGTACGAGGGTATACAGCAGCCTAGGGCGGCTGTCCGGCGGTTCAAAAGCAGCGGGGGCTGCTGGAAAGGAAACGGGGACAGGACAGAGCTTGGCGACGGCAGCGCTCGAAGAGTGGCCACAGGCAAACAGTTCCAACGACATGGAGGGGGTTTTGTCGACAGAGCTAGGTGGCGCTGGGAGGTTGGCCGGATCGGAGGGGACGTGGAGACGTCGGGTGGCCGGAAAACGGCCGGGAAAGGCAACAGTTGCTGTCGTCGGCCTCTCGTGCGAGGAGTATCCGCCGGCTGGCTTTGCCACGGTGAGATCAGGCCGCCGGAGGCTCCTATGAGGACAAGGGCGAGGGTGATGTGGCGGGGTGGCCGGCGTCGAGTTGTCCGTGCCGGAGGCAAACGCAGCGCCGGCGGGTTTGCACGCGGGGAGAGAGAAAACGGGAGGGATGTGAGATGCTGCTAGGGCTAAATGAAATTGGTGGCGGCTGTAAAAGTTCAGCCTAGGTTTGTGTAGCCTCGTGAATGAAAATTAAGAGCTTAGGGTTTATAATAATCAATAGGTTTGATATATAACTATATGATTTTAGGTTAAGTGGGTTAGTGTATAGGGATGGAGGAGTGTGCAAATTGGGGTAAGACTAGAGGTGATTAGCGAAGTAGTTTAGGAAAGGTTTAAAACGAATTAATAATCAGATATTATCAGATTTGGCAACAATTCGAATTTGAATTGATCGGGAAATCGACGGTCGAGATTTATCCGTGCGATATTTCTCAAACCGGGCGTCGGAAAAATAATCTGAAAATACCGGGGCGGTCGTGGAGACGAGACACACAGATCTATGGAGTCTGATCATGCGTAACACCTACCAAAAATTTACGTAAAATTGGAAGCGGCGTTTGAGCCAATTGACTAAAACGCCCTCATCGTTCAAAGTCGTTTTGCGAGAAAACGAGACGTGAAAAGACGTTTCCAAATATTACGATAAAATTTTTCACTCCCAAACGGTCACAATGGCATGTCGCATCGCACAATTTGGATACCAGAAATAGCCAATTAAAATACGTGCACAAAAGCACGTGCACGCGGAAAAATCTCATAAAGTCGGAAAGCGACCGTTACAGATAAGTTAAGAGTCAACTCTCTATAAAGCTCATAAGGTGTTTAATTCAAAATGGGTCCAATGGACACACGATATAAAATGTAGCAAGAAGTGTGTATGTCTTTGGTCCAAAAATATAATAGCAATTTATAATCATGAATCATAGTCATAGCCATTTCTTGCAAAGTACGGTTTTTCCTCTCAACCACCCCATTTTGTTGTGGTGTCCTCGGTGCGGAAAAATTATGTGAATAACCTTTTGAAATACCAAAATCATCAAAGCTAGTATTAACAAATTATCCTCCATGATCACTTCTAACATTGACTATTGAAAAACCTTTTTCATTTTCAACCTTTTTACAAAACATTTTTAAAACATCAAAAGTTTCATGTTTGTGTGTCAAAAAATTAACCCAAGTGAAACGTGAAAAGTCATCGACAATGACGAAGTAATAATGCATATCTCCTAAGCTAGCAAACTTTGTGGGTCCAAATAAATCCAAATGTATTAGTTGTAATGGCTTAGAAGTATTGACAACGTTTTTAGGACTGAAACTACTTTTATATTGCTTACCTAGTGGACATGCATCGCAAAGGTTTTCCCGATCAAAGCTAATTTGAGGTAAACCTCTCACCAATTTTTTTCGAGCAAGCTTTGAGATTAGGTCCATGCCAACATGGCCTAATCTTTGATGCCATAGACAACTAATTTCATTTGATGCAACTAAACGTTTTAGATTATTTGAATCACTAAGTTTGATAGTGTAGATGTTATTATGAGATGTACCCTTGAAAAGAAAATCATCACCTTTCAAAATATGTACTTCATCATTTTCGAAATGCACCAAATTATGAGCCAAACCATCAACAAGATTAACATTCTCAATAACCACAAGAGGATGCTTACCAATGTTACCTTTACCCAAGATTTTGCACTTCTTTCCATCGCCGTAAATAACCGTCCATCGATCTTTCCTTGATATTGTCGTGAAGATGGATTCATTACCCGTCATGTGGTTCGTGCAACCACTATTAAGGTACCAAATGCTATCATTTTTCACTTGAAGATGCACCTACAATAGAAGATGCACCCTTTGGTAACCAATTTGGATCCACAATTGTTAGTAGGATGCTTTGGGACCAATACAAAATATAAATGATAATATATATGCAAACTATCATACATAACATAACCCTTTTTGTTGCAATAAAAAAAAGTAACATTGAAATGCTAATTAGTAGATAACATGTGATTTTTCATGCATGCAATGTTGAAAGCTGATGTCATTTGCAAAATTCTTTTCAATGGTCTTCATAGCCTTTTTCTTAGGTTGTTTTTTCTGAATGCCTAGACCATATTTACTAGATTGTTCATTAAGCCCATTTATAATCTTCTTAAAACTTTCTTGGCTATTTGTGAATTTCTTTAATGTCAAGCTAAGATTTTGATATTCATTCTCAAGTTCACTAATCCTAGTCTCAGATCTTTTTTCATTTTCGCTAGTTTCTAAGCCAATGGCTATGTTTTTTCCTTTTATTAAATTAGATTTTTCTTTTTCAAGCTCTTCCAATTTTTCTTCATAGCTAGCCAGTTTTAGGTTCAACAATTTTATTTTAGAATCTTTAGAGCAAAGAATTATAATTTTCTTGTTTAAGTCTTTAGCTAGATTAAAGTTGTCAAGCTCTAACGTAGCCATTTTTTATTAGCATTTTCTAGCTCTAAGGTTTTTGTTTCAAATTGGGTTTCGTCAAAATTGGATATTATTTCTTTTTGTTCTTTCCACTTAATAAAAGCTCATCTCTCTGTCTCTCTCTAGTGTCATGCTCCCTAGTTCCTATGAATCACGAACTCTTTTTAGTATAAGGAATTTTGGACCCATTTCTTGACGGAGTTCTACAAGAAATTCATAAGCTTCCCCAATGCTAGAAAACATATCATCACTAATATTCATTTCATCATCAAAGTTTTGAACAAGGGAACCAATTTTTACCTTTTCGTTTCCAGCCATAAAGCAAGTTCCAGTGTTGGTGTTCCAGTCATCATCTGAGGAGAGCTCCTCTGCATCACTTTCTCCATATGTAGCCACCATTTCTCGCTTTGAAGTCCTCTTTTCGCCATCACCAGTCTTTTCCTTTCCTTTTCCTCTCAGAAGTGGACATTCTGCTTTCATGTGCCCTCTTTTGCTGCATATGAAACACTGGGGTGCACAACTTTCTTCATCATTTCCTTCATTTTTTGATTCCCTAAATGCTTAACATCCTTCTTTTGTTGTTTTTTTAGAAATTTCACAAATTTCCCTGTAACAAGAGTCATGTTTTCATCATTTGATTCATTCATCTCCTCCTTGAGCATTTTGGAGACTTCAAAAGCCAAATAATTTTCCTTTGTTTCCTCCTTCTCTCATTTTTCACCTTATTTGGTGTACTATCATTTGACATCTTCAGTTGAATCTCATAAGCCATCAATTTTCCCATTAACTGCTCATAACTTATGTCTGCTAAGTCATGTGCTTCTTCAGTTGCCGTCCTTTTTTGAATCTAATCACCAGATAAAGAATATAAAATCTTTCCAACCAAATCTTCATCTAGAATGTCCTTCCCTAAGGCTTTCAATGATTCACAATATCTGCTAAACTAGAAAACATAGCATCAACAGACTCAGTAGAAATCATATCAAAATTTTCATATTTTTGTAATAGCATTCTAATATAGTTTTCTTCACTTCCCTAGTTCCCTCATGAGTGACTTCAAGTCTAGTCAAAATATCATTAGCAGTAGAACAAGAGCTAACACGGTTAAATTCATTAGGATGAAGGCCACAGTACAAGATGTTCATGGCTCTAGAATTTAAACTTTCCAACCAATTATTTTATTTTAGTTTCATAGTAGTATGTTTGTCTACGAGTGTGAAGCCTTCACTAACTATCTTCCATAGTTCCTTATCAATGCCTTTAATATGAATAGACATCCTTTGTTTCCAATAATTATAGTTAGTTCCATCAAACCAAGGTGATCTAAGATGTGTGTGCCCTTCTTTTTTGTTATGAGAATCATGGGGATAAGTCTACGGAATTTGTGCCATTGGATCGAAATTCCACTAGACTTCGAGTCTAAAGGAACCCAGCTCTGATAACAATTGAAAAACACACTAGAGAAGGGTGAATATGGTATATATCACAAACTATTTGCTGATCTGATGTCTGGATTGGGAGATATAGTCTTCAGAAGATGACTGTGCAAATCTGAATTCTACAGTGGCTATTCTGTGGAAAATGCCCAGACTGGATCTGTTTTTGAGAACTGAGCAGAGGATGGCTAGCACTGTTGCGAAGAGTATGAAGATGTGGTCTTGTGGGCGTAGACGACATGTCGATCTAACGTCTGGATCAGGAGATATATATGTACAAAGTCGACTACACGATGAAGACAGATTTGTAGACGTTGAAAGCTTCAACCTCCTTGGAAAATTCCTTGATGTGAGCACTCTTGTGATCTTCAATTGAAGATGAGAACATGGAGAGGGACTTGGAGATCTTGGTCGTGAGAAATGGATGATGAAGCATGCGGCAAAACAAGGTGGAGAATTGCGGCAAGGCAAGGGATGATGAGGATTTTTGCCCCTTGCACAATGTTGAAGAAGAAGATTGCCTAGCCATGATTTTTTTGTGTTGTAGGTCATTGTCTGCTACGACTACTAGATATTGTTTAATGGGATTTTATTATTTGGTGGCCGGCTAGGGTTTTTACCCTTTCCCCTTGTTTTTGGATGATCACGGAATTTAAATTCGAGTAGGAAACTAATCCCTTGAGAAACCAATCAATTCTCCACCTTTCACCAATTCAAATCTCCATCTTTTACCAATTCACATCTTAATCTTTGACCAATTCCAATCTCCATCTTCAATATTAATGATGTTGGACTATTTTGAATTTCCTTTTTGCACCATTGTCCACATATAATCTTTCTTTTGCAAACAAAGTTTCTTTTGCACGGTTACCCCTGAAATCACTTAATACAAATGTTAGTCCCACATGACTTGTTTGTCATCATCAAAATTAAATCATATGACCTAGTTAGTGGGTTAACTAGGCCAAAAAATTATGTCTTTGTCTGCACCATGGAGTGGTGATGATGATATCATGGTTGTTCAACTTGGCGAAGTTGGAGACAAGACACTGGTGCTCATTAGAGAATGAGTTCACTAAATGACCCAATGACAGTTATCATATTAACTAATCTGTGAGTGATTACTCTGAATGATGATAGACAAGTTGATCCTTAGACTTGAGGTCATTGTACGAACCTGTCTGTGAATGGTGTCACTTAGATCTTTGACCTAGCTTTGAGGCGATGCCTGTCGAAAGGACTATGGTTGGGTGACACTTAAAGCATGCGAGGAAAGCAATGACCGAGAGAGAATTCATCTCTCCCGTTTATGGGGAGTTGTGTCGCATGTGTTAGTTCGGTCTTTAGTGAAAACTCTGGCCAGAGTATGTTGGAAGAAGTCCAACATTATTGGACTAATGACCGATGGAGACTAACTGAGTTCAAGCTATTAAGGTTGATAGTTGACCATACCATAGGCTTGACTAATCTACATAGTTATGAAAAAGTGACTAAAACTGCGGCATTCATAACGGAAGCAGTCAAGGTGGTCTCGACAATACGCATGTCAATGGGCTAATCACATAATGATGATACTGAAACAGTGAAGGCACCTACTGCTCGTGGTCACTCTCGTCTAGTGTTTCGAGCCCCACCTGTAGTAGGGTCAGGCTGTAGGGTCTTACACCGAGTTAGAACTTCGTCAAGTAATAGGTAGAATTATGGAGATTATGCATACAATGTATGGGAATTGTAACGACTGGTTTTTGTCTAAGTATTGTCTATTATATATATATATATATATATATATATATATATATATATATATTGGTTGTTTTCTTCCTTGTGTGTTTTTCCCCTGTTGGACGTTTTCTTTCAGTTCTTTCTGATCTTCTACTTTCCGTTGCATATCATGATGGGCTTGGAGTAAGTGTTTTTACGATGAGCTTCATAGCGTCCATATCTTAGAGCTAGGTTGATCTTAGAAGCCATAGGAATCTTTTCCGAAGCTTCACGCTTCAATTCGAGACTTTTCATGACTCTTAGTTGGTTCAAGAAGGAGAACCAATCGACTAGATTGCAATCTAGTCGGTCGGCAACTCTTCAGGAACTGACTAGTTCATCTTGATTATTTCAGCTGAGTTACTGTTTACACTTAGTCGGTCTAAGCACATCCATCGACCGACTAGTTGTGAAACTAGTCGGTTAGAACTTGTTCTCAGACCGACTAATTCAGAGTTCTTTCTGTCATCCGAGTTACTGTTTACAGTTAGTCGGTCAAAGAACGACTATCGACCGACTAGTTGAGAAACTAGTCGGTTAGAGTTTCTTCTGTAATGACCACAAAATTCACATATGTGTATTAATACGTATTCTTAGACGTATATATATGCGTATAAATTTTTGGGAGTCCTTATGTATTTTATTTAATTTTGTCAAGCTAAAAATTATTTTTAAATAATTTGTATGACATGATTTTATTAAAAGAAATATATGGGTAGAATACTAATGTCTTGATGAGTAAGTATTGCATGTGTATTAAGTGTGTATAATTACTTTTTTCTAAAAAAACAAAATCCTAATTTTACTTAAGTGACACCTCACCCTTTGATGTGTCAAGATATCCTTGATTCTTACCTAACCCAAGGCTTGGTGGCATGCTTAGAGGATTTTAGGGGGATGAGGTGGCTACTCTAAGAATAAGAAAGAAGGGTTTCATTCACTCACTCTCTCCCCAAAGATCAGACCGAATTCATCCCTTCCCGTTGTTCTCTCTTAGACATTAGGGGGACTGAGCACCCGTAGGGCTACGCCACCCTCACTCTGCACATTCCTGTAGCATCCCTGTCGTTGTTTAGGCGCTGTTGCTCATTCTGGGAGCCTGTGGAGGAGAAGGAGAAGGATTTGAAGAAGGAGGAGCCATAGGGATTTGGGCTACCCCCTTGTCTCTCATCACCTCTAAGGTAGGATTCCATCTCCAACTAGTATTAGAGTTGCATGCTTAGTTTCATGGTTGTTGTGGGTTTGCCTTTTCTTATATTAATCCTGAGATTTGTATGGTTGTGCGCGGTGAGTAATCCTAAGTTTGTATGGTTGTGCGCGGTGAGCAATCCTAAGTTTGTATGGTTGTGCGCGGTGAGCAATCCTAAGATTTGTATGGTTGTGCGTGGTGAGCAATCCTGAGTTTGTATGGTTGTGTGCGGTGAGCAATCCTGAGTTTTGGGTGGTTTTGTGCGGAGAGCAAATCTGGATAGATTTACATGCTGATTGTTTTGCTTAGTCCTTTTAATCTAGAATTGAGTTTGCTCTGAAACTTTTATGGCCTAAATATTGGACTGTTACCTATAACTTTCAAGTTGTGAACTTTTACTAATTCGGATTGTAATTAGAGCTAAAAATTCTATCTTGCCAACATGCCTGTTTTTACCCAGTCTGAACACATTTTACTAAAACAGTGAGCAGTCCCTCAATACTTGATGAAATTGTACGTTCTTGGTCTCGTTGGAAAGTTAACTTCAAGCTCTACAACTTTGTAGTTTTTCATTTCTGTTAGTTCTGCCTGCAATTAGTAGTAATCTGGTCATTAAGTTAGTGTAGTTTCTGTTTTCAATTCCAGCACAAGTACACTTTAGTGTAAATTCTGTAGAAAATAGAATACTCATCTAAACTTCATGAAAATTTATATGTGAATCCAACACAACTATATCTACAACTTTCATTTGTATTGTATATGCATGTTTGATACAAAATTATGGAGAAATGTGCTTCTTAATCTGACTGTTCTGTTTTTCCAGCAAGCTGAAAGATTTGAATGTTGTTTTAAGCTCTTTTTGAGGTTAAACTTGCCATTAATGTTCTTAATCATTTCTGTTACATGATGATATGTGGTTTATGTTCTTGGCAATGCAAAATGATGATGTGAACATGGTTATACGTTTTATGAAAAATGAGAAAGGGAATGCACAAGGCGATGCATGTCCCAAATATGTGATGAACTGTGGAAAGAAAAGAAATGGAAGATGTTATGTTTCATGAAAATGACTAAGTCCTCTTAAAGGAGGGTGACATGGGGTTTGGGGGAAACACGGGTAAATTAAAGGAGTTAAGGAGCGGACAGATGATATGAATTCTCACCCGCTGTATCACTCCCAGAAGGGCGAGTTGAAAGGGTTGGAGAGGCCACTGGTGTACCCGTGATGCACCATGACGGTAATTGATGGTTTACTCCGTTTGTCCCATAGAAAAACCGAGCAGGTCTCGCTCTAGTGCCTTGCCCCGTTCGGGCACAGAGTTGCGAGAGGCCCCCTCCGGTGCCCGTGTTGCTGGTTGGGGTACCACTTTTCACCCACCCTGGGTGAAGTCCGACTCCTTAAGGTCCTAAGATTTATCCGGGTTCCAAAATGCTAACCAATGAATTAATTGTTAATCCTCATTATTCTTGTAGCAATGATAAATGTATGTGTTGTTTACTTATGTTTCTTTACGATGTTTCTTTTATGTTGTATATAATTGTTGTACACCTTGCCTGTTGCACGAGCACGCTTTCACATGTTCATAAGTGTAGTTGTTACTTACTTTACTACAGTAAATGTTATGCCATGACATACACTCTGCATGTTCACGTGCACCCTTTCCACACTTCATGTAAGGACTAGTTGAGATATGGAATTCCTACTGGGTCACGCGTTGACGTGCCCCACCGTTGACTTTTCAGGTTGGTTCTTTGAGTTGGAGGCCCTTAAACTCAGTTGGTTGGAGTTGCGGGTTGTGAGAAGTGTGGATGACTTGGGAGTGTTGTTGTATTTGGGTGAGATGTGAGTTTTTGTACATTATTGAGATGTGGGTAATATCGTATATGGATTTGTATAAGGAAGTTGTATATGAACAGTTTTATTTATATAGATCATTGTTTGAGTTGTTGGTTCTCTTGTGTTTTGGGTTGTCTGGAATGCTATATGTACTATCCCAGCAGTGCGCAGTGGACTTGCTTGTGTTGTGATTTTGTATTTTCTTCGTAGCACCCGTCTCTTTGGGAATACCTGATACGGATTCGTACTTATCGGGTATCATGGGGAGCGGGGCGTTACAGGTGGTGGCCCATGCAGGTCTCCGCACTGCGGCTGTGTAAGGGTAGTGTATGTAGTGTTCCGGAGGCAGTTCGTCTTAATGTGGGTAGGAGTTCTGCCTTAAGATAGAGCCCTTATATCAGAAGCTTGAGGTATAGAGCCCTGAGGGTAGACACTAGAGTGTTGATTGAGTAAGCATGTGTGTATATATCTATATGTGTATGTATATGTACTGATATGTCTGTTGCTCTATAAGTGTTGAATGTGGTTTTTCGAGTATATTGAGATGATATACTCATGTATATATGACTATGGTATATGTACGAATGATTATATGACTATGTGATTGTATTTAAAGTATATGTGTTAATATATGGTTGACTTATGAGTGTTGTGTATAATTGGGTTATATACTTGATTGAGGTGCAGGTAGTGTACAGTTGTATTGTGTAGTGGCTATATACTATATGTGATGTATGCACATGTAGAGTGTGCAGAAGCATGTGTGGATCTTTGAGTTCCACCCATGTATGTGTGGATATGTCTTAAGAATATTAGTTCTATGTGTTGATATATATGATGAGTATATGATATATGTATGGCTGTAAGCTGGAACGCTTACACCTGTATATGGATGAATATAGTTTTGTATGGTTATCTATGTGTATTGATATTGATATGATAAAACTTGTGTGCTGATACATCTGTGAATGTAGGATGGGTACTAGGAGATGAGGTGCATGCGTATATATGCTAATATATGGTGACATATGAGGAGTGTGTATTATGGACCTACATAGTTAATTGAGCTATAGGCGATGTATAGATATGGCATGATGTCTGTGTTTGTTATATATGGTGTATGTGTACATGCTGATTGTGAAGATCAATGTGCGAATCTTTGTGTTCCGCTCAGGTATGAGTGGGCATGCCCTATGTGTATTAGTGTTATGTGTTTGATAAATATATATCTTGAAGATGTATATGGTTGCATGCCTGGTTGTAAGCGGATACACTTACACCGGTGTTTGGATAGATATATCACTAGGTGAGTAATTGTGTGTATTGATATTGTTGTATGAGACTTTAAGTGATGACATGTATATGTGTGCTTGGATATATGCTAGGAGACATACAAGGTCGTATGTCTATATCTATATATAGATATACGTGTGTATGTTTGTACAAAACCATGAATGTGTGTACTGTGAAATGATATAAGTATTGATATATGAATGTGTTTATATATAGGTTTGGGGTAGATTGACCATATATATCTCTATTCACCCTTAGCTATGTCCTAAGTTGGAAAGTCCGAGGACGGACTTTATTTTAAGGTGGGTAGGATGTAATGACCCCAAAATTCACATACGTGTATTAATACGTATTCTTAGACGTATATATATATGCGTATAAATTTTTGGGAGTCCTTATGTATTTTATTTAATTTTGTCAAGCTAAAAATTATTTTTAAATAATTTGTATGACATGATTTTATTAAAAGAAATATATGGGTAGAATACTAATGTCTTGATGAGTAAGTATTGCATGTGTATTAAGTGTGTATAATTACTTTTTTCTAAAAAAACAAAATCCTAATTTTACTTAAGTGACACCTCACCCTTTGATGTGTCAAGATATCCTTGATTCTTACCTAACCCAAGGCTTGGTGGCATGCTTAGAGGATTTTAGGGGGATGAGGTGGCTACTCTAAGAATAAGAAAGAAGGGTTTCATTCACTCACTCTCTCCCCAAAGATCAGACCGAATTCATCCCTTCCCGTTGTTCTCTCTTAGACATTAGGGGGACTGAGCACCCGTAGGGCTACGCCACCCTCACTCTGCACATTCCTGTAGCATCCCTGTCGTTGTTTAGGCGCTGTTGCTCATTCTGGGAGCCTGTGGAGGAGAAGGAGAAGGATTTGAAGAAGGAGGAGCCATAGGGATTTGGGCTACCCCCTTGTCTCTCATCACCTCTAAGGTAGGATTCCATCTCCAACTAGTATTAGAGTTGCATGCTTAGTTTCATGGTTGTTGTGGGTTTGCCTTTTCTTATGTTAATCCTGAGATTTGTATGGTTGTGCACGGTGAGTAATCCAAAGTTTGTATGGTTGTGCGCGGTGAGCAATCCTAAGTTTGTATGGTTGTGCGCGGTGAGCAATCCTGAGATTTGTATGGTTGTGCGCGGTGAGCAATCCTGAGTTTTGGGTGGTTTTGTGCGGAGAGCAAATCTGGACAGATTTACATGCTGATTGTTTTGCTTAGTCCTTCTAATCTAGAATTGAGTTTGCTCTGAAACTTTTATGGCCTAAATATTGGACTGTTACCTAAAACTTTCAAGTTGTGAACTTTTACTAATTCGGATTGTAATTAGAGCTAAAAATTCTATCTTGCCAACATGCCTGTTTTTACCCAGTCTGAACACATTTTACTAAAACAGTGAACAGTCCCTCAATACTTGATGAAATTGTATGTTCTTGGTCTCGTTTGAAAGTTAACTTCAAGCTCTACAACTTTGTAGTTTTTCATTTCTGTTAGTTCTGCCTGCAATTAGTAGTAATCTGGTCATTAAGTTAGTGTAGTTTCTGTTTTCAATTCCAGCACAAGTACACTTTAGTGTAAATTCTGTAAAAAATAGAATACTCATCTAAACTTCATGAAAATTTATATGTGAATTCAACACAACTATATCTACAACTTTCATTTGTATTGTATATGCATGTTTGATACAAAATTATGGAGAAATGTGCTTCTTAATCTGACTGTTCTTTTTTTCCAGCAAGCTGAAAGATTTGAATGTTGTTTTAAGCTCTTTTTGAGGTTAAACTTGCCATTAATGTTCTTAATCATTTCTGTTACATGATGATATGTGGTTTATGTTCTTGGCAATGCAAAATGATGATGTGAACATGGTTATACGTTTTATGAAAAATGAGAAAGGGAATGCACAAGGCGATGCATGTCCCAAATATGTGATGAACTGTGGAAAGAAAAGAAATGGAAGATGTTATGTTTCATGAAAATGACTAAGTCCTCTTAAAGGAGGGTGACATGGGGTTTGGGGGAAACACGGGTAAATTAAAGGAGTTAAGGAGCGGACAGATGATATGAATTCTCACCCGCTGTATCACTCCCAGAAGGGCGAGTTAAAAGGGTTGGAGAGGCCGCTGGTGTACCCGTGATGCACCATGACGGTAATTGATGGTTTACTCCGTTTGTCCCATAGAAAAACCGAGCAGGTCTCGCTCTAGTGCCTTGCCCCGTTCGGGCACAGAGTTGCGAGAGGTCCCCTCCGGTGCCCGTGTTGCTGGTTGGGGTACCACTTTTCACCCACCCTGGGTGAAGTCCGACTCCTTAAGGTCCTAAGATTTATCCGGGTTCCAAAATGCTAACCAATGAATTAATTGTTAATCCTCATTATTCTTGTAGCAATGATAAATGTATGTGTTGTTTACTTATGTTTCTTTACGATGTTTCTTTTATGTTGTATATAATTGTTGTACACCTTGCCTGTTGCACGAGCACGCTTTCACATGTTCATAAGTGTAGTTGTTACTTACTTTACTACAGTAAATGTTATGCCATGACATACACTCTGCATGTTCACGTGCACCCTTTCCACACTTCTTGTAAGGACTAGTTGAGATATGGAATTCCTACTGGGTCACGCGTTGACGTGCCCCACCGTTGACTTTTCAGGTTGGTTCTTTGAGTTGGAGGCCCTTAGACTCAGTTGGTTGGAGTTGCGGGTTGTGAGAAGTGTGGATGACTTGGGAGTGTTGTTGTATTTGGGTGAGATGTGAGTTTTTGTACATTATTGAGATGTGGGTAATATCGTATATGGATTTGTATAAGGAAGTTGTATATGAACAGTTTTATTTATATAGATCATTGTTTGAGTTGTTGGTTCTCTTGTGTTTTGGGTTGTCTGGAATGCTATATGTACTATCCCAGCAGTGCGCAGTGGACTTGCTTGTGTTGTGATTTTGTATTTTCTTCGTAGCACCCGTCTCTTTGGGAATACCTGATACGGATTCGTACTTATCGGGTATCACGGGGAGCGGGGCGTTACATCTTCTCAGACCGACTAACTTTCAGTACTTATTGTCTATCATATTCAACCCTTAGTCGGTCAATGAACATTCACCGACTGACTAATTCCCAAACTAGTCGGTTGACGAGCCTTCACAGACCGACTAAATCTGTATACCCTGTGTTGACCATGTTCTCAGTTTGCCTTTTAGTCGGTCACAGTTGGACGACCGACCGACTAGTTCCCAAACTAATCGGTCGACCACTCTTCACTGACCGACTAATCTACCCAGAAACCCTAGGTTAAGTTGCAGCCGCCGCTTGTTCTTTCTATTTAAACCCTATATTCTTCACTTCTTCTCTCACTTTTCCTAGCCGACCTTCTTCCCCAATCATCCCCCATCTTCCTCTTGCCTTTCCTCCTCCTCCCGTGCTCCTTCTCACCCCCCATTGCGCCGGCAACCACCCTGCAGGCCGCCGGCCGACTCTAAAACCCCCCAATTCTCCTTTTGCTCCAGTTTTTCCCTTTCATTCTCCCATCTCCAGATCCGTTATATCTCAGCCGCCAGTAGATCTCTTCAGCCGTAGTTTTCCCGGGATCGCTTCTTCCGTTGCCGTGCTAGATCAGATTTGGCGACGTCAATCCGAATACGTCGAGATCCTCTCCTACCTGCAGATTCGTAGGCGTCTTTGATCGTCGTTTCTTCCGGTTCATATACGGTTAGTGATCTACCCTTAATCTTTCCATAACCCACAATATAAATTTAGAAAACCTAATAAAAATGGATTACTAGACGTTGTAGGATTCCACTACAAATCCGGATTAGATCATCCAATTCTGATTTTCTGTTTTTCCATAACAGTGACCCATCCCCGTAGAATAGCGATTTAGCGATTTTTGAGATGACTCTCGTTGATCAACAACCTCGGTACCAGGCAAGTGAAACTTGCCAACCTTGTTTTAGGCCATGCTTTAGGCCATTTCCTTGCTTTTAGCATAAAAGAGACTAGACCGTGAAATGATAGCGGTCTAGGCGCAATTTCAAGTTCTAGCTTGACAACGAAGCTAGAACTTCCTTTTGTCATGTCATGTCATGCATTTGCCTGTCACGTTTAATTTCTCTAACGGTACGCATTTTTATTTAAATATCTGCCATGCATTTGCATTTTTACATGTCATCTGATTTGCATGTTGCATCGTAGCACACGCTACAAAATACTTGTACAATCCTTGTTTCTGGCTAGGCACCTGCTATACGGAGATAACCCTACACCATACTTGTTAAAAACACTTCATGGCTCGTGATCCAGAAGCAGGCCACATGTGTTGGTTAAAAACCAATGCCCGATACACGTGGAGGGGTAGGGATAAGCGATCACTTGAGCGTAAGAGTTGGCCCGTACAACCTCTCTAGCCAAAAGGCGTAATCCCTATGCACGACGTGCTACTAGACTAGGACATTCCTAGTGAATGTTTACTTGTTTCCATGTCATGTTATTTGTTTCAATGCCATGTTCTTATCTGCCATGCTATCATATATGCCATGTCATAACTGTTGTTTACTTTACTTGCTGCACTCATTATATAAATGTCATGTCATACCATACTGTAGAATTGCTAGGTTGCCTTTACTTTTCTACTAGTTTCCTTGCACAAAGTCTTGTTGACTTTGCTGACATGTGCCCCTTCTGTTTGGGTGTCGCATGTTAGTTGATGAGCCAGAGTCCGTAGTTGAGGGCGACTAGTTCGTAGAGTTCGTGCCTGATTCCACAGCTGACGTTGGGTACGAGGACACTGGTGACCAGTCTTAGTTCCCTCCACAGTTTCTTTGTTAGTTGTTGTAGCTTGACAGTGAGTAGCACCATCTTGTTAGTTGCTTTCCTTGTTGGCCATGCTGGGCCCTTTTTAGACTCTTTTGTTAGCCTGGTGGCTTTTCTGGTGGTTGTTGAACTTTTATTTAGGCATTTGAGATTGATAATTTATTATTCGTCTCTTTCTATTATTCTTGTCTTTGTTCCGTTTCGCATTACAGGGATCTGCGTGGTATTTCTAGACGCTTTACAGGCTAGGAGCCTCACAGCTCCCAGCCTGAGCGGGCCTCGTCACGCCTCGCTTTCATTTTAGGGAAGTGGGTCGTGACATGAATTTATTACGTCGCAAAAAGTTTGTGATATCGCCTAAAGGACTAATGATGTGGGATTAAAGCATATGATGCATTGGAATTAATATGGCCGTAATTGTTAAAAAGAGGATTTCGATTACATATGATGTGATGCAAAGATTGAGCCTTGAAAAGCATAGAAAATGCCTAAACTATGGTCCGGGAAAGTCCCGGACCGTCTACACAAGCTTGGGTCTGGTCCAACCCGTTAGGGCATGGGGGGCCAGCTTAGCTACGATTTAACTTAGTCAAAAAATGTCTGGAAATTTCCAGTTTTGGTTTTTAGAAGAGGGTCAACTTTGACGATGCATTTGAGGGGTGAAACGACCTTGGAATTATGCATCGTTTGTTTCTATGTATTCCCCATGTAAAGCCCTCCGAAATAACATATTGTATGCCTTCGGAGGATCACTGGTAAGGGAGAAACAATTGCTCAAAGAAAGAACGAATCTGGACTCAAATCTGACAAGATTTGGCTCTATGTATTTTTGTGTCATTTTCGCACGTACGTTTGAGGGTCCAAACTAACTCGGAATTGAGCGCCGTTTGTTTCAAATCGTTTACCATTTGGTACTCTTAGATTTGATATAATTTATCACTTGTGAAGTTCAACGATGAGGGTGAGAAAATTCGTCAAATTTTGGCCTTCGTGGGAGCAAACTTGAAATTGATTATCCCCTCCAATTACTTAGTCCCACATCGAATGTGTTGAGAATAGGAAAGGGTGACCGGTGCCACATTTATGATTAGGGCACGGTGTCATTGTACCGCAAGTGCACGGTTAGTGTAGGGTGCGGGTATATCGAACACAGGGAGGTGGATGGCTTGAAGGCTACTAGCCTCGCCTGGGTTGTGTGACAGCTACATGGATTATATGAGTGGGTAGTGTAGAAATAAAGGAAAGAAATGTAAAAGAAATGAAATGAATCCCCGCTAACACGGGATAGAGCACTCATGACACCTGGTATTCGACTCGACCCAGGTTGAGACATTGCCCTAAAAGGTGGTACCTAGTGCCCCGTGGGCCTGATATTCCGGTCGGTGCCCAAGATGATACGCTAGGTCTACCCGGTTTCGAACGGTGGGCATTCCCATGTCCAACACCCTTAGCAACCAAGAGCATTAAGGCCATAATGATAGCTCCCAACATTTTGTCCAAGCCGTTTCCATGTGCAAGGACTCAATGTCAACGCTAGGGCATTAGGTACGGCTAGAGAATCAAATCCCGTTTTATTTCCACTTGGCCCAACGGTCAAAGGCGGTCTTTTTCCCGCCGATGGTAATGAAACGCCCTAGCATAACCCTAATGGCCAAATAGGTCGAATGTGATTCCTAGCAATACATCAAATCGGATCTTGACGGTACAAGCATCCGGAGCCCAACCCCCAACTCCATCTAGTGTGTTGCCATACGGGTTGGTCTCAGATTGCTAGACATCCCCATTGACACATTACATCAAATACTTGCCTGCAATCAAGTCAAATGAAATATCCCAAGCATCAATCCTACTCTAACCCATATTAGAGTTCATCAAGAACTACTCAATGATGAAGAACATGATAGCAAGCAATAATAAATGCAAACAAACATTCATCATCAAGCATAATGAAAATAACACAAAGCAATGGAAATAAGAAAAAAATACTTATCTTGCATTAGAATCCATCAATCCATTGCAAGATTTATTGAAAGAGAAACCCTAATCTAAACTAATCTAAGGCTCCCATGAAAGAGGCTGAAAGATCCTGGAAAATAGAGGGGAACACCCTTACAAGTCGGCCAACATCTCATATTTATAGGCCCCCACAAAACCCTAACAGTTTGGGTACAAATACCCACTTAAAATTGCTAAAAAAGTGCCACCCGATCGGGAGGAAGTTCACCCGATCGGGTGGAAACAAACAGAGGTACTGAACTGCTAAAAATGGGCTCACCCGGTCGGGTAAATATGATACCCGATCGGGAGGGAATCAGATTCTAGACAGCCCAGAATTTTAGCCCACAACTGCGCTCAGAAAATTCCCGAAAAATGTAGAAAAATCGGATTTGGGCATGCGACCTATCGTTAGAAAGCTGACGACGATGCCGACATAGAAAAATAAGAGATCACCCAAACTCCCACTGTAATGATAGAAGATCTTAATTGAATGCAGTAGCAGTGCACGAAAGGGGAAGAGAAGGCCACCCGATCGGTTGAAGTGTCAACCGGTCGGGTGAGTTCTTCCCCAAAATGATCCAAGGAGATGACCCGATCGGGTGGAAAGCTCCTCCATGAATGCCACTCTGTCTCCTCACCACCCGGTCATTAACCCGATCGGGTGGTGCAGTGTGTTGCCCGGGTGGAGCGCATGACTGATACCATGATACGACCCGGTCGGGTGGCTCATCCACACGACTGGGTGAAGCTCCAAAACTTCAACTCCTCATCTTTGGCCATCGAAACTTTGTCGTATAAGCGTGCTTTGGGCCCGACATGCAAGGTTGACTCCAGAAGACACCGAAATTCTGACATTTACCTGAAATACAAACAATATACCCAATAGTCAATATGAACCAAAATGTGATATATACAACATGGAATGAGATGAAACGCTTATGAAAACACGACGAATAGCGTGTGTAAAAGGTGAAATATGAACACGCATCAAGCCCCCAAGCTAAACTCTTCCTCGTCCCGAGGAAGACGAGTTGGAACGAAGATCGTGTGCGAGAGCAAGAAAGGAAAGCGAAGAATCCTTGATCACCCTCTCGAAAACACAAATGTAATCACCAACACAATTAAGCACAAGGGAAAAGCATATCTCAATCTAAATCAAGAATTCAATCTCATAATATAGCATCATGGGTTCATGTCAATGGAGCACAAAAGAGATAGAAGCGTGACATTGACAAAGGCATAGCTATCATAGCATGTTATAGTATATAATATGCCCAAATATGAGGAAGCTCAAAATTCATATCAAATCTTCCAAACGGTGAATACGAGATACCCATACATGCATGAAGAAGTAAGAAAGAACAGATATAAATCGTGGGAATAACTATCAATCTCTAGGATGTACGGAATCACCACACACACACTTGTCGTTTTTGATTTTTGAAACACTTTCTTGCCTTGCTTGTATTTTCAAAAGGAGATGGAGAAGATGTGGAAAGATCACTTTGTACAAACTCTCGCCTTCCTTATATACATTGGTGCTCTCAAATGTAGGAGCGGTGGAGAGCGAAGGAAAAGGGGAGAATGTGGCATATATACATATTTTTGGATTTTGGTTTGTTTTTGTTGTTTTTGATTTGATTTTAATATTTTTGTCTTACAAACTTGCGGAATCGTAATGGAATGCAAGGGCGGCTTACACATCCCAAGCTAGATGTCTTTAGGACGTCGGGTTACGAGGAACCCCGAAGGACCATTATACAAAAATATGTACAAAAGTGTTTATTTGGGTAGTTTTTGGGTGTCTAATGGTGTAACGACTGGTTTTCATGTATTTGGATTATCTATATTATATATATATGTTTTGGTGGATTTTCTCCTCATGTGTGGTTTTCGTCTCCGTAACTTTCATTTCGATCGTTTCGTCGTGATTTTCTAGCTTCTTCCTTAGATCGTCGAGTTTTGGAGTAAGTCACTCATGACGAACTTCAAATCGCTCATATTTTAGAGTTAGAGTGATCTTAGAAGTTATAGAAATCTTCCCGAAGCTTCGCGCTTCGATTCGGCACTTTTAGTGCACTTTAGTTGGTTCAAGAAGGGGAACCGACCGACTAGATTGAGATTTAGTCGGTCGAAAACTCTACTCAACCCGACTAGTTCATTAAATCAAATGTACAGGAGTTACTGTTTACTTTTAGTCGGTCTAAGAACAACCACCGAACGACTAGATGTGAAACTAGTCGGTCAGAACTTGATCTCAGACCGACTAGTTCCTTTGATAAATTTCACCTAAGTTACTGTTTATCGTTAGTCGGTCCAAGAACAACCACCGACCGACTAGGTTGCAAACTAGTCGGTCAGCCATTGTTTTTTAACCGACTAATTCCTTGACCATTTCGATAACTTGAGTTACTGTTTGGTTTTAGTCGGTCACAGTTGGTCAACCGATCGACTAGTTGTTGAACTAGTCGGTCAACAACCCTTCTTTGACCGACTAACTGCTGTCGTAAACCTAGGGTTTGCCCAGCCGCCAGCTCTTCCTATTTAAACCACACCCACGATTTCTTTCATCCCTCTTTCATTCTCCTGAGCCGTTTTCTCCCCAAAATCACCCTCCAACATTTCCCCAAGCCATTCCTTCCTCCCTTTGAGCTTTCCCCTCTCCATTTTGGCCGGCCACCATGCCCTAGGCCATCTCCAACCCCCAAAACTCCCCAAAACTCCCCAAAACCCCATTTCTCCAAATCTCTCCATCCATTTCCAGATCTGAACCGTAGGTTCCCCAGATCGTCTCTTCCGTCGCCGTGCTTGCTCGGCATCGTTCATCCACTAACGATTCGGTAATAACTCGATTCTATGATATTCTCATAACCCATTTGTGTTTTTGTAAAACCCTAATAAAACTAGGTTGGATGTTGTCCTAATGTTGTTTTGCCTTGGCAGCAACCTCTTCCCCGTAGATTAGCGTCCGTGAGACGAACCTTCGTGATCGTCATCCTTGTTGCTAGGCAAGTGAAACTTGCCACTTATGGTTTTTGGCCATGTTTTAGGCCATTTGCTTGTTGTAGGCGTAAAAGAGACTAGGCGACGAAATGATACTCGCCTAGGCGCAGTTTCAGGAACTAGCTTGACAACGAAGTTAGATCCGTCATTTATCATGTTGCATAAGTACTACCATGTCACGTTTAATTTTGATGAACGGTACGCGAATTAATTGTCATCCATTCTATCCATGTTGAATGTCATATTCGTAGCACACGCTACAATACTTGTGTTTCCTGGCTCGTGTTCCAGAAGCGGGCCACGTGAGTTGGTTGATAGCCAATGCCCGATCTACTTGTTACCGGCTAGGCACCTACGTTGCAGGCATAACCCTACGCCATACGCGTTAAATACACTTCCTGTCTCGTGATCCAGAAGCGAGTATTCCGTGTTCGGGGTAATGCCCTGGCTCGATACACGTGGAGGGGTAGGGATAAGCGGTCACCTGAGCTTACGAGTTGGCCCGATCAACCACTCTAGCCAGCAGACAAAATCTCTGTAAACAACTTGTTTACTTGATGTGTTTACTTGACGTGATCACTTGACGTGAACCACTTGACTTGTACTTGTCCGTGTTTTACTTGTAAAACTCATTATCCATGACATACTTGCTACTTGTACTTCCCTTTACTCGTCACTCCATACTATACTTGCCATGTCATGCATCATCCCATAACTGCTAGGTTATTAGTGTATTCTCCTCTCAGTTTCCTTGCCCAAGTCCTTTAGACTTGCTGACATGTTCCCCTTTACTCTTTTGGGTGACACATGTTAGATCTTGAGCCTGAGTTCGTTGTTGAGGATGAGGTGTTTGCGGACGCCGAGCCCGAGCCTATGTTTGACGAGGACTTCGTGGACACGGGCGATCAGTCGTAGAGGCTGCTTGTGTTCTTCGTTTTAGATTGTTTTGTTGTCGGTGCGCAACACCTATACTTTGTTATGTTTGTCCTTGTCGGCCTTGTTCTGGGCCTTTAGACTCTTTCTTTTAGCCTGGTGGCTTTTCTGGATGTTGAACTTAATTTTAATATTGGACAAATTCTGAAATTTGAGATTTTATTTCTGTCTCTCCTTGTGTTATTATTGTTGTTCCGTTTGTGGTTTCATGGACCTGCTTATGTTTTATTGACGCTTATCGGGTTTGGGGCTTCACAGCTCCACTCTCGTGCAGACCTTTTCACGTCTCGTCTCCATTTTAGGGAAGCTGGGCGTGACAGGTTTTGTTGGTGGCCCATGCAGGTCCTCTTCTATAACTGCGAATTATCGGAATAACGATAATAATATTAGAATGTCCAATAAACTAAGTTCGACGTCCGAGTCATAAGCTATGAGTCTAATCTGCTTCGTTTTCTGTGTCATTAGATGGCAGGAAGGCGATTTAACCGTGGTGGTGGTAGCGTGCCCCCTCATGACGAGGAGCATGAGCGGGAGCCCACCAATGGGGAGATGCTGCGGATGATGCTTCAGATGATGCAGCTGCAGCAGGGCGTGCTCCTGCAAGTCCAGAATGCTCCACTTGCTCGAGCTGGTCGGGCAATCCAGGATGCCCCTCGCTCCGAGCCAGGAGCGAAGCAATTTCGGGAGCTGGGTCCCGCTTATTTTGATGGGTCTGGGGGTCCTCTGGCTGCCGATGAGTGGATTCGGAACAGATAGGATAATTTGAAGATAGCCAAGATCACCCCGGCTGGATGGGTTGATTTGGCGAAGCGGCAACTCAAGGATAATGCTCGGAACTGGTGGGATGCGGAAGAGAAGATGCTGGTGGAGCCGATAGCTTGGGCTACCTTTAAGTCCAGGTTTGATGAGGAGTTCTTTCCGAAGGCTGCTAGGAAGGAGATGCTGCAGCGCTTTATTGAGCTGAAGCAAGGGAGCTCGTCGGTGGACCAGTACCACCAAGAGTTCACTAGGCTGAGTCGGTTCGCACCGAAGATGGTACAGGATGCTGATGAGAGGGCTCAGAGGTTCCTGCAGGGACTTGCTTTGGAGCTTCAGAGTTTTGTGCCTTCCTCTGATCTGGACTCTTATCAGAAGGTTCTGGTCGCTGCGAGGAGGCAGGAGCTGAACCTGAGCCAGAGGAGGGGACATGTTTCTGGTGCTGGGAAGAGGCCTATGAAGCAGGCCAGAGCGGTGGTTAGGCCTGGTTTCAAGCCTAACCAGCCAGTTCAGTTTAAGAGGCCAGGAGGGCCTATTCAGAAGACTTGCAATTTCTGCGGCAAGATCGGGCATATCAAGGATCAGTGTAGGAGATTCCTGGGCCAGTGTGTTGTCTGTGGAGATCCTACCCATACCATGAAGGATTGTCCGAGGTCGAAGCAGTCTTGGAAGGCACCTGTTGCAGCACAGCCGTTGCAGCAGAGAGCATCTGTTCCTGCTAGACGTGGAGCAGCTCTTGTTCCACAGAGGCAGGCTTTTTAGCAGGCTTTTCCGCCGAGGAGGTAGGCTTTTCTGATGAACGATGTGGAGAGCGAGGCTGTGGATGAGGTTATCGCAGGTAATCCTCAATCTAGCTGTTACTTTCCTAGCTAGTTTTGATTGTTAGATTATGTTGTTTGCTTGAACATTATTGTTTGCTAGACTAGGGTTTGATTGTTAAATTGCTTGTTAGGTGTGGTTTTGGTGTGCACATTTCCTGCACGAGTTCTATTTGACTCAGGTGCATCGATGTGCATTATTTCTCGGAGCTTCGTGGAGAAGCATTCCTTGTCGACGTCCCCTCTTTCCAAGAGTTGGAATATCGTTACAGGGAATGGCGTGGTCTCGGTGCATCGTGGTTGCAATTCTTGATCGTTGGTGGTCTGTGGACATGAGCTTTACGCTGATTTCATTGTCCACGACATCATCAACTATGATGCGGTCCTTGGGATGGATTGGCTTGCGAGCTTCTATGCTACGATCGACTGTCGGAGGAAGAAGGTGGTGTTCGAGATTCCCGGACATCCAGTATTTGAGTTCAGCCGAGGTAGCAGCTCGCTTGGTCCTGTCAGATTTCGGGCCAGGCCGATGGAGATTGTGGCTATGTAGATGGAGCTGGAGAGGCTAGCGGTTGTGCGGGACTTTGATGACGTCTTCCCCGAGGAGATGTCTGGATTGCCACCTGATCGAGCTGTGAAATTTTCTATTAATCTTGTTCCGGGAGCGCAGCCGATTTCGAAGGCGCCATATCGTAAGGCACCTGCTCAGTTGGAGGAATTGCGGAAGCAGCTGGATTAGCTTTTGCAAAAGGGTTATATCAATCCTAGTGTGTCTCCGTGGGGAGCACCGGTGCTGCTGGTGAGGAAGAAGGTTGGTTCGCGTCGCATGTGCGTGGACTATCGGGAGCTGAATGCGGTGACCATCAAGAATAAATACCTGTTGCCTCGCATTGATGATATTTTTGATCAGCTTGGAGGTTTGAGGGTGTTTTCGAAGTTGGATCTGAGGAGTGGTTATCATCAGCTGAAGGTGAAGAAGGAAGATGTTCCGAAGACAGCGTTCAGGACGAAGTATGGACACTTTGAGTTTGTGGTTATGCCTTTCGGTGTAACCAATGCGCCCGCAGTTTTCATGAATCTGATGAATCTGATTTTCTACGACTTTTTAGATAAGTTTGTTGTTATCTTTATTGATGATATTCTGATCTATTCTAAGTCAGAGGAGGAGCATGCCTCGCACTTGAGGACGGTGTTGGAGATTTTGAGGAAGCATCGGCTGTATGCTAAGTTTTCGAAGTGCGAGTTTTGGCTGGACAGAGTTGCTTTTCTCGGGCATGTGGTGACTGGAGATGGTATTTCAGTGGATCCCGAGAAGGTTAAGGCTATTCGGAAGTGGCCTGTTCCGCGGTCAGCGTCTGAGATCTGGAGTTTCCTTGGGCTTGCAGGTTACTATCGGCGTTTCATTAAGGACTTTTCCCGTATCGCCGAGCCGATGACCAGATTGACGCAGAAGGATGTACCTTTTGTTTGGTCGGGTGATTGTGAGAATGCTTTCGGTGTTCTGAGGGAGAGATTAACGACTGCCCCTATTCTTGTTGTGCCTGATCGCAGCAGTGGATTTGAGATCTTTTGCGATGCTTCTGGTAAGGGTCTCGGTTGTGTGTTGCATCAGCACGGGCATGTTGTGGCGTATGCTTCGTGTCAGCTCAAGACTTATAAGAAGAATTACCCGACACACGATTTGGAGTTGGCTGCTATCGTGTTTGCGCTCAAGATTTGGAGACACTTCCTGCTGAGTGAGAAAGTGAAGATCTTCACCGATCACAAAAGCTTGAAGTATATTTTTACTCAGAAGGAGCTCAACATGCGACAGCGTCGAAGGTTGGAGCTCATGGACGATTATGAGATTAATTTGCAGTATCACCCTGGTAAGGTGAATGTGGTTCCTGATGCACTGAGTAGGCTTCCAGCAGTGATGATTTTGACTTCGCAGTGGAGATTGCAGCAGGATTTTTGCGAGTCTGGTGTTGAGGTCGTTCTTCCTGGGGAGGCCTCTTCGTTGATGACTATGCAGATTTGGTCGACGATTGTGGATCGGATCAAGACTGGCCAGGCTGGAGATCCGAAGCTGGTGAAGATTCGGGGGCAGGTAGAAGCTGGTCTGCGGACTGACTTTTTGATTCATGAGGATGGCTCGCTGAGGTTTGGAGCTAGGTTGTGTGTGCCAGCTGGGGCAATTAAAGAGGAGTTAATGGTGGAGGCACACAGTTCGCCGTATTCTGTGCATCCTGGTGGGACCAAGATGTACAAGGATCTTCGTCTGAACTTTTGGTGGCATGGTATGAAGAGGAGTGTGGCTCGGAGTGTAGCCAAGTGCTTGGTTTGCCAGCAAGTGAAGGCGGAGCATCAGCTTATGGCAGGGTTGCTACAACCGCTTCCGATTCCGGAGTGGAAGTGGCAACACATCACTATGGATTTCATGACTGGACTGCCTCGGAGTCCGAAGCAGAATGACGCGATTTGGGTGATCGTAGATCGATTGACCAAATCCGCGCACTTTATTCTGTTCTGAGTGGGACAGTCCACTGAGGCGCTAGCAAGGAGATACATGGAGGTAAATTCTTTTACTCTCTGTTTCTATTTCCTTTTCCTAGTTTGGATAGTGATGTAACGTGAATCGTGCAGGAGATCGTGCGACTTCACGGAGTCCCCGTGAGTATCCGATCACTTCGTATTTTACACCTTTTTTCTGCATGTTTGCATGCCATTTGGATCGCTCAAATCGTGTTTTTCACGTTTATTCGACAATATTGCGATGCTTTTCACGATTTGTTGTTTTTGTCGTATTTCAGGAGATTTGGAGCGATTTGGAGTGATTTTGAGATGCACCCACTTCGGAGTGTCACTGACGACTCTCTTGAGGGGTATTTTGCCATTGGAGAGGAGTGGAAGGAGAAAGAACGTCGTAGGAGCGACGAGGATGCGAAAATATGAAGTTTGGGCACTTTGAGCACTTCACTCGGCCGAGTGAAGGAGTTACTCGGCAGACCATAGGAAGCCCGCTCGGTCGGCCAGATCGGACATGCAACAGGGCCAATGTCAGCGTGCACTCGGCCGAGCATCGCCATGCCACTCGGCCGAGCACCGAGTCACCCCTCGCCCGAGTGGAGACAAGACGACGTCAACAAAAGATGCTGAACTCTCTGTTTTTCATCAGTACAGTCCCGATGACTGACTCAGCCGAGTGGAAAAAGACGGTCCGCCCGAGTGACAACCGACGTCCGCCCGAGTGACGAAAGACCGTCCGCCCGAGTGACCTCCGAGGAGACGGCCCCCGAGACCCCCAACTCTATGTTTCTGTACAGGGTTCATCACTCGGCCGAGTGACATTTGTCACTCGGCCAAGTGAGCCTGCTGCCTGTAGCGTAAACTGCGGATTTGAGGCTGCGCAGGGGCATTTTCGTCAGGGTTTTTTCGGCGATTTTGGGGGGTATTTAACCCCAGTTTTTAACCTAGTTTGGGAAGTCTTTTTCAGAACTTTTGCAGCCTGTTTAGATTAACTTTTTAGGGATTAGGTTGAGCTTTTAGAGAGGAGAGAAAAGTGAGATTTTGTTGGATGCTATCTTGTTCTTCATTGGTTTGTATCTCTCTCCCTCAAAAACTCCATTTTTATTGATTTGTTGAATATTGCTATGAATTCCATTCATTTTACTTGTGAATTTCTATTGCATTCTATTATGAATTGTGAGTAGTTCATCGTCTTAGGGCGTAGGGATGAACCCTACGAGCCCAATTTCGAATTTGTGATGAATTGGTGAAACTATTGCTAGGATTGATTAGGGTTAGTTTGGGATCGCTATAAAACGAATAGCTAGGGATTCATACCGATTGGGATTTGCAAGAGATTGGATCCCAATTCGATAGGAAGCCCTAGATATTCGAATTGGGTTGCAATTGAATTTCTCTGGAATCGGTTTGCAAGAGATTGGGCCGAAACTAGGGTTTTCGATTGCGATTCTATACCAATACCCGTTTGCAAGAGATTGGACGGGTAGGAACTATCCCAACATAGGTCGTAGCTCGAGTTTGCACGAGAGTGGGCTCGAGATACGATTGAACGATGATGTTGTTCTTCACGCTAGTTTGCCTAGGTTAGGGTTTGCAAGAGATTGGACCATACCCTAGGTTTGCTATAGACCGGCAATAGCGCGAGAGCGTGAGCTTGGTTCCACATTTAGTTGCAACTAATTCACACAAATTTCAAGTCTAGCAATTGTAAAACCTACGAGTCACAATGATGAGATACGGCAAGTAGCGGGGATTCCCTATCCCCTAAGCGTCTTTATTAATTTGTTATTTCTTTTATACATTTGAACGACTGTGACCGCATATTTGCGAACATTTACCGACTTTTATTATAGCCAGGTGATTCGAAGAAGACACTATTATTAGGCCTCCCTGTGTTCGATGCCCGCTCGCCGCTACACCGTACGCTTGCGGTAAGACTACGATCGTTGCCGCTCCGGGACGTGTATCCGGGGCGCGACCAAGTTTTTGGCGCCGTTGCCGGGGAGTGCAATAGTGTTTGATTCCTATAACCTAGCTATTTTTCTTTTTTGTTCTATTATTTCTATATTTATTTTACCCTTCCATTGTGCTAACTATTTCTTTGAAACTCTGTTTTCCCTTGCAAGTACACGAGATCATTGGCGAACCCCGAAGAGAAACTATACGATCCGGAGATCGAGCGTACACTGAGGAGGATCCGAGCGGAGAGGAGACCCGTTACGGAAGAACATTTTATGACCCATCCTGAGACCCCTGAAGAATTGGCGGCACGAATGGCGAGGATTATTTCCATAAGAGATAGGCTTCGGCCTAAGACTTCTTCCACGACCTTGTCCATAGTCATTCCGGAGTTGGCGGCCGACAAAAGTTTTGAGTTGAAGACCGGATTGGTGGTCCTTATGCAACAAGATCCTTTTTATGGGAACTCCCATGAAAACCCTCATTACCACATCCAGCTCTTCCTATCAAAGTGTGTCACCTTCCAAATGCCAGGCGTCTCCGTGGATGCTATCAGACTGCGCCTCTTCCCTTTCACACTCAAGGACAATGCATTATATTGGTTGAGGACGCAAGCTGAAGGAATCTTCACCACTTGGGATGAGTTGGCGAGTGCCTTCATCGACAAATTTTACCCGCACTCAAAGACGGTGAAGATAAGAAGTGCTCTCATGTCCTTCAAGCAAGGACCCAAAGAGACTCTCTATGAAGCATGGGAGCGCTTTAAGGACTTGCAACATCAATGCCCCCATCATAGCATTGAGCTTGTCCATAGCTTTTACAATGGACTCCAACCGGGGACGAAGCAGATTATTGATGCCACGGCAAATGGAGCCATTTTGTCGAAGACTCCCGATGAAGCTACGGCCTTGCTCGAGGAGATGACCTCGAACAACCAACAATGGGGGGACGAGCGAGGACATTCTTCATCCTCCTTGAAGCCCACAAGTATCTATGAGGCCAAGGCTGTGGCGGAGCTTTCTAGCAAGTTTGATTCTCTCCACAAGGTTGTGGAGAGATTGGAGAAATTCATTACAGAGCCTCAAGGAGCCCCTCCTACATCCACGCCGACAAATCATATGAGCGATTGGCAAGACCAATCCCAATCCATATATGTGGGAGGAGAACAAGGAGAAGGAGCTTTGGAGCAAGTTCAATACGTCGCGGGGAATTCTGGATATTCGGCCAATCCGGCTGCTAGAAACCATCCGGGTTTCTCATATGCCAATAATGATGGTGCATTGAACCCCCCGCCACAACAACCTCCTCAAGCTCGGGCTCCACCACCACCACAACCGAATTATCCACAAAGGGGGCCACCACAACAAAATTTCCCACCGAGGCAACAAGTGGGACCTTATAGGCCACCCGGGTATAATCAAGGGTGGAGAAATCCCAACCCACCGCAAGCTCAACCACGTCCGGATTTTGAAGCTAAGGTGGATGAGTTTATGGTGGAACAAAGAAAGATCAATGCCATATTGAAGGCGGGACAAGATTCTCTCGCCACCGTCGTCGCTCAAATTGGGGAGCAACTTACGTTGCTCAATAAAAACAATCAACAATTGCCGGTCCAACCCGAGCCGAATCCACGGGGCAACACCGGCCATATCAATGCGGTCGTTGCGGTTACCACAAGAGGAGGGAAGGATACCACTCCCCCCATGACTCAAGTCAAGGAGCCCGTGGTGGAAATTCTACAAGAGAGCGAGCCGGCAATTGAAGTTGAAAAAGAAAAGGAGCCGCGATGGGAAGTGAAGTCTAGAGAGGAAGAGCTTATTGATGAGCGCTGATTTATGCCACCGGTGCCCTTCCCTCAACGGCTAGCTAGAGCCAAGATGGAGAAACGGCTAGCCAAGTTTCTCGAGTATTTGAGAGGGGTGAGCCTCAATATCCCCTTCCTCGACGCTATAGTGGAAATCCCATCTTACGCCAAGTTCTTAAAGGACTTGATCACGGGAAAGAAGAGGAAGGGGAAGATCATGCTCGCGGAGGAAGGGACTTGGTTCACAAAGAGAGAGAAGGAGCCTGCCAAATTTAAAGATCCAGGAAGTTTCCGGATTCCTTGCACTCTAGGCGGCGTCCCCCTACAAAAAGCATTGGTAGATTTGGGGGCTAGTGTTAGCCTCATGCCTCTCTCCATGTTCCGGAAGTTGAACACCGGCACGGATTTAAAACCTACCGACATGCGGATTCAACTAGCGGACGGGAGGATTACAAGACCGGTTGGGATCGTGGAGGACATCCCACTCCAAGTTCCGGGAGGCATATGTTTGCCATGCGATTTCGTGATAATGGACATCAAGGAGGAGGGCGATACATCACTCATACTCGGACGCCTATTCCTTGCCACCGCCGGTGTCATCGTCGATGTGCGGGAGGGGACCCTTACCTTGAACATCGGCAACATCGAAGTGGAGCTCCATATACCAAAGGCAATGAAGCACATGCCGTATCACGAGGAGCTTGATTACATGGACCTCCTTGATGAGGTCATCGAAGAGGCGACACCCCACTCCATCGGCGCACCCCACGAAGATAGCTTCGAAGAAGGCCTAGACTTGGCCGAAGAAGAGAAGATGGAGCACTCCCCCGATATCTCCATGGCAATTGATGATGGCGACGCTGATGTCGCAAGAATACGGGAGCTCTGCAAGCTCTCGAAGTTGAGGACTCCGATGAAAGCTCCACCGATACGAAGATCGGTGTCACCGGCAAAGAGGAAGACCGGAGCAAGCTCTAGCTTAGGGGAGCCACCCCCCAACATTGCCCGAGATAAAGGAGCGCTGAGGAAGACTGCACCCCACCATGATCCAAATCCGAGTGGTCTTCCAAGCAAGTTCGACGGGTGCATCTCGTTTGCACCCAACATCAAGCGTTAATTGAAAATCAAAAGGGGTCGAGCTCAAGACCTTAAACGAGCGCTTGTCGGGAGGCAACCCGACGGTTATCGCAATTTTTCTATTTTGGTTTTTATTTTTGTTTTAGACTTTATTAGTGATTTTGAGTCGTTTGTCCGAAAAATTTTGACAACGGGTCCTATTTTCTTTGACAGGAGAGGAGAACGGGGTATTTATCATATGGAGGATGACTAAGGCGAAGAAGAGCGCTCCAGAAATGTGCTCGAGGCTTAGGTGAAGGAAGAAATCAACTGGAGAAAGAAAAACAGAGATTAGAGCCAAAACGGAGCTTCACAGCAGAAAACAGGGCCTCACTCGGCCGAGTACCATAGCCACTCGGTCGAGCAAATAACATCGTTCGCCCAAGTGGCGCACCAACGAGAGAAGTCTGCTGCACCCAACTCTGTTCTTTTTTTGATTTCAGTATAAATTGCCACTCGGCCGAGTATATATCTTCACTCGGCCGAGTGAAACTGATACGCTCCTAGGGCAAGAATTACCGAATAGCTTGAGTCACTCGGCCGAATGGACTCTTTCCACTCGGCCGAGGGTGGCAAAGCCACTCGGACGAGTCGTATGAGGGGAGGAGTTTTTAAAAATATTTTTCGTTACGATCACTCGACCGAGTGACACCGTCACTCGGTCGAGTCGTAACCTCTCCTATATAAGGCGCAGCGGGTCGGCGCGGAATTCGAAATGCCAAAATCTCCCCAAATCGCCCGAACCCCGTGCGACCGCTGCTCCCTTGCCCGCTGCGACCTCTCACTCGCCCGACCGCTGTGCTCGCCGGTCCGACCGCCGAGCCACCATCGGCCGACATCGACCACCGACCACCCTCACCGCCGGTGACTCCCTCACCGCCGGCCATCCTCCGGTAACCCCAATTTCGCCCCATTTCTCCAATTTCTCCTATTTTTCGACGATCCGTGCACCTATCGAGCCCCTACCTCAAATCAATTTCATTGTCTATCTATTATACCCCTAACCCCCCATGTATTTTGAATTTTACACGCTGATATCGTTGTTTGATGTGTAGGCTATCTTGGGGAGCTTAGAGGAGCTTAGGGGAGCTTCCGAGGCGCGCTTTTGGCTTAGTAGAGGCGGCGTCTTCGCACGCATCCGCTGTTTTGCTCTCGCGATGTGTTCATGTACCTTCGTTCCTTTATTTTTGACACGTCACATTTTATATTAGTTGGGTGATCACTCGGGGCACACATGCCGCCCCGTACACGGCCACGCACTAGGAGAGCTTCCGCCAAGCGGAAGCGGCCGGATGAGCTCGGCCACTCCCACGAGATGGATGACTCTCCTTCGCCTACACCACCTCACCCCACACAGCCACAGCCTGCCGATTCAGTCGACCCACAGCCACTCCCAGCCCAGCCCATCCACCCAAAGCCACCACCGGCTCCTATCGTCGGGCCGCTGGGTATTACGTTCCGAGACGATGCACATCGCATCGTTTTTGAGCGTATCGCCCAGCGCTCGATAGTGCCCTCCAGGTTCGCACACCCTGTAGACCTAGACCGCCTGGGGGTACTCGAGGGGATGCTCACATTGTACGACAACGTGGTTTGGCGATATTTTCTTTTCGTGTCGGCGGACACCTACGTCCGTCCGACACTCAAGGTACTTAGCTCGATCGCCCGGACCCCTGAGGGGTGCTCCTTTAGACTGATGGATCGAGAGTGTCAGATCCCTCTCGAGATGCTTAGGGCATTCTTTCAGTGGCCCGCAGTACCCACGCCCGACCGATCCTACACCCCCACACACATCCCTCCCCCATCTTTCGATTCACACGTCTTCTGGGCCAGGATCACGGGTTTACCTCAGGCCTTTGACCCTAGTAGGGCCAAGGCCTCGGCCATAGTCCACCCCTGCCTCCGCATAGCACAGCGCCTTATGGCGACCACCTTTCTGGCGAGGTACGAGCCTGGGACGATGTCGACGCCTGAGCTCTATATGCTCTACGCAATGACTCGCCCCAGAGTTCTTGATAGGGATGGTGTCACGATGGTCCCCGCCGTTGAGATTGACGTCGCTAGCTAGTTTTTGGACCGCATCATCGTATCGGTGGGCACTCGCTCACCGATATGTTGTGACGGCCTGATCACCATGCTTGCTCTGATGACCGACGAGGACCTACCGGCTGACCTTAGACGAGCCCCGGGCCCTACTTCACTCTCGATAGACGTCATGGCCCGGATGAAGATGCTTCGTCCACACGGCCAGCGTCACTGGGTATGGTTGCACGGTCCGTTCAGTGCTAACTACATGATCCTTCCAAGCCTGCTCGGACACACATAGGACCAGCACATGAGGACTGGCTTCTGGCGATGGATCTCCTGATCCCTGCCGCCTACGTGCTAGAGGCCGAGGGAGCTGAGCCTGCACCATCTGCATACCATGCACCGCCAGCTGACCCTGTGTTCCCTCAGCCTAAGCCTGCACTTTCTGCCAATCCCGACACTTATGTCCCCACTTCTGCCAGTGTCATGAGTACACTTGCTGAGCCCACGCCGTCCACCACGCCTACCACCACCACCACTGCTGTGCCCCTATCGGTTGAGCCACTCACCTCTCTTCTACCTGAGTGTCCACCCACCATACTTGAGAGCGGCGAGCCTTCCTTCACTTTCGTCGTGGAGACCCTATCCACTTTGATCTCCGCTGGGGTTTGACCTTTTGGACCCCACATTTCCTCCCCAGCGGTTGACCTTTCTGTCTCCACGGCAGCCGTCCTATCTGAGAGTGTCATGACGTCTGTTCCCACGTCTGTGTCACTGACCTCTCTCGCTGCCTCGTCACCGATTCTGTCTTCCACTCCCACTGCTTCTGCTTCCACCTCATACCAGCCTGCGTCCCAGCCTCGCACTGAGGCTGGGCATCCACTAGTGAGCACAACACCCTTTCGACCCATGCTTGCTGTCCCGATCACCTACACTGCCCGTATTAGACAGCCCCGACCTGCTCAGCCTAGATGTAACGACTGGTTTTCGTGTAATTGGATTATTGATATTATAATATATGCTTGGTGGATTGTCTCCTTGGATGTGTGGTTTTCGTCGCCATAGCTTTCACTTTCGATCGTTTCGTCGTGATTTTTCTATCTTCTTCCTTCGATCGTCGATTTCGGAGTAAGTCCTTCGTGAAGAGCTTCAAATCGCTCATATCTTGAAGTATAAACCGATCCTAGAAGCCATAGAAATCTTCCCGAAGCTTCGCGCTTCGAATCGACACTTTTCGTGCTCGTTAGTTGGTTCACGAAGGGGAACCAACCGACTAGATTGAGATCTAGTCGGTCGGCAACTCTACTCAACCCGACTATTTTCTTGGATTAATTTTACCTAAGTTACTGTATCTGTTTAGTCGGTCTAAGTTCATCTTTCGACCGACTAGTTGTCAAACTAGTCGGTTAAGTTTTGTACTCAGACCGCCTAGTTCCTAGTTCTCCTGTACAGCCGAGTTACTGTTCACTCTTAGTCGGTCTAAGAACGTTCATCGACCGACTAGATGCTAAACTAGTCGGTCAGTATTTGTTCATGGACCGACTAACTCTAAAATCCTATTTTCATTCAGAAGTTACTGTTTGCACTTAGTCGGTCTGCGTTGGTCGACCGACCGACTAGTTGTCAAACTAGTCGGTCAGTGGTTGCTCTTTGACCGACTAGTCTGTGTTGAAACCCTAATTTCTGGGCAGCCGCCAGCCCAACCTATTTATACCCCTCCCAAACGTTTCTTCTTCCTCCCTCACAACCTAAAACCCTAAAATCGCCCCTTTTGAGCCCCCATCTTCCTCCAAGCTTCAATCTTTCATTCCAAGCCCTAAATCCATCATGCAAACCCTCCATCCACTCCATCTACCTCTCATCTTCCCCAAAATCTCACCAAATCCATCAAAATCCCCAAATCCCCCAAAACCCTAATTCCCCCAAACTTCTCCAATCTTTTCCAGATCTGATCCTAGGGTTCCCCGGAGTGTTTCTTTCGTCTCCTCTCGGTAAGAAATCGATCTACCGTTGTTTTCATAACCTATTTATATTTTTATGAAACCCTAATAAATTTCATGTTGTTTGTTGATTGTTCCCCCAAAACAGCGATTTCCCCGTAGATTGGCACCCGTGTGACGAAGTGGTCGTCATCCCCGGTGCTAGGCAAGTGAAACTTGCCACTTAGGGTTTAGGCCATGTTTTAGGCAATTTTCTTGTTGTAGGCGTAAAAGAGGCTAGGCGACGAAATGATACTCGCCTAGGCGCAAATTGGGGAACTAGCTTGACAACGAAGCTAGTTCCAAACACATATAGCATGTTGCACAATTACCATGTCATGTTTACTTTCCATTAACGGTACGCAAATTAATTGTCATGTCATTGCATTCTTTAAGTGTTTCTGTGATTGCGTAGCTTTGCTACAAATGCTTGTGTTTTCCTGGCTCGTGACCAGAAGCGAGCATAATGAGTTGCTAACCCCAACGGTCGATATATTAAATTGTGAACTAAGAATGCGAGCTCATGTGCGGGGCAACCCCAGGCTCACTAGCTGAGCTCATTGTGCAGGGACCCTGGCTCCATTACGTGTGGGTATTGGGGGTAAGAGTTAAGCGGCCATTCAACTGGGAGTCTGCCTGATCCGCAACTGCAGTTGTAAGGCGTAAACTCTGGGTTTGGGGTAGTTGTTAAGCGGCCACTCAGCGAATGGGAAACCATTCAGCTGTAAGGCGTAAACATCTACAAAACAACGTGAATAGTGAATTGATTGAGATTGATAGTAGCCTGGCTACTCTTGTCTTGTCCCGATAATTGTTCCCTTGTACAAAATTGTCTTGCCATGTCGTAAATTATGCACTCATGTTATAACTGCCATGTCATGCATACTATAACTGCTAGGTTGCTAGTTGCCTTACTTTCAGTTTCCTTGCCCAAGTCTTTTAGACTTGCTGACATGTGCCCCTTTACTCTTTTGGGTGACACATGTTAGATCCCGAGCCTGAGTACCTTGTTGAGGACGAGGTGTTTGCTGTCGCCGAGCCCGAGCCCGTGTTTGGCGGGGTGTACGTGGACACTGGGGACCAGTCCTAGTGTCTTCGTAGCGTTTTACTTTTGTTTAGACAGTTGTTTTGTTATCGGTGCGTAGCACCCATACCTTGTTTCGTCGTTGTTGCTTTTGTTGGCCTTGTTCTGGGCCTTAGACTCTTTTCCTTTAGCCTGGTGGCTTTTCTGGATGTTGGACTTATTTTCTTGTTGGACAATTTATGAGATGTGAGATTTTATTTCAGTCTCTCCTTGTGTTATTATCGTTATTCCGTTGTGGTTACAGGGACCTGCTTATGTATTTTTGACGCTTATCGGGTTTGGGGCTTCACAGCTCCACTCTCGTGCGGACCTTTTCACGTCTCGCCTCCATTTTAGGGAAGCGGGTCGTGACATGTTTTAGTGGTGGCCCATGCAGGTCCTTCTGTAACTTCTATTATCGGAATAACGATAATAATATTAGAATGTCTAATGAACTAAGTTCGACATCCGAGTCATTAAGCTGTGAGTCTAATTTTGGCCCGTTTCTCTGGCGCTAGATGACTAGAAGACGTCAGACCCGAGCTGGTGGTGGATCTGCTCTGAAGTTTTGCTATTTCTGCGGCAAGGCCAGGCACCTCAAGGGGTCGTGCAGAAGCTTTCTAGGTCAGTGTCTGGTATGTGGTGGTGCTACTCATTCGGCGAAGGATTGTCGGCATGCAAATCGGCTGCAGAAGGCGGTGGATGGAGTTCCGCAGCAGCAAGCACCGGAAGCTGGGCCGAGCCGGAAGGTGTGCCATCATTGTGGCAAGATTGGTCATAAGAAGGAACGGTGTCGGAAGTTTTTGGGCCAGTGTCTGGTTTGTGGAGATGCTTCCCATGTCACGAAGGATTGTCGGCATGCGGGTCCGCTGCGGAGGGCGCCTGTTGCAGCACAGCCGTTGCAGCAGCGAGCGCCTGTTCCTGCTGGACGTGGGGCAGCCCTTGTTCCACAGAGGCAGGCTTTTCGGCAGGCTTTTCCGCTGAGGAGGCAGGCTTCCCCGATGGCCGTAGTTCAGGCTGAGACCGTGGATGGGGTTATTGCAGGTAACCCTCAGACTGGTTGCCTTCTTTCTTTTGACAGTCCTGTTTGTTAGAATATGTTTGGTTGCTTGGATATGTTATGTTTGCTAGAATGGAGTTTGATTGCTGGGTTGGTTGTTGAGTGTAATTTGGGTTGCACGTTTCTGGCACGAGTCCTCTTGACTCTGGTGCGTCAATGTGCATTGCATCCTGATGCTTCGTGTAGAAGCAATTCTTGATGGCCCCTTTCTTTCTTAAATATTTAAATTCATTTCTATTCGATCGAGTTAAAATCTCTTCGTAGATTTTGAAGTCTATTGGTTGAAATTTTAATCTCGTAGCTTCTGCTAACCGATATCTCTCGTATTTTGGTTTTAAGAGCCTTACTACTATTTTGATTACTTTAGAATGTCTTCCAAGATAAATAGAACTCCAATTAACTTACGAATATATACTAATTACAAGTTGTCGTACCCGTACTTCAAGTCTTTTACCAACCTATTCTTGTGGCAAATCCTTGTTTCCCCTAAAAGTATTTTCGATGTTCCTCTTTCACTAAGTTTGAATTCGTTCGTGAACTTTTAATATATATTAGTTTACGTACTCTTTCGCGACTTAAATTTATTTGTTCCTTTCCGAACATTGAAACTTTTGTCGAGATTTTTATTATTGGTTTATAATAGTCTTCAGCCTATATTTTCATATCAATATAAATGACTTGCCTCTTTTCATATACCAATTTTCTTCCGAACCATGCTTTTGTTTTTCCTAACCTGAATTATAAATTTCTTTCCTTATGCCATTAAAACTTATTCGAATACCGCATCATGTTTGCTTCTTACATACCTTTCCAAGTCACATGGGACTTCAGCTTCCAGCGAGTCGTTTTATGCTCAACTTTTTCCCAAGATCGGATTGTTGTAAAATTACTTTTCAAAACCCTTTCCTGATTTAGACCTCCAAAATTCGGTTCTAAAGCTTATTACCAATTTAATAGTTCTATATATGTATATATTTCCCCCACTTACTTCCATACCACTAAGATGTTATTATCTTTCCATTCGTCATACATATTTCCAAAAATGATTTCTAAAGTAGAACTTCAACTAATTTTTATATATGGGAACTACGACCGTTATGCCCCTCGTTTCCCCATTACTGATTTTTGTCAAAATCATTATTTCATAACCTTTTCTGATCTAGACCCACCATAAATTTGATTTTTAAAGTTTCAGTACAAGTTTTGATAATACTACTAATAGCTTGAGTTATCTTTCCGTTCACCATACATGCCCTTAGAAGAATTTCTAACCTAGATGGAATTTCAATTATTTTTATATCCGCATTAGGCTCATTAGCCCGTATGTTAAGAGCTTTGTGTAAAATGATTTCTTTTGGCAAATCCCGGTTGCACTAAAAGGTGGTTTCAATATTGATTATTTGAGCTTTCCTGGCTTAAAGATTTTGAAAGTATTTGGCATGAATTTAGAATTCTTTCGTTAATTAAATTTCGTTCAAGACTTTTGCCAACATTGTTAAATCACTGTCGTATAGTATTTTCTAAAAACTACGTCCCTAATGTGCGTATGAACGCTTTACTTCCCTTTATAATGATTTCCGTTAAGCCAATAAATCGTTTCCTCTTGTTATGAGCATTCAACTCAAATTTATTTCGAACAAGTGGTTTTATCGATCTTCAAATATCGTTTATACGAAGGGGAACCCCAACTTTTCAAAATATGACCGTTTTATACTTCTAGTGATTTTGGTGATGTTGTCTATTGTGTGATATATACATACTCAGAGTTATTCGTGATGTTATGAAATTGTAAGTGTGTTAATATTTGTGGATATGTGCGAGGATAGCTATGCCACTCTAGGGGCGTCTATGTATATAAGATTCTGTATTGGAATGTCTGAATAGGGTGTACATAGTTGGAGATACTTATGATGGTTGAAATAATATGATTGGTGAAACTATATGTATGCTGGGTATGATAATAATGGGTGTACGTATAGTTAAAGTGGGTAGGCCTATTATGTGACCTATGTGTTGTACGTGTGAGTGTGTGCTTGTACGTAGTTACGTATTGTGCGTAGACGCGTGTAGTTATGAAATTGCTGCGTGAGTATATAGGTGATATATATATGGTAGTAGGAATATAATTTTGATTGGTATTGCTTACTATCGTGGCTGTCGTATGCGTGTATACCGTGAGGTATACACGGCTATTGCATATCTTGACTAATGGGTGAAGTAAGTGTATTGGTGTGCCAATTATGGGTTGATGCGTATGGTATGAAGATATACGATGCTTGGGTGTGACTATGGGTAAATACTTTTATTAGGGAGAATATTGTAATTATAGGTGTGCTAGTGTTTGTAATAATATCATGGTATATGAAGTGATTGAAATATGCGATATTACCTGATTAGATATTAAGGGTGTTGACATTTAGATATGTATGTGGTTATGTTGGTAGACGTGTATGCATTAGATAGTATTGGCATATGTATGGATGCTATGTTATGTATATGAAATTATTCTGCTATGATTTTAAGTCTCACTCAAGCTTGAGTGGGTATACTCTATGTACGTTGGTGTATTTGTATGTGGTTGGTGTATATTAATGGATGATGTATGTATAATGTTTGGATGGTTGTTTCTGGTTGTGTTACGCACAAGATTGTGGGTCACTAACCAGTATATAGCTATAGGTGTTGGTCTTGTGGTATAGATATTTACTAAGGACTTGCCCGTGTGAACGTATGTGTGCTAGCTAAACTAAGCGTGTCAATGTACTGAGTTTGTAATTGTATGATTGGTATACATGGATGAAATGTTAGCGTGTATGGGTGTGCACCATGCACGGGTAAGTATGTGCCTAGTTATAAGTTTTGGTGACTATGATATGTTTGGCGTGTCGTGAGTATAGTTATAGGGCCGTATGTGATGCGAAGATATGGTGAAATATTTACATGCACTTTGAATGGCTATGTTTGTGAAGTTATAGTAATGGTGAATGTGTATTAGATATAGTAAGACTTGTTTGAATAATGGCGCGGTGCGACTACATGTGTCGATGTGTTGGGTATTGGATGTATGCTAGGAAATATTAGGGAGTAGTGTATCCTTATTATTGGTTCATAGGTAGTTATCTAAATGTGGCGTGAACTATTTGGTTGTTTGTGAGTATGTGCACCATGGTATGTGATATGTATTTAATAGTTCTATAAGGATGTTGTGACTATATGAATGATTGAAATACGTGAATGAAATTGTCTGGCCATGATAGGTATAGGAGTATAATGTGCGTGAATAGATACATGATTGTAGAATAAATGATTGACTACCTAGTGTATATGTATAAGCGTTTGAAATGACTATACGTGGTTGAATGGTAATGTGATATTGATTGAGGGTAGTTACTAGGGTGACTAGATATAGCTATAGTTAGAAAGTCTGAGGACGGACTTTAATCTAAGGTGGGTAGGATGTAACGACTGGTTTTCGTGTAATTGGATTATTGATATTATAATATATGCTTGGTGGATTGTCTCCTTGGATGTGTGGTTTTCGTCGCCATAGCTTTCACTTTCGATCGTTTCGTCGTGATTTTTCTATCTTCTTCCTTCGATCATCGATTTTGGAGTAAGTCCTTCGTGAAGAGCTTCAAATCGCTCATATCTTGAAGTATAAACCGATCCTAGAAGCCATAGAAATCTTCCCGAAGCTTCGCGCTTCGAATCGACACTTTTCGTGCTCGTTAGTTGGTTCACGAAGGGGAACCAACCGACTAGATTGAGATCTAGTCGGTCGGCAACTCTACTCAACCCGACTAGTTTCTTGGATTAATTTTACCTAAGTTACTGTATCTGTTTAGTCGGTCTAAGTTCATCTTTCGACCGACTAGTTGTCAAACTAGTCGGTTAAGTTTTGTACTCAGACCGACTAGTTTCTAGTTCTCCTGTACAGCCGAGTTACTGTTCACTCTTAGTCAGTCTAAGAACGTTCATCGACCGACTAGATGCTAAACTAGTCGGTCAGTATTTGTTCATGGACCGACTAACTCTAAAATCCTATTTTCGTTCAGAAGTTACTGTTTGCACTTAGTCGGTCTGCGTTGGTCGACCGACCGACTAGTTGTCAAACTAGTCGGTCAGTGGTTGCTCTTTGACCGACTAGTCTGTGTTGAAACCCTAATTTCTGGGCAGCCGCCAGCCCAACCTATTTATACCCCTCCCAAACGTTTCTTCTTCCTCCCTCACGACCTAAAACCCTAAAATCGCCCCCTTTGAGCCCCCATCTTCCTCCAAGCTTCAATCTTTCATTCCAAGCCCTAAATCCATCATGCAAACCCTCCATCCACTCCATCTACCTCTCATCTTCCCCAAAATCTCACCAAATCCATCAAAATCCCCAAATCCCCCAAAACCCTAATTCCCCCAAACTTCTCCAATCTTTTCCAGATCTGATCCTAGGGTTCCCCGGAGTGTTTCTTTCGTCTCCTCTCGGTAAGAAATCGATCTACCGTTGTTTTCATAACCTATTTATATTTTTATGAAACCCTAATAAATTTCATGTTGTTTGTTGATTGTTCCCCCAAAACAGCGATTTCCCCGTAGATTGGCACCCGTGTGACGAAGTGGTCGTCATCCCCGGTGCTAGGCAAATGAAACTTGCCACTTAGGGTTTAGGCCATGTTTTAGGCCATTTTCTTGTTGTAGGCGTAAAAGAGGCTAGGCGACGAAATGATACTCGCCTAGGCGCAAATTGGGGAACTAGCTTGACAACGAAGCTAGTTCCAAACACATATAGCATGTTGCACAATTACCATGTCATGTTTACTTTCCATTAACGGTACGCAAATTAATTGTCATGTCATTGCATTCTTTAAGTGTTTCTGTGATTGCGTAGCTTTGCTACAAATGCTTGTGTTTTCCTGGCTCGTGACCAGAAGCGAGCATAATGAGTTTCTAACCCCAACGGTCGATATATTAAATTGTGAACTAAGAATGCGAGCTCATGTGCGGGGCAACCCCAGGCTCACTAGCTGAGCTCATTGTGCGGGGTCCCTGGCTCCATTACGTGTGGGTATTGGGGGTAAGAGTTAAGCGGCCATTCAACTGGGAGTCTGCCTGATCCGCAACTGCAGTTGTAAGGCGTAAACTCTGGGTTTGGGGTAGTTGTTAAGCGGCCACTCAGCGAATGGGAAACCATTCAGCTGTAAGGCGTAAACATCTACAAAACAACGTGAATAGTGAATTGATTGAGATTGATAGTAGCCTGGCTACTCTTGTCTTGTCCCGATAATTGTTCCCTTGTACAAAATTGTCTTGCCATGTCGTAAATTGTGCACTCATGTTATAACTGCCATGTCATGCATACTATAACTGCTAGGTTGCTAGTTGCCTTACTTTCAGTTTCCTTGCCCAAGTCTTTTAGACTTGCTGACATGTGCCCCTTTACTCTTTTGGGTGACACATGTTAGATCCCGAGCCTGAGTACCTTGTTGAGGACGAGGTGTGTGCTGTCGCTGAGCCCGAGCCCGTGTTTGGCGGGGTGTACATGGACACTGGGGACCAGTCCTAGTGTCTTCGTAGCGTATTACTTTTGTTTAGACAGTTGTTTTGTTATCGGTGCGTAGCACCTATACCTTGTTTCGTCGTTGTTGCTTTTGTTGGCCTTGTTCTGGGCCTTAGACTCTTTTCCTTTAGCCTGGTGGCTTTTCTGGATGTTGGACTTATTTTCTTGTTGGACAATTTATGAGATGTGAGATTTTATTTCAGTCTCTCCTTGTGTTATTATCGTTATTCCGTTGTGGTTACAGGGACCTGCTTATGTATTTTTGATGCTTATCGGGTTTGGGGCTTCACAGCTCCACTCTCGTGCGGACCTTTTCACGTCTCGCCTCCATTTTAGGGAAGCGGGTCGTGACACTAGACCTGTCCGTCCCTCCGCTCCACCACCCCCTAATGCCTTAGTTCAGAGCGTTCGCGCTCTTGAGGGGGCGATGAGTGGACTGCGGGGCGATTTTAGGGCTCTGTCTTCCACAGTCACTGCCATGCAGCACCGCCTCGAGCTACTTCCCGGCATTCACTTTTGCCTGACCCAGATCCTCGAGCGACTGTCACGACCACCACCCTCACAGCAGACTGTTCTATACCCACCACCCCCACCCCCACCCAGCAGACTGTCACCCACCCACCACCACCCCCCCACCTCTGCCTCAGGCCGGAGATGGCGCAGCACCACCAGCTTAGGCACACACTTGATGCCATCGATATTTTTTGTCGTTATGCTGCCCATTATCTGCTTGGTCCTGACGAGTTTTTTGCCCACCCCCCTCCCAGCACTATTTTTGTCCACATTTTGATCATATCATTCTATATCCTTTTTTGGGAGTGAGGGAGAGTATTTTTGGTGACACACACATATCCACATCACTCTTACCCTTGCATGCATCACATTCACATCATATTTTTCATTTTGTTGTTTTTATTTCTTTTTCTCATGCATGCATACCCACCCCCCTTCCATTACCCGTCTCTCGGTGTGCCACACTTCGCACATTGAGGACACTGTGCACTTTAGCTTGGGGGAGTGAGTTTTCACGATTTTTGCTTTTACCACCATTTATTTTTAGTTTTTCCACGTTTTTCCACTTTTGCACCCATTTTTCATCACGTTTTCTCCTTTTTACCATGCATCACGTTTTTTTTCTTATTTTTCTTGTGTGATGCATTGTAAATAGTTTTATTTTCGTTTATCTTTGTTTTCTTTCATCTTTTGCTAGAGATGACTATTCTGTGATGATGATGACGTGGTGTTAGCTTTTCTCTATATGCATGCTATATTTGTCATGTCATAGTTTTTATTTCTGATATCATATGCTATGTTCTGCCTTACATTTAGAAATAGCAACCCACTCTCTTTTGCTGTATGAAAATGGATGAAATTCTATTATTAGCTGATGTCTGATGATTCATATGTATGCAATCGTAGAAAACACACCAAGATTCACGCATTGATGCTTATATCTAGAGTACTGCTTTCCTTTCTCACATCACTTCTATTTGCATGATTTGTACGCTTCACTTCGGGTTGATTGAAACGTTTGCTAGCTTTGATAAATCTGGATTAGTTTACTTTTTGATATTAAACTGAATAGATTATATTACCCTGCTGAAGTTGTCATGCACGTCCTATAGAGTGAACTGAGAGATACATTTATTTCTTTCTCCACATATCTTGAACATAATTTCTCTATTTTAAATTCATTGGTGAATCTCCCCTTTAGCGATTCTATCATTGGCATTCCACGTTATTAAAATCACATGCTCCAAATTCCCCAAAGCCCAAAGAAAAAAAAATTACTTGTATATCCTTCTCTTTGATTTGGGTTCATTGTGTATATAATTCATTCAAAAAAAAGAGAAAAGAAAAAGAAAAAGATTTGAGAATAAGAAAAGAAAAGAAAAAAGTAGTTCGAAAACGATCCCATCTCATATACTTTGTCTCTTTCTTCCCTCTTTTGTTTTTATTTTTGACTTTTGGAGCTTCATAAAAATGGGGATGTAAATATCGTTTTATATATGCCACCACGCTTATAGATAAGCTTGGGGGAGAGAATCCAATGATGTGTGTGAGAGTGACTACCTGACGGTGCATGACAACCTAGGCTAAGTAATATTTTATACTCGGTGAGATTGCTAAAGTTTTACGAAGTCCAGAAATCTACGCTTAGCATTCATTTCATGAAAACCACACTTTTTCTATTCTTTCTACTCTATCGTGTGATATCTCTTATACTCCTTATAGAAAGCATTCAATTGAAAAGTGTGTGATCTACGATGTTGTATACCGCTTTAGATGCATCAGACGATGTTAATCTTAGAATTATTCCATTTTTCATGCTATATTGATATTCTTGGGTTTTCTATTTCAAATGCACCATTATACTATGATATCAAAATAAAAGTCTTTGACATGTGTTTTATATTTGATGCATGCTATATGAGTAAGCAAACCCCACGTCCTGAGAAAATGATCTAGCAACTTCCCTCTTCGTTTTCTATTTCGTTTTTCGTTTTCCGTTTTCCGCCTTTCCGCCGTTTTCTTTGTCTTTATCCACCGGGTTCGGTTTTTACTCATCTTCCTCGAGGACGAGTAAGAGGTAAGCTTGGGGGATTTTGATCACTCCGTATTTTACACCTTTTTTCTGCATGTTTGCATGCCATTTGGATCGCTCAAATCGTGTTTTTCACGTTTATTCGATAATATTGCGATGCTTTTCACGATTTGTTGTTTTTGTCGTATTTAAGGAGATTTGGAGCGATTTGGAGTGATTCTGAGATGCACCCACTCCGGAGTGTCACCGATGACTCTCTTGAGGGGTATTTTGCCATTGGAGAGGAGTGGAAGGAGAAAGAACGTCGTAGGAGCGACGAGGAGGCGAAAATATGAAGTTTGGGCACTTTGAGCACTTCACTCGGCCGAGTGAAGGAGTCACTCGGCCGACCATAGGAAGCCCGCTCGGCCGGCTAGATCGGACACGCAACAGGGCCAATATCAGCGTGCACTCGGCCGAGCATCGCCATGCCACTTGGCCGAGCACCGAGTCACCCCTCGCCCGAGTGGAGCCAAGAATACGGCAACGAAAGATGCCGAACTCTCTGTTTTTCGTCTGTACAGTCCCGATGATTGACTCGGCCGAGTGGAAAAAGACGGTCCGCCCGAGTGACAACCGACGTCCGCCCGAATGACGAAAGACCGTCAGCCCGAGTGACCTCCGAGGAGACGACCCCCGAGACCCCCAACTCTCTGTTTCTGTACAGGGTTCGTCACTCGGCCGAGTGACATTTGTCACTCGACCGAGTGAGCCGCGCTGCCTGAAGCGTAAACTGCGGATTTGAGGCTGCGCAGGGGCATTTTCGTCAGGGTTTTTGGGCGATTTTGGGGGGTATTTAACCCCAGTTTTAACCTAGTTTATGGAGTCTTTTTCAGAACTTTTGCAGCCTTTTTAGATTAACTTTTTAGGGATTAGATTGAGCTTTTAGAGAGGAGAGAAAACTGAGATTTTGTTGGATGCTATCTTGTTCTTCATTGTTTGTATCTCTCTCCCTCAAAAACTCCATTTTTATTGATTTGTTGAATATTGCTATGAATTCCATTCATTTTTCTTGTGAATTTCTATTGCATTCTATTATGAATTGTGAGTAGTTCATTGTCTTAGGGCATAGGGATGAACCCTACAAGCCCAATTTCGAATTTGTGATGAATTGGTGAAACTATTGTTAGGATTGATTAGGGTTAGTTTGGGATCTCTATAAAACGAATAGCTAGGGATTCATACCGATTGGGATTTGCAAGAGATTGGATCCCAATTCGATAGGAAGCCCTAGATATTCGAATTGGGTTGCAATTGAATTTCTCCGGACTCGGTTTGCAATAGATTGGGCCAAAACTAGGGTTTTCGATTGCGATTCTATACCAATACCCGTTTGCAAGAGATTGGACGGGTAGGAACTATCCCAACCTAGGTCGTAGCTCGAGTTTGCACAAGAGTGGGCTCGAGATATGATTGAACGATGATGTTGTTCTTCACGCTAGTTTGCCTAGGTTAGGGTTTGCAAGAGATTGGACCCTACCCTAGGTTTGCTATAGAACGGCACTAGCGCGAGAGCGTGAGCTTGGTTCCACATTTAGTTGCAACTAGTTCACACAAATTTCAAGTCTAGCAATTGTGAAACCTACGAGTCACAATGATGAGATACGGCAAGTAGCGGGGATTCCCTATCCCCTAAGCGTCTTTATTTATTTGTTATTTCTTTTATACATTTGAACGACTGTGACCGCATATTTGCGAACATTTTCCAACTTTTCCTATAGCCAGGTGACCGAAGAAGACACTGTTATTATGCCTCCCTGTGTTCGATACCCGCTCGCCGCTACACCGTGCGCTTGCGGTAAGACTACAGTGTCGCCGCTCTGGGACGTGTATCCGGGGCGTGACCAGTATCGTGTCGGACAGAGACACGAGGTTCACATCTCAGTTCTGGCAGAGTTTGCAGAAGATTTTGGGTATGTGTCTGAGTTTCAGCACGGCGTACCCCCTGCAGACAGATGGCCAGTCCGAGAGGACGATTCAGATCTTGGAAGACATGCTGAGGGCGTGCATGTTAGATTTCAAATGTTTATGGGAGGACCATCCAAATTTGGTAGAGTTTTCCTACAATAACAGCTTCCAGGCGAGCATTGGAATGGCGCCTTTTTCTGCGCTGTATGGGAGGAAATGTCGATCGCCATTGAGTTGGGATGACGTTGGTGATCGGGAGCTGTTGGGACCTGAGATGATTGTGGAGGCCGTGGATGTTGTCAGGAACATTCGGGAGAGGTTGAGGATTGCTCAGGACTGTTTTAAGCATTGGGCGGATGCTAAACGCCGTCCTTGGGAGTTTCAGTCGGGCGACCATGTGTTCATGAAGATTTCCCCGAATCGTGGTGTGATTCGCTTTTGGAAGCGAGGGAAGTTGAGCCCGCGATACATTGGACCGTTTGACATTCTGGAGAAAGTTGGCGAGGTAGCCTACCGCTTAGCCTTGCCGCCATCTTTGGAGGGAGTTCACAATGTTTTCCATGTGTCGCAGCTTCGTCGATACATTAGCGATCCATCTCATGCTGTGGATTTCTCGGAGATTACCGTTCGCCCTGATATGACATATGACCAGCAGCCAGTGCGGATTCTAGACAGGCGTCAGAAGTCACTCCGGAACAAGGTTGTCAATCTTGTGAGGGTGATGTGGCGACACGGCTCGCCTGGGGAGTCTACTTGGGAGAATGAGGATGAGATGCGAGAGCGTTTCCCACTTTTGTTTCTGGACACGTGAGTGTTGGGAAATTCCGAGGACGGAATTTTTCTTAAGTTGGGGAGGATGTAACGACTGGTTTTCATGTATTTGGATTATCTATATTATATATATATGTTTTGGTGGATTTTCTCCTCATGTGTGGTTTTCGTCTCCGTAGCTTTCATTTCGATCGTTTCGTCGTGATTTTCTAGCTTCTTCCTTAGATTGTCGAGTTTTGGATTAAGTCATTCATGAAGAACTTCAAATCGCTCATATTTTAGAGTTAGAGTGATCTTAGAAGTTATAGAAATCTTCCCGAAGCTTCGCGCTTCGATTCGGCACTTTTAGAGCACTTTAGTTGGTTCAAGAATAGGAACCGATCGACTAGATTGAGATTTAGTCGGTCAGCAACTCTACTCAAACCGACTAGTTCATTAATCAAATGTACAGGAGTTACTGTTTACTTTTAGTCGGTCTAAGAACAACCACCGACCGACTAGATGTGAAACTAGTTGGTCAGAACTTGCTCTCAGACCGACTAGTTCCTTTGATAAATTTCATCTAAGTTACTGTTTATCGTTAGTCGGTCCAAGAACAACCACCGACCGACTAGGTTGCAAACTAGTCGGTCAGCCATTGTTCTTTAACCGACTAATTCCTTGACCATTTCGATAACCTGAGTTACTGTTTGGTTTTAGTCGGTCACAGTTGGTCGACCGACCGACTAGTTGTTGAACTCGTCGGTCAACAACCCTTCTTTGACCGACTAACTGCTGTCGTAAACCTAGGGTTTGCCCAGCCGCCAGCTCTTCATATTTAAACCCCACCCACGATTTCTTTCATCCCTCTTTCATTCTCCTGAGCCGTTTTCTCCCCCAAATCACCCTCCAACATTTCCCCAAGCCATTCCTTCCTCCCTTTGAGCTTTCCCCTCTCCATTTAGGCCGGACAACATGCCCTACGCCATCTCCAACCCTCAAAACTCCCCAAAACTCCCCAAAACCCCATTTCTCCAAATCTCTCCATCCATTTCCAGATCTGAACCGTAGGTTCCCCGGATCGTTTCTTCCGTCGCCGTGCTTGCTCGGCATCGTTCTTCCGCTAACGATTTGGTAATAACTTGATTATATGATATTCTCATAACCCATTTGTGTTTTTGTAAAACCCTAATAAAACTAGGTTGGATGTTGTCCTAATGTTGTTTTGCCATGGCAGCGACCTCTTCCCCGTAGATTAGCGTCCGTGAGACGAACCTTCGTGATCGTCATCCTCGGTGCTAGGCAAGTGAAACTTGCCACTTAGGGTTTTGGGCCATGTCTTAGGCCATTTGCTTGTTGTAGGCATAAAAGAGACTAGGCGACGAAATGATACTCGCCTAGGCGCATTTTCATGAACTAGCTTGATAACGAAGTTAGATCCGTCATTTATCATGCTGAATAAGAACTACCATGTCACATTTAATTTTGATTAACGGTACGCAAATTAATTGTCATCCATGTTATCCATGTTGAATGTCGCATTCGTAGCACACGCTACAATACTTGTGTTTCCTGGCTCGTGTTCCAGAATTGGGCCACGTGAGTTGGTTGATAGCCAATGCCCGATCTACTTGTTACCGGCTAGGCACCTGCGTTGCAGGCATAACCCTACGCCATACATGATAAATACACTTCCTGGCTCATGATCCAGAAGCGAGCATTCCGTGTTCGGGGTAATGCCCTGGCTCGATACACGTGGAGGGGTAGGGATAAGCGGTCACCTGAGCTTACGAGTTGGCCCGATCAGCTACTCTAGCCAGCAGACGAAATCTCTGTGCACAACTTGTTTACTTGACGTGTTTACTTGACGTGATCACTTGACGTGAACCACTTGACTTGTACTTGTCCGTGTTTTACTTGTAAAACTCGTTATCCATGACATACTTGCTACTTGTACTTCCCTTTACTCGTCACTCTATACTATACTTGCCATGTCATGCATCATACCATAACTGCTAGGTTGTTAGTGTATTCTCCTCTCGGTTTCCTTGCCCAAGTCTTTTAGACTTGCTGACATGTGCCCCTTTACTCTTTTGGGTGACACATGTTAAATCTTGAGCCTGAGTTCGTTGTTGAGGAAGAGGTGTTTGCGGACGCCGAGCCCGAGCCGGTGTTTGACGAGGACTTCGTGGACACAGGCGATCAGTCGTAGAGGCTGCTTGTGTTCTTCGTTTTAGATTGTTTTGTTGTCGGTGCGCATCACCTATACTTTGTTATGTTTGTCATTGTTGGCCTTGTTCTGGGCCTTTAGACTCTTTCTTTTAGCCTGGTGGCTTTTCTGGATGTTGAACTTAATTTTAATGTTGGACAAATTCTGAGATTTGAGATTTTATTTCTGTCTCTCCTTGTGTTATTATTGTTGTTCCGTTTGTGGTTACAGTGACCTGCTTATGTTTTATTAACGCTTATCGGGTTTGGGGCTTCACAGCTCCACTCTCGTGCGGACCTTTTCACGTCTCGCCTCCATTTTAGGGAAGCGTGGCGTGACAAATGGTTTTTGGGTAATGTTCTATTTGTGGAAAATAAAAAGTGTGCACTCCCCCAAATGGGAGAACGATGCACGACGAGGGGGAATGTACAAAGTAAAACGAAAGAGAATTTTTGAGAAATCCAAGCATGGCAAGCAAATCCTCCATGAATTAAAGCACGGAATAAAGGTGTGGATATCCTAATCCCGTTGAAAGGTAGCTGACACATGCGATAAGAGTACACATATAGTATTTCATGCAAGAGTTAGAAGCACGGGGGTAGGATGGTAAAATAACCGTTTTTTTGGAAATGAAGCGTGAAAATCTAGGAACTTCAAATAGAGGGGCATATTAAAATATGATATATTAGCTAGAAGCATGCCTTAAACACAATCCCAACCAACAATCTCTGACTATAGCAAATAAACCCAAAAGATGGCAAAACACATATATGAGCATTGAATAATCAAAGAAATAGCGTGATGGAAAAAGGGGCATAAATGCGAAAAGTGAAGCATGAGTGACAAAATATCATTGAGGGTTCATCTCTAGAGAGAGGCAAGAATGAAATAGAGAAAGAAAAATGCATGATGGGAATGATGTATAAAAATGAAAAGAAAAAAATTTATGCATGAAAAGGAAAATGGAAGAAAATAAAGGAAACCTGCATGAAATGCAACTCCCCCAAGCTAAAGCTTGCATTGACATCAATACTATAAGATCACTCATGAAAGGGCAAAGATAAAATGGGAGGGAAAATTCATCAAAAATAACAAAAATGACTATGGGTGATACTCTCCCCCATGCTAATATAAGCTATGCCCAAAAGGTATGAAAATCCGATACGGGGCATAAAAGATAAAGGGGAGAGTGAACAATAGGCAAACCAGGCATCACCACCCTTTGGAGGTGGTAGGTGTCTCATAGAGAAAAATGATAACGAGGCCAAGAAAAGTTCCAAAAGAACAAGGATAGGGTGATGGAGGTGAAATGATAGAAAGGCACAACATGATGGGTTATTATGATGCAAAAGCAAACCCTAGATACGCTCCCCTCGCTAATGAGAGGAGACATGATTATTCTAATCTAAACTAGAAATCAGTAAATATTTACACTACTAGATTAGGGTACACTTGAGCATAGGCGGATCCAGAATTTGGAGTGGGGCATGTAGCTGCTCTACCTGCTCCTGATGTGGCTCCGCCAGAAGTGCTGTGCCATGTGTGCCAATGGACCCAAGCAATGCACCTCCAAGCATCCCTCGTAGGTGTCCACCTGTAACCTGCAAAGAATGAGGTGCATTAGCCCATGGCAAGAAATCATTTCCCAAAATAAATGTATCACAGAGATAATCATCAACATAAGATGGAAGAATAATAAAAGGATGACGAATACTCCCTGAGAATGGGTCGCTATCCTCTGTGCTAGTGACGATCAAATCCTCGCTCTCCATGAGAAGTGGCTCTCCAGGTGGTGACACACCGCAGCATACCTCAAGGGAAGTAGATCCTATGTCCCGCGAGAGATATGGTGTGTCAAAAATATATGAGTCTAAAGAAATAGGAAGTGAAAAGTGAGACTCAAAAGTGGAGTGAGAGTAAGTATGAAAATATCCCTGAATACGGGCAATATTCTCAAGTAGATGCTCAGCCATAGAAGAAGTGGAGAGTGACGGTAGAGATAGATGTGACTCGGGCTCCATGAAGTAGACCATCGTATCCAAGCCCTTTTGCACATTCTCCTCGACGGTATGCTTATGCTCCACCATCTACCCGATGTCCTGAATGAAATCATCGTGCTTAACCACATACCAAGGAAGAAGCAACAACAGAGATGGCTGTGGAGGTGGATGTGGAGCGGACCACTGGTATGTAGTCGTGGTGTCCTCGTCCTCACGCACATCCTCCTCGCCAGTATGCATAAGCTCTGTAGTCTCCTCGGTGCTCTCGTAGGATTCATATTTGGTATCCAAATAAGATGAGAAGTCTCTCACACAGATCCTTGAGAAATCACCCCATCCTCCCTATCATCAACAAAAAATGCTTTGTCATCCAAGTGGTAGTATGGGAAAAATGGGACATCTGCATGCGATGTGTCTATGGTGGCCGATGGGATGGTGGTCTCAACCATGAAAGTGGGTATATCCTCTCCTCCATCCCCTCTCCTCGGTGTAGTCTCGGTTATTGGTACCATAATGGTTTGCAGTATTTGTCCTTGGTTAAAAATGCTACTTTCAAGGAGAGACTCAAGGCTTGATTTTTCTTGTGTTGGTGGAGGGATATAAGGTTGAGTAAATGGATAGGAGGTGTTTGGGCTAAGGTTGTGGAAAAATGTTTGACCTTTATTTAGAATGAGGCTCTCAAGCGTAAATGGGCAATCATTATGCACATGCCCTGCCATACCACAAATCTCACAAACCACAAATGAATAAGGATCATAGCCTACCATCTGAGCATCGAAATTTGGTCTCCACATAGTAATAGCAAAGCTACCTGGACAACAAAAATAAGAAAACTAGAGAGGAGCGTCAATAGTACAAGAGAATAACAAAAAGATAATATGATGGTGGGGGGAAATTTCTTGGTTATTGTATTTTTTTTGTTTTTTTTGTTTTTAATGTTTTTATGTGTAGTCTAACGAACCTAAGCTAAGCTAATATCAAACCGAACGCCTCCCTAACAATGGCACCAAAAACTTGACCGGCGCCCCGTTTATGATTAGGCCGCGGTGTCGTTTTACCGCAAGTGCACGGTAAGTGTAGGGTGTGGGTATATCGAACACAGTGAAGTGGATGGCTTGAAGGCTACTAGCCTCGCCTAGGTTGTGTGAGAGCTACGCGGATGCTATGAGTGGGTAGTGTAGAAATAAAGGAAAGAAATGTAAAAGACAAGAAATGAATCCCTACTAACACGGGATAGAGCACTCATGACACTTGGTATTCGACTCGATCGGTTCATGCACCGTATCTAACCCGACGAGGAGCAGCAATGAGGCAAATCCCAACCGATCGGTTCAGAGATCGGTTGGTCGCGACAGTACTCTCTGTTTTCTGAGCCGAACTCCACCCAATCGATTGACTTGTCAACCGATCGGGTCACCTGTAGCATTTCTTTGCGAGCTCAAGAATCCAACGACTTCACCCGATCGGTTCAGTACCATTTGCTTTAGTATTCTATTGCTTGATCTTCATTTCAATGGCTGAAATTTGTTTTGTTGAATCTATTGCTATGAATAGTGAGTAGTTTCCTAATCTGGGACATTGGTGGAAGCCCCTTCGTGGGTTCTCCCTAGAACGACCATAGGATTAGGGTTTCAATAGGATATAGGGATTTAGATGGTTACGCTAGGCATTTTATTGTCATTGGCAGGAGCAAGAACACCTCTAACCGTCGTGCCAAGGGAAAATAAAACGGGGGTTTGATCCTCTAGCCACAGCTCACACCCCTGGCGTAGACATTGATTCCTCGCACGTGAAAACGGCAAGATGAAATGTCGGGAGCAATCTTTGTGAGCTTAGTGCTCCCGGAGTCGGTCAGTGTTGGACATGGGAATGCCCACCGTCCGAACCCAGGTAGACCTAGTGTATCATCCTGGGCATCGACCAGAATATTAGGCCCATGGGACGCTAGGTACCGCTATTAGAGGCAACGTCTCACCACTAAACCCTGGAATCTGATCGTATTCCTATCCGTCGGTCGTAATATAGAGAACTCACGATGGGGTGGAAACCAAGGTCCTTGGTTACTCTTTATATCTTACACCTTTTCGTAGTTTCATATCGTGACAACCCACCAAGCGATAGGGTAGCTCACACACCGATTAATCCGGTTCCTATTTGTTCTCAAGCACATCATACGCCTCCCCGTGTTCAACCCCCAAGCCACACTATAACACTGTGTGCTTGTGGTTACAAATTTTAATCCTGGTATCCCTGTTTCGACTTTACATAGTGCCAAATCTAGGGACGTCAAGCTTTATGGTGCCGTTACCGGGGAGGCAACATGCTTGTTTCATTTAGGACTATGTTAACCCCTGAGACTAGTTCACATCCTTACCACGTGATAATTTTCACATTCTACAGTTTTATTTTTATTTTTATTTTTCATTTTCTTTATTATTCTTTGTTTTTATTTCGCATCATACCATATGTGCTTCACGGTGTATTTTGATTTTTGATGCACAGGAACTCGAGAAGTCTTGATGACTTAGTTCCTTTAGATCCTGAGATTAACGCCACTCTGGGGCGTATCAACGCTGAAAGAAGAAGAAGAGAAGAATTCACCATGGTAGGAAATATCGTTCCTCAGAAGTCTCTGCTCGAGTATTCTATGTCGTCCATCGGATCCACGTCTAGCATTCACCCTCCGGCCATCACCATCGGAAACTTTGAGCTAAAGCCATCGCTAGTGGCTTGGATCCAGCAGAACCAGTTTTTTGGGGCTCATATGGAGAACCCGATCGAGCACTTGGATTCTTTTCTGGAGAAGTGCGAGACTTTCAAAATCAATGGCGTGTCAACCGAAGCGATCCGGTTGAGATTGTTCTCATTCTCTCTACGGGACAAGGCAAAATAATGGATGAGGGCGAATGACCCCAATACATTTACAACTTGGGAGAAGCTTTCAAATGCATTCCTAAAAATGTTCTTTCCTTCGGGATAGACAATGAAGCTAAGGTGTGAAATCTCCTCTTTCTCCCAGGCCAGCCATGAATCATTGCATGAAGCATGGATGAGGTTTAAGGAAATGCAAAGAAAATGCCCTCACCATGAGCTCCCCTACTGGTAGATTATCAACTTGTTCTACAATGGGATGAGGGACGACCTGTATTCGTCCATGGATACCGTAGCGAGAGGATCCTTCATGGCAAGGAATGAAGTAGATGTCGGAAATATTCTGGAAAATATGGCATCGAACAATGAAAGGTGGAGCGATGAACGCACCACACCAAAATCTGGAGGAATGCACCGGGTAGAGGAAGTTCACAAACTGTCTAGCAAATTTGATTTGCTTTCCACCCAGATCTCAGCATTCATGGTGGGGGCCGGTGGCGCCAACACTCAGCATGTAGCCGCGGTAGAAACTGAAGTCTTGGGAGACTTTGATGGTGGAGATATCTCGGCACCGATGGATCAAGAGAGTGCCCTTTTTTATAACCCCACGTGTAATGCACCCTATCCATCGAGGACAAGTTCCAATCCCGCATATTCTCCGAACAACCGAAACCATCCCAATTTCAGCTAAAGCGCACTGTATCAGCAACCTCAGCAGCAGCAGCAACTATATCAGCCCCAGCACCTCATCAGCAAATATATCAGTAGTACCCTCCAAGAAATCAGTAGCCCCTGCCCCAGCAGCAACAATAAAATCAACAACGGGTGGTCTCTCCTATCGAGAACCTCCTTACTCAGTATATATCAAATCAGGAGAAGATCAACCTTGGGCAGAAGTCGTTGGCCGATCAAGTAACCCAGTTGGGGTTACAAGTGGCCAATCTCCAGAAGGCACAAGGGCAACTGTGAGGCTAGCCGGAGGTGAACCCAAGGGGACCCAACCAAACACTAGCCTTGACGCACGGTTAAGCAAATGTCTCCGTAATAGTCTTGAGGAGTGGTACACAAATTTCGGCGCGGGAGGCCGTGAAAGAACCTGAAGCTCCATTTGTCAATGAGAGACCAAAACTGGAAGTAAATGACAATGGAGCTAAGACGTCAAACCCCGTGACTCCAGAGGGAGTTTCTGAAGAGAAGAATAAAAATGAGGGTGACAACCCAAAGGTCTTCAGGCTTACAGTGCCATTCCCACAAAGGCTTGCCAAATCAAAAATCGATGAAAAGTAATGCAAGTTCTTCGAAATGGTGAAGGACTTGAGTCTTCAAATCCACTTTCTGGAAGCAATCGATACCATCCCCTCGTATAAAATTTTTTTGAAGGACCTAGCTACGAAGGGGACGAGAAAAGAGAAAGTTGTCCTCACGGAGGAATGCATCGCTCTAATTCAACGAGCCAATCCGCCAAAGCTCAAAGACCCTGGGAGTTTTTCTATCACATGCTCAATTGGGGAGGTATCAATTAATCGAGTGCTTGTAGACTTGGGTGCAAGCGTAAGTCTGATGCCCATATCGCTTTACAAGAGGATAAATATGGGTGAGCTTGAACCCACTGGAATGACTCTGCAGCTGGCAAACAGATCAGTAAAGTACCCGGGTGGGGTAGTCGATGACTTGCTGGTCAATGTCAGCGGTGTGCATGTGCCAGTCGATTTCGTAGTTATAGACATGCCTGAGTATAATCACACTCCGATTATCCTGGGGAGATCCTTTATAGCAACCGCAGTCGTACTCATAGACGTCAAGAAAGGAAAACTGTCCCTGAACGTGGGAGATCAAAAAGTAGAATTTGATTTGGCATTGTCAATGAAGCTTCCACCGGAGGAACCCAGATGTAACCTGCTAGAGGTAGAGGAAGAGAGAATTGTTGAAACAGGATCATGTGAGGTTCTTTCACGGAACCCCCCCTGAAGGCTTGGATGGGCTCGAGGAGCACATTGGGTTGGAAAAAGAAGAAGTCACTGAAGAAGTATGTGTTTCCCAGTCGACTCCCCCTGGATTTAGGAAGGTTGCTCTGACAAAGAGCAAAGGATACGAGCCTTTGGAGCTCACAGGTGATGAAGTCTGAGTTCTGAGAAGAGTGGCGATTGATGCCAACATGAGGGAAAAGCCCCCGGACATCACCAGCGGGAGATTCGTTGAGACTATTCACCTGTCACCAATGTCAACAACAAGAGCCCCTGCCCCAACTACTGAGAGGACGCCGATCATGGAGTGTCACCCATACAAACCCCCATGAATATCATATATCGGGAGTCAAGCAAACGACTATAAAGAACAACACTTCATGGGAGGTAGCCCATGTTCTGAACTTTTGTCGATTTTTATAGGATTATTTTTCTAATTTTTGTGAATAAATACTACTATGGGGATTTACGTTAGGATACTTAGATGATTTTTTGTATTTGTGCAAGAATTGCACCCACCCGATCGGGTGGTAAGTATCAGTAAGTGCCCAACTTCAACACACGAGCGAACCGATCGGTTGACAAAAGCGGTGATTGGGTCGCAGATCGGGTAATGATTACAGAAGCCTCGGGAATTTTTGGTGGAAGTTCGACCGATTGGTTGATAGATGCGGTAATCGGGTCGCTGACCGGGTGACGATGACAGAAGTCTCGGGTATTTTGGGGAGCGATCAACCGATCGGGTGAAATCTCACCCGATTGGCTCACCTGTAGCTGCTATCCAACTGATTTTTTGAAAATGACCCAACCGATCGGGTGAACTTTCACCCGATCTGTTCGCCCAACCCCAATAAATACCCCCCAACCGACTTCATTCCATCTGACTCAAGAACTTGCATTCGAATGGTCGTTTCTCCTCCCTCCAGCACGATCTCCTCCTTCACTCCCACTACTCCCAATCGCTTTTTCCCACTTCCTCCACCACTCTCTGACTGTCCGAACCCTCCGTTAACCACGTTCGATCCACAAATCGCCCAAACCCTAGCCCTAGCCCTAGCCCCCAAATTTTTGATATTTCAGTTCTTGTTGGATTAGTGAGCGGCGACTCCCCAAATCAGTCCATCATACAGCGTGGGATCTTTTGGGAGCTTGGACTCGCTTTATTACTGGGTACACTCGCTCCTTATCTTGAATTTTACATTACCCAAGTATTATTATTTTGCTCCCTTGTCATTGGTTATGTGCACACTCATATAATCTTGCATATCACACTAAATCACCACACAATCATGGCAAAAGATAAGGACAAGGGTAAGCACATCATGGTGGAAGAGGGGCCGTCTCGCAAGAGACACAAATCCACACGTTCCACATGTGGACGTGCTCCTCCTCCTCCGCCTACCCAACCACCACCCCAACCTATCATACTTGTGGTGGACCCACTGATGGGACTGCAGGGAGTCTGTTTCATAAGACAGGTACACAAAGACTTCTATCTTCGACTCAGCCAAAGATCTCACTTAGCCACCAAATTTGCACACAATCAAACCCTACTCGATCTCGGGGTTTTCTCCAGAGTCGAGTCCATATTTGCAAACTTAGGTTGGCTAGGTTTCTTACACTCCCATACCCCATCCGACCCCGCCCTCACACTAGAATTTCTCTCTACTCTCAAAACTGAGGAGGGGTCAATTATCGATTTTCGCCTTCGAAACCGAAACTTCCGTGCCCATGTGACTACCATCAACAATATTTTCGGTTTCTCCAATCTAGAAGGCATCATTCCCCCCTATGAATTGCATGCCGACTTCGATGTCAACCATTTTTGCAGACGCCTCACTCTTCACGATCATTTTCCTAGAGGCAAGGCCAATGCCTCTTCCATCATCCACCCGGTCTTCCATCTCGCCCATCGTACCATACCGAGCACTTTCTTTCCGTGGGATGAGTCCGGTACCATGACCATCCCCGATCTTTTCATCCTTTGGGCGATGACGTTCCCGTTCAGTCCCGGTGTTGACGGGATTGCCTTCGAGGCCCCGCGCGTACGCGTAAACGCCGCTGTGTGGCTAATTCAAAAGCTTATTGATATTAGCCGCGTAAACACGGGTAAATATTACTGCGACGGCCTCATTATTCTCATTGCACAGCACCCTCCCTTCAATATCGTGATTCCTGCCGATTTTCCACGTGCCCCATGATCTACATATCTCGATCTTGTGTCCTGAGGCACACCCATATGATCTTGTCGCGAGGCAACGGTCGGTTTTCATTTTACTATGGCCACTCCCCTACACCATATACCATTCTGCCAAATCCTGGACGCATGTCTATTCACCTTGAGGCAGATTGGTCGTTTCCTCCTGATCCTGAGTTTGTAGAGGGGTTACATCTACAGTTTCCTCTCCCTGACGCACCTCGACCACCTTCCCATGACGTCCACTTGGGCGAGCATGACATCCCTGCATTCAGAGAGGCCCCGGGGCTGGACCTAGTGTCATCACCCCGGGTGATATCCCTGTTTCTTCTGAGGCACTTAATACGGCCCTCTTTGGCCTAGCCTCTGGTGCCGACACGACCACTACCGCTGGCACCAGTTCTGCTGTCTGACGGGCCACCTCCGCTCGCCTCGCTCTCGAGGCCGAGATGGCTGCTCTGCGCATTGGTGCATCCTCCTCTACCTCCTCGGACCTATACACTTCCTTCTTATCACATCCTCGTTTCCTCGCTCTCGAGTGAAACGTTGCCGCCATTCTCCGCCTTCTTACATACATTCACGATCCCCCCACCACCTACTCCACCCCCTTCCCCTCCTCCCGCCACTTCTTCCTTTCCCACCACCACTACCATTGATCCTACACTACCACCACCCTTCACTTCTATCACCACCGCCTATTCGCGTCACAAGAAGCCCGATGTGCACGCGAGATCATTACCCACCCCCACCTTATTCGTCGCCGTATCCCTCCCACCTCCCATTACCATCGACACTCCACCCATCGTCCATACCACCACCACACCCATCCGTCCACCATCTCCACCCCTTTCTCCACTTCTTCGCACGCCAATCACCTCTCCCGCCCACACCCCTCCAGCCTCTTCCGAGGACGATGAGGACCCCACCGCTCCTGCACTTTGATTTCTTTTTTCTGATTTTCCCCTAGACATTTTTTTCTGATTCACCATGATCACATCTCTTCTCTGGCATTGTCATGATCAGCTTGGGGAAATCAAATTTTGTGTGTGATTGTTGTCGTGTCATGTCGTTTATGTGTGTTTGTTTTGTGTGTTCGTGTGTATGTGTTTTTTATAGTTGGTTTCGGTGTTTATTTTCTTTATTTCTCTATGTCTCGTTTTCTGTGTTTTTCATGTTTTCACTTTTCTTTGTTAGTGCGGACTTCCCTCCCATCTTTCGTTGCCCTCCTGCTTTCACTCCTATTGCATTGAGGGCAATGCAATGTTCAGCTTGGGGGAGTCGCACTTTGTGCGTCAGTCTTGTCTTTTTCCCGTTATTTTTGAGTCGTTTTCATCATGTTTTTTCTTTTTCTTTCCTTCTTTTTATTCTTACACTCCTAGAGATGACCCCACATGATGAACTGCCGCGAAACCACACACACACACTTAGCTTAGCTACGATAATCACTTTCACTAACTCTAGGAAGCCGAGTCCTACTGCATTTTATGCTCCGTGGGTTCACTTTGCTTTTGTGTGGGTTGTATGTCGTGACTAGCTAGTTGGTGTGCTTCTACGTTATGATTTTGTTTTATATGACTGACCTTGGATGACCCTTAGACTATCATGCTTCAATTTCAAATATGCGGTATATGCCTCCACTGTCTGCTTCTTTATGCATGAATAATCTATATATATTACGCTTCAAATCGCATGTGTCGGGACTCTACCAATAGGACTAGGATAACACATTTTGCTTATGTTCTGCTCTGCGGAAAATTTTTCTTTTGCCAAGTGTTTAGAATTGGTATTCTTTTTTGTTTTACTTGGTGCAGATCCCCTCATCGTGCATCATTCTCCCATTTGGGGGAGTGCACACTTTTCATTACCCCACTTCCAAAAAAGAGAAGAAAAATTCGAAAAGAAAAAAAAGAGAAAAGGAAAAAATATGTATAGACCAAAAATCCAAAAATATATACAATACCCAAAGCCCAAAAAAATTCACGATGTGAATATTACTCCTACCACCATGAATAAAGGGAAGGCGAGAATTTGCACCAAGTGCTGTATTCCACACCTACTCAACCCCCTTCGTTTCCGAACACACTTGGCATAGGAGCTTTCTAGCGATCATCTAGGAGATCGTGTGTGAATCCCTAGTTCCTAGAAGTAGAGTCTCCTACATATGATATGTTTTCTATTCTTACTATATTCTCATGCATGCTTGAGATATTATTCATCGCTAATTCAAATTGAATCGATATTTGGGTCATTACTTGGGTATGTGTATATGGAGCTTTATTGCACAATTTAGATAGTTACACCATTTGCTAGCTCACGAACTCACTCACTCGTGCTTCACCGCGTGGACCCACGATACTTGTATGGACTCATATTCCTGGGTTTAGTGATATGTTTATCCCATGCTTGCTTAGTGTGGCGTGTTGGTTTTCGTTGGCTCTGATGGGTGATCTAGGATTTTTCTTTCTTTTTCTGTTTCTTCCTTTCTATTTTTCCCTCCGAGCTCATACTCTCACTCCTCTTCCTCGAGGACGAGGAAGGGTTCAGCTTGGGGGATTCTGACGTGCGTTTATATTTTATATATTCACGCACGTCTTCTCCGTGATTTCCCATCGTTTTTTGTTGTTTTGTATATATTCTTTTGTGATTTTTAGTTCCTTTTCACTTTCTTTATGTTTGTGTGCAATTGCAGGAGATTGCCAGTGCATGGGACATACCAAACACACATCATGAGTCCACGAAGCAACGGGAGGTGCCACACGAGATCCTGAGAGCCAATCACCAAAGTATATCACGTATCAGCTCTCAACCGATCGGGTGGACAGTTCCACCCGATTGGTTCATGCACCGTATCTGCCCCGATGAGGAGCAACAATGAGGCAAATCCCAACTGATCGGTTCAGAGATCGGTTGGTCGCGACAGTACTCTCTGTTTTCTAAGCCGAACTCCACCCGATCGGTTGACTTGTCAACCGATCGGGTCACCTGTAGCATTTCTTCACGAGCTCAAGAATCCAACGACTTCACCCGATCGGTTCAGTGATCGGGTGAAGTATCTCAGAGGCTGAAGACTGATCGCTTCAGAATGTAACCTAAAAGAGCGACCGTGTAGTTTTACCGCAAGCGCACGGTGTAGCGGCGAGCGAGTATCGAACACAGGGAGGACGTATGACAGTGCCTTCTCCGAACAACCTGGCTATAGGAACAGAAAAGAGGGAATTTGCCTTTTGGCGATCCTGTCACAATCGTCAGACAAAGTATGGAGATGTAAAATCAAATAAAGACACCTAGGGAATAAGGAATCCCCGCTACTCACCGTATCTCTTCAATGTGATTCATTGGTATCACAATTGCTAGGGTAGAATTTCGGATGAACTAGTTGCAACTGAATGTAAAACCTAGCTCACGCTCTCGCGCTGTTGCCGGTCTATAGCTAACCTAGGTTTGGATCCAATCTCTTGTAAACCCTAGCCTAGGCAAGCTAGCATTAGGATCAACATCATTGTTCAATCGCGTCCCGAGCCCACTCTCGTGCAAACTCGGGCCACGACCTAGGTTGGGATAGTTCCTACCCGTCCAATCTCTTGCAAACGAGTATCAGTATGGAATTGCAACCGAGAACCCTAGTATCGGTCCAATCTCTTGCAAACCGATACTACGAAAACTAAATTTCAACCCAATTCGGATTTCTAGGGTTTCCTACCGAATTGGGATCCAATCTCTTGCAAATCCCAATCGATATGAACACCTAGCTATCCGTAATATATCGATCCCAAACTAACCCTAATAGCAATTCTAGCAATAGTTCTACCAAATCATCACAAATCGGAAATTGGGCTCGTAGGGTTCATCCCCACGCCCCAAGACGTTACGACTACTCACAAATCATATCACAATTGCAAAAATAATCAATTGAAACAACAATAGAATTCATGACAATATTCAAATAAACAATAAAAATGAGATTTTTTAATGAAGAGGGAGACAAACCAATAGAGTTCTCTAAGAATCAAACAAAAATAATGTTTTCTCTCCTCTCCAATCACAAGAATCAAAGGCTAAAAGTTTAATCTAAAAAGCTGCAAAAAGCAAGGGAAAAAGCTCTCTAACCTAGGTTAAAAACTGGGGTTAAATACCCCCCAAAATCGCCCAAAAAATTGTGACCAAAATGCCCCTGCGAAGCATGAAAAGCACAATTTACGCTACAGGCAGCGCGGCTCACTCGGCCGAGTGACAAAAGTCGCTCGGCCGAGTGAGAAACCCTGAGAATTTCCAGTAAGTCCAGGGTCTTGGGGGTATTCACTTCGGGCGTCGCTCGGCCGAGTGAGTTGTCGTCACTCGGCCGATGGGCTTCTCTTCACTCGGGCGGTCGGCAATTTCCACTCAGCCGAGTGGGTCTTCTGATGCTCAGACAGACAAAAAACAGTAAGTTAGCTCTTTTTGATGGGCGTCGTCTGAGTGCCACTCGGGCGGACGGGGTTTCGTCACTCGGTCGATGTGGCTTCTGATGCTCTGCCGAGTGCACACTTGAAGCGTGTCCGATCTGGTCGGCCGAGCGGGGTCTCCCTGGTCGGCCGAGTGACTCCTTCACTCGGCCGAGTGAGACACCAAAAATGCCCATTCTGAGTGTTTTTTGCCTCCTCGTCGCTCCTACGACGTTCTTTCTTCTTCCGCTCCTCTCCAATAGCAAAATACCCCTCGGGGAAGTCATCGGTGACACTCTGGAGTAGGTGTATCTCTGGATCACTCCAAATCGCTCCAAATCTCCTGAAATACGACAAAAACAACAAATCGTGAAAAGTATCGCAATATTGTCGATAAATCGTGAAAAGCGTGATTTGAGCGATCTAAATGGCATGCAATCATGCGGAAAAAAGGTGCAAAATACGGAGTGATCAAAATCCCCCAAGCTTACCTCTTACTCATCCTCGAGGAAGATAAGTATAAGGCGAACCCGGTGAATTCTGAAAACGAAAACGACGAAAAACGAAAAACGAAAAACGAAAAAGAAAGAAGAAAGCGTAGAGGGAAGCTGCTAGATCATTTTTCTCAGGACGTGGGTTTTGCTTACTCATATAGCATGCACCGAATGTAAAACACATGTCAAAGACTTTTATTTCGATATCATAGTATAATGGTGCAAATAGAAATAGAAAACCCAACAATAATGATATAGCATGAAAAACGAAATAATTCTAAAATTAACATCGTCTGAATCATTTAAAGCGGTATACAATATCGCAGATCACACACTTTTCAATTGAACGCTTTCTATGAGGAGTATAAGAATATCACGCAATAGAATAGAAAGAATAGAAAAGCGTGGATTTCATGAAATGAGTGCTAGGCATAGATTTCTGGATTTCGTGAAGCTAAAACAATCTCACCGAGTATAGAATATTACTTAGCCTAGGTTGTCGTGCACCGTCAAGTAGTCACTCTCTCACACATCATTGGGTTCCCACCCCCAAGCTTATCTATAAGCGTGGTGGCATAAAAAAAAATATTTACATCCCCATTTTTATGAAGCTCCAAAAGTAATCAAGATAAAAACAAAAAGAGGGAAGAAAGAGAGAAAACATGAGATGGGATCGTTTATTGAGATTCTTTTCTATTTTCTTTTCTTTTTTTTCTTTTCTTTTTCTCTGTTTTTTTCAAATAGCATATATACATAATGATCCCAAATCAAAGAGAAATAAGGATATACAAGAATTTTTCTCCTTTTTTTTCTTTTCGGTGTTGGGAAATTTGGAGCTAGGATTTTCATAATGGGGGAAATGCCATATATTAGAATCGCTAAGGGGAGATTCACCAATGATTTTAAAATAGAGAATTGATGTTCAAGATATGTGGAGAAAGAAATAAGTATGTCTCTCAGTTCACTCTATAAGACGTGCACGACAACTTCAACAAGGTAATCTAATCTACTCAGTTTCGATTACAAAAAAGCTAACTAATCCAGATTTATCATAGCTAACATCATTCAATCATCCTGAAGTGAAATGTACAAATCATGCAAATAGAAGCGATATAGGAAAAGAAAACGGTACTCCAGATATAAGCATTCAATGCGTGACTCTTGGTGTGTTTTCTGCGATAGCATACACATGAATATTCAGACTCAGCTAATAATAAAATTTCATCTATTTTCATACGGAAAAAGTGTGGGTTACTATCTCTAAATGCAAGGAAAATCACAACATATGATATCAGAAATAAAATCTAAGACATGAAAAATATAACATGCATATAGAGAAAGCTAACACCACGTCATCATCATCATAGAAAAGTCATCTCTAGCATGAGATGAAAAAGAAGAAAAGATAAATAGGGAAACTGGAACTAATTACAATGTAGCACACAAAGAAAATAAAAAACGTGATGCATGGTAAAAAGGAAAAAGTGATGAAAGTGAGTGCAAAAAGCGGAAAATGGCGTGAAAAAACCTAAAAATAAAGGTGGTAAATCGAAAAGAACGTGAGAACTCACTCCCCCAAGCTAAAGTGCACAATGTCCTCAATGTGCGAAGTGTGGCACACCGAGAGACGTGTAATGTGAGGGGAAGGTGAGGATGCATGCATGAGGAAAAAGAAAATAAAAATAACGAAACGAAAAATATGATGCGGACATGATGCATGCAGATATAGGAGTGAATCAGATATAAAAGTGTGACACCAAAAACTCTCCCTCTCTCCCAAAAATGATATAGAAAGATGTGAACAAAATGTGGACCCAAAAACAGTGAGGGGAGGGGGTGGGCAAAAATCATCAGGACCCAGTAGAGACGGGCAGCATGACGGCAAAAAAGATCAATGTCATCAAGGGTGCCTAAGAGGGTGGGGCTGCGCTGTCTCCGTCCTGAGGCTGAGGTGGTGGTGGTGGTGGATGGGGAACATTCTGCTAAGTGGGTGTGGGTGTGGGTGTGGAAGCAGGCTGGGTGTGTGTAGGAGTGGGGGTGGGTACCTGCTGGGTGGGTGTGGGTACGCGAGGAAGCCGCTCAAGAATCTGAGTGAGGCAATAGTGAATGCCCGGAAGTAGGTCGAAGCGGCTGGCCATAGCGGTGACGGTGGCAGACATGGTCCTGAGGTCACCTCTGAGGGCACTCACCGCCCCCTCGAGAGCACGAATGCTCTGAAGTACAGTGTCGGGGGGAGGTGGTGCAGAGGGACGCACATGTCTGTGCTGTGCAGGACGGGGCTGGCGGACTCGGGTGGTGTAGTGGATGGGCTCAGCAGGCATGTGGAGGAAAGGTGCTGTGCTCACAAGTGTGGGCCTAGCCTCAGTGCGAGGCTGGGGCACAGGCTGGTATGAGGTGGAAGCAGCAGCAGCGGAAGTGGAGTATAAAAGTGGCAACGAGGCGGCCAGAGAGGTCGGTGACACAGACGTGAGAACAGACGTCACGACACTCTCAGAAAAAAACGGTTGCGGTGGAGACAGAGGTGGCAACCACGGTATCCACGACGGCAGCAAAAGAGGGCTCTCCGCTCTCAACTATAGTCGGTGGGCGCTCAGGTAGGGCGGAGGAAACGGGCTCAACGGACAGAGGGCCAGCTGTGGTGGGAGTGGTGGTGGGCGTGGTGGAGGTAGTGGAGGTGGGCTCAGCGAGTGTACTCCCGACACCGGCAGAAGTGTGGACAGAGGTGTCGGGAGCAGCAGAATATCGGGCTGCTGAGGGGCCATGGGGTCAGCAGGTGCAACGGGGTCAGCGGGTGCAGCATGTGCAGCGTGGGCCTGCTCAGCCTGCTCAGCCTCCTCGGCTTCAAGCACATAGGTGGCGGGGATCAGGAGATCCATCGCCGGAAGCCAGTCCACCTGTGCTGGTGCTATCTGAGTCCGAGCTGGGCTCGGAAGGATCATGTAATCCGCACCGTAGGGACCGTGCAACCAAACCCAGTGCCGCTGACCGTGCGGACGTTGCATCTTCATCCGGGCCATGACGTCTATAGACAGTGAAGTGGGGCCCGGGGCTCGTCGCAGGTGATCCGGAAAGTCCTCGCAGGTCATAAGAGCGAGCAGGGTGATCAGACCGCCGCAACATATCGGTGAGCGAGCGCCCACCGATACGATGATGTGATCCAAAAACCAGCTCGCGATATCAATCACGACGGCGGGGACCAACTCGTCACCCTCCCTAGATAGAGCTCTGGGGCGCGTCATCGCGTAGAGCATATAAAGCTCCGGCGTGGACATCGTCCCAGGCTCATATCTCGCCAAAAAGGTAGTCGCCATAAGGCGCTGAGCTATGCAGAGGCAAGGGTGGACGATGGCCGAGGCCTTGGCCCTACTAGGGTCGAAGGCGGCAGGTAAACCCGTGATCCGGGCCCAGAAAGCGCCGAAATCGAAGGAAGGTGGGGGAATGTGAGTGGGGGCGTAACCACGGTCGGCCCCGGGGACATCGGGCCATGAAAAGAAAGCTCTCATCATATCGAGAGTGACCTGGCACTCTCGGTCCATGAACCTAAACGAGCATCCCTCGTCGGTCCGTGCGATAGAACTAAGCACCTCAAGTGTCGGACGGATGAAGGTGTCCGCCGACACTTGGAAGAAATCTCGCCAACCCACATTGTCATACAACGTGAGAATCCCCTCAAGTACCCCCAGGCGTCCTAGGTCTGAAAGGTGTGTGAACCTGGAGGGTACAATCGAGCGCTGGGAAATGCGCTCAAAAACGACGCGGTGTGCGTCGTCCCGGAACGTAATCCCCAGCGGCCCGACAAGTGGAGCCGGTGGTGGCTGTGGGACGGCAGGGAGTGGCTGTGCGGGGTGAATGGGCTCTGCAGGCTGTGCGGGGTGTGCGGGGTCTGCAGGCTGTGCGGGGTGAACGGGGTGTGGTGGTGTAGGCGGAGGAGAGTCTTCCACCTCGTGGGAGGGGCCGGGCTCATCCGGCCTCTTTCGCTTGGCGGAAGCTCTCCTGGTGCGAGGCCGTGTCTGGGGCGGCATGTGGGCCCCGGGTGCTCACCAAAAATGTAAAAAATGTGGCGTGCACAAAAGAGTGGAACGAGTATACCGTAACACACCACGAGAGCAATATAGTGGACGCGTGCGAAGACGCCGCCTCCACGAAGCCAAAAACGCTCCCCGGAAGCTCCCCTGGCTCCCCTAAGCTCCCCAATATACCCTGAACATCAAACGAAGATATCAGCGAGTAATATTCAAAACGTATGGGGGGTTAGGGGTATGATAGATAGATAATGAAGTTGATTTGAATTTGGGGTTCGTTAAACGCACGGATCGTCAAAAAATATGCAAAAGAGGAGGAAATAGGCAAAAATTAGGGTACCGGAGCTCGGCCGGTGAGGTGGTCGCCGGCGGCGACTCGGGCGAGGCGGAGGAGGCGTCGGCTGGCAGTGGCCGGCCGAGCGCGACGGCGGGGCGAGTGGTACGATCGGTCGCGATTTTGGGAATTTTTCTCGTTTCGAAAAACACGCCGACCGCTCCCCTTTATATAGGAAAAGTTACGACTCGACCGAGTGACTAAGTCGCTCAGCCGAGTGATCGTAACGGAAATATTTTGAAAAATTCCTCCCCGCTTACGACTCGGCCGAGTGGCCTTGCCACCTTCGGCCGAGTGGAAGAAGTCCATTCGGCCGAGTGGCTCAAGCTACTCGGCATGACTCGCCCTAGGAGCGTATCAGTTTTACTCGGCCGAGTGAAGTTATATACTCGGCCGAGTGGCAATTATACTGAAATCAAGAAAAGAAACAGAGAGTTGGGTACAGCAGACTTCCCTCGTTCGTGAGCCACTCGGGCGGATGAACTTTTGTGCTCGGTCGAGTGACTAGTATACTCGGCCGAGTGAACCCTGTTTTTTGCTGTTTGGCTTCGTTTGGGCTCTAAACTCTGTTTTTTCTTCCTCCAGTCGATTTCATCTTCCTCCTAAGCATCGAGCGCATTCCTGGAGCGCTCTTCGTCGCCTTGTTCATCCTCCTAATGATAGATTTCCCTTTCTCCTCTCCTGTCAAAGAAAAATAGGACCCGTTATCACGAAATTTTTGGGCAAACGACTCAAAGCACTAATAATTTCTAAAACAAAAATAAAGGAAAAGTAAAAATAAAGCGATAACCGTCGGGTTGCCTCTCGACAAGCGCTCGTTTAAGGTCTTGAGCTCGACCCCCTTTGATTTTCAATTTAATGCGGGATATTGGGTGCATATGAGACGCACCCGTCGAATTTATTGGGAAGAACGCTTAAATTCGGATGTTGTGGCGGCACGTTCTTCCTTGGTACTCCTTCGCCTCGGGTAGTGTTGGGGGGTGACTCCCCCAAGCTAGTGCTTGCTCTGGGCCTCGGCTTCACCGGTGACACCGATTTTCGTATCGGTGGGGCTTTCCTTAGAGTCTTCATCTTTGAGAGCTTGCAGAGCTCTCGTATTCTCACGACATCAGCGTCGCCTTCATCAATTTCCATGGAGAGGTCGGGGGAATGCTTCATCTTTTCTTCTTGGCCTAAGTCCGGCCCTTCCTCAAAATCTTCCTTGAATAGAGCGCCGATGGAATGGGGGATCGCCTCCTCAATAACCTCGTCAAGGAGGTCCATATAGTCCAGCTCCTCATGATAAGGCATATGCTTCATTGCCTTGGGAATATGAAGCTCCACCTCGATGTTGCCGACATTCAATGTTAGAGTCCCTTCACGTACGTCGACAATGACACCGGCGGTGGCGAGAAACGGGCGTCCAAGTATTAGCGACGTATCTCCCTCCTCCTTGACATCCATGATCACGAAGTCGCATGGCAAACATATGCCCCCCGGGACTTGTAACAGGATATCCTCTGCGATCCCTACCGGCCTTGTGATCCGACCATCGGCTAGTTGTATCCGCATGTCGGTAAGCTTCAATTTTGTGCCGGTGTTTAGCCTTAGGAACATAGAGAGAGGCATGAGGCTAAAACTAGCCCCTAAGTCCACCAATGCCTTCTGTAGAGGGACGCCGCCTAAGGTGCAAGGAATTCGGAAACTCCCCGGGTCTTTGAATTTGGCGGGCTCCTTCTCTCTCTTAGTGAACCAAGAGCCCTCTTCGGCGAGCATGATTTTCTCCTTCCTCCTTCCTCCCGTAATCAAATCTTTTAGGAACTTGGCGTATGTCGGGATTTCCACGATAGCGTCGAGGAAAGGAATGTTGAGGCTTACCCCTCTCAAATACTCGAGAAACTTGGCTAGCCGTTTCTCCATTTTTGCTCTAGCAAGCCTCTGAGGGAATGGGATCGGTGGCATAAAACGCCTCTCTTCAATCAATTGCTCCGCTCTGGACTTTTCTTCCCTTTGCGGCTCTTTCTCTCTCTCAACTTCAATGACCGGCTCGCTTGGCTCTACAATCTCCACCATAGGCTCCTCGGTAGGAATCATGACGGGAGTGGTGTCCTTCCCGCCTCTCGTAGTAACTGCAACAACGGCGTTGATGTGGCTGGTGTTGCCCCGTGGATTTTGCTCGGGTTGAGCCGACAACTGTTGACTGTTTCTATTGAGCAATGCAAGTTGCTCCGCAATTTGTCCAACGACAGTTGTAAGAGAGTCTTGGCCCGCTTTCAAGGAGGCATTGATCTTCTTCTGCTCGACCATAAACTCCTCCACCTTAGCTTCAAATTCAGATCGTTGTTGAGCTTGTGGGGGGTTTTGATTTCTCCACCCTTGATTGTATCCGGGCGGCCTATAGGGTCCAACTTGTTGCTTTGGTGGGAAATTTTGTTGCGGAGGCCCCCTCGGTGGATAATGTTGTTGTTGTTATTGTTGTCAAGCTTGTTGAGGTAGTTATTGTGGCGGGTTCAATGCTACATCATTGTTTGCTTAGGAGAAACCGGGATGGTTTCTTGTGGCCAGATTGGCCCAATATCCTTGGTTCCCCGCGACGTATTGAACTTGCTCCAAAGATCCCTCTCCTTGTTCTCCTCCCAAATACATAGCTTGGGATTGGTCTTGCCATTCACACATTTGATTTGTTGGTGCGGATGTGGAGAGGGTTCCTTGGGGCTCCGTAATATACTTCTTCAGTCTCTCCACTACCTTGTGGAGAGAATCAAACTTGTTGGTCTGCTCCGCTACGGCCTTTGCCTCATAGATGCTAGATGGCTTCAAGGAGGACGAAGAGTGTCCTCGTTCGTCGCCCCATTGTTGATTGTTCGAGGCCATCTCCTCAATTAGGGCCGTAGCTTCGTCGGGAGTCTTCGATAGGATGGCCCCATTTGCCACGGCATCAATAATCTGCTTGGTCCCCGGTTGGAGACCATTGTAGAAGCTATGGACTAGCTCCCAATCTTCAATGCTATGGTGGGGGCACTGATGCTGCAGGTCTTTGAAGCGCTCCCAAGCCTCGTAGAGTGTCTCTTGAGGTCCTTGCTTGAAAGACATGAGAGCACTCCTAATCTTTACCGTCTTGAAAGGCGGATAGAACTTGTCGATGAACGCACTTGCCAACCCATCCCATGTGGTAAAGACTCCCTCAGCTGGCGTCCTCAACCAATAAAGATCTTTATCCTTTAATGTGAAGGGGAAGAGGCGCAGTCTGATGGCATCCAGGGTAACGCCCCGCATCTGGAAGGTGGCACACTTTGATAGGAAGAGCTGGATGTGGTAGTGGGGATTTTCTTGGGCGTTCCCATGAAATGGATCCTGCTGCATCAGAACCACAAGCCCGGTCTTCAACTTAAAATTCTTGTCGGCCGCCAACTCCGGCATGGCTATGAACGAGGTCGTCATGGAAGTCTTAGGCCGGAGCCTATCTCGAATGTAAATAATCCTCGCCATTCTCGCCGCTAACTCTTTAGGCGTCTCTCGGACGTTCATAAACCTACCTTCCGTATCGGGTCTCCTCTCCGCTCTGATTCTCCGCAATGTACGCTCGATCTCAGGATCAAACAATATATCGATGGGGTCTGCAGTGGATCTCGTGTACATGCACGGGAAAACAAAGTTTCAAAGAAGTGATTAGCACAATGGAATGGTTAGATAAAAATAAAGAAATAAAACAAAAAGAAAGAAATAGCTAGGGTGGTAGGATCAAACACAATCGCCACCCCCGGTAACGGCGCCAAAAACTTGATCGCTTCAGAATGTAACCCAAAAGAACGACCATGTACTTTTACCGCAAGCGCACGGTGTAGCGACGAGCGGGTATCGAACACAGGGAGGACGTATGACAGTGCCTTCTCCGAACAACCTGGCTATAGGAACAGAAAAGAGGGAATTTGCCTTTTGGCGATCCTGTCACAATCGTCAGACAAAGTATGGAGATGTAAAATCAAATAAAGACGCCTAGGGAATAGGGAATCCCCGCTACTCACCGTATCTCTTCAATGTGATTCATTGGTATCACAATTGCTAGGGTAGAATTTCGGATGAACTAGTTGCAACTGAATGTAAAACCTAGCTCACACTCTCGCGCTGTTACCGGTCTATAGCTAACCTAGGTTTGGATCCAATCTCTTGCAAACCCTAGCCTAGGCAAGCTAGCATTAGGATCAACATCATTGTTCAATCGTGTCCCAAGCCCACTCTTGTGCAAACTCGGGCCACGACCTAGGTTGGGATAGTTCCTACCCGTCCAATCTCTTGCAAACGAGTATCGGTATGGAATTGCAACCGAGAACCCTAGTATCGGTCCAATCTCTTGCAAACCGATACTACGAAAAATAAATTTCAACCCAATTCGGATTTCTAGGGTTTCCTACCGAATTGGGATCCAATCTCTTGCAAATCCCAATCGATATGAACACCTAGCTATCCGTAATATATCGATCCCTAACTAACCCTAATAGCAATTCTAGCAATAGTTCTACCAAATCATCACAAATCGGAAATTGGGCTCGTAGGGTTCATCCCCACGCCCTAAGACGTTACGACTACTCACAAATCATATCACAATTGCAAAAATAATCAATTGAAACAACAATAGAATTCATCACAATATTCAAATAAACAATAAAAATGAGATTTTTTAATGAAGAGGGAGACAAATCAATAGAGTTCTCCAAGAATCCAACAAAAATAATGTTTTCTCTCCTCTCCAATCACAAGAATCAAAGGCTAAAATTTTAATCTAAAAAGCTGCAAAAAGCAAGGGAAAAAGCCCTCTAACCTAGGTTAAAAACTGGGGTTAAATACCCCCCAAAATCGCCCAAAAAACTGTGACCAAAATGCCCCTGCGCAGCCTGAAAATCGCAATTTACGCTACAGGCAGCGCGGCTCACTCGGCCGAGTGACAAAAGTCGCTCGGCCGAGTGAGAAACCCTGAGAATTTCCAGTAAGTCCGGGGTCTTGGGGGTCTTCACTTCGGGCGTCGCTCGGCCGAGTGAGTTGTCGTCACTCGGCCGATGTGCTTCTCTTCACTCGGGCGGTCGGCAATTTCCACTCGGCCGAGTGGGTCTTCTGATGCTCAGACAGACGAAAAACAGTAAGTTGGCTCTTTTTGATGGGCGTCGTCTGAGTGCCACTCGGTCGGACGGGTTTCGTCACTCGACCGATGTGGCTCCTGATGCTCGGCCGAGTGCACACTTGAAGCTTGTCCGATCTGGTCGGCCGAGCGGGGTCTCGCGGGTCGGCCGAGTGACTCCTTCACTCGGCCGAGTGAGACCCCAAAAATGCCCATTCTAAGTGTTTTTTGCCTCCTCGTCTCTCCTACGACGTTCTTTCTTCTTCCGCTCCTCTCCAATAGCAAAATACCCCTCGGGGAAGTCATCGGTGACACTCTGGAGTAGGTGTATCTCGGGATCACTCCAAATCGCTCCAAATCTCCTGAAATACGACAAAAACAACAAATCGTGAAAAGTATCGCAATATTGTCGATAAATCGTGAAAAGCGTGATTTGAGCGATCTAAATGGCATGCAATCATGCGGAAAAAAGGTGCAAAATACGGAGTGATCAAAGACCCAGTCAAACGGTCGTCTCAACCGATCGATTGATGTTTCAACCGATCGGTTGGACGTTTATTTTTGTCTTCTTGTGGGAATATTCCCTGTCATCTTGCCAAAATGTATCTATAGCCCTAGGTTTCCAAGAAGACGGGGATCCCCAGTTTCTTAACTGTTTTTAGGGGTTTTTGGCTGCTGAGAATTTATTTTGGTTTGTAAGTTTCTTGATCACTTTATACTTTAATATTGCGTTATTAATACCATTTTCTTTAGTATTCTATTGCTTGATCTTCATTTCTATGAATGAAATTTGTTTTTTTTAAATCTATTGCTATGATTAGTGAGTAGTTTCCTAATCTGGGACATTGGTGAAGCCCCTTCGTGGGTTCTCCCTAGAACGACCATAGGATTAGGGTTTCGATAGGATATAGGGATTTAGATGGTTACGCTGGACGTTTTATTGTCATTGGCAGGAGAAAGACCGCCTCTCACCGTCAGGCCAAGGGGGAATAAAACAGGAGTTTGATCCTCTAGCCACAGCTCACACCCCTAGCATAGACATTGATTCCTTGCGTGTGGAAACGGTAGGATGAAATGTCGGGAGCAATCGTTGCGACCTTAGTGCTCCCAGAGTCGGTCGGTGTTGGACATGGGAATGCCCACCGTCTGAACCCGGTTAGACCTAGCGTATCATCCTGGGCATCGATCAGAATATCGGGCCCATGGGACGCTAGGTACCGTTATTAGAGGCAACGTCTCACCACTAAAACCTAGAATCCGATCGTATTCCTATCCGTCGGTCGTAATAGAGAGAACTCACGATAGGGTGGAAACCAAGGTCCTAGGTTACTTTTTATATCTTACACCTTTTCATAGTTTCATATAGTGACAACCCACCAATCGATAGGGCTAGCTCACCCACCGAGCGATCCGGTTCATATTTGTTCTCAAGCACATCACTCGCCTCCACGTGTTTGACCCCCGAGCCACACTACAACACCGTGCACTTGCGGTTACATATTTTAATCCTGGTATCCACGTTCTGACTTTATATAGTGCCAAATCTAGGGGACGTCAAACATTGCCCCAAAATGTGGTACCTAGTGCCCCGTGGGCCCGATATTCCGGTCGGTACCTAGGATGATACGCTAGGTCTACCTGGTTTCAGACGGTGGGCATTCCCATGTCCAACACCCTCCACAACCGAGAGCATTAAGGCCATAATGATAGCTCCCAACATTTCGTCCAAGCCGTTCCCACGTGCAAGGACTCAATGTCAACTCTAGAGCGTGAGCTACGGCAAGAGAATCAAACTCCCGTTTTATTTCCTCTTGGCCCAATGGTCAAAGGCGATCTTTTTCCCGCCGATGACAATGAAACGCCATAGCGTAACCCTAATGGCCAAATAGTTCGAATGTGATTCCTAGAAATACATCAAAGTGAATCTTGACGGGACAAGCATCCGGAGCCCAACCCCCAACTCCATCTAGTGAGTTGCCATACAGGTTGGTCTCAGATTGCTAGGCATCTTCATTGACACATTACATCAAACACTTGCCATGCAATCAAGTCAAATGAAATATCCCAAGCATCAATCCTACTCTAAACCATATTAGGGTTCATCAAGAACTACTCAATGATGAAGAACATGATAGCATGCAATAATAAATGCAAACAAAAATTCATCATCAAGCACAATGAAAGTAACACAAAGCAATGGAAAAAAGAAAAATTGCTTATCTTGCATTAAAATCCATCAATCCATTGCAAGATTTATTGAAAGAGAAACTCTAATCTAAACTAATCTAAGGCTCATATGAAAGGGGCTTAAAGCTCCTGGAAAATAGAGGGGAACTCCCTTACAAGTCGTCCAACATCTTATATTTATAGGCACCCACAAAACCCTAACAGTTCGGGTACAAATACCCACTTAAAACTGCTGAAAAATGTGCCACCCGATCCGATGGTAACAAACAGAGACACTGAACTGCTGAAAATGGGATCACACGGTCGGGTGGATAGCCCACCCGATCGGGTGGGAATCAGATTCCAGACAGCCCAGAATTTCTGCACACATCTGCGCTCAGAAAATTCCAGAAAAATGTAGAAAAATCGGATTTGGGCATGCGACCTATCGTTGGAAAGCTGACGACGATGACGACGCTAAAAAAAATAAGATATCACCCAAACTCCAAATGGAATGATAGAAAATCTTCAATGAATGCAGTAGCAGAGCACGAAAGGGGAAGAAAATGCCACACGATCGGTTGAAGTGTCAACCGGTCGGGTGAGTTCTCCCCCAAAATGACCTGAGGAGATGACCCGATGGGTGGAAAGCTCCTCCATGAATGACACTCTGTCTCTTCACCACCCAGTCATTCACCCGATCGGGTGGCACAGTGTGTTGCCCGGGTGGAGCGCATGACTGATACCATGATACGACCCGGTCGGGTGGCTCATCCACACGACCGGGTGAAGCTCTAAAACTTCAACTCCTCATCTTTGGCCATCGGATCTTTACCGTATAAGCGTTCTTTGGTCCTGACATGAAGGTTGACTCCAGAAGACACCGAAATGCTGACATTTACTTGAAATACAAACAATGCACCTAATAGTCAATATGAACCAAAATATGATATATAAAACATGGAATGAGATGAAACACATATGAAAACATGATGAAGAGCGTGTGCAAAAGGTGAAATATGAACACGCGTAAAAGGGTCAGCTCCCTATATAAATATGGTATAGCACTCCTCCTTAAAGCTCACACTGGTGCATCCCGCACTAAGCCTTGGATCAAGAGGGCTCTCAAAAGTTAAGAGCAAACCTAGATTGAATATGCTAAAATATATTCCCTCTTTCTCATGTATTCTTTCTTTCTCCTGCTCGGGCTCTAGCAATGC